>CM053766.1:119531610-119553268 GCA_028658305.1 Pachyuromys duprasi
TCAGTCCAGTGCTACACAGCATGTGTGAGGCTTGGGGCTCCGTGCCCAGTTTCCTTCTTCCCTCTGTCACCAAAAGACTCTGGAAATGGGTCGCTCTCAGGTGAGTGAGGACTGCAGATCAACAAATGAGCGGGCTCCTGGAGCACAGTTAGTTTTACATGGGCATTACGTTATGACCAGCATTTGGGCATGGCCCCGTCTTATTCACCCACCCACCTTTGGGCTCCAGCTGGCCGTGGCTTTTCAGAGAAGAGAAAACAGTCACCATAAGAATTGGAATTTCCATAACTGTGTCAAGAGTCCCTCCCTGTGACCCCAGCAAGACACCTCTGTAAGTGAAAGTGGCACGTGTCAGAGATGAGCACAACTGTCCCTCTGCTGTTCTTACAGTTAAGCGTGGAGCTGGATTGTAAAGCCATGTGGGGGAAGCAAGTCCTAGGAGACCCAAGGAAGTAACCAAAAATACCCATCATTTTGATATTAGGGATTTGAATAACATAAACACTGCTACTGCAAAAATAATCAGCAGAGGTCTTGGACACCACAGAGATTGTTCCTAGCAGCTGAAAACCATATAGCTTTCTTATTTCTGTAAACCGAAATTTCTGTGCTCATTTAGAAGAAAAATGAACTGTTCACTCTGAAACCACATATCATTAAGCATATAGGTCTGTATACATGGATCTGAAATGTATTTGTGAAAATTCTGCACCCAGACTCAAAACACATGGTGCGATGGTTATCTTTTTCCTTTGACATACTAGGTTTGGGGTTGTTTGTTTGTTCACTCTTTCCTTGGAATCAGGATGGAAGATTTAAGAGCTGGCAAGAGATTTCCTTATTTTTTTGTAATGAAATGGTAGGAAGTTAATTAAGCAGCAACATATACAAGAGAATAATTTAAAGTCCGGATTGGGATAAAGTGGTGGGGGCCCGCCTTAGAATCCTGCCCCACCAGAGAAAAGTCCTGTGAACAGAGAAAAGCCACTCTGTCTACCAGACTTTGCAGACAACAGCCTGAAAGAATTAGCTCAGGAGTCTCTTTTCCTTCCACTGAAGGAAAGGGCTGAAGCTGCTGCCTCCAGAGTAGGGAGCTTCTCATACGTGGAGACTCACATAGTTCTGACAACATGTCAGACCATCTTTCAGGAGATATTGGAGTCCAGATAGTGACAGGTCAGTGATGGGCTGGACACACCTGGACCAGGACTGCTTGGCTGTGCACACCCCTTTCTTCTGTTTTACTGAAACCAGCCAGACCCAGTCAACTAGCTGTGGGAAAAATAATTTTCCCTTAGTATGTCAGAATCATCTAGGAAAGAGTTAATGGCATGGACAGACAGAAGCACTCAGAGGAAAAAAATAAAATGATGCTGTGCACACACCAGGCCTGGCAAACACAGACAACAGATTATTTTCCATTTATAATATTTCATGGCCCTCACATTCTATTTAGTCATAGGTATTTGAGCATTCAAATTACTTCTTTCAGAGGTAGAATACTTCTCTTTTTTTCTCCCGTTTACCCTGTTTAATAAAAAGGGCACAATTTAAATAGCCCTGTGTTCTGTCTTGGTACTTTCTATTCTACCTTTATTTACCTGTATTTGTTTTCCTTTATTCCTTACCCCCAATTCACCTATTGCCACTTTAAAGCGATTGAAATCAGACTGAAGCAGCTTCACTCTCTGCCCTGCCCACGGCTGCAATCAGGCCTCCTGAATGGCTCCATCAGTCACAGAAAGCCAGAGAGGCACGCAGCGCAATCAGGCAAGTGGAGTTAAAGAAGGAGTCCCTTAATCACAGGAACTACAATCGCGCCCTTTCTTCGCAGTAAACAAAACTGGAATGTATTTCAAATGGCAAATAGAGGGAAAGGCTGAGGGCGGATGACAGGCATTTTCTCTGCAGGGAAGAATTCTCCCCATGGTCCCATCCAGATATATGGAGCTCTGAGCACTCCAGATACCAGCAATACCTAGATCCTCTGCTATGCAAAGCAAGATTCCTCCATAGACAGCAAAATGACCTTACCTGTTGAGAACATGTCATGAGATGTGTTCTGTGCCGGCAGATCTGGGGATGTTACTCCAGTAGCCCCCACACTCTCTCACTCAGAACCAAGCCTTCAGTACCTGACCAGTTCTTCTCACAGCAGACTCACGACTTAGCCACATGATGCAAGCCTTGGTGGAAATAGCAGACCACAGCGATTTTTCAGCTCACAAGGCCTCATGGGCTCCCTGGCATGCTCTTCTACTGAATAGCAAGAGGTTATAATAGGGTTTCTTAGAAGAGAATTTGTGAGGTCCAGACTTCTCCCAGAACATTGCTTTTGGGGAGCACTTGGGTTCAGCTCACAGTTGAGGACTGACTGTGTCTTCGAGGATCATGCTAGCAGAGGAAGTCGGTACAGAGGCTTTAGTGGTGACAAGAGCTGAAAGTGACATTTGCTCTCTTGTGTCAGGTACCAGACATTCAGTTTGGAAGTGGCCCTGCTGTTTACTGTTTCACACAGGTAAACGTCCAGGCCGACATTGGGATAGCCAGCAGCAATTCTGTTATTGCTTTTTGTCTAGAAATTTAAACTCCTGGAGCCTTGCATGTGCTAGGCAAGAGTTCTACCACCAAGACACACCCCTAGGTTTCCTTTTATATTTCTTTATTTAGTGTGTATGTCGTGTGTGTGTGTGTGTGTGAATTTTAGAAAGTCAGGTCTCTCCTTTTACAACAGGGGACCCCGGACTCTAACTCAACTTTGCAGTCTTGGCAGCAAGAGCCTCTACCCACTGATCCATGGCTTCTAGTCTCTTCTTACATCTTCATTTCAAGGCAAGGTCAGAGTGAGTTGCCCAGGCTTACTTTGAACTTAGTATAACCCAATGCAAATACTTGAACTTGCAATTCTCCTGTACCAGGCTATGAAAACCCTGTATCCGTCTTTGAACCAGAAGTCAAATCTGAGTGGCTTGACCTCTTATTTACATGATCATCCATGCCCTGGGGGTCTAGATCTCTGGATTCAGGAGAGCTGTGTCCATAGGTGTCAAACACAGAGCCATTGAGTTGTGAGAAGATCAGACACCGAGGTGGCTGAAAATGGCTCGGCTGATGTCAGGCTTGCTCTGTGAGCATGTGGATGTGAGCTCAGCATTCAGAACGCCTGTAGAAAACACCTTGAAAGGGGAGACAGGAAGATTTCTGGAGCTAAACAGCCAAATGGTCTACTCAAATCAGTAAGCTCCAACTTCAGTGAGAGACCCTGTCTCAAAAGAGTAACGTTGAGAGGTGATTCAGCAGTCAAGAAGGATGGTTGCTCTTCTGGAGGATCCAGGTTCTAATGCCAACATTCACATGACAGTGGTGCACAGACATAATGTAGGCAAAACAGTCACGCATGCATAAAATGATTTCTTTTTTATTTCAAAGAATAAGGATGGAGGGTGGCAGAGGAAGGCACCCGACATCTGGCCTCACATGTACAGACATACACATGTGCAGGCACACATGTACATGTATACACATACACATACATAACACACACAGCAAACGCTCATAATAATCTCCAAAGAGAATGTAGAGTGCACCGCCAGCCACGGCTGCCTTGCCTCTTCTTCCTTTTCTGTGGCTCTGCTGTGTGGTCAGAGTCTATTTTTAAGAAAGGAGAAATAACAAAAGAACTCTTCCCTTTCCAATCAGTGCTCGGAGGCCACGGCATTGCTAATTGCCCACTACATCCCCCATTGCTGCGTTTTGTACTGGAAGACCAAGATAAAACCTTCCAAGCTTGGTAATTAGGATGATTACAGAACTGGGGCGGCTTCGAGTCACCCTGTGATTGCATTAGCTGGGAATTCACCACTCTTGGAAAAGAGTTGTTTTGGCTTTGTCTATTGGTGGCCTGATAAGAGACCCAGATTTTCACGACTGTGGTGGAGCTAAAAGGCTGAAGATTTGCACTTCAAGTGTGAAATAGAGGTGGTAATGTTAAACACCATCTGTGGAGAAGTTACATAAATGCATTAGGGCAGACCATTTGGGGCTTGCTTATATGAGTCCACAGAAGTAGTTGGTATTGTGGAGGAGTAGGCACTGAGCAGGGACCCCAAACACGTTCAGCTTGTGACTACTGAGGCATGAATCTGTTGCCTGTGCTTATCTCCATACACACTTAGGTTTGACTCGGGACCAACACTCTGTCCTCCATGTACATACTTTGGATTGATAATGTCCTGAGTACCTGGACAGTGACCATGATGATTGGGCTGGGTACCTCACATTAAATGCTACCCCAAACTAACGTGTGCGGCTGTTTTCAAATTCTGGATCACATCTTAGCTCTCACACAGCCCAAGATGGGAAATAGGTGGGCTTTCTCCCAGCATGTTCTTCCCAAGCTCTTTGGACTTGGTAGAGGACTTGACCTGAGACTTCTCCACCAGTGACTTGGTGTGTCTACAGTGCTAACCTTGCCCTGCACCGCAGGCCTCTTACCTTGTCAGCCCTGCCCCCACTGGCTGCTGTGATGACTACAGGTTAACTTAGACCTACCACTCCTCAGCTGCCCAGGTTTCTCTATGACTTGATTCTCTTCCTCCCTTGAAGGGATTAGTAAAGGCCACAACAATCTTTAGATACACTCACATGCTGTGGAATGATGGTTTGACCAACACAGATAAAAAGATGGCCCCATTGACTCATAATATCTCTGGAAAACACCCTTTGCATGCAGTAGCTGCCAGGATGTGATGCCACACGGCCACCCATGCCTGGGGCAAGGCTAGTGAGAGCATGCTTGCTAGGCCTGCTCGGCTGCCAGCTGTGCCCAGGGTGGGCACAGAGCTATGTGCCCCATGATAACATGTGACTGCGGTCCTGGTTTACAGATTCACACATCATAGCTTTTATCGTTAACCATTATGTTAAGCTAAATGTCTCCTTTATGGAAAAGCATAATGGCTCTGAAGTAGCCCTGGCAGCCCCGCAGGAGGGCTGCAGAAGGGCATCTTACCGCGCAGGTATCCCTCCCAGGCTATCTCAGGCATACCCACCCTCATCCCTGAAGACTTTCCAGTGGAGCCAGACATGGAGGGGAAGGGTGACACTGATGGCCCTGACGTTGTATAAGCCTGGGTGAGCGCATGCCCTTGGCTCTCACTCTTAACAAACAAACACAGAGGTACTTTAAAACCCACAGATCCGGGGGTGCAAGATGTGTCCTGGGCAAGAGAGGAATGCTCTGTGAAGACCTTGTAAGGATTGCAGAGCCTCGCCTGGAACCATATCAACCTACCATGTTCCACCCCATCCCTGTTCCTGTCAGCCTACATTCTGAGATCAGTAGCAAGACACAGAGATCTGCAGAAATTGACTGCAGCAGCCTGGAGCTTGAGTGGCTCCTGAAGGCCCTTGATTTGGAAGCTGTGTCTGCTGAGGTACTTCTGGGAGACAACACCTATCGGAGAGGAAGTTGTGTGGGAAGGTTTGGTTCTCACCCATTTTGGAGCTCTTGAAGGGATTTTGGGCCTTGATCCCTGACCCTTTCTTTCTGGTTTCCTGGTGCGAGCTCAGTGGTTTTCCTCTACCATGCATCCCAGCATGCTGCCATGCTTCACCTAGGCTTAAAAGGACCATCTGTTATAACCTGGAACCCATCACAAAGGGGCCAAGTCCACCTTTGCCTTTTTAAGTTGATCAATTCTACTGTTGGATGTGGGGGTGCAGGGTGACTGGCACAGATATGCAGACCCACCTTGGAAACTGAGGAAGCCAGCCTTTCCTCCTGACCTTTGTCCCCTCGTGGCTGGAGTGAGGCCGGAATCAAGACACATAGAACCAAGTGCTTCCTGTATGTAAATCCACCACAGGAATATGGGAGCTTATGGGTGTACCTGCTACTTTCACTTGCTCCAGAAGGCAGGGCTGGACAAAATCTGCTAACTTGTCATTTTCTCTGTAGAATGAAGGTAAGAAGGGACAAAGGCTAGTTGCTAGCCTTGCCTATGCAGTGACTGCTGAAGGCCCCTGTGAACACCTGGGCTATGCAGTGACTTCTGAAGGACCCTGCAAACACTTTGGCCTTGGAGCTGACTTCTGGAAGACCTTGCGAACACATGTTTTCTCCTGGTGTGTTTTTCTAACCTGATAACTGAGCTCTGTGGTTTCCAAAACCAACACCACATGCCAACAGCCCTATGTGGACCATCTGCTCTTCAGTGTGCATCCACCTGGACATCTCCTGTGTCTGGATCCAAGGATGGGATCATTAGTTCCCACAACTACCACAAGCTGCTGCCTCATTAGACAGGAAGCTACAAGTCCTCAGTGCACAGAAATGATCCTTACGTTTATAACACAAACAATCAATGCCTGTGTCATTATTTCTGTAAATTCTTCCTAATTTTTCATGAGATGGGTGGCAGTTCAATATGTGACAGAGACTGAACTCAGATACGTCCCCGTTCTGCCTACTTTATCGACATTGAGAGTTGACAATGGGGCTGGGAGGGCAGTCAGTCCGTCAGTTAAGAGCTTCCCCACAGGCTTCCCTTGAGGCGCACTGGCCAACAAACTTAGCTCAATCAGCAAGCTCCAGGTCATGCAGGGACCCTGCCTCAAAACACAAAGGAGGAATAACACCTGAGGCTGACCTCTGGCCCCACAGATGTGCACTTGCACACTCACGAGTGAACAGGCATGGCTGCACACGTGCGTGCGGTGCCTCCATGGGGGGAGGGGAGGAGGATGCATGTTAGTATGTCTAACAGCTCGCTTGACCTCTGCCCTCTAGATGCCACAAGCAGCTGTCACCCAGAGTATGGGGAGAATTAGGACAACCAAACAGCAGGCACCAAATTTGTCAAGTGTTCCCCGGGGTGGCCAGTCCTCTTTGGGCTGAGAAGCTGTGGCCCCCACTCCCATCACACACTCGAGTGAATGAGGAGCTGAAAACTGGGGCCAATTTTGTTTGTTTTTCTTCCTAATTAAATGGTTTTATACTAATAAAGAGAAACTATCCAAAATGACATTTTTTTTCTTCAGTGCTGAGGTCAAACCTATTCGCTCCTGTGAGAGACACAAGCACCCTGTCGGCTATGCTAATCCCACAGTCCCCGAAATGACTTCTTAATACGTTTTCCGTTTCACTGTCTTCCTGTGTCTCCTGCTTCCACTGCAGCACGTGGTGCCTGTCATCTCAGGACACTGCATTAGAAGGATGGGATAATTAATTAGTGCCCTGAATTCCTTGGTGAGCCAGGAGAGATGCCTTCACTTGGAGGGTGCTGCTAAGCAGGGTTGTTTTTTTTTTTCCCTGGGCTGACAGATGATGCCCGTGATTCAATTTGAAGACTAGAGGAAACATGTAATCTGTTTGCACCAAGCAGGCATAGCGCGGCAGATCCTAGTCTCTTAAAGGGAGGGATCTCTACCGTATATCCTAAGAACAACTGCTCAGCCACAGGGCCAGTGAGAGTAGTGCAGGAAGTGTCCAGGGGTTCCTGGCTGCACCTTTCCCTCGCCTGGTCCCTTCCTTAGGGATGCCTTCCTGCTGTAGCCGGCATCACCATGGCCTCTTGTTCCCCCCAATATGAATTTTTATATGGTTGTTCAGAAGAAAGCACATTCTGGCGTATGTTGCATGCTGCCCTCAAAACCTTCATGGTGTCCAAAGTGCACTTGAGTTAGGTTACACAAGGAAACAACTAAACCCTGAATATGTCCTTCATCAACTACAGTTGCACAAGACCCAGGGATGCTGAGATTTTAAAAGGTCCAGAAAAGCTGGGGAATGGAGAAATATCCACTCCTCACAGACACCTGTAAGCATCTCTTGTTTCCTTTCACTGACCTCATGTGTTTGCCATTGGTGTGTGACTTTATTCTTGGGGTAATGTGGACAATTGTCTACTGACCCAGAAAAATAACCCAAAACAGACTAAAGATACCACTAAAGCCCAACTTGGTGAACCGGTGGTTTTATTGGGGGTATTTACATGGATGTGGGTAACTCAAAGGTCACATCATGGAAGTCCCAGCCCAGCCATGGTCATGGTTCATGAAAGCTGTGTGGATGAAAGGCAAGCAGCTCAAAAGGTCTCTTCCAGGCAGCTGGAACTACTAGCTCTCCAGCAGTCCTCATTGTCTGCGTAACCTTGAGGGAAAAAGGAACCTTGTGATTTTGGTTTATTTCAGGGATTTCCTGAACCTTCTGAAAGGTCTACTTCCTGAGTCTTAGAGGGCTTCAGAAGAAAGTGCTATCTGCCACCTTCTCTGGATCACCCAAAATCTATGGAAGACAAGCTAGTCTCCAGTCAGAAAGAGAGAGCAGGGGTGGGTGTTGGCAGGCCCTGGTCTGTCTAACCTGGATGAGGAACGCTGTGCTTCTAAAAAAGAGCAATTCCACAGGTCAATCACATGCACGCCTAGCACTGTGCACAGAGCACAGACACAGAACCAGTGTAGGCTATGAATGAATCAGTGAGTGGGCAACATCGGGCCATCCCTGTGCTGGCCACGCGTATAAAACCTGTCTCCTCACAGCTGTAGCAGTGACGCCTGCAATGCCTTCACCCAGGTCCAGTGCCTCTCAACCTGCTTTAAACACAGTAACCCTTGTGATCCTGTTTGAAGAAGAGGAAACCGAGGCACAAAGCTGTTAAGTTACTTTTCTCAGGTCACAGAACCGGTGAGTGGGAATGTTGGGTTGGGACTGTGCGGAGCCAAATTGTGATTGTTGATCTTTGTTTCTCTTGATTGTTTTCTTTTGTTTTGCCTTTAGGACAGAGTCTTAGGTAGCACATGCTGTTCTCTAGTTCACTGCATGACCAACAATAACCTTGAACCTGATCCTGCTACCTCTGCCTCCCAAACTGAGGTCACAGGTGTGTGCCACCCTATCTGGTTTGTGCAATGCTAGGCCAGCACTCCTTTCTGAGGACTGTGCTAAATCCCAGCCCGCCTTCCCTTGCACATTCTGCTGTATTGTCCTCATATTAAACACAGCTTGGTTTAATTTGTGTTATTGGACTGAGTGTAGGTTTTGAGGACACTGGTTGGTTTTTTGAGTGGTGTCCCCTCCCTTTGGCTGTGTTACCACCCAGCTAGGTGGTAACATCTCTTTGCTGAGGTCAGCAAAGAGACCATGAGTAGGCAAAACCTCACTGAAATCCCATTGGAAAGCTCAAGCGGGTCTGCTGAAGGCCAGTTTGTGAGTATGGATAAATGTCTACATCAATTACAGACGTGCATCTGGACACCTCCTGTGTGAGCACCAACTGTGGAGTCACGAACAAGGGTCACCTGGAGAAGGGAAATGCTGCCTTCTGCAGGCTCCATCTAGACATACTGCATTTTGGTGACAGCCACCACAGACAGGCCTGGGTGACAGATTCTCCCAAACACCGCACAAGGGTGCACCAGGCACAGTCGTTATTACAATCTTGGGGCTTCAGAATCAGTCCCTGCACAATGGGAGCCAGCCTCCGCCCCCCCCCCCATGCCAGTGAATCTGTGGTTTCGAGGGTCTGAAAAAAAGTCATCATATTTATACTTTTCCACAAATTCAGAATAACGAATAGGGGGTCTTCTTTATTTAGCTCTTTCCACTTAAATAATGCAGTGATGGGGGCAGTCTAGGGGGAATGTATAATTTAAGGTAATTGAGAAAGGGAGGCAGAATGTCTCTTTCACTCACTATTTAATGACACTGGTCCCTAAGATAGCTATGGACATTACATCACAGAGAAGACGTGTCCCAGAGAGCCCTGGGTGTGCTGGGCACCAGGGGCATCAAGGGATTTCTGGGAACAAAGGCAGAAGTGAAAACAGTTGACAAAGTTGAGCCAAAAATGACCACCAGAATCACTCCAGAAAACTCTGGAAGCAGGACACACATGGAACGAGGAGATAGGCTCTTGGACAGCCGACTCTTCCTGTGTGCTTTCCACGAAGAGGTCAAAAGCCATTTTCTCTTCTTTTTTAAAATTGAAGTTTTTGAGAATTTCATGTAGGAACACTGTATTATGTAAGTCCATTCTCCCTTTCCCTGGTCCCCTCCCTCTGCCCCCTCCCTCTCCAATCCATGATCTCTTCCTTTTAAGTTAGCATTACTGCAACACACAAAGGATGATTTGCAGGAGCATTTACACTTCGGTTACGAATGGGTGAGGACCAGTGCTCAGGCTGGACATGCCACAAAGATGCCAGGAGAGGCTCTTCATCTCACACCATAGAGTCCTCTCTGGCCATACAGTGGCAGTTTCTCACCTCTGCCCAATGGCCCCACACGTGAGGTAGAACCATGCACATATGTCATGGTCTCTCCCAGTTTCTGTGCCCCACAGGCCCAGGCAGGGCCATGCTGCCCGGGTGACTCTGGGCATCTCCCCAGGATACATTCAGAGAGCCATGGGCTGAGTTCTCCCTGGAGCCAGGAGTTGTCCCTCTGTCACTCAAGCTCCTTCAGACGCTTGGACTGTTCAGCTCCTTGAGATATCAAGACCTAAGCCTCTGGGTCCTAGAAATCACTAGCTCTGAGGACAGATTACAGGGAGGCAGTTCCTGGCTTTGTGGTCAGTGGAGAATGTGTCTCTGAAGTCATCAAGGACCAAGGTCCTCCTCTGAGGGGATCACCAGCACGTGACTAGGTCAAAACCACCCTTGATGCCATTTGCTCAGTTCAACTAACCTGGACCTCAATGGCATCAGCAGAAACATCTGGAGGAGGGCATGCCCAGGAGTGTGAAGCACTGGGGTCTCTGTAGGTTGTGCCCTTCACATTCCTAATCCTGCCTTGGCCCAGATTCTCCCATGGAAGGTAGGGAGCCCAAAGGGGCCTGACAAGGGGCCTGCCTCTCTAACACACATGTCTTGCTTTATTTGTTCACAGCTGCCTGAGGCCAGTCCATCCTGGATCTGAGCACAGAAGGGAAGGTCAGACACCTTCCCACAAGAGCTGTGCTCTCTGCCTGCGTTGGGGTGGACTCCTTTCCTCTCTGCATCAGAACGTCCCTGGTTTCAGTGGCTATTATCTAGCTTGAAATGAGCCACGAAAAGGACAATGTACTGATGAGGGCAATAGGTCATCATGGTTCCGCAGCATGGCTGCTATCCAGTGTAGCTGAATCCAGGGAGCTCTCTAGACAAATCATCAGGAAGAAAGCTTTTATCTGCTCTGGTCCTGAGGTTGGCTTACTGAGCACTTCTTATTCTAAGGCACGAGGGATCAATCAAGATCTATAAGTGCCTGCCTCATCAGCACCCACAGTCCTTACATCTCATACTAAGGGAATCATGGGTTCCCACGATAGAGCCCACAAAAATGTAACCCGTATTTTACAGCCACTCCTCCCGCTTACTTTAGCCAAGACGTTATCTTACATAAAGTTACTAACTTACAATACACTTAGGAAATGGGTAAAACTGTCCTAGGTTTTCTATTGCTACAATAATACATCATGACTATAACCAAGTTGGGCAGGAAAAGGTTTATTTCAGCATATGAGTCTCAGTCAAACTCCATTGCTAAGGGAAGTCAGGACAGAAATGCAAGTAGAGCAGGAACCTAGAGTCAGTAACTGAAGCAGAGGTCACAGACAGGTTGTGCTCACCGACTCTCACCTCATGCTCACCCCGCTTTCTTTTAGTACCCAGGACCAATAGCCCAGGATCGGCTACCATAGTGAGCTGGGCCTTCCCACATCAACCAAGAAACCACACCAAAGGCTTACCCATAGGCCAATCAGGTAGATGTGTTTCCTCCACTGGGGTTCCCTCTTCTAAAGGATCCTAGCTTGTTTCAAGTTGACAGAAAGTACCCCAAGTCAGGGACAGAAAGTCACTTTACCATATTAGCTTCATATTTGAAAATCATGCTGCAAGCGTGGCTGGGCTCAGGAGCTCCACAAGGTCTTTGGGGTTCTCCTTTCTGTCTCCCTCTGTATGTAGTCCTTCCCTCACTTTTTCCTTTGGGTTCTCCATGTGGCAGAGGCAGTGACAGAGAAGGGCAGAGCTGAGACTGCAACAATGGAAGTGATGAACCACTCAACACAAAAAGGAAGAGTGTCTAGACTTGCAAGGGACTAATGACGCTCCTTCCAGTCCCAGCACAAGACCCCAGATCCTCAATTTCAGTAAGAAGCCTCTTCTCAGTCTTATCAGACCAGACATCAACTCCAGCTCAGGCAGGCATACCTCTCCACACCACTCTGAGGACAGAGAGCTGCAATGGACCAGAACTGGGTCACCTGTCCATTCCCACGGCCTACTCTGATTTATGGTTCCAAGTGGACTCCAGAGCTAGGACAGACAAGAGCAACCACAGCCTGTCTGACTGTTAGGGGTTGTCATGTGCATTGATGGCTTGCTTCTTTGGTTGTCCTTCTGGATCTGGGAACAATGTGTCCTGCCTCTTACGTCACTGACCAAAGGTCTTGCATGAAGCAGCAGCTCAGAAAACGTTCCCAGGCAACACACTTTTGCATGTGACTTGCTGGTGGAGCAGATTCTTCTCCAGGATGAGGGTTTGAAGCCTATGTGGGAAGGGTAAGTCTATACTCAAGAAGAGGCAGGTAGGTGAAGAAGGTGTGTGTAACTTTCTGTGCGGACCCACGTCAGGCTTAAGACATCTCAGTCACTCTCTGGAAACCACAGGCTCTCATTACAGCCTCCCTGTCTCAACAGTCCCATGTCTATTGGGGTGGGAAGCGACTCCAGGTTTTACAGTCCAATGATAGGAACAAAGATTCTCTGCCCATTCAGTGGATACATCTGCAGTTCCCAGCCAATGCGGAGGCTTCTGAAAGGATGTCAAGGCAGAAGGCTTGTGAGGGCAGCAGGCTGGTAAGCTTCACTTCTATAACATGTGAGGTCCTGGGGGGAGATGTTGTGGCCTGGGTCTTGCTGTTCAGATGCTGTGGTGAGAGCACAGCAATGAGAGCTTAAACATGGGTATTTGGGCCTGAGAAGTCTGAGCTGGCGTTGATGTGCAGTTGGTTGTGGACAAAGGCAGGGCATTCTGCATTTTCTAAGCCAGAAAAGCATCTTTGGAAGAAAGGTGAGTGTTGTCCCTGCCTGACACCGGAGAGCCACCGGAAACCTGGCCATACACAAAGCTTGTCATTAGGATGCTGGGAAGCCGTGCAGTTCTGACAGCTCAGAGCCAGCAGGTGCAGATTTCAGTGGAGCTCAGCAGTCTCTTCAGACCTGTTTCAGCTGGCAGACGCAGGGTTAAGGGTACGGCCTCCCACCGTGGGACTCATTACAGCAGACAGTGAGCATAGAACAGGGCAGTCTGCAGTTAGTGTAGACAGCTTCACAACCTACTAAACAGCGCAAGCCGGTGTCCCCAAGAGAGGGCAGAGCAAGAAGGATGGTGTGGTGCTGTCTGGCAGTCAATATCTCAGATGTTGATCCATCTGCAGATTTAGCTTTGGCACAAGTTTGCTTGACAGGCGCTGTGAAGTTGAGCAAAGTTTTCATTTGCTTCCAGTGAGTTTCTCACCTCCCCCTCCCACACACATAGTAGGACTCCCTGTTTCTGAAGATGGCCTTTCTGCCGTTGGCCCAATTGTTCCTGGGTTTTGAGTGTGTGTATGTGTGTATGTGTGTGTGTAGCAGAGATCAACATCAAGTGTCTTCTCTGGTCACTCCTATCTTCTTTTCTGAGGCAGGTTTTCCATTTATCTGGAGCTCACTAACTAGGCTAGCTCATTGCCACAAGCTCCTGGTACCAGCTTATCTGCCATTGTCATGACTGAATCACAGGTTGGGGCAATGCAGCTAGATTTTTGTGTAGGTGTTGGGATCTAAATTTGGGCCCCCAAGCTTTCTGGACAAGCATGTTATGGATCATGCTATATCATGAACCTCTTACAAGTTCTTTATTAAAGAAGTCACTTAATCTAAAAGACCATGAAAAGGGAGTTTAAGTAAGTGTCTGGACTGCAGGATTTGTCACGGCCTTTAACACATAAATATTTGCTGAGCCTCTGAAAAGAGGGAGGTAATCAGGGATCTCTGCTCCCCACACGTGCAGTTCGCTGAAAACTCAGGGTATCCTGGCAAAGAGTACTTCTAGAAATTACCAGCCGGACCAATAAACTAAACTGTCACCAGGGTGACCTCAGAGCACAAAGACATCTACCTGACACACTAAGATGGACATGAGTCAGTCATGGTGATGCAGACCTGTAATCTCAGCTGCTAGCAAGGATGGGGCAGAACTGCAAGTTCAAAGCCTGCTTGTACAGAGTGAATTCAAGGTCACTGGGCAGGAGAGTGTGACCCTGTCTCAAAATAAATGTGAAAAGAGGACTAGGCTTGTCGCTGGGTGGTAGAAAACCTGCAGAGCATGGACAAAGACCTAGCTATGTTCCATCCCCCGTCAATAACAATTTAAAAATGAGTCAGAAATATCGAGTCCCTGGAGAACACAACAGAAGCAGCAGCTCTCTCCTCTGGTCTCACTGTTATACAATCTGCAGGGTCACTGGGAGCCCCTGCCTCTCCAATGACCCTCCCATCCCGACCTTTGATAGCCATGGGGTTGCTCAGGGTCGGATTTAGCAAGTTCTGATCTCCTGAGGCTTCCCTGTGCAGCACTTTAGAGAAGGACCATTCTTCCGGAGCCTGGATCTAGGGTCTCTGCTCTTTAGATAACCTGGAGGTGCTCTCTGAGGAAGTCCACCTGAGAAGATCTCCAGCAGTGAGTTCCCAGGAATGCACTTGGATACTTATGCTCACTTCGCATCTAACATAATAATCATGGTGAGTGCTGTCTCTTTTTCTTACATAATCCCATGCACACAGGCAAACATGCATGCTCCATAGGTAGCCTATGAAGGTCTACATAATCCTGGTTCATTTCAAGAGAAGCAGGGGTGGCGTTTCTGAGTTTTGGAAGTTTGAACAGAGAGATCTTAGGTTACAGCCTCTGTGAAGGAAGCGAAACGTGTTGGCTAGCTGTAGGCAGTGAGGCTCAGCTTACCTAACAGGAGGCTGAGTTTGCTTGAGTCTGGGGAAGGCCAGGGGGAGCCATATTTTATCCAGGCCTCTTTTCTCATTCATAACATAGAAAGCACTGCATTGGCTATTCCTGCCCAGAGAGGTGGAGGCGAACCAACTGCTCTAGGTAGCATCAGCCCCCAGCTGTCTTCAGGAAACTCTGACTCCAGGCTCTGTCTCGCCTCTGCTCTCCTTCTCCTCCTCCTTCTTTCTTCAGTGGTGCCTTTGTTCTTCAAGGTCCGTTTCTCGATTCTATAATGAAAAAGCAATACCAGCGGTGGGTTGCCTGTAACACAAGCTTGTTTTGTTTTCAGTCTTTTTATTATTTAACCTGCCCCCGTGGGGAGGTAAACGGATACCCTATCAGGGAAGAGGTAGGCGCGGACCTAGGGAGCTGAGGAAATTGGGGGTCAAGATTTGCTTGGGCTGGACGATTTAATTTGCCAGACTGCTGGGCCTGTCAGAAATTTCTGCTGCAACCACTGGGACCCTCATGAAACCAAACAGCACAGGAAGAAAATGAATTCCTGGATCAATTCCTCTGTTTGGAGAGTTTAAGTTGTGTTCAGTTGAACAAAGAATAAGAAAGACAAAAAGAAATGAAGGAGCCTAGCTCCTGGAGCTGTCATGGAAGACTAGCCCAGGGAGCAGAGGTCTGAGTCTGTGCTCTCCATCAGGAAGCACCTCCCAATCCCCCTCCTGCATCCAAGCCTGACTTAGAAGCCTAGAACAGTGCATCTTCCTCCTTTTCTGTGTCCCCGACCCAAGCTTTGTTCTCTGACTCATAGGACAGGATGGTGAAGCCACCCCTGCAGAGAGAGGAGCCAGGGATCAGGCATGCTTCATCTTCAGCTATGTCGCCAGCCTGGGGTGCTAAGATGCTCTGGGCCTTTAGATGGTAGAGCCTGGTGCTCTGGGCTCTGAGAGCTGTGCACCGGGAAGGATTTAATGCTCTCTTGGGCTCCTGTGAGGACAGGCTGCTGTAACAGGCCATGCCCCTACCTTCTTTCAGGTCTCTTCCCTTGGGGTCTCCTCCTTTGAAGGCCCCTTGCCATGCTCTTATCCATCCTGGAACACAGCTGAGTGGTGCAGGGGTGTGCTTGCCAGACAGAAGAGAAAGGTATTTCTGCTCTTGAACCTCCATGTCTGTGGGCTAAATAACCCCCTTTCTTATGCACCTCACAGCCTTGGATGTGGTGTTGTTACAATGGACAACAGGCTAATAGTACACAAGGTAAGTGTGTATGGGGAAGCGAGGCTGGGATCCCAAAGGCCTGGCATATCTGCCTTCCTGGAGGACTGGAGTCAAGATGTGTGTGCCTCCTGTGGGAAGAGGCTGGGCTGCCACCATCATCTGTCCTGGTCACTGCTTATGGCTGCTTTCCCAAAGCCTTCCTGATAAATCCTGTTGCAGGGCTTCCCATAGCTTTCCTGTTGTCCTCACTAGGAATAAAACCAGGAATTGCAAAGAAAGAGCTGATGTGGAGCAAGCCAAAGGGAGGGCCAGAGAGTGCCCTAGAAAGGAAGACAGAAGGGCATTTTGAGGCAGAGGATACAGGACAGGCAGGTGTGCTGTCTCCTCTTCTCTGAAGGTCAACTTCAAGTTACAGAGGAACAAAGAAGTTTGAGGGCCCTTTCATTTGCTGCATCCCTGCAGAATTTTTTTATAACATTTTTATTTTATATTAATCACAGGTTATGTACTTTGTATCCCAGCCATAGCCCCCTCCCACATTCCCTCCCTATCTTCCCCTTCCCTCCTTCATCTTCTCCATGCCCCTTTCCAAGTCCACTGATAGGGGAGGACCTCCTCCCCTTCCATCTGACCCTAGCTTATCAGGTCTCTTCAGGAATGGCTGCAATGTCCTCTTCTGTGGCCTAGCAAGGCTGCTCCTCCCTCAGAGGGCAGGGGCATCGAAGAGTCCCTGCAGAATTTAAGCAGAAATTGGACAGCAAATAGCAGAGTAATAATGATGGAAGAAGGGAGCTTTTCTAGGGAATGCCCTGACCCGAGGCTGAGGCTGCACTCCCGTGGGCATCGTGACAGTTCATCTTGAACTCTCTTTGGAATCTCCATGGAAACACACCTCTGGGTGTGGCTTTGAAGGTAGGGCAGACCTACCCTGTCTGTGAGTGGCAGTGTTGTATGGCTTAGAGTCCTAGACTGAAAGAAAAGGAGAACTGAATGCAGTTCTGGGACCCCTAGGGCATGAGTCAGGGGTACCCAGCATTTGTCAGGGAGCAATGTGCCCATCTGCCACCATGGTAGATCAACCATGTGAGTGTGAATCACACAAGCATTTCCTTAAGTGCCTTCTGTCAGATATTTGATCATGGCAATGGGGGAAGCAACTTATGCAGATGCCGTGAGTCCTTGGCGGAGACACTAGTAAGGTCACTTGACTTCCAGTGTGACCTTTCCACAACATGTCACTTTAGCTCAGACACAGCCAACACCAGAGGGGCTCCAGGTCCATCATTTTAAAAGAAGGAGAAAAAGAACAACGGAATAGTGTTCTTTGAAACTGTCGATGTCTAAGGAGATGAGGAGGGACTGAGGGCCAGACTCAGAGGAGAGCAAATGGATCACAGGGTGACCATAAGCAGTGTGAGTTCCAGGGTGGATCCCTGGAAGATCTGAGCAAGGAATTCACCCTGAACATCAGCAAATATGTCTGTAGCACAAAATCTGAGTTCCAACAAGTGTTCAGTGGCTGCTTAAAATGGTGGCATAAGGGGACACAGGGTCTGTGCACTCTCACGGTCATTTCTGCAAGGTTTCTTTTGGACCCAAATTTTCTTTCAAAAGTCTTCACTTTTGTCCTTGACTGTGTAGCTCTGAACATTCCTGGTGTCACAAAAAATCTTAACTCTTAAAAAAAAAAGTTGAATTGCTCGGAGGTGACCCTCCCTGGTGCTCAGGAACCTTCAGCGAATGACACTCTCAGCTCCTGACCTCCCTCTTTGATTCAGCATTCACGTTTTAATCAGGCAAGTTAAAGCCATCAGTGTGCCCTAAAGGCCTGTGACACCAGGCACAGCTGAAATCTCATAAATAAATTATGAGGCGTGTGCAATGAGAGAGCCCTTCCTTCTCCTGGGGCTGGAGGCCCTGAATCTCATTCTCTGTAAGTGCTGTGTCCTTGGTCCAGGTGGGGGTCTTAGTGGCAGGCCAGATAGAAGGCCCCTGAAGGTCACTGCTGTGGACCCCCAGAAGGAGGGAGGTGGCTCAGGTGTGAATACACCAGTGACACTCTGGTCTAGCTTCAAAAAACACAAGCCCAGGGAAGTAAGCTCAGCTGACTGTTGTGTGGCTGTATTTATCAACTCAACCTTAATGGTGATGTCCAACTGTGTCATCTATAAAAATAACAATAAAAGGCCATAGTTCACGGAAAGAATGTCCATCATGGCCTTCATTGTGGTGATGATTGCAAGATAAATTGCTCTTTTGCTGAGGCTCCTACAAGCAACAGACAAACAGACAAGCTCATTGACTTCTTGCTCTGCAAAGAAAGTGGTGTTATCAGTCAGCTATTGCCACCATGGTGCTGAGTAACAAAGTATCTGCCATGGAATGTTTGGGGTTTTTTGTTGTTGTTGTTGTTGGTTTGTTTGTTTGTTTGTTTGCACCAACCTATTATTTTCCACTCAGTTGTGGCAGGTAAGTGGCAGTTTACTGGGTGATGTCACATCTGCTGTGTGGCTACCCACAGATCATTCTTTCATGTCCACCCAACATTATGGGGAAGTAGTAACAGTTTAGGTTATTCATGATTGTTCTTTGTTCTAATCAATAGGTATGTGACTATCTGTGTGTGTGCGCATGCGTGCTCGCATGTGCATGCAGATGCATGTGTCTGCATATGTGTGCATGCATGTATTTGAGCTTGCATTTGTATGGCAGAGCTCAACCTCAGCTTTGGTTTCTCAGGGGTCACCGACCTTGTCTTTTGAGACAGGACCTCTCACTGGCCTGGAACTCACCATTTAGACTGGTCTGGCTAGCCAGCAAGCCCCAAAGATCTACCTTCCAATTTCTGTGAGATCTTAAGGATACACCGCCACACCCAAGTTTTTACATGGGTGCTTGGAAGCAAGCACAGGACCCCACTCTGACACAGTAGGCACTTTGCTGACTGAGCCATCTCCACTCCTTCTTCCCTGTCTTTTTATGGCTAGTGTTCCTTGCTTTGGGGTTGAGGAAGTGCCCTCTGTGTGTGGGCTTTGTCAACCACAAGTATTTTTCAGGAGAATAAAACTGTCTCCTAGGCTAAATGCATTTTTAAAAACATATTGATTGGGATATGATTGGGTCCTATGAAACTTACTTGTTTAAAGTGAACAATTAAAAGGAATTTAGTAAATTCACAGAGTGGGGTAAATTTCACCATAGTGCAAATTGAGATCATGGCAGTAATGCCCATTGAATTGTTGAGCCCTCAAGTAGGAAGCTAGATACCACCATCCACATGTTGGACTTCTGGCGCATGGGCCAAAAAGCTGCACCTGCATGAACATGTACACAAATGCACTCCCCCAAAGACAGCAAAACCAAGGACCAGCACAATTGTGGGTCACTTAATGGGCAAAGAGGCAGAAGAGGATTGATTCTATCAAGGGGCTTAGCCTCCATTGAGAGCTCTGAAGAGGGACAATGAAGCCAGCAGCCATGGGGATTTGGTCGCTTTTGGCCAGAGGCGCAGGCATTCTACCCTGATCTCAAGATGAGTCGGCACTGCTGTCCCCTGCCTTAAGCTGTGTGAGACCCAGTCTTCAACTGTGATGCTTGGGACTCTGGAAGTATCTGTGACTAGGAGAATAGAAGCCAGGGATACTGTTTGGCAGCCTGAACATCCTCCACAGAAGATTATCAGTGTCCTAAGGGCTGAATGTCAGCACTGCCAAGTGTGATAGATCGGTGCTCATCCATCCTAAAACTAAAAAAATAAAAAAAATAATAAACCCATCATTTCACAGCTTTCAGTATGGAAGTGCTGTGCACTGTGAGCAGCCCCCCTCTCTCTGGTACTTGATAGTTCATAATGTGTCCTGATGACCGTTGATAATGGCTGTATTCACCACATGGAGAAAAGCAAAGGGAAGAAAACCCCTGTGGCTCTTTTAACCAGGCAGAGGGCCCTCCCTGCTTCACCAGAGCCTAGACTCTACGCTCTTTTCCTCCCAAGGGTTTGGTAAATGCTTTGACACGGGCCCAGCCAGGGATGGAAATCTGAAGCCTGTGACCCAAAGGGAAGCAGGCCCTGGCATGGAGCATGAAGGGAGCTGGGACAGAAGGAGCCTTTCCCCGTCATGGCCCCCGGCTGGATGGTATGCCTGGAAGCCTAGAGAAGCTGCCCTTATTAGGTTGGCCCAGACTCACATGAACCAGAGAGGCAACAGCAGTTCTGTGTCTTCAGAGCTTCCTGATGCCTGATAATCAGGTGCTCTTGCAAGAGAAAGCCCCAGGAATTACAGAGGCATGCCACCTGGGGTCTGAGCGTATGAGAGTTAATGCCAGGTCAGGACAGAGAGAGAGGAAGACGTACACACACACACACACACAGACAGACAGAGAGACAGAGAGACAGAGACAGAGAGACACACGAAGATAGAGAGACAGAGGATACAGAGAGAGATGAGATTCTCCATGTGATTAAACAAAGACTCAGTCAATGCTAAGGTCTTCAGATACACAGACAGAAATTCATGCAGATGCATGACTGTGTATAATATGCAAATAAATTTACTTTTGATATGTTAATAGCATTTCAGACACTTTATGATGTACCTGGTTGTGAGTCATGTTTGGCATTTCATCTGTGCACTGTGAACTTTTCCTGGGAAGTCACGACCAACATTTTATTCCCTAGGTAGGATACCAACACCAAAGTAAAGATTACCACAACTTCTAACTTAGTGAACCAGTGAGCTTCTTGGCCTTACTTACAGGAACATTGACGGAGGTTGTCTATTGGGGCATGGATGACCTCTCCAAACAGCCACAGCACTGAAAAGTCTCACCCCCATGTGTTTGATGAAGTCCCCACAGATGTCATGTATACACAGATTGAGTCTCCTTCTGGTTCACCTCTTACATCCCATGTAGTCCAGCACCTCCTAGGTCAGCTATGGGAAGATGCAGGAGGGAGCAGCTGGAGTCCAGCTGAGGGTCTGATCCTGGCACGTATGAGTGCAGGCAGGGGGTGGGGTGGAGCAGCTAATCAAGGCTCCTCTTATTCTCTGAGCGGCACTCATACAACCTACTTCAGCTGAGGGCCCCTAAGATCAGGGTTGCCATTTTTCCCTTCTGCAAATGAAGGTTCAGATTCCAGTGCTCCAGGACACTGTGAAGAGCTGTGCCCACCCTAACTGATGGCCATGTCATTTGGTTCCCTGCAAATCCAGGGCAGGGCAGGGCATGGGCAGCAGTGCACAGATCCTGGGGTCTTACACCTTTTCCAGCCACACTGCGGTGTGCTGGTTGTGGCAGATTTCAGCTTGAACCCTGCTCCATCTGCAGAGCCCAGTAGAGGTGAGAAGCTGCTTTTAAACCAGCAAGTGACAAATTCCCTTCACTGTGCATGAGCCAAAGGAGCGGGTCAACATGGGTCACTACTGTTTGGAGCAATCACAGAACACACACGCCACGTGC
>CM053766.1:119553768-119582433 GCA_028658305.1 Pachyuromys duprasi
GCCTGGGGAAGCAGTGTTGTAAGAGCAGGACTGAGGCAGTCCAGGCTCTGGTAGATCCTCCTGTCGTCTTCCCTTTGGGAAGTAAACTTCCTCAGAGCTCTCTTCAATGTACTGCAGCTCTCAGAGAGGAAAAGAAGGAACACATCCTTAAAAAACATCAACTCAATGGCTGGCTCTTCGACCTCCCCATTCCCCCCCCACCCCGGGAGGAGCCGCCCTGCTAGGCCACAGAAGAGGACATTGCAGCCATTCCTGAAGAGACCTGATAAGCTAGGGTCAGATGGAAGGGGAGGAGGTCCTCCCCTATCAGTGGACTTGGAAAGGGGCAGGGAGGTGATGAAGGAGGGAGGATAGAGAGGGAATGCGGGAGGGGGCTACGGCTGGGATACAAAGTACATAACCTGTGATTAATATAAAATAAAAATGAAAACTAAGAGAAAAAAAACAGTCTCTAGAGTGACTGGCTGAGGTGCTGCTTTGCGCCTGATGGCTATTGGACATCCACGAGCTCTGTGGGCTTCTGACACGCTGGCTCCTGGTCTTAAAACTGAGTCTCTCGAAGCTGGCAGTCACTGGTTGGGAGCGCCATGGCTGAGCTAGATGCCATGTGGGGTCCTTGTGGCCACTGCCAGCCTACACAGTGCCGATCCTCTTATGTGTAAAGGCAGCCAACAAGACACACAGCCTTGAGCAGGTCTGGGTGTGTCTGTGGTTCTGCATCCCTTGGCAGCTCCGTTTTGCTACAGGGCTGCTGGCCCCAGGGCACCTTCCAGAAGCTCAGCTCCAGGGGTGCTCAAAGTGTTTCCAAGGCTTTAGGGAAATCGTGTCTTGTAGATATGTGCTTTCCCAAGGAATGCAAGTTTGTGTCTGTGAGAAGGCCAAACATTCTGTGGGTCCTTCAGTGGAAACCTGGCATCAATGTGTGAGGAATGCGTTGCAAATGTCACTTTTAGGGACATGAGTGGGAGAGAAATCAAAGCCTCCAGTTACAGTTCAATGCTTTTTCACTTGTTTGTTTCTCTCATGGAGGGTCTTACTCTGTATCCCAAGCTAGCTTCCGGCTTTCCCTCCTCCTTCCAGGTGTGATTTTCACAGGTGGGCACTAGAACACTAGGCACTCAACTTGTAGCTTGGACAAACCCAGCAAAGACTGCTCAAGGAAGGAAGAGTTCGTTTGGGCTCACAGCTCCAGGGTGATGCTCAGCCCAGCGTGGGCAGAGCGGCAGGAGCTTAAGTCACCTGCTCACACAGTCTCTTTCCACAGTCAGGAAGCAGAGAGAGATGAACTGGGGGCTTATCTGCCTTCCACTGCTCCATGCAGCCCCTGTCTAGGCAATGATGGATCCCATGTTCGGGTCAGGTCTTCCCATCTCAGGGAGCCTAATCTCAATTCCTCCTCCTGCTCTGAGGTCTCAGCATGGTGATTCTGCCTCCTGTCAAGGAGACAGTCACTATGAACCATCACAGCACCATGTTCTTGATGATTTTAAAGATAGTTCCTAGGATGTTCTCCCTGGTTCTTATGTTCATTCACATGTCCTTGTGACATACTTAGTGTGAGAAGACACACGCTCACTCTGTAGCCATGCCTGTGAGAGCAACTGTTACTGATACCCCATTAAGACTGTGGCAATAGCAAGCTGTGTCCTCATCATTACCAGAGCTTTGGCATCATCCCCTGGCCCGTTGCTCTCTTCCCGCCTACAATCACCAGCCCATTTTTATTTGCAGTGTTTCTTCTCTTGTCTTCCATTGACACTGATTCAGCTACATGAACCCATATGTTGAAAATAGAGTCAAGAAAGGATAGAATAAATAAGTGGAACACATCAGGTAAGAGTATGGAAGCAATCAGCTTCCTCACTTGGCAGATGCTACACACAGGGCGAGGTGAATTGGGACCGAACTTCAGGGCACACGTAATTGGTCACCATCAATTATCTACTCTCTTCTCTTCGTTCCCTGTCACAGCCTCTTTCCCAAGCCTCACTGAACCATTGTTGATATCTGCATGGATGCATGACCCTGCGCATACCCACCATGGAGAGCAAAGCCAGCTCTGCCAACATGGCTGCCCTTTGTTTTGACGTGTGAAGAATAATTCTTCCCTTTTTGCCCCGAGAAAGTCCCTCCTGCAAGATCATGCCATGTATGACCTTCACGGGACCTTTAGTTAAAAGCGGGACTTGTTTTCAATGCTGGGATGTGCCGGCTGCTGTCACTGCCAGTTGTGCTTTTCAAGCCTGGAGCTGGCAGTGCTGTGTGTTTCCCCCTTGCTTGTGTTGCTCGGGGTGTACACCGCAGCCTGACAACATTGCCTTTGACTGTGATGTTTTCAAAGGTAGAACATGCCACCTAGGATTTTTTTTTCTTAACCCGTCACACAGGGATAGGTTAATCTATGACTGCTAGTGAGAGTGGAGATAAGAGGCAGAGATGACCCTACTTGTACTAGCCTCCCCAGAGCCTACCTGAGCTTTCCTGCATCTCAACACTGGAGCTCCAAGTTGCTCCTTATTTAAGACTAATGTGACAGGATGGCATTGTGTCCCTGTCATTGCAAGGAGGGCCCCACCGACCACAGAGGGCAGTCTGCCATGCCAGGACATTGCATTTCGTTAGTTTGAATGGTGACCTTCTGTGACTCTCTCACTCCAGTGGGTACCCCTGGACGCCATTCCTGCACTATGAGACACCACCTTTAATGCTGGTATATAGAGCTGTCTCATAAAGAAAGGGGCTAGAAAGCCGAGAGCTAATGGAGAAGACCAGAGAGGCCATGAGTGACACAGAAGGATGCTGCCATACTGTCCTACTCTTCAGAGTCAGGAACAGTGAAAAGCAGTGTGTGGGGTTGGGGCTAGAACTCAGGTCCATAAGAATGGTGGCTCTTGTGGTCCCTGATGGCTAATGCTGAGCGACCCAGGAATGGTGGGACCTCGGTACTGGGGACAGGAGTGCAGGCAGGCAGACCGGGACCAACTGCAGGGCAGACACTTCACTGTACAAGGGATTTCTACTGCTCCGGGCTCCACTATCTGCTGAGACCATTTGGTGTGTTCTTGATGAGTGTGTACTAGGAGTAGAAGGGAGTGATCCCAGTCCCTTCCTGTGATTTTTCTCAACATTCCAGAAGTCAGTGAATGCTTGTGTCATAGCAGACAGAGATGGGGGGCTGCACGGGTCTGGTCCGCTCCATGGCTGGTCACAGGCGGGAAAGCCTGTGTGTTCTGCTGGAGTCTGAGAGCCACACTAGGCTGTCTCCATCGCAGGCTGCCATTTGCCTTTCACCTTTTTCTTTTTCCAGAGTGCTCTGCAAAAGAGCACTTTTCTGCTCTGGTCTATCTGTCAAGTTTCAAAACATTCCATTCTTTGGGTCAGGCACCAAAAAATAGGTGTCTATATTATCCCCACTTAGCAAGTGAGCAAACCAAGGCACTGAAAACCATAATTTTACAACTCAGATCAGAGAGCCAGGAAATCACAGGGAAGCCCCGGGGTTGTGGACTGGGCATGCACTGAATGAACCCTTTGCTGGTACTGCCTGGGATCTTTTGAAAGGCAGGCTGGTTTGGGGGAAACACTTGCTGCAGATGGAAGGCTGGTCTTTGGAAAGAGTTTGGAAAGAGGCCTCTAAAGGACAAAGCTCAATTCTCACCACCTGGAAGATGGAAAACCTCCAAGCGATGTTCATCCCTTTGTCCAGTGTGTTACTGATCCTATCATCAGAGTAAACCTCTGCACAGCAGCGGGATGGTAAATATGTTGTTGGTCCTTCCAAACCCTGAGGAAAGAGGAGCGTGCAGTGCTCTGACCAATGCACAGACTAAGGTTTTTGGATCTGACTTCTTCATGCTGACTCATCTCTTGGTGGACCCGGCGGAGCCTCCATCCTCAATTTCCGCATGTGAAACCAGCTCTCACTCCTTGCTACTGTTTAGAAAAGGAGACCAAGCCCCTGGCTGACAGAATGAAAGTATTAGAGATCTTGATGAGTTTTTCTGTTAAGTGGCTCAAATGCTCTTCTAATGAGCTTCACAGGGGGGCAGGACTGAAGCTGTCTCAAACCACTGCTCACCAGGCCCCAGCGGCCACAGAGGGAGAGCATCAGTCACACAGAAATCTATTAGCAAACATCCTGTTCAGGGTATAGGACACGGCTTTCTCAGCCTCCTCCTTGGAGGGTCTACCCAGCCTTCTCCAGTATTACTTTCTAATTGCCACAAACTCTTGCCATAGAGAACAGCAAGCACACAGTGGGTGCTCAGTACATGCTTGCCAAATGAACTGTGCTTATTGCATTGTTCAAAGCCACCTTTTATTGTTTGTTCTTCCTCAAGAAGCAAGGATGAGCAGCTTTATTAAGAGCTGCACAATATCTGAAGAAATTCCTGTCTCCCTTTAGGCTCTATTTTCACCTCAAGTAATAAAGATATTTAACCCAGTGGCTGGTTTGAAGAATGGTTTTCTAAGCTGGATAGAAGCTCGTGCAACATGAGTTTCGATGGGCTCTCTGGTTGCTGAGAAGTCCTGAGAAAACAGTGATATTCCAGTATGTTCTGTTGCTGCGATGTACACAATGACCAAAACAACTTAAGTGAGAAAAGGTTTCATTTCATCTTACACCTCCAGGTCATAGTTCATCACTGAGGGAAGTCAGGGCAGGAACTCAAGGAAGAGCTTGAAGCAGACACCATGGAGGAAGGCTGCTTGCTGGATTACTCACAGGATCGTGTATTTAGCTCTTGTATACAGCATGGAACTCAGGGAAAGATGGCACCCACAGAGGGATGAGCCCACCCACATCAATTCACGATCAAGAGAACCCCTGGAGACATGCCCACAGCCTGATATTGTCTGGAAAATCCCTTATCAGATGACTGTAGGCTGTAGGCAAGTTGACAGCTAAAGCTACCAAGGACAAGTGTGAAGAGGAAGGGGTGGTCCTACACCTTCATACAATGCTCCTCCGTTCCTCTCTTGGAATCCTTCTCTGTGTTCAAAGCTGAATCCTGCTTCCTCTGCTCAGAATATTGCATCTGTCCCCCTACCGGGGACACATGAATTTGTGGGCTCCTGTAAGACCTAAGATCTGTGATGATGTCACGGCCCATTCCCAACCCTCAGCCTAATTTCTTATGATCTATGAGCTAAGAATGCTTTGACACTTTCGTTGGACCCCAAAGTATAATTTTTAAACTTATGGAGTAATTGAGCAGGTAGTTTATAAAAACCTATATACCCAGCCCTATTTCCCATGTGGGCTATACACATGCTTTTCTCTATTAATGCATTTGTGCAGTGAAACAGATCAACCAATACATATTACTACCTTGTGATTAACTAGCATCCATAGTTTATATTAAAGTTGGTTCCCTACAGTGCAGTCCACAGGGTTTGACAAATGGATCCTGGCAGGGTTCACAGTTCTAACCCCATACAACAGTACCGCCATTTGGAATGCTGTGATTCCCTTACTCAAGAAACCAGGAACCATAAAGCATATGGTATGTGAAAATGCCACAAATTAGAATCTTAGGAGGCATGGTTTGAGTGGTGCCCCATCACTTTATCTGTTTATACACTGTCTTAGTGTTTCTATTGCTATAATGAAACATGATAAAAAAAAAAAAAAAGCAAGTTGGGGAGGAAAGAATTTATTTGGCTTACACTTCTACTTCATATTCCATCATTGAAGGAACTCAAACACGGCAGGAACCTGGAGGCAGGAGCTGATGCAGATGCCATGGAGGGTGCTGCTTACTGGCTTGTTGCCCCTGTCTTGCTCAGCCTGCTTTCTTATAGAACCCAGGACCACCACCCACAATGAGGTGGGCCCTCTCCCGTCTCAATCACTAACTAAGAAAATGCCTTACAGACATTTATGGAGGCATTTTTCTCAACTAAGCTTTCCTCCTTTCATTTAACTCTAGATTATGTGTCAAATTAACATAAGATTGGCCAGCACATGCACTGTCCTTGACTGTCTGTTTACAGCAACAGCCTGAATACCTGTGGCTGTCGACGTGCAAAACCAACCAGGTCCTTTGCTCTCTTTCTGGAGTCAAGATAGTTCCCCTGGGCAGTTAGTACTGATCCATGGCCACGGTCACTTACCTTGATAGATTTGACATAAAGAGCAGCCTCTTGGAAATGCTGGAGATTGTTTGGTTATCAACATTGTCTAGGACCCTAGTGCCCCGCCCACCATTGTTTTCTCTGATGACTTGTTATTATTTATGTCCCCATGTTTTTCAGTTAGCAACATTCTGATAGGTGATGCACGTGGAGTCTTCCCCTAGCTCCTGGGAGGTCACCCCTGAACCCTTGGAGCATCCTATCTGAGGAAGAGAATGTTTTGTTGACCTTGGGACCTTGGGTCACATGGTGTCAGCCTAATCTCTGGAGACACTGGAGATGAAGGTCAGCCATGCGGCTGTCAGCACTGCCTGTGGGATGGACCCCTGGCCAGTAGTCTGGGCATCAAGAGTCAGGGAGTGTCTCCAGCTGGTTGTGACATGTATGTTGTTATACATAATTGCTAGAGAAATAGATGGTAGGGTCCTCATGGCTCCACCAGGAGAGGACCATTGCATGCTGGATGTATTGTATTTTCCTGGTTTGCTTTCCTCTGTGTCCTTCATTGTGTTTAGCCACAGGAGAGTGCTTTGTCAAACAGAGAACGGGCCTCCCAGATGCTGCTGTATGGAGCCTCTAGTCCTCTGTGACGTACATTTTCAGTAAAATTTTCTGGGGGGAGGGGGTGATTGAGATACATAGATGGCCCCTTTGTCTTCTCGATTTTCTCAAATAGCATGCTGCCTCCTCTCCTCAGAAGTGTGTCAGGGGAACTAGCTGGCTTGTGAGACTTGAGGTGATCTTGAGAGCCACCACACCCTCAGAACTTAGTGGCTGATGGTTTACTTAATCAAGTGCTGGCAGCCATTCTTTGGATGAGTAAGAGGAATTGTCAGATGCATGGATTCTCCTCTACCATGGATGTCAGGCATATGTGAACCGCCCCCCCCTCCCATGAGCAACCCTTCTCCATCCTGCCATTTCTGCCAACTGTGCTGTGGGTGTTGGAGTCCCTACCCTTCCTCACAACATTCTATTTCTACCTCTTCTTTCCTAAAGTAGATGTTTCCATCTCCCTTTAAAATGGAAGAAATGAGGACAAGGGAAGTCGAGTGGCTGCCCTGAATTCCAAGGTCAGCCCTTGCTGCACCAGAGAAAACAGGAGCTGAGCCTGTGCGTCCAGGCAGAGCTTGCTTGTTTGCTTTATTATTTTTTTTTCTTTTTCAACTGTAGATTAAGTCACACCATTTCTAGCCGTCTCTTGGATAAGAAGCAAACTTCAGTCTTTTTTAGTAAAGGTTTATTTTGACCAAGTGTGACAGAGAAAAAGAAGTTTCAAATGAGGTTCCCAGGTTCACATTTGAAGAGGTTTGTAAAAGCAAGATAAAAATACAAGGTTTTTGGTTCCAATTAGAGCTAGATGCTAGAATGAATTGGTATCAGGTCACTGTGACCCATAAAACTCGGTTCTTCCCTTCGTGGGAAGCCTTTCTGTATTTGTTGCCTGTACTGAGAGAATAATTTTTTTTCTTAAAAAAAAACCGGAAAATGCAAAGGAACCCAAATCTCATTGTGGGTCATTTCATCCACTTTGTACCTGAGGGGTGGTAATGTGAGATTATTTTAATAAGCATTCTCTGCCCCAGCCACAGAAAAGAGTAAGACTCTGCCGGGTGAATCTCCCCTGAGAACCAGCCTCCTAGACCCCACTGAGCTCAGCCTCAGGTCTGATGTGTGGGATGCTTACATTAAGGTATTTCTCAAGATATTTGTGGGTAACTCCTTGGGGCCATAAGTTTCTGGACGTGGTACTCCAAGAGTGTCAGGAGAGGCCTGGTGAGATGGCTGAGAGTGAAGGTACCAGAAGCCATCTCTGATGACCTGAGTTTGATCCCCAGGTTTCATGTGGTGAAAGGACAGAACTGATTTCTGAAAAATTACTGCCACGAGTGTGCTGTGATATCATGCTGTGGATAATGCCATCTTTGTGGCTTCCCTATCAGCGTCTCATGAGAAATGCCTGGTTTCTTAGCAGAAAAGTTCGAGAGGCCAACTTGGGAAGGATGTTGACCCATGCCTATCGTAACCTTGTATTGATCAACTTGGTTTAGGGTTGGAGCGGGACCTGAAGAATCTGAACTTGACTCACATATTTAAGAAAGTGCACCCCCAGTGCTGGGGAAATGGCTCCGTTGTTCATGTGCTTGCTGACAAGTGTGAGGACCCGAGTTCACTTCGAAGTGCCCACGTAAACAGCCAGGTGTGGTGGCTCTGGCCTCCATTCTCAGCAATGTGGGAGCAAAGGTGTGTGTGTGGGGGGGGAGTGGATTGCAAGGTTTGCTGGCCACCCAGACTATCCTAACCAGTGAGTTCCAGGTTCAGTGAGAGGCCCTGTCCCAAAAATTAAGTTAGAAAGCAATCGAGGAAGACACCTGATGTCAAGCTCTGGCCTTGCTATGTTCTCATACACAAGTGTACAAGAAATTGTTTCTTTCAAATGCTGCTGGAGACCCAGAAGTCTTGGTTTGAATCTTGGATGCCTCTAAAGACCACATGCTGAGGCTTGGTCCCCTGCTGAGGCACTGTTGGGAGGAGGTGGAATCTTAGGTATTTGGGACCCAGTGAGAGTAAGTTAGGTCACTGGAGGAATCCCAATGAAGGGGACATTGGAGTCTTGGCACCACACCTTCCCCCTCTCTCTTCTTTCTTTCTCCTCTCTTCCCTCTCTGCCTTTCCACTGCTGTGGAGCAGTGAATGAGCTGTGCCACACAATACCACCATGATGTCCTGGCTGGACTGAAATTGCTGCCATCTTGAACCATTATAAGCTGGTTATCTCAGCTCTTTCATAGAGTCTGTAGATATTCACCAACAGCTTCTAAACAAAGCACTTTGTATGTAATGACAGATGATAAGTCACAGAAAAATGTTGTAGGAATATCCTAAAGTTCTAAGGACTTAGACACCAAGTGTAGAAAAGATCACCACCCTGCTGAGTAGCTGTGATTGTGTAGTGGACACAGTGACCTAGGCTCTCTCTGCTGGGTTCCAGAAAGGGAAACAAGAAGTCCAGATAACTAAAAAAGAGCCACCTTGCCTCCCTCTCTCTTTCTTGCCTTCCTTTGTCCTTCCCTCCCTCTGTGTTTTTCTTTGCAATGTGAAACCACACAACAGTCCTGAGCATATCCTAGATATAGGCCGGAGGAACTGGTTAAGAGAAACCAGACCCTCTGACCAATAACACCTAAGATCAAGTGTTCCCTAAGAGCCATTTGCTTCTATGGGAAGGGTTTTTGCCCTCTGCACATGAATCTGCCAGCAGTCTACCTAAGCATCAGTGCCAGCAGCCTGTGCAGCCATCATCTGCTAAGAACAAAGCCTTTCTGAGTGTTCAGAAGAGTGAGGATATAGACAGACAAGTGAAACACATTGTCCCCACCCCAGACCCAACAGGAGCACCCCACAGCACACAGGCTGCTGGCCCATGCTGCTGTCAACCTCCACTTTACCTTCAGCAGAGGAGATATTGAAAATTGCGAAGTATCCTAGCAGCCTCCAGGCCCGGCCGACTGTCATCAGATGCCCTTCCACATAGAGAGATAATCTTTCAGGACAGGAGAGCTTCCCACCAGCTGCATGAGGAGAATTAAATCTCTGTGATAGAAGAATGATTCACGCTACAATAAAGCCAAACAAAACCTAATTGGGTGGGGTGAGACCCTCAGAAATTATGTTCACAGTAAAATACAGAAGAGAACTAATTACCCCGAGGCAGTGTTCCATTTAGGTAGAATTCTATAGTCAATTAGTATTCCATTTAATTGTACAATTAATGAACACATAAATTAAATTCATAGTTTATTTCTAACACTAAATTACTTATTTGAAATGCTTCTTTAGAAAAAATAAGCAACTCAATGCACACATTATTAAAATGACTTAGCAGTGTGTATTCTGGGCTGGTTTTAATTGTGAAACAATCCATCCACCACTGGCTGACTGCTGCCTGCCTTACAGGGAGGCTGGATAATTTAATTCCATCTTATCAAGGGAACAGGTAAGCATCCCACTAGCTAACACAGAATCCTCCAGGCAGATTTCAAGACTTCAGCTGGCAGATTGCACATCGGCCTTCATGCAGAAAGGCAAAGCTCAGGGCAGAGGTTTTATAGAATCTGCTGGGAGACGCAGCCACGGTGGACACAGGTAAGGCTCACTCCTGCATTCTGGGCTTCCCTGGGCCTCACTCTCGTGTGCTTAGGGGCCGAAGTAATGACAGCAAATGAGTCTCTGGATTGTGTAACTCTCACAGCATCCCAGCAGGTCCTTCCCTGGATACATCTAGAAGTATGCAGGTGAGTAACCCTCCTTGATGTTGGTAGACAAGAGCCCTGTGTCAAGCTCTGTTGCTGCTGCTTATGGCCTCCTATGAATCTCCAGGAGCCATGCTGTAGCAATGCTGGCTGTCACCCAGTTGCTAAGCACCAAAGCCCTTGATGTGTAAGAGTTTGGGGTGTCCTGTGTGGCTAGGAGTAGGGGTGTTTCTGTCCACTGGACGTTGCCCAGCAGAGGAGGCTATGGTCTTTCAGAATCAGTGAGGTGGCTGAGTTCATCAGACCTGATATTTGTACAAAATATTATGTCTCCTTTCCTTGACCATGGATGGAGAGGGAGTGTAGGAAATGGGATCATGGGACCCAGTGGGTTTCCTGGGAGTATTGAATAAGGTTAGGATGAAGGTCAGAATTGTTTCAGTTGTTGTCACAAGAAAGTTCAACAGTGTCTGAATGGTGTCAGAGAGTAAAAGCGCCAGCAAACCAAATGATGAAGGTGATAATACAAGCCTGGCACCCCAAGGACTTGTCAGAGTGATGTGGGACTAGCACGGTCATGATGTTCCTCTAAACTAGTACTTACGATTTGTAAGGTGGTGGTGTGTTTGCCCAGCACAGGAGGTCTGCTCAACTGTGGGCAGGAATAGCCATCCATGTAAACAGAGATAGACCTACACTCTGACCTGGTGCAAATGGCTCTGCCTGTGTCATAGGACATCTCCAAGAGCATAAGACAATGTGAAGCGACACTGCAGACCTTACTTAGGATGGCACTCACAGCTGAGAGAGATGGTGCTAAGCCTATTGAAGCAGAAGACCAGGGGAGCTAGTGGAGGAGACTGGGGGGCACCAGAGGAAGAGAAGGCTGAACTAGTGAGTTGTGCTCAAGGAATGAGGTGACCCTGAAGCATGTAAATGCTTTCTTTTGTGACCCACAGTGGTTGCTCAGGGCACTGGCCAATGTGAAGGCCTGCGGCTGGGATACATCTCAGTGGTAGAGTGCTCTGCTTGCTTGTGTTGGGACATGGGTTCCATGCCAGCTCTGCAGAGCCACAGACATTGGAAGGAGGCACACTGTCTCCTTTCTCTTTAGCTTTCCGTAGAGGCTTCTCTCAGAATGAAACCTGTTGAGACTCCATCAAGCCAAATGGAGCTGTGGGTTTCCTGGCCTTCATTAAGGCTGTGGAGTGCAGGCTGGTGACCTGGGACAGTGCTCACAATCTGCTCCCTAGCACCATGGACAGCACTCATCTCTGGGACAATGGAATCCCAACAGCAAACCCGAAGAGCCCTGATTTCTCAGCTGTGGTCCCAGCAGCCAGTAGTACGGTCTTGTGATTAGAGGCCTCTTACTAACCTTCAGGTCAGGAGTCTTATTGACGCTTCAGCTTTGTTCAAATTATAATGGGATAAATCACCGGCCGTCTGCAATCCTTGTTTATTGAATTTCGTATGATCCGTTTAATTTAGGCCCTCCCATCTCTGAAGGTGAAGCCTATTGAAAATCCGTCTCTTTATCCTCCTGAGGCCTAATTTATGTTTTCCCCTTTAGCTCCTCTGCCTGCCTTCTGCTGCCATCGCCTCTGAGGGTCCATCAGGCAGAAGGCGGGCCTGGGAAGATTAATTTGCTTATTGCTTTATTTGGTGTGCTATCCATCGTAGCAGGTGCACGCCCATATCTGAACCTTCATTCCCTGAGACTCTTTCTTGTGCTCAGCAATACGTTACTCATGTTGACCCAAAACAAAACAAGCAAAAAACAAACAAATAATAACAACAAAAAACCAAACCAAACTAACAGTTCCTGACTGTGTACCCTGGATTTTAGAATTAAAAATAATAATAATAATAATAATAATAATGCTTAAAGACTAGGATGAGGAGGGGAGGTTGGGGAGATATCTCCGTAAAGTGCACACAGTATAAGAACTTGAGTTGGATCTTTAGCACCCATGTAAAAGCTGGGCACATTGGCACAGGCCATTAATCCCACCATTGGGGAGATGCAGACAGAACAATCTATAGAGTTTGCAGGCCAGCAAGTCTAGCCTGACAGGTGAGTCCCAGGTGAGAGACCCTGTTTCAAAGGAGGTGGATGGCATTTCTAATTATATCACCCGAGGCTGTCCTCTGGCGTCCACGTTTATACGTGCACACACTCTCGAATAGACATGTCCTGCTGAACACACACAGACATGTGCATACGCAAACAAATATTGATTTGAAACCAGGGTCATGTACTTGGCTCTAAGAACACACTCCTCACTAGCATGTGATGGTCCCTTTCCGGGGGAGCTGCGAATGAGGAAATAGCTAGAGAAGAAATGGGTGGGGCTTGGAGGACAGAGAGCCAACCAAGAAGACTGGTATCTGGCTCTGAGGAGAAGACAGCAGAGAAAAGATGATGGGGATGTGGGAGAAGGAGAAACCTGGGCGGGGGGGAGGGGAAGGGATGTAGTGAGCAGTGAGTCATTCTAGAAATGTCATCATCAGACCTAAGTGGGAACACAGAGGGATGTGGGCCCTTGAGGTACAGGATGTAGAAAAGAGAGACAGATAAAATGAGAGCTTTGGGTATGACTGGGTAGAGGGCTCCTCCCTACTCCTCACAGGATTTTGCTCAGCAATATATGAAATTCATAGTTTGATCCCTGTCTTGGAACCAAGGCGATCACTGAAAGAGTGTTTGAGAGATGGCTATAAACTAAGAGAGCCTGATGCCTGATGGAAGGAAATATCCAGGCAAATATTGGCCAACAGGGTCGGGGAGGGATTCCCTGGACACTGGTGAGATACTCCACCTTCACTCATGAGCTCATGATCCATGGGCCAGTGATGATACATGCTGACTCATGCATTAATCACAGGTGATTAATGTGAGAGAAACCCTAAATAAGCCCTTTCCTGAGCAGGCCCTTCCTCTGAGTCTTTGCAACACAGCCTGACCCCATCTTGGTCTCTGCGATTCGAGGCTTTCTAGCGTTTCATCTCACCCTACTAAAGCCGCTGAGCAGACACCAGGTCAGATGGTCAGATGTGAAGGCTCACATCAGCATGGAAAGCTGTGTGGAGTAGCCTCAGTCAGCTTCCTTCTCTCTTCTGATCCAATGGCACGGACATTTGCCCACAGAGGTATCTGAAGGCAACCCCTATGCACTTGCTTTAACATTTAAGAGAACTTACAGGAAGTGGACTTTTTGGAAAAGATTAGTAGGATAAAAATAAAGGGGTAATTATTTAATATTTTGAGGCTTGGTGGGTAAGAGCAATGGATGCCCTTGCAAAGGACCTAAGTTCAGATCAGTACCTACATGGTGGTTCATAATTGACTGAACTTCAGTTAGAGGGAATGTGATGGCCTCTTCTGGCCTCCAAGGTGCTGCACATGTGTGGTATACATACACATGTGTGGACAAACACTCATACACATAAACTAAGAATAAATAAACCTTTAAAAGAAATAATTAGCACTTTAAAATATGTGTGGTTTGTAGCCTTTTCTGTGAAATACATGAAAAATTAATAAACAAAAATCTTAACTAGCTGTACTTTAGCACTGTGTTGGGTTCAATATGTCCTCAAAGGGGCTTGAAAGATGGCTGAGAGGGTCCTGTTGGACAGGCACAAGTGTCTGACATGGATCACCAGAACCTACAAAAGAAGCCAGCAGTGTGAGGAGAAGACAGGAGGAATCCTGGAAGTCACTAGCAGCCCAGCCTAGTCAGTGAGCCCTGGAGCCTTAGTGGGAGACCCTGTCTCAAAAGGCAAGAGTGATGAGACGTCAACCTCTGGCTTCCTTCTTCCACCTAGGGAAGGCAAAGCACACGCGTTAGGCAGCTGCGATTCATCAGCAGTGAGCCTCCCAAGTGCCAAGATGAGGTAGAAGAAATTCAGCCTTTCAGAATGATTTGATCTTTGGTGTTCTGTAAGGGAATCACACAAGCCTTGGTTATGTGTAAGATAAGGGCTATCTCTACTCAAAACCTGTAATACTGGTGACCCAGTTCATGACCAGGTCTTCTCCATCGGTGGCCAGTCATGGTTGTTTCCTGTTTCCTGGTGGCTCTGGTGGCAAGTATGCTGCTATTCTATGTGCGATCATGAGGCAAAACACTCGAGTCTATTGTCCCTGTTTCTAGTAAGTTCTCCCTTCTCTCCTTTCCCCACCCTCCTCTCTCTCTCCCGTGTGGTTTCAGTTCAGGTTTAATCATGAGTATCTTCTATTATTCAGTTGTCTTCTCTGGTGCCTAATCCTGTGTCCCACATCTAAGGGTATCACCCTTCCCCAGTGTGATAGTTTGAATAGGCTTGGTCCCCATAGACTCATGTGTTTGAATACTTGCTCCATAGGAAGTGGACTATTAGTAGGTATGGTTTTGTGGGAATAGGTGTGGCCTTGTGGAGGAAGTATGTTATTAGGGAGTGTGTGTATTAAGGTCTCAGAAGCTCAAGCCGACTTCTCTGCCTGCTGCCTGCAGATCCACATGTAGAACTCTCAGCTCCGTTTCTGATAGAGGCTATGAGACTTTTGAAGTTAGACTGAATGTGTTTCTGCATTATGCTATGGCTACAAGCCTGTGGGGGCCAGGGAACAGAGTGTGGTGGTTTAAATCAGAAAGGCCCCTTTGTGTTTAAATGCTTGGCCCATAGGGAATGGCTTTATTAGGAGGTGTGGCCTAGTTGAAGTGAGCATGGCCTTGTTGGAAGAAGTGTGTCAGTAGGAGGTGGGCTTTAAAGTCTCAGAATTTCAAGCCATTTGTCTGCCTACTGCCTGCAGATCCAGATGTGGAATTCTTAGCTCCTTCTCCAGCTCTATGTCTGCCTGCTCACTGCCATGCTTTCTGCTGTAATGAGAATGGACTAAACTAGAGCTGTAAGCCAGCCCCAATTAAATGTTTTTCTTCATACGAGTTGCTGTGGTCATGCTCTCTCTTCACAACAATAAAACCCTGACTAAGCCACCCAGCTCTGCCACAGTCGTTTTCTATTCAGTTTTACAGTTGTTTGTTGCGGGAGACACTAGTTTCCTCCCCTCCAGCCTTGATGACACACTTTGAAATCCTGAAAAACCTTAATGCTCCCCCTCCCCAACTCCTTCCTGCTGTGCTCATCAATAGACCCCAATACCTGCCCAGAGCTTCTTTGGACCAGGGGCCTCCTGGGTTCTTTCCAACTCCTGTCTCAAAGCATCTATAAACAAAGCAATGACCTGTGTGCACTGACCTGACATGGGGCCATCCATCTAATACAACAACCTGTGAACGCTTTACAGAGTGGACATTAATGACAGGAAGAATATCAACATGGCTGCGGCCAAACAGCTCCCAGAAGAAACAGCATGCATCTAGTGTACGATTCCAGTCTGGGAGCTCGCCCTTCTTCCACTGCACTATTGTTGCAATCCTACCTGATGGCCAATAATATTTCACTCTGAGGAGTTGGCACTTACAACCCAAAAGCAAGAGTCATGGGGGCAGAGTGTGTGCATTCTTGACTTACTTTCAGGGGGGCACATGGCAGACAGTGAAGGATTGATGGAAAACCACAGAAAGAACCTGACTTATAATTTTGTAGAAATCAGCCCCTCCTATATCACTGATCTCCCAAGAAGCTTGGGTTTCAAATGGGAAAGGATAAAATTACCATGTCTGGGTTCTGTCTGCAAACCTGATTTTGATGCTCTTCTTGATCTGTGTGTCCATTTCTAAGTGTGCTGGAAGTAACCTCCAACATGGGGAAAGAGGAGGAAGTGAAAGAGGGAAGGAGAAAAGGGAGGCTGTGCTGTGGATTTTCTGTCTGATAGAATCTGAGCAGTTTGCCTCATTGTTCTGGGGACAGAAAAGCAGCCTCACTGTGGGATGCTTTCAGCCTCTTTGGGGTTAACAAAACAGTAGTCCAGTGGTGTTAGAAAGGCCCTGAAGGACTCTTCTCCACCTCTTTGCTTCCTGAGCAGTTCTGTATTTGATTGACACCTTAGAGTGTAGGCTCTGCTGCCTTCTGTTCTATAAGAAAGACAAGGAAATGAGCTAGCCAATCACTTCTGTGGCCCTGTGAGGGCTGAGAAGTAGGAGGCCAAACCCTAGCATGCTACTTGAGCCGACTGAAGAAGAGTGTGAGCACAGCCAATTTTGGCAGCCACATCCACTGAGCCTGGACCAGAGTCTTCCTAGTAGGGTTTCCAGGTTTGAGGAAGTGGACTGAACCCAGTACCTATCCAGAGCAGGTAGGACTCTTTTCACACAGACTCTAACTCAGTGCTGTTGTGAGTGGCAGGCCTCCTGGGTGCTAGCTTCCATGCTGCTTGAACACAAAGCTGTTCCCACTCGTCATAGCCACCTCTGAGCAAGCCGTGTGCTTTGTAGGCAAGATCAAGGTTGAGAAGGGCTGAGAACTTGAGAAGTTGCCTCAAGCCTTTGACCCTTGAGCATCAGGGTCATATTGAAGCAAGTCTCTGGGTTCCACAACTTGATTCTGGTGTGGGGACCTGTGTTTTTCCCTCTTCTTATCTCCTGCAGTTTGGCTTTGGGGTCTCAGTCCAAGAGACAGCAGAATACCCTGCAAGTATTATCCTAAAATCTGCCCTCCTCTGGATATCCTCTCCCATGCTGCACAGCCTGTAACACAGACCAAAAGAGCAGCAGGAGTTGGCTTCTGCTTTCAGTTCTGGAAACTGTGAAGCCAGTGAGATGACTCAGTAGTTAAGAGCCTTGCTGCTCTTGTAGAGGACCAGGATTCAGTTCCCAGCATCCATATGGTGACTCACAACTATCAGTAGCTTGCTTCAGTTTTAGGAGAATCCATCTCCTTCTTCTGGTCACTAAATACACTGCATGTACATGGTGCATATAAATACAAGCAGGTGAAACAGTCATGCAAGTGAAAATAAGTAAATAAATATATTAAAACTTAAAATTTCCCTTCCCTGTACTTATTCTAACATAAAGAAAGCATAAGTGAAGCATTACATAGAATTAACTAGTGTTTTAATGTTTTCTTTTTTCTTTTCTTATTTTGGTAAGAGATATTCTGTTACATTCCTCACTCTGTGCATAACTACTGCACACAGGCAATGAGCGCACATCCATGCATAAACCTATCTGGGTAATGTACAGGATGAGCTAATCCGAGAGCATCGCTGTGACAGAATGTCTTGGTTGCAATGGTATCAGTCTGTCATGGCTGGGAAGATAGAAATTCATATCAGGGTAGCCAGGAAATAGTATAGCTGGTTTAGGAAGACATAATCCCATGGTGGGGAGAGAGAGAGAGAGAGAGAGAGAGAGAGAGAGAGAGAGAGAGAGAGAGAGAGAGAGAGAGAGAGAGAGAGAGAGAGAGAGAGAGTTTGGAAAATAGAGTCCAGCATAGCTATTTACTCTCAAGAGTACAATTTTCTCGGGGTTGATTTTGACCAATGTAAGGCAGATCAGGCTAAATAGTTCTAAACATTGTAGGGATATATATATATATCCCTAGACAAACACTATATAGTGTGTGTGTGTTCTCTCACACAGCCAGATCTTTAGCATTGAGCCAGAAGGAAGATGTCCAAAGCAGAAATGGGGAAGGAACCATTGCAAAAATATATACAGCTTGAACATTTTAGATCCCAGGTTAAAAATCACCAAGGTGACTTTGGAGGAAATAATTCAAATGTGAATTGAAGGCAACAGATAGTCCAGAATCATCCTCCTGTGTACAAAGCCTGTCATTGGAGGTCCTTGTGTCTTGATTCATTGACAATGAGCCTAATAAGGAACTCTGATTTTCAAGTTAGCCATGATGAGCGTTTGAAGTACCAATTTTCTGAACGCTAGATAAGGAGGAATAGGCTTGGTGGTTAGAATCACGCTCCATGTAGAGCTCAGCAGGCATTGATATTCATTCCTAGCTGTTATCAGTCTGACCTCTACAGAATGGTCTGGATTTATGGGAAGTGTATTAAGGAGTCTGATGGTCACTCTGGCACTCCATCCTGTGTGATAATTAACAGTTACACTAGGAGAGAGAGCTCAGCTTGGGATGAACTGGGACCAAACCTCCTCACTTATAGAGACAGCCATGTGCTTGGGCAGAGCTTAGTTAATATGTACTCCCTCAATGCTAGCTGTCTGACTACCAACAAGTTAGAGACAATTGATTGGCTGTGAGTGTGAGTATGGGTTTGTGTGTGTTATGCATTGCACTCATGTAAATAAATAGTAAACATGGAAATTCAAATGCATGCATGGATTGTAAACATGTATTTGCATATATGCTATTAAATTTGCATAGCTCAAAGTTCCTGTCTTCTCCAGTTGCCACTTTGTCTGAACTCTCCATCTACTCTAGGAAAAACAGAGTGAGGAATCAGGGACCACACGGAAGACACGTGTAACTGGCATTGCTTAGCAAAGTTGTCATGAACTTAATGTACACACCCTGAAGTGACAGCGGAATTAACACTGTAAAGCTTGACTGTTTGGTACTGCATTAACTTCCATATTCTTAGCTCTGCACTCCACAGACATTAATGCATACCTCACTATATTGAAGTATGCATCTTTATAGTCACTTAATTAGTGGAAAGAATGAGGCTCAGGGAAGCGTATCCGAAGCTCTGGATGATTCTTTCAGATGGTTTTGCTCTGCAAAACATCAGTTGCTTATAAATCTGCACATCTGATCCCCACCCTTGTGCCCATCCCCATTCCATCTCCTGCCAGGTCCCTCTCTTCATCCACTTCTGCTATCTGTTCTATTTCTCCTTCTGAATGACATTCTGGCACCCTCCCTTGGGCCCTCTTTGTTGCTTAGCTTCTTCGGGTCTGTAGATTATAGTATGATTATCCTGCACTATAGGTTTAATATCCACTTATAAGTGAGAACATACCATGACTTTCTGGGTCTGGGTTATCTCACTTAGAGTAAAGGGAGTGTGGATGTTTCTAACATGGACTCTTTGCATGCTTTTGGATCACTTCCCCTTGACAGAGCTGCCTTGCCTGGCCTCAGGGTTGAGGATATGCTCAGTTCTGGTGTGACTTGGTGTGCTGGGGAAGATTGATATGGGGAGAAGGTGCTGCCCTTTTCCGAGGAGGGAAAGGGAAAGAGGAAAGGGGAAGGGGTAAAGGGAAAGTGGGACTGGGAAGAGAGGAGGGAGGGGGCACCCTTGGGATGTATAGTTAAAAAAAAACAAAATTTAAATTTAAAAATCTATAATTCATGAACATATACACTTTTTTATTTTAAAAGGATTTGTTCCTATTTCTTTAGGGTTTTTTTTGTTTATTTGTATGTCCATCTGTGTGGGAGTATGAGCATATGAGTGGCAAGTGCCCATGGAAACCAAAAGAGGACATCAGATTACCTGGAACTATAGTACAGAAAGTGATGAGTCACCCAGCGTAGGTTCTGGGAACCAGGTTCAGGACCTCTGCAAGAGCAGCAAGTGTTCTCAAGTACTGAGCCATTACTTCAGCCCCCTCTACTCTTTAAGGAGTTAGTTCCTAGAATCAAAGCAAGCAAGTCCAGAAAGCTCCAGGAATTGTCACTGGCTAGTACGGCATGGCTTCTGTGACCCAGTTGTACAGCAGGGTTAGGTGTTGTCTCACAGGGGACCCTGCGTAGTTACCACCTGGAACTCCCTCAGGAAGCTCCTGGGAATGGAGAGTGACTTTTCACTGTGCTGATAAAGGCATCTTTCTAAGGCTTTTAGCAGACACTAAGTTTGTTTTTGCATTCATCTGGCCAAGCCCAAAGTAATCAATACCAACTGTTTGATTTTATGTGCACCATCACAGCCAAGGTGAATTCACAGTTGCAATGGCTGGAGAGAAACAGCCATGGTACCAGGATACAACTGGAAGTGTGAGCTCACCTGAAAAGCCCCCGTGAGCCATCTGGTTTCCATAGCAACACAACCAAGTGGATCTCAAAGTGTGGTCCCCAGGCCAAGCTGCCTCATCACTACCCACAAAGCCAGAGCTTGGTTGGGGCCTGAGTTCTGACCTGTATGGGGAGCTTCTGCTCTGTGCTCATGATAGGAGATGAGCTTTCCCTCTCCCTATCCAAGAGGAGGTCTTCTGCATCCCACCGGACCCTGCCTGCCAGCTCCTGAGCACTGCAAGCAGCCAGACATGGTGCTCTGCTCTTCTCACTGTTATCTATAACCAGCCACACACTTTCCTCCAGCGCCATCCCCTCTGCACTGCCCTGAAGGGCTCTGCTGCTAGCCATCCACCAATATCCCTCATTTCTTTAGATCCTCACAATGTTAAACCTAGATAGTATAAAGCCCCATCTGTGGGGTTGATCTCATCAGCTTGGAGAGTGACACAGCACACCCCTGGATGTGTCTGGGTGGTGTTTCCAGAGACAACTGTCATGTTAGACAGTAAGTGTGTGGGAAGCCCCATGCTTAATAACAGTTCCTCCAAGCAGTAGACTGCAAGTTTGAATGGAGCCAAAGCAGCAAGAAGCCCCCAAGATGTCTCACACTCAGCATTCTGTCTGCAGAACATAGTAAAAGCATAGTAAAAAAAAAAAAGCGAAACCTTTTAGACATGTGAAAATAACTTAGTCAGGAACCCCACTACCCGCAAGGCTGCACCTGATAACCAGATAACCAGAACCATACCCAATATAACCAGAGCCAGTCCTAGAAGCCCGTGTTGTGCACTGGCCAGCATATAAGACAGAGCAAGAGCAATGCCCTGTTCTGCACATCTGGAGGGATGCCATCGTAATCTGCCCTGTGGCTGGAGTGTCTCCCCAAAGATTCTGACCCTCGAATCAGAGACTTCTGCTAAGAGTCTGGACCTGACCTTCAGCTACCATACATGCACAGGTGAGCAGCCTTGGACCGTAGTTAGGAACTTAGAGTGTGAGCTTTGTATGATGACCCTCAGCATAATAAAACATAACTTTTGTTTTACCAATTACATACACCCACTGTTTTGTTTGTGACAAGGGCATGAGCCTCATTGTTCTAGAATATGCACTCTACCACAAACACCACCCAGCTTCCCATGAAGCCCTGTCCCAGTGGTTACTCTGCCACTGTGATGCTGGCCTCACCAGGACACTAGAATGCTGACAGGAGAGCTTATTGGGCCATTCTGGCAGTAGTTCAGAGGACTAGAATGCAAATAGAAATGAGGACAGGGAAGGACCAGCTCATGAGGTTTCAGTGGAGAAGTAGGCTCCCACTGGGATAGGACTTGTAAGAAACAATAGGTGTTTTTTTTTTCCTGTTAAACATTGTACAGAGAAGGAATTCAAATCTTTTTTTTCCCTGCACCTTGTAAAACATTCAAACAAATGTATTGATTCTTCTCCTCCAAACCATGTAAAACTTTGGTTTATGCAGAGGCCTCACTGCATCATCAGAACTTGGTGCCCTAGATTGGTGGCCTGGATTGCCCATCTTCCTTTCCTGAATTTCTTTTGTAGTGATTCCGATAGAACTAGCCAATCGCAAAAGACTGTGGGGTAGAGCCCCAGATGATGAGGAAAAGACAGTCACTACCTGCATCAGAAGACAGACAGAGAGAGAGAGAGAGAGAGAGAGAGAGAGAGAGAGAGAGAGAGAGAATGCACTTCTTGCCTCACTGTGTTCTCTCTTCTGCTTTGTTGAGTCATCCTCAGTCCCAACCCGCAACACAGCTTTGCTTTGTGGAGATGCATCAGTTGGAGTGGTGCTTTCTTGCTTTGTGACCCTGAACTCATTTCTAACACACCAGAGCCTATTTCTGTTCTATTCGGGCAGAGAACCTGGCTGCAACCTATCTATATCATAAAAAACAAAACAAAACAAAAAACAAACAAACAAACAAACAAAAAACAGAATTAGACTGAATTAAAAAATCATAGACTGGGTTGTTTGGCAGAAGAACTTAAAGCAGCATCATGGTGTCGTTTAGCCAGTGGCACGGTTGTTGCTCATTGAATGAGGTTTTCAGCGAGAATTCACAACAGAAGGGTGCAGAAAATGTGCTGTTTATTGAGAAAAGAGGAACCAGTGCAGAAAAAAAGCTGCAGATATGGCCTCACATCTGCAACTCAATGAGAGAGAAATCCCTGTATTTTGTAGTAGGGCAAGATACCACCCAGGGAAAGTTGCAGTTTGTTAAACAACAAATTCGTTTGAAAGGAGAGAGCCTGAAGCCAAGACTGCCTCTAGGATAGTAGTTCTCAACTTGTGGGTAGGAACCCCTATGGTGATCAAATGACTCACAGGGGTCGCATATCAGACATCCTGCATATCGGATTTTTACATTATGAGCCATAAAAGTAGCAAACTTACAGTTGTGATGTAACAACAAAGGTAAAATTGGGGGTCACCACAACATTAGAAACTGTATCAAAGGGTCACAGCATTAGGAAGGTTGAGAATCACTGCTCAAGCACAACAAGCTCATGCAGAGTTGTCTTGGGAGATTCAGCTAGGGAGGCATTCAGAGACCACAGCTGCTGTGGTGGAAGGGGCCGGCCACATCCCAAGCTGGCAATAGAGCTTGGCAGTATCACATGGTGCTGGGCTTGCAGGATGAGTGAGGAGGTCATGCAGGCTTGCACCAAAGTTCCAGGAAGCTATTGAGGCCAGGCAATGTGTGGTGGGGCTGGGTTCCCTGCTTGGAGCCCCTGTGTGGGCTGTGCATGAGGCTGTGAAGGGGAATGAGGCTGCAATGGGGACCTGAGAATGTCTTAGATGCCAGGGATGTAGGGCAAGTGTTAAACCTGAGAATCTCAAGAGAAAAACCAGTTCCACAATTTTGGGCCAACTTTGAAGCAAGCTTTAATTAAGTACTGGACAGGATGTTAGACTCTGGCCAGGTCCAATCTGGGGTTCCCAGGAAATGACCACAAGCTCACATTTTGCAGAAGCTTAAAAAGGCAAAACTATGAGGCCACCATATTTCCCATCAGGGGCAAGCATGCTTCCTGGCATATTTCCTGCCTACACACCTCAGCTCCATCCAGTGAAGCATATCCAGTGTGGTTGGGTCAAACAAACTTGTTGTGGGGAGTGAAAACAGAGAGTAGCATCCAGCATTTAACTTCTCACACAGGGGAGGTGTAGACCGCGAGCAGAAGCATCCTGGCAGGGAAGCCAAAGAGCTGGAGGAGCAGGGTCACCAGAGCCCGAGGGAAGTCAGGTAAACTGAGGTTGAGTTCCAGAAACCAGACCCAAGACTCTAGGGGTTAGTGTTCGCCCTGCTGAGCTTGATCAGGCTTCCATCGATTCTTTCTCATTGTCTTCTCATTCCTCCTTTTAAGAATGGGAACACCTACTCGGTCACTGTTTAAATATATAGTTTGTTTTTAGGTTTTTAATGTTGTTATTTTTTTAATTTATTCTATGAGCCCCACTTTTCTACCTGGGCTTCAAGGAGGTCTCCCCATCCTTGAATGCTTCCCGATCCACATCCTTCAGGCCCCAATGCTTGCCTCCCCTTTTCCAAGGTGGTCAGTGTGTCCCTTTCATAGCTTCACGGTCCTTGTTCTAAACCTGCCACTAACCTCTAGTCTTCTCCAAGGATAAGATTCAAGGGCAGAACTTTCTTTGTGGGATCTGTCTGAATCATTTTTATGTCTACAGACCATTCCATGCCACTGATAATCAGAGTTCTTCAAAACAGATGGCAGAATTGTCCCCAGCGAACAAAAATTTTACCTTTTTTTTTTAAGTGGGCAAGAATGTATTTTTAGATAGTTCTGGGTCAGCATTTTCTGAACTTAGTTGGCCGTGAAACATTTTTAAATTATAATATATTGATGGAACACCAAGAGGAGTTCATGAAATATAAATGCAGGTTGAGATTAAAGTAGACAGCACCCCAAAAGACCTTAAAGGTGAATTAATTGCTTAAAGAGACGTTGAAAATGTGGTTTGTTGCCCTTTTGCATTTTCATAGAACAGCAAAAATTACAGAGATTTTCTTATGCGAAAGTTAAAGAGAATAGCAAATCCACGTTTTCTTCTTAACATCTGGGACTTTTGCTAGGAAAGAGCACATCCTCAAATGCCTTATTTTACCTCTTCCTTGGGGTTTTTGCTAAAGCACAGACCTGCTTAAAGTCAGGGCAGATGTTGCTGCAGGCCATCCTAAGTGAGGCTCAGACCCAGACCTTTTCCTTCCTATGCTTTCATTTCAGTGAGATATGGGAATTCCACTGTGTGTGTGTGTGTGTGTGTGTGTGTGTGTGTGTGTGTGTGTGTGTGTACCTACAAACCACAGAGAAAAAGACATCAGATCCCCTGGAATGGCAGCTACCAGCAGTTGTGTGCCACCTGAACATGGGCGCCAGGAACTGAACCTGGATCTTCTAGAGCAGCAAGCCATCTAAGCCATTGAGCAACCCCTCCAGTTCCCATCCTTGGTATTTTAGAAAGAAACTTTGACGTGACTTCCTTTACCAAAAGGTTTTGCTCCAGATGTCAAACAGTTTGGGGCCCTCAAGAACCAAACATCCGTCCTGTGATGACTCATGTTTCCATACACTGACCTGTTCGATCCGAGGCCTACAGTTAGCCAGTCTGTGTGCACTTTAAATACAGAAAGCCTATAAATGCTGACTAACACCACAAACAGAGGCTCGGACATTCAGAAAAAATATGCAATATGAAGCAGTAGTCTGTCGCCTCCCAGCCTCATCCTGAAGGCTGGCCAGGAGGCTTGACCTTGGGTGTCAGGGAGGTCACCCAAGGTCAAATCTCACCCAAGGCTGAGGTTATGAGCTAGGCTGGTCTTTCTACAGAGACAGGCATGAGGGCATTCGCCATATGTGCTTCAACGGCGAGTCTGAGTCCTTAAAAGTCCTGACATTATACTGTGACACACATCTCAGTTCTGCCCTTTGTGGGCTTTTCTAGAAAATCATGATATGATATTGGAGAGAAAAGGGTCATCTTATTTCTAAAAATGCTACCACCTTATAAATTTCCAAGGACAACTTTATAATCTGAAGTAATGTTTAGTAACCTACTGAGCTTCTCTAGGCTTCACCTAGTCTGGTCCACTCTCTCTGTGCCTGGGAAGACTTTGCTTTGTAAACTTGTACACAAACTCTTCCCATCTCATACTTGAATTCTTTCCTCTAAGAGACAAGAGCCGAGAACCCCCATAATTGTGGTAGTCCAGGGTATTGCTTCTAGAGCACATCTCTCCCTGCACTGTGAGGATGAATCCATTACTTTGTTTCTAACTCTTGAAGAAGCCCCACAAGGTGGCCATCTATGGCATTTCTCTTTCCCAGGGGGAGAAATGTGCTGCAGAGAGATTAACTGAGATTGCCTTGGCTCTGTAGAGGTGGAGTGGTGAGCCAGACTGCTGTCTTGGGGCGGCGTTCTACTTTCTGTCCTGCTTGGGGTATTTTGAGGGTACACACACACTCATAGGCACAATGAAGAAATACAACAAGGTGGCCTTGTAAGGATCTTCTCTAAGAGTGCTGTTGGAATGCAGGGAGGGCTTACAGCAGTGGCTGGCAATGGATTGATGGGTAGAAACCACACTGGGTTTCGTGGCTGGTCCCAAGGCCAGAACTCTTGTTCCTTTACCTCTGTGGACTAGAACAGCTCCTGGCCTCCACCCAGAGAAGTTCCAAACAGTGTGTCTGTCTTGAGGACAGTGCCAATTCTGAGCCCTTTGAAAGCCCCTTTCTCTTCACCTCTCATTCTCACCTCCGTGGTCTTTATCTGCCACCTTTCCTGAAGCTGGGGACTGTATATCACTCACATTCTTCTTCTTCCTCCCTACCTAACTCAAAGCTTGACATCTGTCTGTTTCTCCTCCTCAGCAGCTCTCCCACAGAGCACAGAAGAGAATGGAGGGCAGCTCCAAGAGGCTCAAAAGATCCACCATCTGCTTGTGGTGCTCTCCTACCTATGTGACCCCTGCAGAATTTCACGGTTCTCCTGGGGTCAACAAGCAAAGCCCTTGCAGGCATTGTCTCCCACAGGGAAGGCTGATGAGTGAGAAGCTGGATTCAAGTCTAAAGTGAATGTCTTCAAGGTGGATTGAAACTTTACATTTTTCTCCTGCACTCAATATTTGGACAAACAGAGAACTCAAACAAGAAAACAAAAGCAAGAGCTGGAGGGATGTCCAGGTGGTTAAGAGCCCGCGCTGCTCTTGAGAGCCAGAGTTCGGTTCCCAGCACCCACGCCCTGCAGCTTATACACCGGCCTGTAAGTCCAGCTCCAGGGAAACAATGCGGAGTGACAAGCCTGGAATTTTGGTTTCTTTTAAAAAACCACAGAAATGTTGTAAGACTATGTTTTCATTTTAATCTCAGGTGGGGATATGGGACGCTTGTGACTGTCTGCAGCAGCTATGATTTGCTTCATGTTTTAGCAGAGGCATGGCTTTGTCCGATGTAGACAGTTTCTGCTATTGTGCGATGTATGAAATTCTGGGAACTCTTCAGAGGGTTTATAAATGTTAATGCCCCAATAGGCAGTGTTTGGTCATTCAGGGGGCAGGTGTGTGTGTGTGTGTGTGTGTGTGTGTGTGTGTGTGTGTGTTGGTTGCTGTCTGTTAGTAGTTCTGCTCAAAGAAGAAACTAGAAGAAAGAAATTAGATTCAAGAATCTCTCTTTCTCTCACTCCTTCTTTTTCTCTTTTCTACTGATGGGGGGTGAAACTGGGGAGATGAAGGGTGGAAGAAAGAACACCCACAAAGTGGCAAAGGTCAGCTACAAGTGGTGCCTCAACGTTCGCCTCAAAAGCTAAAGATAAAAACGAGAAATGTGATTTCAAATGCCATAGAGGAAATGGCAGGGGATGAAGGAATGGATTTTTTTTTCAAGAGGCCAGCAAAAAGGGTTTTTTGGTTTGTTTGTTTGTTGTTGTTTTGCAGCTAATAGAACTGGGATATTCACATTTTGCTCCCAGAGGAGATTTTTGTTTTGTTTTTCTTCCCCATATATTTGATATCAAAAAAGTTTGAGAAACAGGAAAAATTTCAGGTGGAAATGAAGGGGCCTTGCTCTTTGATCACCTCCCCCTGAGGGGGGAGCAGCCTTACCAGGCCACTCCTGATGAGACCCAATAGACCAGGATCAGAAGGAAGGAAAAGAAGAGCTCCCCTATCAGTGGGCTTGGGGAGGGGCATGTGTGAAGAAGAAGGAGGAGGGGAGAGGTTGGGAGGGGAGGAGGAAGAGAGCTACAGGGAGGGATATAAAGTGTAATTAATAAAAAATTAAAAAAACAAGAAAGTGAAGGGGCCTGAGAAAGAAACAAATGGCTGAAATGGGAAAGCAAAAGGATCACTCTACTCTCTCTTTTTGGAAAGTGTTGCGGAGTTGGCAGTGTAACTGCAGAGTTTGCGGGTGGAGGTGGAAGCTCTTTGGAAGTGAGGGGCACTGAAAAAGAGAGAACGAAAAGCCTCAGTCCTAGTGACTGTGCAAGAGAGCCAGTTTCCCGCAGGAAGAGAGAGGGAAAGAAACTACACTGGAGAATGGTGAGGTCAGAGAAAAGCTGAAAATTTTGAGAGGGATGAAGAAAAATTTGAGAGAAGGAATTAATCTTGACCCAACCACACTGCCTGAGTGGGAGGAGAGGTGGCCAGGGGCTATGAGATCGCCATCAGCTTTCTCAGTAGCCGTACATCATACACTAACAGTGCGGAACACAGTCATGATGACAGGATTGATGTCCTATAGAAAGAATCTATCTCAGATGTTTTAAAGAGGACATAGTTTCATGTGGGATGCACTCGCCTTAGGAGAAACAAATTCTAAATAACTGGGTTACACTTCTCAAAATAGAATTATTCCCCAAGAGGGGAAAGGTTTGTTGACAGCTCTGCTGGACACAGATCCACAATTGCAAAGTGGTAGGGGGAAGAAGGCTAGGATATCGGACAGTGAAATAAAGCAAGGGGAATGAACATAGTAAACGATCAGTTGCTAAGTGAAGGGCAGAAGTCTGATATACAAAAACAGATTCAATTTGATGATGTTACTATATAGAACAACGTCTCTTGTGGCTTTAAGAGATTGGGACAAAGTTGACGAGCCTAAACAACAACAAAACCTACCTCCATTACAAAGATTATACAAGGCTCTGGAGAAACCTTCACCGACTTGTTACAAAGATTAGTGACCAAAGCTGTATCAGACCTTGATGCAAGACCATTAAAGTCATGAGCAGCAGCTATGAATGGATAAGGGATACAACTGATATTGGCACTAACATGTGCCATGCTAATAAAACAGGTCAAGCCATAACTAGAGGGCTCCAATATCAAAATGCCTGCTGCTTCAATCG
>CM053766.1:119582933-119608698 GCA_028658305.1 Pachyuromys duprasi
CCCTGTTGGTGGACTTGGAGGGGGCGGGGAAGAAGGAGATGAGGGAGTGGGAGGGTAGGAGGGAATGGGGGAGGGGGCTATGCCTGGGATTCAAAGTACCTAACCTGTGATTGAGATAAAAATAAATAAATTATATATATATAAAAGAGTTGCCTTTGGACCAGTGAGTATAGGTCAAAAAGAGATACTCAAGGTAATTTCTTACCATTAGGAAACATTTTAGGGACCTCGTTTGAGGCCCAGCAGGAAAAGAACGACATGCAGACTGAAAACCCTCCACTCAGCATTGGAGACTTAATGCAGAGACAGAGTACTTCTCAGACGTGGCCACATCTTACTCTATCCCCAAAACCCAGTGTCATAAAATAGCTACTGAAGTTTATAGTCCTTTGTCTTCAGGGATAGTATAGATGATCTTGGGAAGGAGTGGATTGACTCCCCAAGGTTTCATTGTGCACCCAGAAATTACAGATGAAGATTTCAAAGGAGAAATTAAAATTATGGCCTAAATAAAAAGAGAGATGCAATTTAACTCATGTGATAGGATTGCTTAGCTGCTGCTATTTCCCTACATCAAAGGCAAAGGCACTCCAGTAGAAAGAGCAGGAGAGGTCTTCTGAAAACCTTGGCCACTGACCAAAGAAAAGCACTTATTTAGTTGAAAATGTCTCTTTACAATTTCCTGCTACACACAGCATAATAATTGGCTGAAACAGAAGGGAGAATATAGTGACAATTCTGGAATTTTGGTTTCTTTTAAAAATACAGAAATAAAACTATGTTTTTGTTTTGTTTTGTTTTTAATTCCCAGGTGTAGGGATATGAGCCTGCTTTGGACTGTCTGCAGCAGCTGTCTATGATTTACCTCCTGCTCTAACAGAGCCATGGTTTTGCCAGCTGTTGACAGTTTCTGTGATTGTGTGATGTGTGGGATTCTGGGAGCCTTTCAGAAGGTATATAAATGTTAGCGCCCTGCTAGGTGGGCTCAGTAGCTGTTGGTTGTTTAGGGAGGTTGGTTGTGGCTTCCTAGTAGTTGTGCTGGAAGAAGAAACGAGAGGAAGGGAGATGGATTCGGAGATATCCCTCTCTTCTCTGCCCTTCTGTCCTTTCTCTCTGAGTGGTGTGTGTACATGTGTGGGGATAAGGGGGATAAAAGATAGGGGAAAAGAACCCACAAAGTAGCAAAGACCAGCTACACCAATGCCCTCTTCTGGCTTCTGCATACTAACACTCCCCCCCACACACACAAATTTAAACATTTTAAAACGCTCTACCTTAAATAAAGAATAAAAACAATCTATAGCCTAAACCATTTAGAAGATGAGCACAGAATTTTATAACGGAATAGATTACCCTGCCACTATAGCCACGTAAGCCTGGTTTTCTCTTGCTCTTTTCCTATTCATTCATTCATTCATTCATTCATTCATTCATTCATTCATTCATTCATTCATTTACTCAGGCAAGGTCTCATGTAGGTCAGGCTGGATGTCAACTCAGTATGTAGCGAAAGATGATCTCACGTTTATGATCCTCTTCCTTCTATTCACCAAGTGCCTCAGTTTCAGGTATGTACCCTCACACCTAGTTTTTATTGTTTTGAGGACTGAACTTGGTAAATGTTAGTCCAGCACTCTCTCAACTGAGCTACATCCACAGGCCATGATCTTGCTTTTAAAACCAAATACCATATTCAGTTTTCAAGGTGTTTCTAATATGAAATTATTGTGAATGGTTATTTATAATAGCCAATAGTAATGATGGTGCTTTAACCAATTTCTTAGTTAAAAACATTCCATTTTCATTCATTTACATTATACATACTAGCATAGTGAACATCTTTTAGCATGAGTCTTCAAACATGTCTTAATCCCGTTTTTAAAGATTCTAATTACAAGGTATTACCTGAGACAGTTTTTATGGGCCTAGTTAATGGTTTTAGTTTGTGTTTTTAGGGGTGCAGTGGGGATACTGTGTCTATTCAAGTGTCCAACAGCGATGATTTAATGTGCACCTTGCTGCCACGACTGATTCAAACATTTAATCAATAAATTTATGTTTTTGACTTTGTTTCTCATTTTTAAAACCCACAGTTGGCCAGGACGGAGAGTAAGAGACTACGGAATGTTCAGCCCTGTGTAGAATATCTATTTCACACCCACTCAAGACTCAGGGATCACTGTGGAAGTTCAGCAGGCAGAATGAGCCAGAGTGTAGTAAGATCAGAGGTGTCAGGTGAATAGAAGGAAACTGTTCTGGACACCACAGGACAGATACACATATGAATAACAGACACTGTAGCAGCATCCTCAAACCTGCACAAACTCAAGGTAGACACAGTCCCAGCTCAGAGGGGTGAGGGGGACATCAAGCCCCACCTCAGCTATGGAGACCGACATAGAAATATATTTTAATCTTGGTGAAGAAGATGGAGGGAGTGTGGGACCAGGAGGAGACGAGGGAAGGTGCTACAATTGGGATGTAAAGTGAAAACATTAATAAAAAATAAAAATAACCTGTTCATTTGCAGTTTTAACTAGTGTTATTATCCTGGTGCAAATGAAAATTTGGCTATTTCTGCAAAGTAAAAGCCCAGGAAAATAAAATTAGAAACTAATTAAAGTAGTGAATGGGTGAAGTGGGATAGGAGAAGACTACCTTTGAGGTAACCATTTTAATTTTGTTTTAATTTTTAACTCTATAGAGATCTTCTATGTGTGAAGACACTAGTACTAAAGATAAAAATCTTAAGAATAAAGGAACAAATACATCTAATTTTAAGTCACCTTGTCGCCGAAAACACTGAGAAAACCCACAAATTTAAGGGAAGTCCCAGTGAGCTGTCTTGTACAACCATAAGTGGGAAATATTCTGAGGACAATGAGAGTGACCAAGAGGCCTGTGTTTGCTTGGCATGCCGAGGTCTGGAGTAATGGGCAGTGTGAGATGTACTGCAACATTCAGCAAAGAGGTGAGAGAAGAGAGCTAAAACAAAATGTGGGAAACTGAGGGATGGTTTTTGACATGGGAGCACTATAACTCAGCCTAACAAGAAACTGGTCCTGAACCTGGCCAACTAAGGGCTTTCCCAGAAACAGTTAACAAATGCCAGCCAGCTTTTACTTCCTGGAACCATGAACCGTAGTCACTGATTCCACAGGCAATGAACTCCAGGCTGAGGGTGAGACAGGTGCCTGCTGCCTTTGGCTGAATGGGAACCTTGCAACCTGGGTTATCTTTTTGCGCGCTCATTTGTTTGTTTTGGTTTTTGAGACAGGGTCTCATTATGTATCCTAGGCTGTCCTGGAACTCTACACTCCTGCATCTGCCTTCTGCCATCTACAGACACATCAGCGCACTCGGCAAAGGCTGTCTGCATTGCAGAGAAGCTGGCAACCTGGTCCCTGAGGTTGGGTGCCACAGCAGTCCCCATTGTGCTGAAGGCCTGGAGGACCCCACCCCCACCCCCGAGAGCCTCTGCTCTTCAGCCCACCTTGGGAGGCTGGAGAAGCTGGTTCAGAGGTCAGAAAAGCTTGGTGGTGGCAGCAGCCATGAAACAAACATGTTCACCACCCACAAGTGCTGGCAGCCCCTCAGACCTCCCTGTATTTTGGCGCGGCTGCCAGAAGGTGCTACACACTCTAGAGTCCCCACTCAGAGAATCCTTGCTAGAGCCTCCTTGAGGCGGGTCTCTTGGTTGATGCCCCATCAAATTAAGCCGACAGTGAGGCTAAACCTCTGGCACCCACTTCTCATGGCCCGCCAGAACCTCTGCCTGAGAACCTTTGCTCATAGCCAGCCCTTACCCCTCCACTCAGCCCCTCAGGGTGCCATGTCTCCAGTACCTGCCTGACTTTCTCCAGGTTCCTACTCACAGCCACAGATGCCATACACTTGCTGAGAGGGGCTGAGCTCCCCCAGGTGCTTAAGCTTTGGGAGGCGCCTTTGCCAAGTGTCAGGTACATTCTCACTATAGAGCAGTTATGGCCCTGCTGCTTCTCCTCAGGGAAAGCTGTCCCTGAGGACTGAAGTGGATGGCAGAGAACGTGGGCTCGCTGTCCTGGCTGCCTCTGCCTGCTCAGGGCTTCCGTTACTGCTGAGGTTTGTTTCCCATCCTCATGGGAAATCTAGGGTAATTATCAGCCCCACCCTTAATGAGACACTGGAGAACAGGAAAGATGCCAGGAATGAACACACTGAAATGACAGACTCATCGAGAGAAGGAGCCTTCTCACTGCAGCACCCAGAGAGGTGTAGGATGTTAGCTAACCCTGCCAAGGCTGTCTCCCAAGCACCTGAGTCGGGAACCCTGGTCCTCACACTGGTGTTGGGGGTTGTTCTGATGCTGTATTTTGATGCTAATTACTGGCCCTTAATATCTGGTTACTGTTCTACCCTTGTTGTATAAACCTGCCTAAGACATTGGTTGATTAAATGGCCTATATCTGGACAGGGCAAAATGGGGTAGGTGTGGCTAAGATTCCTGGGCTTTGGGTTCAGGAAAATCAAGGAAACAACAACAAAAAAAAAAAAGAAAAAAAAGAAAAAGAAAAAGAAAGAAAGAAAGGTAAAATGGGAAGAAGGACACCAGGATGGGTTAGCGTGGAGAAGGAAACACTTAGGCCAGGAGAAAGGACACCAATAATGGCATGGAAAAGCCCAGATGAAAAATACAAGCAAGTATTTATAAGATTATGGATGGAAGGTAGCCCAGATAAAAATGGTTGAGGCGAATGGCTTTCGACAGGGACTGGAAGGTGGATGATGATGTTATTGAGACAGCGTAGGTGAAATATCTGCCTGGCCCAAGGTAAATAAGGCAATTATGAAATCTAACAGGTGCCTGTGCTTTACTAATTGTGATAGCAGGTTAAATAATACCACCATAATAACAATTGGATTAATAATAAACATTAATTAAACCAACACCATTTTATTTTCAACAACACGCTGGCAAGGTGGACAGAGAACAGTGGCCAAGCCAGTTCCCACCTAGCGAAGCGTGAGCTTTAGTAAGTGGTAAGAAGCTAGAACTGAGGAACCGTGAAGATAAGGTGCTCGCCACTTTACATAGCGAGGACCTGAGTTTTATTCCATACTTACAAACCCAGAGGTAGAGAGGCAAAGGCAGGTGGATTCCTGGGGCTGACTCGCCAGGCAACCGAGGCTACTGGTTGGAGGCCAGTGGGAGACTCTCACTCAGGAAACAAGGTCGGGGGCAGCTGGGAAACAACAGAGGTTGACCTCTTCCCTCCGCACATACACAGGCATACACACATGCACTGGGGAATGAGATGAGAAATGCTCTGGGGAAGATACCAGAGGGCAAGTCATTGATCCCTCGACCTGTCACCTACTCTGCCTGCTATGAGGGATAGGGTACGCAGGAACCTTGCAAAGAGCTCTTAGCTCAGGCAGCTCTGCCAGAGCCTGAGAATTGTGTGCCCCCATCACTGCGGCTTGACAGCAAGAAAACCGAGGCTTAGAGACTTCTTTGGTGACTGGCCCAGAATGTCAAAGCTTTGGGGAGACGATGCTGGACAGTGATTCATACCTCAGCTCCCAAAGCCCAGGCCTTCCTGTGCCCAACATGAGGCACGACACAATATGCACAGGATGAAGGCACCACAGGGCCAGCCTGGCCACCTCTGCGGAGGAACCCCGAGTATCTCTGCTTCACTGGGGACTGTGCCTGGCTCTTCTTCGTCTCAGAAGGAGCTGAAGCAGAACACACTCCCAGCATCCAGCGGAGCTTTCACTTAATTACAGGTGGCAAGCAGGGGCAGCATTGTGAAACCACGCTTGGCTAATCTGATAGAATTTTTCAGGGAAACAGCTCCCAGAGTCAGCAGTGGGAGCCTGGCTATAATTTCCTTGGACTTCAAGAAAGCTTTTGATAGAGTGGTACACAAAAGACCAATATTCCAGGTCAGCAAGTGTGTAATAGTGAAGAGAGCAGCTGGAATGGGCCTACGGCTTGTCACCATCTCCAAGACAGAGGAGATAAGCGTGGGAGTAGGCTGGAGCTGTGGAAATGGCAGTTCTGCAGACAGCAGCACTCGGGCTGGCTCTGCCCGTTTTCTCAGGGCTCTGGCAGTGATGCTTGAATTAAAGGACCTGCTTGGCTTTATCAGAGGCGCCTGGAACTTGAGTTTAAATTCTTCAGTCCAAGAGATAGGCAGAGGTGCTCCTGGGTCAGGAGGAGCTTTAGTTCTCCGGCTGCAACTGAAACAGCGATTCTTCCTGAAGTTGCTTAAGGGAATTTAGATTCTTCAGAGGATTTGAAGTTATCTGAGAGGCAGAGTGTCTGAGCTTAGCTTTAGCTCTCAGCGTTTCTTTACCTTCTGAAGAGAGTCTTCTGAGCTGCCTCTGAGGAGTCATGGCCTCTGGCTCCCTCAGCACACACGGCATGTGGGAAGTTTATCCTCAGCCATAGAAGGGGGATACAGGACTCCAGCCTGATGAAGTCAGCCTCCAAGTTCAGTGATGGGATGGCATTTCTTCAGCCACAGTAGATCTGGGCCAGGACCTCACAATAGACTCCCAAATACCCCCCAAGACACTATTTTACCTGGGGAGAAAGGTAACCAGAGACCTAGTCCACTCTGTAGCCATTGCTGGAGTGAGGCAGGCTGAGTACAAAGCCATCTCAGTGGACAGTGAGACACAACTGAAGGAGCCTCTGAACAGTGCTTAAAGGCCAGGGATAAGTCTGCTGAGTTTATGCTTCCTCCTTGCATCATCATCATCATCACCATCTCTATAATCATCCTCACCACTACTACCACAATCACCACGTTATTAAATCAGCATCAGTGACATCAGCAGTAGCACTGTGTTCATTGCCACCATCCCCATCACTTTTACCGCCATCACCCTCACCATCTCAGTGCAGTCATTTGTGTTCAACACCTATGTCAAATGACTCACTGTTACCTTAGGGCATTATCATGTGGCACTTTCATGAAGGGATCCTAAACATTAGCTCCTGTCGCTAACCCCTGTTTGAGTATGATCGAACTGAAGCCCAGGAATCCAGTATTCATTTGGTCCACAGATACTTCCAGCTCTTATAACATAGAAACAATTGGGCTAAAAGCAGAAGAGAGAGAGAGAGAGAGAGAGAGAGAGAGAGAGAGAGAGAGAGAGAGAGAGAGAGAGAGAAAAGATGTCTGATAAAGTTCCTAGATTCGCTTCTGAAGGGCAAAGACTAGGATAGTTGGGAACCAAAGAACAAAAGGAGAGGGAGGGTGCTGGGAGATGGAGGCAGGGGCATCTCTGTAAGGTCTTACAGGAGACTGATGGGAAGTTTGGCTTCTGTCCCAGGAGTCATGGAGAGTCATTTATAGATTTTCTTTAGAAGCCAAGGAAAAGAGTTGCATTTCAAATGAACACTTTGGAATAATATCGGGTTGCAGTGATGACGAGCCCCAAAGAGATGTGAAAAATATTCAAGGTAAATGCCTTAGGATGCAGAGAAAGAAAATGAAAAAAGGTGAAATCAGAGGGGCCAACAATGTAACAGAAATTTGCCTCAACCAACCATTGTACCAGTCACTAAACCTGAGGGTCACAGGTAGCTCTGATCAGGAAGATGCTAAGCTCAACCTCAGCCATACTGCATGCTGCATGAGTTCATGGTACATGTGGAAGCCAGAAGAGGGGATAGGATCCTCTGGAACCAGAGTCATAGACAGTTATGAGCATCCATGTGGGTGCTGGGAATTTAACGTAGGTCCTCTGCAAGAGCAACAAATGCTTTTAACCACTGAACTATCTCTCCATCCCTGAGCCATAGTGAACTTGAGAAACATCAGAAATGTACAGATGGTAAGTCTTGTGTGAAAGACTGAGGTGAATTTTTCTCTGGCTGTTCTCATTTTATGGACAGTGACTTGACAACCTGAAGATGCCAAGCATGTCCTCTAACGAGTAAACGAAAAGGCAAACACAAGTATAAAAAGAGAGAACCAAGAATGAAGCCAGAGCACGGAGGATGTGCACACAGGACAGCCAGGTGGGAGAGGATGAAGGGGGCAGGACAGAGTGGGTTACACGCCGGGACTGCTCAGGCATTGATCTCACAAGAAGCAAGGGCTGCGTTAGCTGCCAATGGTGCCTCTTCCAAGGGTAATTCAAGGGAGAATGAAGGCAGAGGCAGACACTGGGTGAACTGAAGGGAGTGGGTCCTGTGTTTTAAGTCTCTACAGAGATGATTGGCTGGGGCTCCTGGGTTGCACACTTGCAGCTGTCAGCCTTAACTGTCCTTAAGCGATACCCAGTGGAGAGTACAGTGGCTGCCCATGAGACCAGATGGGTGGGAATCTCTGCATGTGGGGAGTTTGCTACCTTTTCAAGGGCTTGTGAGATAAATTATGTGCTGTTATGTAATGGGAAAGGTCTCTTACAGAGTCATGTATTTGAACACTTTGTCCAATTGACATTGGCACTGTTTGTGGGACATTATGGAACCTTTGGGACAAGGCTCCTCTTGTTCCTGTCAAGTCTGTGCTTCCTGATAATCCTGTGACATGCCCTGTCATACATCCTGCCACCACACCTTCTCCACCATGTGGGCTCAGCCCTCTGAAACTATGGACTAATATAACCCTTCATCCCTGCAAAATATTCCCTTATATAAGTGGTCACAGAGTTGAGAAAAGTGACCCATGGGCACTCTACACAGCTTGCCTCCTCTGATGGTGGTTTAGGAGTTCTTAGGGAATTGACCTCATTGTGTATCCATCAAGCTTATGATTATATCCTCATCATTCTCCAAAGCTTTCTGCACCCTGCTGACAGAGCTCATTAATCCAGAATAAATCTGAGTTTAAGACAGCCATTCTCCCGAACTTGTGTAGCCCATGGTTAACATGAAGCATGCTGGCTTGGAGCAGATAGTCAAGATCCTTGATGAATCCAGACTATGCCTCCGGGGAGGATCCGGTGATAGGAAGTGAGGAGTGAGATGCTGAAGCTGCATCCAATGAGACAGAGATGAAGCAGTGACAGGAATAAAGGCCTGGAATGGGGCAGAGAAAATTAAAAAAAAAACTGGGGACCTGAGAAAAGATCTGGGTCAGCACAGATGCTAGTGAGCATGAGTGACCTGCAGAGGTCTGCTGGGATAAGTGTGACACAACCAAACTGAGCCTGGTCCATTTGGGAGGAAAGAGAATTTGTCCCCAAATGCACGTGTGCCTCTTTCAAAGCCCAAACTCTCCACAGGTGTGTCCTTGAGTGATACAGTTTATCACATACATGTGGATCTTTTCTGTTCAAGGTATTGTCTTATTAAAACTGTTTAAGAACGTTGTCAGTGTTCTGTTGCTGTGAAGCAATGCCATGGCCACAGCAACTCTTACAAAGGAAGTCAATTAACTGCAGCTGGCTTACAGTTTCAGAGGTTTAGTCTATTATCATCATGGCAGGAAGCACAGTGACAAGCAGGCAGAAGTAGCTGAAAGTTCCACACCTGGATCTGCAGGGAGCAGGAAGTGAGAGACACTGGGCCTGGCTTGAGCTTTTGAAACCCCAAAGCCCACAAAGTGACACAATTCCTCCAATAAGGTCACACCCTCCTAATCCCTAGCAAGCAGTGCTGCTCCCTAAAGACCAAGCATTCAAATAATTGAGTCTGTGGGGGTGGGGGGTGGGGGTGGGGTGTCATTCTTATTCAAACCACCACATTCCACTACTCAGTCCCCCAAAGACCTGTAGCATATCATAATGCAAAATGCATTTAGATCAATTTTAAGTCCCCAAAGCCTCAAAGCCTCAATTCTGTTTATAAGTCCGAAGTTCAAAGTCTCTTCTAATAACTGTAATCACCTGTAAAACCAACATTTAAAAGCAGATCACATGCTTCCAACATACAATGGCACAGAATATACATTATTGTTCCAAAAGGGAAGAAAGAGAACATAGTGAGGAAATACTGTAGCAAAGTAAGAGCAAAACCTGGCAAGACAAACTCCAAATTCTACATCTCCATGTTCTGATGTCAAAGCGCTCTTCAGATCTCCAACTCCTTTCAGTTTTGTTGATTGCAACACATTTCTCTCTCTTGGACTCCCTGTTACCAGCTCCCCTTGGCAGGTATCTGGCATCTCTAATATTTTGGGGTCTCCAAGGCAGTCCAGGCTTCACCTTCACAGCTTCACACAATGGCCTCTCTGAGCCTCCATGCAGGGACACCCTGACACATGCCTGTTCTCAGTGGCTTTCCTTAGTCATGGAGGGAGATTCTAAACCCCTTTCTTGCATCATTGACTCTAAATCCTTGGCCACAGAACTATGTGGTCAATGCTAGAAAGTTCTGCTGCTTGCTGGGGCTGGAACTTGTCCCCTTGTTCAAATACATTGTTACCAGCTTTCTAACTGTTGGTTTTCTTGACTGTGTAAGCTTTTATTTAATTTCTTTTTAAAGGTTGGAAGTGTATCTGGGTGGAGTCTTGCCCTGAGGCCACCACTCTTTATTCTATTTAGCAGGCTTTTCTTTAAACATTTTATCTCCTTGAGTACAGGACTTAGCCCCATTAGACATCTTGGTACTCCTATCTCCTCAAACTGTACATTTTTAATTTTTTCTTTCTCCTTTTCATTATAGATCTGAATAAGAGTGGCCACTAATAACTAGTATTGACTAAGTCAATACTAGACTGCCTTGAAATCTCCCTTGTCAATGCCATAAATCCAAAACTCTTCAATTTAGCCTCAGGAAGATTTTTTTTTTAGAACAAGGGGAAAAGCAGCCACATTCTTGGCCAACCTATCACAAGAGTTGTCTCTAGGCCACTTACTATAAACTTCCAGATCTGGCCCCACAATGTTCTCAGCACCCCTGTCTTCCCTGTTCTACTAATATGGCCCATTATGCCCCATCTAACTCAACCAACTGCTTTTCTGATCCAAAGTCCCAAAGTCCACATTCCACCAGCAAGCAGCATGGTCAGATCTGTCACAGCAATGCCCTGTTCCCTGGGACCAATGTTTGCTTTAGTCAGTGTTCCATGGCTTCAGAAAGACACCATGACCATGGTAACTTTTATGAAGGAAAGCATTTAGTTGGGAATGGCTTACAGTTTCAGAGTTCTAGTCCATTATCATCATGGCAGGAAGCATGGTGACAAGCAGGCAGAAGTAGCTGCGAGTTCCCCATCTGGATCTGTAGGGAACAGGAAAGGAGAGACACTGGGCTTGGCATGGGATTTTGACAGCCCAAAGCCCACAACTCAGTGACACACTCCCTCCAAGAAGGTCACACCTCCTAATCCCTCTCAAATAGTGCCGCTCCTTGGTGAGAAAGCATTCAAATATCTGTGCCTATGAGCGTCATTCTTATTCAAACCACCACTGACAGGACAAATACTTAATTCTCCATGACACAGCCAAGACCATTGCTAGTCTACAGACCCGAAGTAATACTACTGCAAAAATGGATTTCATCTTTTGTAACCCATAATTTATGAAATATATCTGTTCATGCTCTTTTGTCTTTTGTTATTAGTATAAACGAATTATACACGAGAGGCTTCACTGTGACACTTCCGCACATCTACATCATGTATTTTAACTACGTTTATGGCTTTTATGCGCCCCTGTCCCCTCACATTCCTCCTGATAGTCCTTTTCCTGACATGCTCCTCTTCTACTTTCATGTATTGTTTCCCCTGGTGACTTGAGTTTTGCTTGGGTGGCTTACAGGAACACACTGTTTTATTCAACGAATGACAGACTTCCTGGACAACTTTACTGTCCCAGAGACAGTGACTAGTAGAATGGTGCTCAGGGGCCTGGGTGGGAGGCAACTCCAGCACCAGCCCACAGGGTCCGCTGAAAATTAACACAAAGCTTGTCTGTATTTGTGCCTTATCTGTATTCCTCTGCTTTGCCCAGAGCCTCCTTTATTAATGCAAAATGTAATGCTGAAAGTCATTGTTTCTTCTGATGCTGAACATCTATCTGGGCAGATCTGAAAACTATTCTCAGCGATGAACCAGGCAAATCCAAGGCCAAGAGACATTACAAAAGGCCCTACTGCTCCTGGGAGTCCTGGCTTGCTCAGTCAAGAAAGCCTCCTTCTCTCACAAACAAGAATGCTGCTCTCCAAGTCCCGCTCTCTGATGGGTCTGTTTGTCTTGAGGGTATCCCACATATAGATCTGCCTCAATGAGGACATTAGAGAGTGACCACCCAGCAACTTTGTGCCTTTCAGTCCCTCTTGGTACTGGTGAAAGTCTGCGTTCTTCCGTATCTTAGTTAGGGCTCTATTGCTGTGAAGAGACACCATGACCACGGCAGCTCTTATAAAGGAAAACGTTTAATTGGGGCTGGCTTACAGTTCAGAGGTTTAGTCCATTATCATCATGGTGGGAAGCATGGTGGCATGCGGGCAGACATGGTGCTAGAGAAGAATCCAAGAGTTCTATATCTGGATACAGAGGCAGCAGGAAAGAGAGTGATACTGGCCTGGCCTGGGCTTCTGAAACCTCAAAGCCCAACCTCTGTGACACAATCATCAAGGTCACACCTACTTTAGCAAGGTTACAACTCCTAATAATGCCATTTTGGCCAGTTTCCTTTTTTTTTCTTTTTTTAAATTTTTTTTAAATAATTACAATTTATTCACTTTGTTCCCAGTTATAGCCCTTTCCCTTGTCCCCTCCCAATCTTACCCTTCCTCCCTCTTCTCTTCCCATGTCCCTCCCTCAGTCCACTGAGAGGGGAGGTCCTCCTCTCCTTCCCTCTGACCCTAGCCTATCAGGTCTCATCAGGACTGGCTGCATAGTCTTCCTCTGTGGCTTGGTACAGCGGCACTCCCCCCAAGAGCCAGTCAGTGAGACAGCTCCTGTTCCCATTACTAGGGTACCCACTTGGAGACTGAGCTGCCATGGACTACATCTATGCAAGGGGTTCTAGATTATCTCCATATTTGATCCTTGGTTGGAGTATCAGTCTCAGAAAAGATCCCTTGGCCCAGATTTTTTGGTCTCCTTGTAGAGCTTCTGTCTCCTCCAGGTCTTTCTATCTCCCCCTTCTTTCATAAGATTCCTTGCACTCTGCCCAAAGTTTGGCTATGAGTCTTAGCATCTGCTTCAATACCCTGCTGGGTAGAGTTTTTCAGAGGCCCTCTGTGGTAGGCTCCTGTCCTATTCCCTGTTGTTTTTTTTCCCCCTCTTCCAATGTCTATCCCTTTTGCTTTCTGAGTGAGGATTGAGCAACTTCCCTAGGGTCCTCCTCCTTGTTTAGCTTCTTTGGGAGTATAGATTTTATTATGTTTATCCTATATTATATGTATAATATCCACTTATAAGTGAGTATATACCATGTGTGTCTTTCTGCTTCTGAGTATCCATTCCTCAACTGAGGGACACCTGGATTGTTTCCAGCTTCTGGCTATTTCAAATAAAGCTACTACAAACATGGTTGAGCAAATGCCATTTTCATTCAAACCAGTACATGCCTCAGGTGTCTTTAGTGACTTGTTCTGGGTGAAGTAGAGAAATGGAGGAAGTGGCTGGATTCAGATTCTGGGCCAGTGTGCTGCCTTTGGAAGGTATCTCTACTGCAATAGCTCATGTGTGAGGAAGTAAGGGTCCTGAGTAAACCAGAAGTATTGGATGGAGAAATTCTGCCACAGAGAAGGGAAGATCTGCTAAAGTGACTGGCACACAACCATAGAGACCTGAGTTCAATTCCTAGAACCATATTTTTCAAAAGCATGGCAGGGTGTCATGTGACTGTAATCCCAGCTTTGGGTACACAGAGACTGAAGGATCCCTGGGGCTTGCTAGCCAGGCACCCTGGCCAGTCAGTGAGCTGCAGGCTCTGTGAGAGATCCTGTCTCAAAACACAGGTGGAGAACAATTGAGGAAGACACCTGACATTGAACTCTGACCTCCATATGCACCCACAGACATGTACAAATATAGCCCTGACAAGGGTACATGATTATTTACATGCACGCACACACACACACACACACACACATATACAGTGAGTGAGTGTGAGAGAGAAATCGGGGAATTTGAACTTCCCCAGTGCAGAATGAGCCTATGAGTCAGTATATCTGGACTTCAAGAGGAGTGGTGACATCATTCAGGTTGAAGCAGGCTTAAACTGACTGCACTTGGCTTCTTCTGCACTTCTGTCCTCTGATACTAAGGTGGAAAACAGCACATGCACAATGGCTGGAGATGGTTAAGATAATATAAGAGCAACGTTTCAAAAACATCACAGTAATACTTTGTGGCATGTGTGTACTGAAAACATTGCATGGCCCAGCCTGAGATGAGGCTGAAAGAATCAGTGAAGGCAGCCAGCAGGATGTGACATCATCACACAGTCCCTTCCCAAGTGTAAGTCACACCTGCCTCCATCACTGGGACCTCCCAAGCCAGGAATGCAAAGCAAAAGACAGAAAGATTTTCTGCCTTGGACTGTAAGCAGCAGACTAGCTTTGCTTGCAGGTCTGAAATTAAAGCCTGCAGAGCCTAGTCTGTCTGGCAGCCTCCAGGAATACCACCCACTTTGGGGACACTGGGTTTCCTGACTTGGAAGAAAACTCAGGCTTACCAAGGTCCTGCTCTTGGCTGCAGCAAACACCTGCCAGGGTTCAAAACAATCTCCAAGCTCCTGGGATTCACTGTTCTTGTCAAATTTGTTTCCAGAGAGCAATGGAGACCCACACAAGAAGCTACATAAAAATGCTTAATATTTTATTCACAAAAACTGCACTGTGCAGATAACTTTAGTTGGGCCAATTCCAATTTGAAAACTCCAGGTAAAAATGCACACCCCCAAATTCATAATTAGACAATGTTTATTGCCACAGCCTGAGCATTTAGACTGTTGAATGTGGGTTAATCTTGGATAGATTTAAAACACCACCTGTTCCAGTCTGTTAAAAAAATATATTATAATTGTAATTTCTGTTTTACTGGAGTGCTTAATCCCCGTGAGCTTCATTTCATCTTTTGAATAAATAGCTGGATTCAGAAAGCTTCTCCCAGTCAGAGGGCTGTCAGGTGGCTCTTTACAAGTGGGGTCTCTGGGTGTGGCAGCCTCGGGGCTCACAGAGGACCTTTCCAATGAGACATCCCCAGGTGGAGTCTCAATCAGGACCAGAGGCTGTGCTCAGTCCTATGAGAGAAAAATCATTCTGAATAGAGGGAGAATGAGGCTGGCAAAGGCCCTTTGCCCAAATTCACAGGCACCAAGGCACTCCAGCCCGTGGTTCAGCCCTGTTTCTGCCGGATAGAAGGTTTATGAAAGCCACTCCAGCTTCCTCAGTTCAGTGTTTTCCCAGAGCTGAGATGAGGACAGCAATCAGACGGGACAAGGAGTGGTGCTCCTGGTCCATTCTGTTATTCCAGCCGCTCTACTATATGAGGTTGCAAGACAGTCACCCAACTCACCTTGTTTCCATTAAAGCCAGAAACAAGGGTTCATCCCCAAGGACCAGCAAGTGGCATTCTAAGAAACCATAGTGTTTAAGGCAGGGGACCTGATGGCTCTCAGCCAGAAGCAACTCTGACCTCTGAGAAAATTTGTTGTAGATCCTTCAGTTCCCATGGGGATGGGATGATCCTGACATTGGTCCAGAGGGTAAAGACCAGACATGCAGCAACTGACAGTCCTGTAATGAACAATACAGCCCCATAGCAGAGAGCGATCAACCATGCCAAGACTGGGAACCCTGTGACTGACCTTGCCTCCTAGTGTGAGCCAACGTGACCACCTGTGACCACAGTGGTGTGACCACCTGTGACCTTTGCTTCTGTGAACCACAGCAACAGAGGCTATGACACCACCTAACACTCATCGAGGCAGCAGAGCAGACCTGCAAGGGACTGCCCAGAGCCTTCTGCTTCTCCCAGCTGAACGTTCCCCATCAACCTTGCCCAGCCATTGTTCATTTTTATTTTATTTTCTTCTCAGCCACAGTCACACATGTCCTCGCTAGGCCATGCGTGGACCAAGACAATTGTCCAGAGAAGGGTCCCCTGGTCTTTCTCCACTATGCTCCAAACGAGACACTCAATATGGGTGCTTCTGACTCTGAGGTATCCCTCCCACTAAATCAGGGGGAACTGATACTTAGAGGGAAACTATGGCTGCCTGCTGTAACTTTACAGCTGGCTCCCTCTGTGAGACCCTGCGGTGCAGAGCCGCACCAGCAGCCAGAATCTACCTGCATCTGCTCTTCTATGAAGTGGGTGTCCCAGTGGAGGTCTGTAGGGTCCTTCTGGAAGGCATTCTTTTGCATCAATATTACAAATTTCCTGGCACAGGTTTGTTAACTATGTCCTTGGTTGCCCCAGAAACAGCACAAGATGGAGAATATGGCCACAGGGTGAAGCCAGGAACACCCAGAAGCTTCCCAGAGGCTGCTCCAAGGGGCAGCAGGAGGGCACATCTGTGGCACTGACCCACAGCACCACTGAGACAGGACCCAAGATCCCCCAGCCAGGGCTCAGGCAGCTCCTGAGATGGCCCCAAGAAAGGGGTGAAGAGGAAGCCAAGATGGGGCCCCAGGCTGCCCCAGAACTGTCAGATACACCATCAAACATGACTGACTCTCTCCTCTGTAAGAGCCGTGATGCAGAAAAAGGAATGGGAATTAAACAGAAATGGAAGGCACAGAGGTAGATTTGGGATGCTATCGGTACAGGTCAGCCTGGTAGCCGTAGGATTAGAGAGGTCTGCAGGATAGTAAAATCTTAATTTTAGGTTTCTCAGATGAACCAAGTTATCTGCAAATGGAAAAATCCCTCGAAGTGGAGTTTTCTGTAATAATGCATTAAAGGTGGTCACTTTATACAGGTTTATCTTGACTTCATATTAAGTATGCACCCCAAGGTTAATGCACACATTTGGAAAGTTGGACTAGGGACCAAAATATGGGATGAGGACAGGAATGGAGGGACCATGCCTTCCACGGGACTCGGTGATCAGAGGAGCAGGTGTGAGAAGATGAACTGTACCCCTGACCCCCCCAGGAACTGTTTAAAGATGATTAGCCCTAGCTTGAGGTCAGTCCACAACAGGTGGGAAACACTCCTTCTGTCAAAGCCTCGAGTGTTGTGTCTAGATCCATTCCATAATCTAAAATGAAAAAAAAAAAAACGCTTTGATTTTCATGTAACCCTTTAGGGAATTATTTGCCAGATTTACTTATTCTGAGGGAGGCTCTGGGGGAGGGCGTCACATCAAGGAGTGGGGTACAGGGGTGCCTTCCTCCTCACACAGCCTGGGGCTCCCAGTGCTGTCAGGGGTCTGAGGGTGATTGAAAAGCTTTCAAGCCATTCAAAGAAAAGAGCTGGATGGCTCTGAAGTCACCCTGGGGTTGCTGGTGTTAACCAGATAGGACACACACACACTTGATGGTTAGGAGCACCATAATTCAAAAATATATAGCCTGGGGGGGAAGACATCTAGGAAGGACTCTGAGGTGTAGAATATTGGGGAATATTCACCACGATGTCAGTTTTTGTGTGCGGATGTGTGTGTAAAGGCATGTGAGTGTGTGTGAAAGAGCATTATGTACATTATGTAGTCTGGGAGTACATGTCAGTGTTTTTGTGTGAGAGAGAGAGAGAGACAGAGTATGTTTCTGTGTATGTATAGGTACATATATTAGCGTATGTGTATAAGGATTGTGTGTGTATTGGGGGTCAAATGAGTGTGCAGGAAGGTAAAGAAAATGAAGAGGGGTATGTGGCTGGAGAAAGGACTCCTTGCAGAGGATGAGGGGATGTCAGCTGGACAGGGAAGAACAGCAAGGAACATCCAGAGACCTTGGAAGTAGGAGAGCCAGGGAGGGCAGGGTGGCAAGGCAAGCTCTCCAGTGTTCTCAGCACTCAGTGCTGTGTGAAACCTTCAGTTATTAATTCTTTCACATACTCTCAGCTCATCCAGGTTCAGGCTGCTCTTAAGAGGAGGCATAACTAAATTTCCCTGTAGAGAAAGATCTGCACTCCACACTCATTTTAGAAAATTCAAGACCAAAAAGCTATTGAAAATAAACGAAAACAAAAAATGTTAGGTTTGGGCTGCCCTTCAACCTTTTGGTTGTTAATTCAGGCAGTCAGTATATACAGCTTGAAGCTCCCCAAATTTGTAAAATATTTATGAGATACTGAAGAAACACCACTCAGAGGGCTGAACAATGGGTCTGTTAAGGAAGGAAATGAAGATGGCATTTCATGGTTTTGTTACTTGCTTTCATTTCGTGTCAGGTGCTGCAGACCAACAAGATGGCTGACTTTGTTAGAGCTTGGCATGAGACAGCATCAGGCTTTTCCCAACGCGACTGCAGTGAAGAGGTGTCCTTGGGTTAAGTTGTGATGTGAGAATCCACATCCTGCTTCACGTTTGGGAACTAAACATTTCTACGGCAGAGCAGATGAGTGGTGTGTGTTTGAGGTAGTCTTTGCTAGAAGGTGCAAACACTTCTCTCCCTGTCCATCAAGCAGCCCTGAAATATGGCTGATGAACCAGCCTGTCGCTGATGCTGTCAGCCCAGATTTCAGTCAGCCCTCGTCAGCCACCTTCCACCTTCAGAAGGCTGTGTCAGGGCCCTGTGATATTTTTCACTGGAATGTGATGATTCATGCCTAGTTCAGAGCAGAGAGAATATTTACATTCTCAGAGCAATCACATATTTGAGATAGTTTAACTAAATTTTGTATTTCACCCTGGCAAATAAATTTATAGGAAATACAATTATTTATAACCAGGTTACACACCACAGTAAATAACAGAATTGAATGACTTAGAAAGTGTCAGCTATCCATACAAATTTCTGCAGCTGGGGTAATTTTAGAGGCAACAGAGTGCTGTAGGCAATATGGTCTGACCATGAAGCCCTTGAAGAAGCCAGGAGCTTGTTTTCTGATGAGCCGGCTGGGTGACCCCTACCCACTCACATCATCTCAAGCCTGGGCACATCACCTGCCCTGTCAACCAGTCATCCAAACCATCTGAAGGGACCCCACTGCCTTCTCATAGAACGTTTTCCCACCATTATTCTCTGAGCAACTCTCAATATATCGACTCTGAAGTCTGTATATTGCTCTGAGTCACTGAGTCCTAAGAGATTCACATAAGCTCAGCAAGGCTGAGAACGTATAGAAAGCTCTGTGTTCCCGTACTGCACCCTCTACAACAAACCTGAGGCTCACATGTGCATACAACACTCCCCCGCCTGCTCCCGCTGCATTGCAAGAGCAGATCCCACATGGTAGGGATTGCCACAGCCTTGCTTGAGGCTCCAGTGCCACGCATGCCAGCTCAGCTCACCAGGCTCAGAAGGGGCTCCCAGCCAGTTGTTCAGCAAAGCATCAAACATACACGTGTGCTATCACCATGCACAGAGACTAAGAATCTCACTTTGAAACTGTGTGACTCTCTTCCTCCAGTATCATCAGTAGGCTGGATAAAGGACCTGGCTAACCATCTGCCCACAAGGGACAGATGTCCAGCTGTGTCTGAAGTGCACAAGCCCCCAGACTTCAGCTACGTCTTTTCCTGATTGATGGAGCATTCTGACATTGGAACTGAGGCCCAGCCAGGAGCACAGATTTCCTTTCTAGTGCCAGAAGTGCCCTGTTCTCAGCTCATGGCTGCTCCTGCGAATGCCTTTACACACACACATAGTCCACCCTGTTGAAAGTCTGGACTGAAGAGCGGGCATCTTCACACACATACCATGTGGAATGAAAGCCTACATATCAAGCAAGGGCCATCATTCACAGGTAACTGTCCTCAGCTACAGCAGGCAGTGGTGTTCATGCTTACTACCAAAATGTCACTTTGCACATAAAATTCATGTGGATGGCTTGCCCATGAATAGCCAGCAACCTGGATGCTAACACAGGTGTAGAATTCGGTCTTCTTTTATCGGTAAGGTCTTGTACATGCTATCGGAGTCTGCTTGGACTCCTCCCTAGTTCCATCTTCTTACCTGTAAACTGGATCACTGCAGACCATGGCACCTCTAGGTACGGATGAGGCATAGAGCTTAGGCGAGCACAGGATGACCACATCACTTAGAGATAGCCATGGCTTCAGTCTCTCTTACAGTCTCCATTCTAGAGACAGAGCCTAGCTCCCTCTGACAGAGCCTGGGTCCCTCTCATAGTCCCTGATTTGGAGACAGAGCCTGTCTCCCATCTGACAAAGCTTAGTTCCCTCTGACAGTCTACTTTCTGGAGACTGGCTCCCCCCAACCCCTTTCAGCAGGATTAGGACACTGAGGAGCATTTACAATGACAGGGGCCATAGGACACACTGTAGCTTGTGCCTTGCTCTGTCTCTCCAGAGCATTGTCAAGGAGCCAGATGCCACTGTACTCTGAGTCACTTGCAGAGGACCCTGGGGAGAGATCCTGACACCTCTAGTTCAAATCCACGTAGGTGCCATCATCCCTGACCACATCTTAGTCACTCAGAAGAGGGACCTAGCTGGCAGTAGGAGTTCAGCTTCTTCAAAGCCTTGGCCAGATTCGGCTTCCTGTGTTGCCCTGCACCCCTGATCTTCAAGAACTGCTCAGGATCGTGCATGTTGAATGCAGCAGCCTTCTGAGTTGGAGGCTGATTTGTTATAAACAGATAATTGATACAGGTGACAATATGGCCCTTCTAAAATGACAGGTTGAACATTTTAATTTTTGAGACTATGCCTATTTTTAAAACTTTCCATCTGCAATTTCTATGTCAGTAAGTCAACACCACCTGTCAAATCAGAGCTCCATGTGTACACATGAATACGTGTGTGCATTTAATAACTGAACACACACATGTGCACCTAGTAAGTTACAACTTGATTTGTAGATAATAAACCAAACTAGAAGTAAACACTGAGATTTCTTGATGCGGGGCAGGTGACACAGTTTCTCTGCCCTCTCTTTCAAGCCGTAAATTTGGTTTAAATTAGGTCACTTTCATGCCTCATCGTTTACCTATTACTGTAGCTGGTAATGGAAAGCAGTCTTGGGCAAGCACCATTGCAAGGCACATAAAAGGAGCTCTGGACTCTGGCCTGCTCATTGTGGAGATGGTTTGCTCTCTCCCTTGGCCTCATCCACTGCAGGACTTAAGGTGATGATCAGAGTAGCAGCCAGGGGCTGTGGGTCAGCCTCATGCTCCCTATTCAGAGGCCTGCGGCAGCATCCACACCCTCATCAAGGCTGCTCTTCCATCACTTCTCATTGCAGGTGAGGAAGCTGATGGACCAGAAACAAAAGCATCTAAAGCAGGTCCTCACAGGTCTTAAAGCATCCTAGCTGTTAGAAACCTTAATATGACAAGGTGAGGCCCAGGGCTGGGGATGGGGGCACAAGTTCCTTTCGGGTCTTCAGAGAAAACAAGAGAAGAGATGGCTGTACAGAAATGACCAGGACAGGAAAGTGCAAAGGGACCCACTCTGTATGATCTGAACATGAGCCACAGCCAGGTTACAGGGGCCAGGGAGAAAGCACGGGCTCCAGTGAGCCAAGAGAAGGCTAACTATGAAGTCTGGTGCTATGCCTCTAACACTCAGAGTCCGGCCAGGACTGGACAGTAGCCTGGCTGAGCCCCATAGATAACCTGTCTACAATTCGTGGTGTGACCTTCAGAAAAACGTTCCATCCACTGCATCCCCTAGCCTGTTGCTGGACATCTTCATGGTGATAGACTGAGGAGCAGCTGAACTCTGCATTCCTATGACAGGTGGATTAGGCAGGAGGCTATGTCTAAATTAGTGGGTATGTGTGCTAATCATCAAGTACAGATTCTGCCAGGCAGAATAGAAGGAAGAAATAGCCACATACAGGAAAAAAAAAAAAAAGCTATGCTTCTTCACAGAACTTGGTCTACAGTGTGTTTACTCTTAAGGGCTGCATCACAGACTTTCTGGTAACCATGAGGTAAGGGTAGCCCAGCCCCTTACATCACTGCAGTCACCCCAGCACACTGCCTTCGTCCCAGCACAAATCGAAGACAGCATCTGGCTGTGTCTCTTTCTCATTCTGTCTTTGTTCACACGTGAGCCACTAGCCATGGAGAGAGTCTAGCCTCAGTTTCTCACTGGGTCTTCAACTTCTGAATGATCACCTCTAAAGGGAGGACTTGATAAAAAAGACTGGGGTTGTTTTCTTCCTGGGATGGGTGTGCCTCCACACAAGCCAAGAGGGGTTAGAGTGTAGGCTGTGTTAGTCAGGGCTCTCTGCTGACAGAGAATGCATGTATAGACTGTGAAATGGATTCAGTGGGTTGGCTTCTGTGGTTCAGGATGGGTCAAGAAGAAATGATTGTACCCTGAAGAGGCTGAGAACCCAGTATCTATTTAGTTATCACAACTGGACCAACCTGTGGGCCCAGTGTGGCGCTGGTAGCCTGTAAGATTCCTGAACAGTCGCTGCCACTCAGTCCAGGTTTGAAGGCTGAGAAGCTCCAGTCAGATGTGAACAGGGCATGGTAGTATGGCAGCAGGAAGCAGCAGAGGCAGACAGGTGGCATTGCTATTCCTGGGACCTTGCCGGAAGGATCCAGTCACACTGAGGGCAGGTCTTACCCTCTCAGCTAATCCTCAAAGATGTGCCCAGAGGTGTGTGTGTCTTGGGTGACTTCATATTCCGTCAAGTTGACAGCCAAGATTACACATAGCAAAAAGGTTTGAGTGAGAGTACACAAATGTTCCTTGTGCAACCCACTCATTTACTTGTCAGGTACCATAGGAGGTGCACTTGCTGCTCAGGGGACATCATCCTAAAATGCTGAGCTTATGACTCAGTGTGCTTTGCTTTCATTTAGGCTAAGTGCTGAATGTGGAGGGCAGGAAACAGTCCATCTTTCTGTTTTTACCTTTCATTAGTCAGTATATACCCAGGAGTTGTGACACCGATAGCATGTGGACCATCAGTACAGGCCATTTTCAGAGCCAGGATCGCAGAAGAACAGCTCTGGAAACTCGCGGCATGAGCTTCCACCACCAGCGAAGCTTTGAAGGCTTAATAAAAAAGAACCATAAAAGAACATTGTCTCACAAGTGGCAATTAAAACAAGGCTGTCCAGGGCATGACATCACACTGTGTCATCTGAGCTGAAAATTAATGTGTGTCTGGCGTCATTTCTTTCCTCCAGTCAATCACTAGGAAAAAAGAAAAAGTCATTCTTTTGCCGAAGCAAAGGTACACTTAAGAGTAGGGTTGGTGGTTGCTATTGTCTGCTAGGTGAGGCCTGAGGCTCAGGACCTCAATGGTCCTCCCCTGGTGAGACCAGCAGTCTCTATTCTCCTTGTTCTTCAGAGAAGGTGGGGATGTCCCCCTGTGAGCAAGCATGGTGGGCAGTGTTCCTTTCTACGCCTGCCTCCACCTTCCTGCTGCTACCAAGCAGGGCTGCCGATTTCTAATGTAACCGGTTATCTGTGTGAGTGGTGAGAAGGTTCCCTTTTAAAAGTTATGGGGTTTTTTTTTTGAGTGGGTATGATATATGTGTGAACATGTTCTCATCTCTGTGCATGTGTGTGTGTGTATGTGTGTGCGTGTGTGTATGAACATGGCAACTAGAGGTCAATGTCAGAGGTCAACCTTTTTGTTTGTTTTTGTTTTTTCCAGCTCTCACTAAACCAGGAGCTGAGGCCGGAGAGGTGACTCAGTGATTAAGAGCGCTGGCTACTCTTCTAGAGGACCCAGGTTTGGTTCTAGAACTTACATTACTGCCTGTAACTACAGTTTCAGGGGATTTGACATCCTCTCCTCCTGGCTTCCCCAGGCACATGGACACCGTACACAGACAGACATGCAGGCAAAGCAACTATATACATGAAATAAAAGGAAACGTAGACATTTTAATTTTAATTTTAAATTTAAAAATTAAATTAAAATTTAAAGTATGTAATAAACAAATAAGCCTGGAGCTTGCTGAGTGTGCTGACTGGCCTGCCTGTAAGCCACAGGATCATCTTGTCTTTATTTCTGAGCTCTGGGATTACAGGCAAAAGTCACCATGCCCATCTACTGGTGGGGGAAGGGAGAGCCGGGGGGGGGGCGGAGTTGGAGATCCAAGCTCACATCCTCCTGCTGATACAGCATGCTCTGCACACGTTGAGCCCTGAGCGGTCCCCCCATCCCCAGTCCCATGGGCATTCTTCTCTAGGAGCTATTTTGAATAGAGAGCCACATGTCTCTCCCCTCTCTGTGGCTATAAACACTGGAGCTCCTGGTGTAATGTGGGATTGCAGGCATCACTCGGGACTAATGGGGCTGAGCTTTGTCTTCTAGGTGGAGAGCTGTATGCAAGCCTGGTTTCCACAGCAGTATTTGCATACGCAATGTGTCTTACCTCTTCCTTCACTTGTGCTGCACATACATTTGCATGCCAGTTCCTCTGGATCGTCTAAAGAGGAAGACAGCAATGACACAAAATATTCTCTTAGAGTAGCAGAGGCCTGACCACCGTGAGCCTGTATTAATAAACTCTCATAGACCATGGGAAAGACAAGGTCCCCATTCTTATAGCTTCTCATCCCAGGGGACAAGAATGTGGATCCGGTTTTTAAATGAGAAGCAGGAAAGTGGCAGAGTCAGGGAGGGTGGAATTAAGCCAAGAGGCAATACCAGCGGGTAGTCCGGAAAGCCTAGCCCCCTTTGCTTTTCTTCTTGAGTGGTGTCTGCCCCAGTTCATCTCCTAGAGCCTGTGAAACCCTCAACAGCCTCCATTTCAGCACGGGCCTCTCTTCCATGAGGACCATTCTAGGGAGTAGAGCTATTAAATGTCTCCAAGAGAGGGGCCTCTAACTAAAAACCAGAAACTCCAGGACAGCTGCTTTGATGCTCCTGGGGTGGGAAGGGGAAGCACTGCTGCATACGGATGTTTGATTTTGGAATTCTCTAATGTACAAGGACTGAAGTGGACAGCCCTGGTCACTGACCCTATAGTCTGACTGGAGGATTTTGACATTTCAGGGAGTTGATACATGAACATGCATGGGCTGTGGCAGTTAGGCTGGCAAATTCCCTTACAAAGAAAGACATGTGTCACTACACACAGAGGTTGGTCATGGCCATACAAGGTGCTAGGGCCTTGGGTATTCTGGGCTATGTATTTCCTTTCTAGAGCCCCACCAAGACACCATCTTGAATCCTCTCTTTTGACTTGGAATTTGCAATGATGTTTCAGTGGGATTAGCTTCCATTATTCCACAGTTTCTCAGAATAGTTTCCAACAAAGTGGAGCAAGGTGCTGACCTCCTAAGTTACTACCACAAAGCCCCCAAACCTGGTGACTCAAAGAGCAGGAATGTGTTGTCCTACACCTCGGAAGGCTAGAAGTACAAGATCACTTACAGCAGGCTTGGCTTCTTCCCCACCCCGTGCCCAGCTCGTCCTCCTCCTCCTCCTGGTTCTCCTCTTTCTTTTCCTCTTCACCATCTTCTTTCTTCCTTTTTTTGTTATTCATATGCTCTATACAGCAGGCTGGACTGAAACTTAAGTAGTCCATTCTAAGCAGGCTTTCTTCCAGTTTACCATCATCTAACCTTAGCATCCGAGTGCTGGGTTTGTGTATGCCACATTACTAGGAAGGTCGCTTCTTCTGAGCCATCTCCCGGTCTGCAGGTGGCCGACTTCCCTCCGGGCCTTCACAAGAACTCCTGTCTATGACTCAATGTCCACTTCTTATAAAGGCTCCAGCTGCGATAGGTTAGGGTCCCCCAAAATGACCCCGTTGAATCTGTAGCACACTGTCAAGGGGGAGTGTGGATTTGGAACGTATGAGTC
>CM053766.1:119609198-119636341 GCA_028658305.1 Pachyuromys duprasi
CACACACAGCGCATGAGAACATGTCACAGAAGCTATGAATAGCACCAGCAGGGTGGACAGGGATTCCAGCCCTCTGTGTGAACCCTGTTGGGGCTCCCAGCTCTCTAAGGTCTGATTTCTGTGAGAGCATACTCCTTACTGCTCAGTCTCCCCAGTATTTGGCTTTCTAACGTATAATGGGGAATTAGTTGAAACACATGGAAAACATTACTCTGAGCAGGTGCACGAACCCGGCAGCCGGTGTTGAGATGACAGCTGAAGCATGAAAGCAAACAGCAGCGGATAAATGTGTGTGTAATTTTAGAGTTAATAATCGTGGTGCATAATTTTCTTTGGAAGAAGGGCTTATAATAACGTTTTTAGAAAGTGCCAAGCAAAGTAGCGACACACTTGGCAAGCCACAAAAAACGGAACAATTTGGCAAATGCCTCATTAGCCAAGTTTTCGGGTCAGGGCAAGGCTTTTATTTTATTTAAATCAGTACATAAAAAAAATCAAATACCTTTTATCTTAGGATTATATATATATATATATATATATATATATATATGTTTTCAGAATTACAATCTTGCTAATGTGATGTTTTAAAATGCGGTTCCTTAAGTCAAATTGGATATCATGAGAAGGATTTCTCATCCTCGAATGCTAAAGAGAATTGATTCAAGCAAAGAAAACACACCACCACCTCTAGTCCTGCTCCCAAAAGCTGGCACTATGTGTCCATCTTCAGGGACATGAGACATCAGCATTTCACATGAACAACACTGTGGCAGCCACTGGGCTAGTGGCAGAAATCACAGTGAAGACTAGGGTGCCATTTCCTGTATTTAGGGGAAGAGCTGTTAGCGGTTCTGTTCCTAGGAGTTGTAATGCCTGTTACTGGAAGCTCCAAGGTTGCCCAGGGTTCCAAGGACAATATGCTTTGTGGGTGATGTGTCTCACTGATCCCCTTCCCTTTACCGTGGTCAGCTTGCTTATCACATCCAAGCAGGAACAGTTTCACAATAAGCATGGGAGTGGGCCTTGTGAGCATGGTGGAAGCCAGAGGGATTCAACGGACTGCCCTTCGCTCACTGATCTGATGAAGAGACTTACTGTTTAAATTTACTTTTCATGTTTGTTTTCATTTCTATTAAAGTCAAGATAAATTAACACCACACACAAAACCCTAAATATGAAGTAACAATCTCTTGTTACCCACACGTTGGCCAATTGTAGGTCTATGTGTTAATCAGCATCTAATGGAAAAAGAAGCTTCTCTGAGGACAGTTGCAAAGTGTGGTGATCTGTGGGTATAATAATGAGTCATTTGAAGTCAGTTCACTACTGTGCCCACTTAGCTGACAAATAACAGGAGGTTTTCTCTTAGGGCTTATGACCTCCTAGCCACAGGTTCTCGAGGGGTAGCTGCACATGAGAACTCACATCAGCTGACACAGTATCCACAAGTAAATACAGGCCAAATAAGCCCCAGCATAGAGAGGGGAAGTTGCCACTAATAATACCTACCCCAGCTAAGAAACTACTGGCAGTTGATGGTTGCTGGAAGAGGAGTCAGATTTCTTCCATAATGTGGCCCCACGAGTCTGACCAAGCTCCTATGGAAGACTAAAGTACTCCTGGTTTTATGTGTCAACCTGACACAAGTTACAGCCATCAGAGAGGAAGGAGCCTCAGTTGAGAAAATGCCTCTGTGAGATCCAGTTGTAAAGCATTTTCTCTATTAATGATCAGTGGGGGAGGGTCCAGCCTATTGTGGGTGGAGCCATCCCTGGGCTGGTAGTCCGGTGTTCTATAAGACAGGAGGCTGAGCAAGCCTGGGAAGCAAACCAGAGAGAAACACCCCTCCATGCCTCTGCAACAGCCTCCAGGTTCCTGCCCTACTTGAGTTCCTGTCCTGACTTCCTCCAGTGATGAACTACGATATGGAAGTGTAAGCTAAATAGACCCTTTCCTCCCAGGTTTCTTTTTGGTCATGGTGTTTTTTCATAGCAATAGAAACCCTAAGATGACCATATACCCCAGAATGTACATTGACAGCACAAAAGGGGCTGAGTGGCTTTTGAAAGGAGGGCACAAAATTGGGCAGGAAAAGAAGGGAATGCATCTGGGAAGAGTTGAGAGATAGGTGAATATGGTCAAAAGTATTGTATGAAATTCTCAAAGAACCAAAACAAGAAAGAAAAGAAAGAAAAAAAGCAAGCAACCTTATCTATGTGCCCTCATTCTCCAAGCAGTGTCTGTCCAGGCTTCTCATGGTTCTCCATAGCATTATTGACACTTAACTTACATGGCAGATTTTGACTTTGGTTCTGTGAAATCTCATCTACTATCCTAAAGCAATCAAACATGTGGTATATGTTGGATCTCAATTTGTTTATGCCACTTGACTCTCTATTTTGGAATGTCTCACATGCCAAAACATAGCCATCCTTCTGCTGGCTACACAGATGTCTCTTTTTGAATGTTCAGAAACTTATTTAACTGTGATCTGTGAATAGATTTTTTTGGAAGTTCTGTTTTATGCACTTAAAAGTTATTTGTATGTCTTTTTGTTGTGTGACATTATTTCTGGAGACATGTCAAGAAAAAACATGTTTATTCACCCCCAAATAGAAAACTCGTGACAAACGAAAGTAACATTCACACCAAAATCCAACCTTGGGAAGCACTGGATTTATTGGGGCTATTTACAGGAGTATTAATGATGGGACACTTATAGGATCAGGGTAACTCAAGGCAACTGCATCATGAAAACCTACCTCAGCAAAGACAATGGCTCACAGAGCTGCAAGCCTGGAACTCTTTGAAGACCCCCAGGCAGCTCCACAGGTCAAAGCCTTCTCTCCTCAGCATCCCTTACTTCTTACATAACATTGGTAGAGTCTTGTAATTCTGGTAAGGTTCAGGGTCTTCCTGCAGCTTGCAGTTGTCTTCTTGAGTCTAAAGGGACTTCTTTCTAGGATGCAATGTTTCTCTTCAGGGGAAAATATGAGCAGTGTTCCCTTTGTCTATTTACTTGTGAGTTTCAGAGTCCAAGGCCTGTACTTATCCTTCTTTGTGATATATTTAGCTATCTGATTGTATCAGTAGTCAGAGCATTCTACAACCCTGTGGACCACATACAAACTGACCCACACTGATTTTCACTGATTACTTATAGTTTGCTATTCTATAGTCGAGAAAGATATTTATTTGATATCCTACCTTGCAGTTAATTATTGGTGACCTGTAGAATCATGCTATGGATTTATTGAGTTTGTTTCTTTTTCCTGTCCAAAATAAGGACAATCAATATTTTTTTCTGCAACTGTTACAATCACTATTAATTCCATGTTAAGTGGATGATTGACAGCAGTAATGCTTGCTGATAGCCATCAAGCATGTCTACACTTCATCACTGGGTTCTCACGACAGTGCCCATTTATTTACTACTCAATAAATATGGATTGGGTGTCTCTGCCACAACCCTGGAGTACAGACGATCAAGGCAGTCATCAGCACAGACACAGCCTCACAGGAAGCCAGAGCTTTCACTCCCACATTAAACATGGACCCTGGAGCACAGGGCTGGGGAGGGACTTGCTCCACAGTGCACAGCTAGCAGTGGGAAAGTCACACGGCAAAGCCACGTTTGTGATTCCACATTCTGGAGTAGATAGGTGCAGGTGCCTTTAAGGTTTCACTATAGCGATGAGCTCTGAAGGCTTTCCCCCAGTATGCTAAAAGTGTATGACATTAATCCTCCGTTTCCCTGAGAAGGACAGAGCGGCCTCTGCTAAAACAGTGTTTGCCATCAAGTTTCAGTTGATCGCTTCACGGGCTGACCCATGCCAAGATTGCTGGATGACCCATGTGGACCACAGCCTCTTCCTGATAAAACAGCAAAACCCCACCAACAGGTGACCTCCCAAACTCATGTTTGAAAACAGATAAGTGCACTTAAGTGTAATTGATTGCACGAGTGAGAATACCCAACGTGATCACAGAGTCTAGTACTTACCAAAGTAATTACACTTCAGAAAATCAAAATTAATTTGTACACTTCTGGTGCACTTTGAAGGCTGTTGACATTTTATTGTAGTGTCTCTAATGAAATGAAAATTATTAATAATTGTTCCTACTTGAGTGTGACAAATGTCATTTAGCTGGAGAGGCAGAGGCACCACCGAGCGCCTCCGAATTATAATGTGGTTTAAAGTTGGGAGTGGATGTTAATATTCAAAGTGGTGTTGAATCTGCTGCCTTTGCCAACAGCCCATGGGCTGTATGTAGTGAGATGCCTGGATGGCTACAATTTGCCCATCCTCTTTGATGGCCCAGCAATCAGAGTGGCAAAGGAGCATGGGAAATGTGCACACAGATCACTCTGTCAATCCATCTATACAGCTGAGGTCAAGATGCCTCCATCCTCATAGGCAGCCATAATCAACAAGCCTTCAGCTCCGTGGTGAAGAACACTGGAGAAACAGTGGCTATGCTCACAGGTTTCCAGAAGTGAAGATAGATAGATGATAGGTAGAGAGAGAGAGAGAGAGAGAGAGAGAGAGAGAGATGATAGACAGACAGACAGACAGATGATAGATAGATAGATAGATAGATAGATAGATAGATAGATAGATAGATAGATAGATATTCATCAAAGTTCATTGGATACTTTTATGGAAAATATTCCTGATCTTAACAGATGGGATTTATTGTAAAAACAAAACAGAAATGAATCATCCTTGTTCATAAGGACTTCAAATGACCTTGAAAACTTAAGTACATTGGATCTTACGTCGATACTATGTTTTTATTGTTGTAAACAACATATGTCATAATGTTTACAATCAGTGACATTTAGAGTGCTTCCACTGTTGCACCCAGTTACCTCCAGACAGCCCCAGAGCACGCTCACTCCCCAAAAGGAAAAAAGTGCAAAAAGAAGCTCCTTAATCCTCCCTCAACCTCAGCAACAGGAAACTACACACTGACTCTCCATCTCAGTTACTAAGTTGCTGGTTTTGTAGCTTCACTTACAGTGCAGTAGGTAGACTTTTTTTCTTATGTCACTTTTCCTGTCTTCAAGGTTTAGCTACATTGCAATTCATCAATGCAGCATTTCTTTGCAGAACTGAGTATTATTCCAGTGAATGGATATACCATCCTCTTAGTCTATTTTCCTGTTGCTTTGATTAAAACACTCTGACAAAAGTATTTTAAGGGAGAAATGGTTTATTTTGCTCACAGTTCAACATACAGTCAGCCACAGCCAAGAAGTCTAAACAGGAGGATCTTGCAGTAGCTGGTCACAGCACATCTACAACAAAAGGCAGCTATTTCTCAGCTTTCTTTCTCTATTTACACAGACAAGGATCCCAGCCAGGGAACAGTGCCATCCACAGTGGATAGGTTTTTCCCACATCCATTAACATATTCAATACAGTCTCCCACAGTCATCTCCAGATAGTTTTAAATTCTGTAAAGTTTATAATCCACGCTGCCTCACAAGCACATTCTGCTTATCTTTTCACCCATTTCTAACCTGTTGCCCCCACAGAAGCTGTGACGGAGGATGGTATTGTTGTGAGCATGCGGCGGCCTGAACACTGGCACACTGGCACTCGGTTAAAAGGGGGTGCAGAAGCAGGTGGGAGGCTATGCAATCCTTTGCCTTTCAGATTGAACTAGGCAGCTGTTTGGGAAGGGGACCCTGCCCTGGGCCTACATGGCTGCTTTGGAGAGCTCTCCCTAGCCCACAGATCATGGATAACTCTCCATATCATCTGTGCAGCTTTCAAAACCCAATGGGAAAACCAGACCATGGATAAAAGTGGAAGTGTGTTTCTGATACTGTTGACATGAAGTTCCTGTTAGGGTGTTGGATGAGAAGCGGGCATAAAAAGAAAGAATCCAAAAAGACCCAGGGGCTTCCCATTTCCCTGTTTCTAAGGCCCAGATGGACTCTGTACATCCCAGGAGCCTTGGTTTCAAACACTGAACGGCAAAGAAGCTCAGCAAAGTTAAAATCCAGGAAGGAGTTGAGATCGTCCTGTTAGCGGTTGTTTTAAAATTGTGCTGTTTCTCTCTTAACCCAGGTAGTGCCCAAGTATTTGAGACTGGACTATTATATTTATGTAACAAGCTTTAAGGCCCAAGAACTGAGCAGGATTAATCTATTTGAACCCTCTAAGCTAATCTGGCTTCCTCCTAGCATATATCCCTGAGATGCTTGCACTTATGCCTTTCTCTGCTCCAGCTTCTCTCTCCTGATGTCTCCTCTCCTCTGCTCCACTGGCTGACAGGAAGCCCAGCCCTATTCTCTTCCCAGTTCAGTCATTGGCTGTTGATCCTCTTTATTGACATATGCAGGAACAATTGGGGAGCAATGTTTACACAACATTGATACAGGAGATTCTCAGAGCAAGGATTGCAACCAGATTGGAGGGGGGTGGGCTCTACAGAAATCAGCATCTGAATCTTTACAAAGTACACAATAACATTATACATACACCATTCCCCCTGACAAGAACTGGGAAAACTTGTTGAGATGCCACACAAAGATAGGCTGCTTCTTCCAGAAGAATAGGTGGGCAGGATGGCTGTTCCCAGGCTGGATCACTGTGCAATGGTAAGTGGCCTTGAATGTTAATCCTCCTACCTCTGCCTCCTGAGTGCTGAGATTACATCTGTATGCCACTATGCCCATGGCTGTGTGGTACTGGGCAATGAATACAGGGCATCATGAATAATGGGTAAGCACTCTTCCAGCTGAGCCCTCTCCCGAGACCTTTTTTGAGCTAATTCTTTTGACAAGAGAGTCCAGTCCTGCATGCCCCATCACCTAGACCTCTCGGAACTAGGACAGGGCATGGGGCCCTTTCCAAGGGGCCTACGTGCTCTTGGGTGTGCCTCGCTCAGACGGTGTGGTCCCTTGGCAGTGGACACACTCTTCCATCACTGATAAGAAACTGAGTTGCCCTTGATACCTCCCCTCTTCTGAAGTGTTTGGAAGTGAAGAACAAAACCCAGTCTCAGATCCTTAGGGCAAAGAATGTCTTCCTTCCCTTCACACTGTTCTCTTGACACGTGATACGTCCATAAATGATCGATAACCCAAATCCCTCAGCATGGCTGATGATGATCGGAAATTGGGTCCATGCCTGTAGTCTCTTGCATGCCCAGTAAGTGCTGTGCAAGTGCTGTTGACTGTTGTCTGGATGTACATAACACAGAAATGGGGGTTAACTGCACTAGGGGAAGAGGAGACAAGATTTCTATAAACAGGTAGGATCCAGGCCAGGCAGGTAGGTTTTCTGTGCTAGAAAAAGAAAGTTCAGAGCAAGAAGAAAGGATCTTGTCTCCATGTGTAACAGCTCCAAGATCCACCCCTTTAAATCAGTCTCCAAACAGCTCACATTCCTTAATCCTCCCTGAAACCTGGCTTGGGCTGGCTGGCTGGGAAGACCTTATTCAAGGTAACAGGCAAGGCCTGACATTGCCTTCACACACATGCAATGCCTGGCTTCGTAGGTTTTCCCTGTTCTTCAAGAAAGGCAGCAACAACAGTGATTCACCCTGAGAGTTGGAGTTGGCCAGAGGAGAGAGAACGGCCATGGATGTTTAGGAAGTCTAAGGTCTCATGGTAGAACAGTGGGCAAGAAGCTCAGGGAAGGTCTGAAATTCGGTGGGCCACATTTGCCTCGCTTAGCCGATAGCAGGCAGCTCACCCTCATTGCAGGGGATGGCCAGATTTACAGATTCGAATCTTAACCCTATTCCAAGCCAACATCATGGAGATACCGACATCCCAGCCTACCAAACACAAAGGTGCCATCATCCTGACAGGCTGGCATGTGTCCCATTTCCAAACTAAGTGAGCTTAAGTCTGTGTTCAGGATCTCATGTGGAAGTCAATGGAACCTCTGAGTCTCTAACCAGGAGCCTCATGTCTGCTGTGGCAATCATCAATCCTTTGGGTCTTGTGTGTGCATGAGGAAGCCAAAGCTGAGAAATAAGATCTGAATAGGAAACCTTCTCTGGAAATCTGGAACCTCTGGAAAGATTTCCTCAGATGCTTGCAGGTTGTTGTAGACTGCTGTGGGTGGAAGCAGGCCTGTGACTCTCGTTAGCTCTTGACAGACTCTGTCATGGTTCTTCCCTGGCCATCTCTCTGTTTCCTTGAGGAGACAGTAAATTTTCAAATCAGCATTTTTCCTATCCTTCAGCTTCTCCTGAGCAAAGTTCAGGCAAATAAATTACTCAGAGGAAATCGATAGAGGAACATGTTTACATGATCAGATAAGAACACTTCAAAAATGTATCCCACCTCTCCCAGCCAGCTGCCTCACACGCCTGGACCCCAAGATGTTAGGATATGGCAAAGTCAAACATTGAAACGATGTTAGAGTAGGTAAAGTCAAACAGGGAGCGAAGCTTTGGCCTAAACGCAGAATTTAAAATGTAGGCACTTACTTTCCTTACAGTTTAGTAAGGGGTGGCCCACCATCTCCTATACATTGGCTAGTTCCAACCTATGGTTGCCTGGTCACCACAAAATGGCTTCACGCCCTTCACACCAGGAAGCAGGAGACCCTGACACAGCCCAGCCCGGTCTCCTTGAACCGAACAGATCACACTGAAAGCAGGAAACCACGTGCAGTTAAAAGGTTGCTTGTGGACTCAGCTGTGTGGCTTCACAGTCAGAGCCTGAGAGCCTCATGCTTTTTTCTCATTTTTCTGGGTCCTTGAGAATCTCTTGAACTCTCATGCCATGTGTAACAAGTGTCCTGCTGACAGGCACCAGTAATGCATAGTCCCCACTCTGAGACAGGCCTGTCCAGGAGCAAACACCTGAGCGCAGTGCTAAGCAGCAGGTTGTCAGATGTAGATACAACCTCCCAGCCCACTTCTAGTAGGATGGTTCCTCTTCTTTGAGGCACAGGAGGAGGGTCCATGGAGACAGTAAACACATATATCCTGCATTTGATTCAAAGTTCGGGAACAAAACTGCCCATTAGGGCTCACACATTCACCAAACAATTAGATTCCTTTGCACTAAAAACAACAACAACAAATAAACAAAAAACTTCAAGCTTTTGTGGAAGAGAAGACACTTTTGAGGCCTTCCCAACCCCCTCCAGCTGTTGAGAGCTAAGCAGGTGTCCTACCTGCTGTTGCCTGTGTCCCAGGAAGGAGTTAGCACCAAAGGATCCTGTTGGGCTGGTACTGCTAGTGTTTTTTAGTAGTTGCACATCTAAAAAATCATTTTTCATCTCGTTAGGTTGAAATGGGGGCTAGGGCTAGGAATGTCTTGATTTATTCACACACTCTCACCATGAGCTGGTCAAGGCAAGGACAGCTCTTGGATGGTCACAAACAGTCGCTCTCAGATCTGATTTCCTCCTGGTGTTAGAGTCTCTCTTTATGTTTATGTAACTGAAGAGTTACTGGTTTTGCCTCCAAGGCTAGATCATTGCTTATTTGTCAGCACAAGAGAAGAAAGCTGGGCCTGTGTGAGGCAATCTGAGCTTGCTTTACCTGCAGTGAGGACCAGGAGTGGGGTGTCCTCAGAAGTTTCTGGCTAGTGCTCTCACTAAGCCTCATTCTGGCTTCCTGGATTAGCCAAGTAGACACTTGTCTTTTGTTATTTAATTAGCTTTGTCCTTTATTGAGTTCCGCAGTCATTCTCTAGGTGAAAGGGAAGACCTTTCCACCATTATTTCTAAACTGTAACTCTAATCTCTGCTTCAACACAATTAAATTTTACTCAAACAATTTAATTAAAAAATACAGGTGAAAAATGTCAGGACTGACTTGTATTTAAGATGAATGAGTGCTCCTGGGGATGCAGCCACCCTGTGATACAGCTTTCCCTATCTCACCGCTGTTGCTGACATTCCATAAGGAAGGCCCTGGCTGCAAGTCCAGCAAAGCATTTGCCAGAAGGAACCTAACTTCCTGAGTTTGCTCCTGGAAGTTGAAGTAGCCCCTGAATACAAGGTCAGAACAGGTGGCTGATGAACAGGCATACTCCATCTCTGAAGAACAAGCAAACTGTCTTGAGTGAACTGTGGAAGCAGATGGCCCCTTTGGAGACAGGGGCACAGGGGCTGCACGAAGAACCACAGAGTTCTTCATGGTTCAACTTCTGCAGACCAAGGGGCCAGGCTACTGGCGTTTGTTTGTTTGTTTGTTTAATGCTCTGTGTGTGTGTATTTGTGCTGTGTTTATGATATATTTATATAGACCTATTAGTGCAAGTGTATGTACATGTATGTGTGAATGGGTGAGCATTCATGTTTGTGCATGTCCAAGCCAAAGCAGACATTGATTGTCATTCCCTTTGCTGCTCTTCACCTGTATTTGAACTTGAAACATACGGACTCTGCTGAGCTGGCTGGCTCCTGAGCCTCCAGGATCTGCTGACCAACCCCATCCTTAGCTTTGGTGGCTCCATGAACACACTGCCCCACCCAGCTATTTACCTGGGTGTCAGGGGATAAATTTCAAGTACTCCTGCATAGGCAGTAGGCGCTTCTCTACCGGAACTGTCTCCCCAGCCAGGGGCCCTGCTATTTTGAATAAAGTTTTATTAGACTGAAGCCATGTCCATGAGTCTCTGCATCATCTCTGGTTGCTTTGATGCTATACACAAGTGCGTAGCCCGCAGAGCCACAGCCAAGCAGGCATTTCTTCGCTCATTCTAAAAGCCCGCTTCAAACTCACTTCCTATTCTCTATCTTAAGATACTCAGACCCCGAAAACACACACACACACACACACAAACACACACACACACAGAGAGACATAAACAAGCCCCTCCCCCACACAGAGGAGTGCAATCTACAGTGCTCATTCCATAATGGGAGTACATCACAAAGGATTTCTTTCCTAAATAATATTTCTCTATGACAACACAAATATGCTCCGTGCCAACTGTGGCCGGGCATGCATAAACCACCGCGGATTTCTTTATTGACTCATTTTATCATACAAAACTGACACGAGCTTCTTATTAATCTGTCTCCAAAGAATCAAAATGCTTTAATAAATACCATAGTTCCTTTAGGTCTGGAAAGAAATGACACTGTTAGTTAAATGTTGTATGGCATTGACTGAAAGCCTCTTATTCTATTTAACTGGAGACCATGCCAGATAAGCCTGGGGACCAATAAAGGAAACAGCACCTCACTTTCTTAATGACCAAACAGGGGCCCTTTCCCTGAAGCAAAGAAAAAGGAAAGGCTTGGGGTGGAATTTGAGGGACGGGAATGGTTCAGTTCTCCAAAGGACTGTGCACCTTGTATATGGATCACAGCAGCAAGCCACTGCCCCACATACATGAAATGGGTACAGAGGGGCAGAGCAACTTGTTTGCTGGGGGTAGCTGAAGACTCAGACTACAGGACAGACGGAGCCTTGTACTCCACAGTTCTCATCCTTCACTGCGGTATATCCCGAACCATCTGGGAGCTTGCTAAAGGCTTCTCTTCCCACATGGGGCTCCACCGGACACAGGTAGAACCCGGTGGAAACCATAGGCTCTGGAACTGCTGTTCTCTTCTAGGCCTGACTCACTCCATGGGCACAGTCCTTCTTCTTCTTAGAAACAACCACAGCTGTAGGTCCCTTTCTTGCGCTTTAACAGACATGTGGCCCAAGTCCCCAGCCTTCCAAAGATGCCTGATACTATCTACCCAAGTACCTGCCCTAAACAAATTCTGGTCAGAGGGTTTGGTCTGTGTACCCTGGCTTGTGTCTGGAAGCAAGACTGCAAGGCACACCCATGCTTGCTGCAGAATCAGCTATCTGGGAGGAGTCTGGAAGACTGATGTCTGTACCCCATTTCTTGGCTTTCCTAACATTCATGTCTTATCATGTTACAGATGGTACTCAATGTACCTGTCCTCCTGTCCCCTCCTGTCTCTAGCATTTCCACCTATCACCACTTTTTTCTACCTTCTTGTAGCATATGGACTGGTCCATTGCACAGAGGCAGAAGCCGTTCTGTGGCTTCCACCCTAACACAGCCCACATGGGACCAGCCCATTCATGGAGCTTCCCTCAAGGCTACGTGAGCATGTGTTATCTGGGAAGTTAGGCAGGGATGGAACAGGGGCCACATCAAATTCTCTTCCTCCTTATTTTGGTCAATCTCTAAAGAACATTGCACTGTTCTTGGGAACAATGACGAAGACAGATTTGCCCACATTGAAGATTGTCCTGATCCTGGAAAGAGAGCAAAGGTTTTGCGCACCGTTTCCTTTGGCACTAGAATTACTGTAGCTCCTTCTTCTGGGCACATTGTCATTTATCTCATCTTCAGTTGTTCCTCAGTCATTCACACCTATGTCCTGTCACCTTCCCTCTCTTTCTTTCTCCCTCCCTCTCTCTCCCTTGCTTTTTGTCTCTTTTTCTCTTCCTTTCTCCCTCCCTCCCTTCTCTCTGTCTCTCTCTCCTCACCTCTCCTCTCTTTCTATCTCTCCATCTCTCTCTTTGTCTCTGTGTCTCTCAATATACGTTCATATACATATATATGAAACATGAAGTTCCCACAGGGCTTCCATGAAAGTCCACCATTGCATCATTTCTACCTGCATCCTGGACAGTGACGGGCCAGTCTTGGCTGAGGTGAGTCCCACACGAAGTCTGTCTTTAGTGGGGCCCAAGGGTGACAGAAGAATGTTGAGTCAAAGGAGTGGTGCTGTCACTTATTCCCACTGCCATAGTGGTTCTCAGAGCTGAAGCTACCCCTGTGACATCCTCTGTAGGCAGCAGGGCCAGTCCTTCGGGAAGAAATGTGGCCTGTGTGGGGCTGTGACCTCAGAAGCAGAGGTGCCCACTCTGAATATCCGTAGCTGATACACAAGCGAAAGTGAAGGCCTGCCCCTGAGAGACCTTGAGCCCTGCACCTCCATACCATATCTACCTGTGCCTGACTGTACATGACAATCACTTCCTTATTCCTCTGACAACACAGCAGACAGAAACAATTAACTGAGGGAAAGGCACTTTTAGGTGGCTTTGGGAGCATCAGGTTCAAGCTTGGCTGGGTCCACTATTCACAGCCTCAGGGGAAACTGAGCGCTGTGGTGGTATGAACAGGTGGCAGGGTCTGCTTGCTTCCTGGTAGCCGGGAAGGAAAGCAGGGAGGAGAGGAAAGGACATCCCTCCAGGACTCATCTCTGTCTCCATTGACATCCTGCCTCCAACTAGAATCATCTCATCCTAACAGCTTCACGTCTCTTCAAGAGCATCAGCAGCCAAGGGTCAAGCCTGAGTCTGCTGGGAACCGTCATATTTCAAATCATAATATACCTCCAGTCTTTAAAGGCTGATTTGTTCTGAGGTCAGCCACCTCCATGCCTTCCCTCACTTAGTCTGAGCTCCTAAAGATCCACCCTGTTCCTCCACAGCTCTGAGGTGTGCCCAGGATCTTCTTTGGCTAAGCAGTGTCCTGCTGGCCATGCAGCTAGACCAGCGAAGCCTGTCGCTACAGGACCTTCCATGACTGCCCATCAAGATCTGGGTGGCATCTAAGCCCTGTTCCCTTAGCTCTGAGTGACTGCTTCCCACCAAATCTCCCTCATATGCTGTGCTCTCTCTGCTAGCTTCATCCTAGCAGCCTCCTCTGGTGACACAGAACACATTCTCATGCCTCCTCTGGTGTCCTCTCTTACCTCAGGCTTCTTATGAACCCCACCTTTCTTTAAAGGTCTTCCCTAGACATGTTATGAACGTGGCCTGATCACTAGCTCTTGTCTTGGCATGGGGTGTAAAGTGGCTCCTGTAGGATGTTCTCACTGGGTCTGTAGGAGGTGATGTCAAAAGGTGCTCAGGACACAGTACTTGGCATGCTGGGGAGACACCGGACACTCTCCTCAGGGAGATGCAGTAACGGTATGTGATATCTCCCAGGACTGGTGTGCCATGAAGCTTAACTCTCAACTTGACACAGCCTAGAGTCATCTAAGAAATGAGGGATTACCCAGATCAGATTGGCTGGTTGGCATGTCTCTGAGGGATTGTCTAGGTTGCTAATTATGTCCCAGGGTCCAGTCCACTATGGGTGGCATCATTCCTTTGGTAGGGGGTTCTGGGATATGTAAAAAAAAGTTAGCTGAGTGTGAGCCAGTAAGCAAGTCAGTAAAGCAACATTCCATAATAGTTTCTGCTTCCAAATCTTATTTGAGTTCCTGACCTGACTTCCCTTGAGGATGGACTGTGACCTGAAAGTGTAGGATGAAATAAACCCTTTCTTCCCCTAAGTTGTTTTTGATCCGAGAGTTTTATCGCTGCAGCAGAAAGGAAACTAGAGCAGCTAGGCAACAGGAGAAGCATCAGAAGGAAACAGGAGCACATGCCTCACAGGGCTGGGCAGCAGCGGAAGGCGCACACGTGCAGATATGCTGCAAGGCGTGTCGACTGAACAGTGTCAGCCACAGAGGGAGGCAGGGCATTCACTGCAGTACAAGCACCCTATATATTTTATAAGGATCCATACATATTTTATGGGCGTGCATCAAACGCATTAGAGAGGGTGCTGGATGGGAGGCCAGGATGAGAGGCAGGACTCTGAGATGATGTGGGAAATAAAATATGGAGGAGGCCTTTCACGAGTTCAGAAAGTTGATGTGTTAGCAACCGGAGAGTCTGATAAATTCAATGCTGTTAAAGAAAAATAAAAACGAAGGGAGGGAGGGAAGAAGGAGGAAAGAACAGAGGGAGTGAAAGGGAGAGGGGAAAGAAGGAGAAGAGGCTCTGCATTCTAAGCTTGCTACCATCAGTCCAGCCCACTTGGATGACAGGAACACACACATGTCATGGCAGCCAGTGCTTCCCAGCCCCTGGACAGCTCTGTTTACACACAGACTTGGCTACTATGCTTTACGCTTAATACACCAGCCAGAGTTCCCTGTGAGCTGTGGGAAGAGACAAATGCTTCAGGGTCCTTGCTCTTCTTATTCTTGCATGCTAAGGGGTCAGTAAACATTTACTAAGTTGGACACAATCAATAGACATCAGTGGTATCAGAATGAGCATGTGGGAGATGACAGAGCACAAGTGGTGCAGTCCATGTAACTCTTAAAAAAAAAGCCAGAGACCAAAGGCTGCCTGAGCATATGAGGGACACTGTCCCTGAGAAGGTCAGGACCAGGAAGGCTTTCACAATGATCTGGCTGGTCCACAAGGTTAACACAATGGCCCACAAGATGTCCATTTTCATCCTGGCAGACATACCCTGCCTGGCTTTTGCTGCCACTCAGGACAGGCCCTTGTCTCAAAGTCCAGACATTTGAGCACACTGTCCTAGAAAGTACTTGCTGATTAATGTCTGGCCTCTGCCACCTACCACTCCTTTGCTCTTAGTGTCTAAAATGCTGTTCTTATTCTGTATTCTGATTCTAGTACAAAGCTTCCTTCTCCCTTATACCATCCAATGGGTCTCTGCATGCACAACCCAATGAGTCCCTGCATGCACCACCACTGAGTCTCTCCATGCACCATCCAATGGGTCTCTGTCTGCATCACCAACAAATCTCTGCCTGCACCATCCAATGGGATTCTGCATGCACTGTCTATTGTCCACTGGGTCTCTGCATGCACCATCTAATTTGTCTCTACATGCACCATTCAATAGGTCCCTCCTGGCACCATCTTCACTTTCAGTTACATGAGCAGAGTGATCCTATACCTGGGTATCTACCAAAAACAATGTTGAGCCACGATCTTTCCATCTTTGTGATAAGTAGAACAGAAACTGTTACAAAGACCATGTGGTCTTGGTCCCAACTGAATTCTAGTCCTAGATTTCCCTGATTTGTGCAAAGTCTGACCCCACCGAGCTTGATTTTGATGGATTTGAGTCCATCTCTCTTGCCAGCAGACTCCCTCTGAGAACCCTGATGCTCACTTGCTTATTTCTTTGCCTAGGACCTGCTTTGACTGCAGGGAATAACCCAGGACCTGCCATCCCTGACTGAACCAATCCTGGACACCCCCATAAGCCAAGACCCACTCCTGACAAAAGTACCAGCTTCGGAAACTCTGCTGAACTTCCTGTGTTCAGGTGGCAGAGAACTGCAGGAGAGGAATAGTCTACTACAAGTATTAATTTGATGCTTGATTATGGTATCAGTTTGAATGGTCCATCATATAATTAATTTATGTGACTCATCATAATATTGTATTGTGTTTTTCTCTGTGATCTTTCTATCTTTGCATCTAAAATGGTAGCTGGCATCTGTGCTCTGTGTATCCAGGGGAATCACCTGATACCATGATACAGTGAAAAGCTAGGTCAGCTCCCATTTAATGCTGCTGGGAGGGTCAAACAAGTTTTCACACATGAAGGCTAGAGACAAAGGCAGCCTTTTAGAAGGCTGGCTTCTTTGCTAAGGCAAATCGATGGTCACACCTATTCATATTAATATACTCTTCTTCCTGATCTAAGTCTCCAGGTTCAGTCATTCATTCTCTCATCAAATATTTACTGATTCCTGCAGAGTCTGGCTCTGCCCAGCTGCTCCTCAGGAGCAGCTGCTAAGCAGCTCTCTCTCAGACAGTGCATAGTCCTTCCACTTTTCCATCCCTACTGGTCTTCCATTCATGAGGGCCCACAGGCCTCCCTTAACACTGTGGGTGCTTTCATAAGATGGTGAGACCGCAAGCACACACACACAAAGTAAGGATAAATATTTAATGATATAAAACAATTTAGGTGGGCCACCTAGGGCAGAGCCCTCAACAGTTACTTACTCTAGGCACTTTGACCAGTTGTGAGTCATTAACAGCTGTCTCCTGGGGGGTGGGGGAAGAAGAAGAAGAAGAAGAAGAAGAAGAAGAAGAAGAAGAAGAAGAAGAAGAAGAAGAAGAAGAAGAAGAAGAAGAAGAAGAAGAGGAAACTTCCTTGATGATGGCTGAAATTAGCACTAATCTATGGGTATTACCAAAAGCATTTAGTGGTAAGTTTTACAAGATGTTCAGTTGGCAAAACAACGGTAGCATATATGACCCCCCAGAGCCTGTGACCTCCCTTGCCAAGGAGTTTAATCAGGTTTAGAGCATCACACATGTATTCTGTCCTGTGGAACAGGCCTCGAATCTAACCAGAAAGCAGTTGGCTCCCCACACAACAGTCACACCATTGTTGCCCCAGAGAGCACATCTTACCTAGCAGGTTGGCAGTGAAACACACTGGATCTACCATGGAGCAAGATCAGAGATGGGTTTTCTCCCTCCAAAGCCTGCACAACACCTTCTGGCAGCATGAAAGCTAGCCAGGCAGGAACAAAGCTTCCCCTTCACTTCTAGCTTGAATTCTTCATGCCCTGCAAAGCAGGTCATTATTGTGCTTCATGGGGACTGCAGCTGGCTAGGACAGTTGATGCCTTTTCCGCCCAGCAGCTCACAGAGCACCTTCCAGTGCCATGATGCCATTTACCCCACCCTCTCCTCTTCCCTATTCTCCACCCCTATCCACGCTTAACTCTTTCCACCCTCGGTATTGCTTTCTCCTAATTCACCTCATGAGTGTTCTACTGTCCCTGCTCCCTCCCTTCAGGCCTCCTTCCTCCTTCTAGTGCTGCCTCTACCTACAAGGTTCAAGGAACATTGTGAAAGAAGGTGAGGAAAATAAAGTAAAAGCCAGAAGATGGAAAGGACAGACAAGACAGGACCATCGCACTGACGAAGTCACAGCAGCTGTGGTGACCTGCATCATTTCATTATACGCAGGGGGGAGGGGCACTGGCTCCACTCCTTGCCCAGGGACTATGGGAAGCTGATGGGTGCTGGGGGAAGGTGTGACATCTTTGTTTGTGTAGCCATCACTAAGTCCCCCAACGCTCAAGTAAGCACTCCTGACGAAACTCTGGATCACAATAAGGAGGCAGCAGGGTGTGTGTCTGTGTCTGTGTGTAGTGTACATGTCTGTGTATATCTGTGTGTGTCATCTGTGCTATTCTCAGGTTTTTGAGGACTGAAAAAATTATTGTAAAGTTATTTAAAGAAAGACTCTGGTTGTGTGGGAAGCACTATGTATTTGATAAATAGTCATCGGAAATATGAAAATTAGGAAAAAAATGTTTCCAAGAAAGGGTAAAACTCTTTACAGAAAGAGAAGTGGAGAAAGAAAACCTCAGGAACCCTAAAGCAGCATGTCACAAATGAAATAGCAACCTGGAGACAGCCTCAGGCAAAGTGTCTTAATGCCTTCAAGTATCCGCTGTGGAGGAGGTAGAAGACTGTGACTCTGCTCCCGCACGCCGAACCTGGGGCATCCTGGGTGCTGAGGCCAGCCATTCCTGACTGCAGCTCCTCTTACTTCCCAAGACAGCCTAGTCTTTCCAGGGAAGAGCCGGAAGCTGGACCCCGCAGCCCGTCTGTGTGTACCTGTGCAGGCTGCACTGTCATCCTTGCCCCTGCTGGTTGAATCGTCTGCCCTTCACCCCATCCTGGGTCCCTGGAAACCACTCAACCTCCACCCACACCCTGTCCTAAAGTAGAGCCTCAAGTAATGAAAATCACCTGCCTTATTGTTGATTGTTTACTTTCTTGAATATGTTTATTGTAAGACATATCTACACCTTGTGAAAAATACTTTTAAAAAAGAGAGAGAGAGTTTAGAACCAGGCCAAATTTGACCAAGATAAAAGAATAATGTTAACAAGACCCCATATTTTCTATTACAGACCTTATGTGTACTGTGAGGTACAATGGTGGTATCAACTAAAACTTCAGTGAGCACCTACTAATTTTGGGAGGTGGGACAGGGGGTGTTGAGACAGGGTTTCCCTGTGTAGCCCTGCCTGTCCTGGGACTTGCTCTGTAGACCAGGCTGGCATTAGATCACCACCTCTGCCTCCTGCATGCTGGGATTAAAGGTGTGCACCACCACACCTGGTGTAAGCACCTACTATGTTTTAATGATCACCTACTATGTTCAATGCCTACCACAATGTATTGTTTTGTGGTGACGAGCACGGTAAGACAGGCATCCCACTGTTACCAGACTTCAACAACATAAGAAATGAGTCACAGAGCTGATATGGCCTTTTCTACTCACACCCCTGGACTAATCAGGAACTGATAGGATTAGAACCCAGAGTCTGATTTCGGAGTTCACCTTTTGGCAACCACACTTTTGGCTTATCTTGGATATCAAGCAGTATTCCTTGCACCATGACAAATTCTCTGAAGGGAGGGTTTGCAGCATCTGTAAAAGGTCCCGTCTCATGACTCTGTGATCATTTCACAGAATCATGCGTAACTGTCTTTCTCTCAGTCATTCTCTGTTTCTGGTTATTGAAGGTGAACTTGTAATGCCTGGCTGGTTTAATACACAGCTGTGGGTGCTGCCTTTCATGGCAGCTTCGGAGCTCTGTTGCTCTGTGCTGTGCCATAGTGACGGATGAGACTGAGAGTGCAGGGCACAGAAGGAAGGCATTTTGGTGCCTATCTCTATTATCACCCATTGTGGTTAAAAGCTTCAACCCAAGCAATAAAATAAGAAAAAATATCGTGTAACTATTTTTAAAACAGAAGGTTAAATTATTTCTTGAGTTATGTCTGTCTTGAAGGTCTGTTCCTTCCCCACCAAAAACTACCCAACAATCATGTCAGGAAATGTGCTGATGTGCTGAGTCAAACGAGTGGCCAGCAGATGGCAACACACATGTCAGACACAGCTCTGCTCCTGCCTCACACTGGGGACCCAGGCACCTACCTCCCGTATCAGCCTGTCACGTCTTTTCCCCGTCACTGTACTCAGATGGGTGCCAGGACTCAAGCCATGGCCCCAGACCACCCAAGTCAGTATGCAGCCCAGTGACTTCTCATGTCACTAACTCCCTGGAGGAGGCATGCAGGAGCCCCAGCAGCCATCCACAGTGCAATTCACAACTCTAGTGATGCCAAGATTCTCCAGTGCAGTCTTTTGCCCACCCTGGACATCAAAAACTGGCTGGAATAGAGCCCTCTGTCCCCAACCCTTTGTCCCAGCCTGACACTCAGCACAGTGTGGATGGGCATCTGCCCATAGGAGGTAGAAAGGGACAAGTCAGCTCAAAGGTGGAAAGGCCACAGTGGGGAACAGTGGAGGATGGCACCTACAGTCCACAATGAAATGGGAGAAAAAGGCAAGAAGGAAGTTAGGTTGACTGAGAGCACGCTGACTGGGAGAAGTAAACAATGTGAAGTTAGACTGAGTCACTGATCAGGGTCGCTTGCTCTCACTGCTGAGGCCAATGAGGAGTGTGCTCAGGAGAGATGGCCTCAGTTTTTCCCACAGTTGGGCTCTGGGGAGCTTCTGGGGAGCAGAGCTATGATGGGCACGGATGCTACCAACTGCAAGTGCCAGTGCCAGCTGCATCACAGAGAGTCCTACAAAGCAGACCAGGGGTTGGCAAAGTGTGGTTTGAGGAGCCAGCACCTGCCTCTGTGAATAGCTATGTTGAGCAGAGACTTAGCGTGTACACACTGCCTTTGGCGGCTTTCCCAGGACAGCAGTGGAGAGGGAAAGCTGCATGGAGACCGCCTGGCAAGCAAAGTCTGAAATATTTATGATCTGTTCTCCTGCAGAATGTGTTTTCTGGGGCCTGATCCCCACTGCTCCACCAGGTGGCTGAACATCAGCCAAGACCCACTATGTCTTCATTAGCTCATTATCAGATGTAAAAGAGGCTGTCGTTTTCATCAAGGGTGCTTTCTAGGGTGCTGCAGTGGGCCCCGCATCTCAAGGCCAAGGAAGAAGATCACAGGACCAGGAGAAAGTGAAAGGCGTGTCACACAAAAGCCACCCCCCCACCCACACACACATAGAGCCACCTACAGTCTACATGGATACACTCCCCAAGGACACGACACGAAATGTCATTAAATAGGGTTTCTGTGTCTGTGTCCTGTCTCTGTGGATGGTAAGACCTGATGGCTCATGAAACTCACACAGGAGAGCATGTGGTGTAACATGCCTGTTCTAAGGATGTAGATTCCTTGCCCATAGCCACATGTCCGAGGAGAGGCAGCCCACTGGGAACAGTGCTAAGGATCCGAACTGACCTTGATTTTCTCCGAGTCTGTTGTTTTCAAGTGAAGAGGGAAATGTGTTTTCAGGTTTGTTTCATGTGCTTTCTGATTGGTCTGTCAACTTCTATTAAAAGGCTTCAGCAGCCAGTGCTTGAGGCTCCAGAGTCAGCCTTAACTTCTCCGATTGCCTTGTGTGGGGCCAGCCCTTGGAAGTAGGAGGTATAGAAGTAAAATAAGATTTTGTTGTTACCCATTCATGAGCACCCGTGTTTATGTGGTGCACTGTGTATGCATGTAGAGGCATGCATTCTGGGTCTCAAACTCTGGTCCTCACACTTATGTAACAGGCACCATCCCCACTGGGCATACACCCCATCAGACCACTTGTTCGAATCAAAGCTAGCTGCCCCAGCTTTTGAGCCCTGAGCAAGTGTTTGAAATGAAACTCCCCATGTTATTTCAGTAGCATAAATCACACAAGGTTAAGTCGGATTCTCCTCTAACATGCATGTGGTGTAGGAAGCTTAAAAGTTAGCCAACCTTTATTGTGGAGAAAAAAAAGAATAAAGTAAAAGTAAAGAATAGTGTATCCCATCTCCCCTGGGGTCACTTTGTGGAATCTTCACAATGCTGTTTTTCTGCTACACACACGCTTCAAACACAGCTAAAGACCTGGTTACCTGCATTACCAACAGGAAGTGATGGCCTTCAGTCTCATCCTCTTATGTGCACAATCAAAGCCAGGCACAACATGCAATCAAAATCAAGACAAGACGTCCAGTGGTTTACAGTGTTGTTGTCCCTTGCAATAGAAAACTGGCTGACTGGGGAACCTGAATTTGATCTAATGGATTGTTGCAGCCTCCAAAGAAGAAGAGAGAGATTTTCAACACTGAACTATGTAGTTTATAAAACAGGCTGTGGTTTGAATGAGGGTGCTCCACATGGACTCATATATTTGAATGCTTCATCGGCAGTTGATGGAACTGTTTGGGAAGGATTAGGAGGTGTGTGGCCTTGTTGGAGAAGGTGTGTCACTAGGATGGCCTTTGTGGTTTTAAAAGGCCACGTCATTTCCAGTTAGCTCTCTCTGCCTCCTACTTGTGGACAGAGATGTAAGCTCTCAGCTAGTGCTTTGGCCCCATGCCTGCCTGCCTGCTGTCATGCTCCCCACCATGATAGTCATGGGCTCATCCTCTGAAACCCAACTTATTCTATAAATTGCTTTTGTCATGGTGACTCTTCACAGCAATAGAAAAGTAACTAAGACACACTCTAAGATAAGTTTATGGAATATGTATGGACAGAGTATATATATATATATATATATATATATATATATTTTTTTTTTAATAAAATAGTCCCTTGGATCTTCACCAGTCAGGTGTGAAACAGAACACTTCTGAGGTCCCAGCTGCTTGCCCTCCCACTCCTGCCCTGAGATCATTATTCCACAGTCGACAGATGTGCAAGGCTCCTGGCTTTCTTCCACTTCTATTATCATACACATATTTCTAGCTGTGCAAGTGTGCATCCCAGTAGTACTGTGCTTTTTCTTACTCACTTGGCTATATCTTTGGAATGAGTCTGACAGCTGGGGAGCATCAGGCATCCAGATACTCTTCCTCCTGGGGGCCATGCTGGCTACCCCAGGTCATCTGCCTCTTGAGATCAACTACAGAGTAAGTTTGTGGATATCCATGAAGCATCATGGGATGGGCTGATGATGACGATGATGGTGATGACGATGACGATGATGATTGATGATGATTGTACTTTATCCAGTTTATCTGTGCCTCCATGTCCAGTGTAGTTCTTCATAGTTAATTGTGAATCTATAATACCAGCACACTCAAGAGGCCTCAAGACAGGAGGAATTTCTATAAATTTGAGGTCAGTTTGAACTACACTATGATACACTGTCTCAAACATAAAAAATAAAAAAACAAAAATGAGTTCTATCATCAGTGAGGCTTGGGTCTAGGAAGGTCTCAGGGAACTTCTGCCCCTTTTTGTTGAACTATTTCTTGCTGACAGATTCAGACAGAAGGAGAGAAGTTGTGTCCACTGGTCATCCTGCCAGGCTGCAATGGGTAATCTCAATCCAGTGTTTATGTAGATGGCCCTGGCTTAAACTAAATGAGTCACAAGCAAAACGAAAAGTCATGAATCTGGGAAAGGGACATGTCAGGACAGAGGGGTGACTATGAGGGACATAGGAGAAGGTGTGGAAGAGAGAGTAACCAAGATGTATTGCATGAATGTATGCAGTTGTCAAAGAACTCACTTAACTGATAACCAACCTCTTGCTACATAAGCATGAGCAACCTCTCTACTTAGATCTCTGGCTTCTCTCATGGGAGCTCTACTTTTTTATATGCATATTTTATGCATATTTTGCGTACACAGCTGATATTATAAACAGTATTGGAATAGAAGTCCCCACTGGAACCCATACAATGCAGTTGACTCCTGTAACCTGACATCGGCAACTTTACCGCAATCACTTATTAATTTTGGGAGTTGGGCATCAATTCTTCAGCATTTTCTGCACAGGCAATTATATCACACGAACGGCAGCTTTTATTTCTCAAGATAGGCTTGTCACCATCTCTCTTCTTTCTTCTTTAACTAAGAAGAAAGGAGGCTAAAGAAAGAATAGTGAGAGGAAACAGCCTTTTTCTTGTGAGGGAGAAAGAACGAAACATTATGTGAAAGTGTAATGTCAGCTGTTGGTGTTAAGAAAGTTTTTTTTTGAAAAAAATTTTAAAATTATTCCATATGTATGTGTGTATGTGCATGCATGTGTTTGTACATGTCTCTTTCTCTCTCTTTGTGTGTGTGTGTATGTGTGAGTGTGAGTGTGAGTGGGTGCACATGGGTGCAGTGCCTGTGGAAGCCAGGCTCCTGATAGCCTAAGGCTGGCGTTATAGGCCGTTGTAGGCTGCCGACTTGGTTGCTGGGAACTGAACTCTTGTCCTCTTGCAAGACACAATATGCATCCCTAACCATGGAGACGTCGCTCCAGCCCTTGTTTTTCTTTTAAAATCATATTGAGAAGGTTCCTCTATATTCTTGTTATGTTGTGTGCTCTTGTCATGAGTGGTCTGCCAAGTGATTTTTCTGCACCACTTGATATTATCATATGGTTTTCTTTCTTGACTCTGTTGGTTTGTGGATCATACTTGTTCATCTTCCAAGTTCTGTCACTCACACATGCTTGGCATAAATTGTTCTTGGCTGTGCTGCATCTGAGTGTCATTCAACTGTGTTTCCTGAGAATTTGAAAGATTTCTACATGTATATTCATGAGAGGTCCTGCCTTTGGGTTTTACTTTCTTATAAATTTTCCTGTTTGGAAGATACCATGATTCTGGCTTCACATGCAGAGGGTAGAAAGGCCTTCCATGTTTATGCTCTTGTTCTTAAAACAAATAATGCATAGAGTCTGGTTATTAAACATGTAGGAGAATTCACCAGAAAACCATCCAGGTTTCTGTCTCTGTCTGTCTGTCTCTGGGGGGGGCGGGGGATCACTAACCAACTGGCCAACATCTTTATTCAGTAAATACCTCTTTTTATTTATTCTCATTATTGAGTTTTCATTGTTCTATCTTTTGAGGAATAAAGCTATTACTTATTCAATTATCAGATAACAAATTTGTAATATAGATGATATAGTCTGGTTTGTTAACTTTTCTTAATTATTATTTTAATGTTTATGAGATCATCAGTAGTAGTGACTTATGTTTTAAGTTTTTAAAAATTTTTTAATGTGTGAGAGTTTTGGCCTGCATGTATGTCTATGCATCATGCGAGTGCCTGGTGCTTGTAGAGGCCAGGAGAGAGCATAAGACCCCTTACAATTGGAGTTATAGATGATTGAGAACCACCATGTGAATTCTGGGAACTGAACTCAGGTCCTCTACCAGAGCAGCAAGTGTTCTTAACTTCTGAGTCTCTCTATACCCATGGCCTCCTATTGTTTATAATATTAGTACTTTGCCCCATACCAATAGGTATAGGGTACAGTAATTTTCCTTATTTTTTTTACTCTGTTCAGGCTAGTATAGCACGATACCAGAGTCTGAGTGATATGTAAATAAAATAAAAATTTTATTAATAAAAGTTTGTGTCTTGCTGCTCTGGAGGCTACAATCCTAGGTCAAGACCACCAGACCTGATGTCTGCTCAGAGTCTGCTTCCTGATTCATGGATTGCGCCTTATCACTATGTCTTGACAATGAGGGGTGTGGCAGCTGTCCAGGCCGTCCAGGACCTCATCACCACCCAAGGGACACCCCTTGGGAATTGGGCTTTCAGAGTGTAACTTTGGTGAGGAACAGGAAGTCCACACAATTGATCTTCAGGATTTGATTACTTTCTCTGTTGGTATTTTTTCCTACTTCATTGGCTTCCTCTTCAGCTTTCATTATTTCAGTCCTTGGGCTTGCTTTGGGCTGCATCTGCCTTTTTTTTTTCCTCTCCTTCCCTGAGGTGGGAACATACACTATGGGTTTCACAGCTTCCTTATTTTCTGCTCACTGTGTCTCATGCCAGAAGTCTCCCGTACACACTGCATTCTCCACAGCCCACAAATTCTGATGAGTTACATTTTCATGTCCATTTAGTTTGAAATATTGTAAATTTCACTTCAGGCTTCTACCTTGGGCCCATGTGGTATTCAACTACATGTGGCTTAATCTTGGGGAGTTCAGCATTACCCAGCTATCTTCTGTTACAGATGTATAGTTTAATTCCTTCCTGCTCTGAGAACATCATTGATGTGATATCCATCATTTGGGTTTGTGAGGTATTGGTTCACTGAAGAAGAAAATGTCAAGTAATCACCCTGGAGAATACACTCTCCTCTGGTCTGCTTCCAGGACTACAGACTGGTACTGGAGTCCTGGGTCAGCTCACTTCTCATCACATTTGCCGCTGAGAGGCGTGGATGGAAAGCAGAACCTGGCTTGCTTCTTCCCCTTTGTTCATCTTGGGGCATCTTCCAGAGCAATCCTCCCTCTTCAGCTGAAGTTCTTGCTGAGCAGGCTGCTGACCCACAGCTCCTGCCAGACCCTCTGCCTCATGTCGCTGCCACTCACTGCAGGACCACAGACAGTTCTGTAGCTGCCAGTCTCTGGATTTCCTTATCTTACTTTTTTTCTTTTTTTTCTTTTTTTTTTTTTTTGATGGCTTGTTCCTCTATCACCTAGACCTAGCTCCCTGCATTAAACTGTCCCTTAAAGCCAGATTTTCTCTCTCCCGGACTCCTCCACCAAGGTTCACACAAGTATTTCCTCTTTTTTTAGTCTTGCTTCTCTGTGCACATCTGCTTTTTTTTTTCCTACCCTTTGTTCCAAAATTGCTTTTCTGTGGCCTCAGCCTCCTTCTGATGTCACAGACAGCATGCCTTCAGGTAACTCCTCTCATGTTCCAGGACACAGTGAAGCTGCCGGGAGCCCTAAGGCAACTTTGAGGCTCTGGGGTCCATGGACAATGTATTCACAAGCTTTATTTGCTAGTGCTATCACCACACAGGATGGTGGCGAAAATGTCAGGGTGTGTTCACTCCTAGTGCTCGACACCATAGTCTGAAGACATCAAGCTGGGTGAACTGCACCGCCAGCTTTCTGTAGCTCCAGCTGTGTCTCCCAAACCTCCTCCTCTATCTTCATGTGGCTTCTTTTCCCCCTGAGAGCCGAGACTCCTCTGATTTTCTTGTCACCATAGTATTATTAGATCCAAAGTCTACCTAGGTAATTGGGGTAATCACATCTCAAGATGCTTCATGTATCTGTAAAAGGCCCTTTGACCCAGTGACAACCATGTCCACACCCAAAGGTTTGGGAGACTTAATTGGAGCCTTTTAAAAGGAACTATGAGCTCCAACAGGACTCAGTCTTGCCAACGCACTGCAGTGGTTCCTGACACTTGACACAAGATTCTAGTTTTGCAGAAGTGTAAAAGGTGTAGGTGAAGGAAAGGCTAGATTGTTTCTAGAATAGATGGAGACCAGATGACAGGAACCCTGGCTGCCAGCTGGATTCCCTGCATGTTCGTACAGGAAGTTAGCTCCCACTTGGACAATGTACCAATGCCTCCCCAACACATTGGCACAGTTAGAATTGCAT
>CM053766.1:119636441-119648428 GCA_028658305.1 Pachyuromys duprasi
CAGCCCTGAGGAGTCAGGATAAGCTGGGGTTGGATGGAAGGGAAGGAGGTCCTCCCCTGTTGGTGGACTTGAAGGGGGCGGGGAGGAGGGAGATGAGGGAGGGAGTGGGAGGGTAGGAGGGACTGAGGGAGGGGGCTACGCCTGGGATTCAAAGTACCTAACCTGTGATTGAGATAAAAATAAATAAATTAAAAAAAAAGAATTGCATCTTGTCTTGAGTGACTGTATTTCCCACATAGTCTGAGATTATGGCCTCAACCTGCTTCAAAATTGTTTCCCATTAGCCTGATGGACTTTTAAAATATTCATTAATTAAAAAAAAGTAAGTGCCAATACATTCATAATGAAAGTATAGAAACCACTGTGAAAGCCTTACAGCTTCAGAATGGCTGTTATATCTGTGCAGAACGTCACTGAGATATAGAGATTTTGGGTCTGGTTAATTTCGGGGTATGTTTTTTATTTACATACTCGTATTTTGGGGGTTACGGTCTCTCTGTGTAGCCCTGGCTGTCTTGGAATTCTCTATGTAGACAAAGCTATCCTCAGACTCAGAGAGATCCATCTGCCTTTGCTTCTTGAGTGCTGGCATTAAAGGGATGATTAAGTGTGGCCGATTTGCAAGCATTTTATAATAAAGTTGATTTAAGCGTAAATAATAAAATATGCATCGGAAGTTGGGTGTGGTGGCTAATGCCTGTGAACCCAGGACTTGAGAAGTAGAGGCAGGTGCTATGTGACACTGTTCCTAGGGAGGTGTGAACAAACATCTACTCACCTTACACAGAGAACCTACAACAGACCCGATTATGATAATGTGAGGCTCACTGTACCACTAAAACCTACCCCAGAGTGAGTGACAGCTCAGGAAAGCTGGAAGCCTGCAGTTCACTGCACTCAGTGAATGCAGGAGTGTTCTTTGCAGGTGGCTCAGCTGGTGTGAGCCTCTTCCAGGCAGCTCAACTGGTTATGTAAGCTCAGTGAGGCACGCCCTATTGAATCTTCTGTTTCAGGGGCTTCCTGATGCTCTTGCATTATTTACTTCCTGAGATTAAGAAGGAAGGTTAATTGGGAGGGTTTGATCTTGGAAGAAGTTGCCAGGCAACATCAGGAGGGCCAGGAGCTTAAGATCACTAAGATAAAAGCAACCTTGGCTATGTGAGATCTTGTCTCAAGAAAACAAAAAAAAAGTTAAATGTGCATTGAATAACAAAAGTCCAAACACCAAACAAAAATGCACAAAATAAGCTCAACCCATTAATAAGTCATCTGTTTTATTTTTTAGATTTATTTATTTATTTACTTACTTACTTACTTATTACTTATACAGTGTTCTGCCTGCATGTAAGCCAGCAGGCCAGAATAGGGCACTAGATCTCATTATAGATGATCATGAGCCACCATGTGGTTGCTGGGAATTGAACTCAGGATCTTTGGAAGAGCAGCCAGTACTCTTAACCTCTGAGCCATCTGCCCAGCCTAAGTCATCTGTCTTAATATACATATATATTTTTACTGAAAACACATACCATACACATACATACATATATACACCTGCATACACACATCACACACACATTCACAATCCTACTTGTTGAGTTAACATTTAAGAGGACCCACTAACAAGAGAGTAATAAGAATACCCTGGCTTGGCCATGTCGCATTATTTACACATTTCACTAATACACAGAGTTCCAATATCAGATTCTACAGTGTTAGATTTTATTTTCTGTGATATTTTTTAAATAGCAAACCAAAGAGAAAGCTTCTCCTTTGGGGAATTTTTGTTGTTGTTGTTTTGGTTTGTTTGTTGTTGCTGCTGCTGCTTTTTGCCTTTCTTTTTTCACCAAGGGGACTGAGCATCCTAAGAGAGGCTTTGGGAGAGGATGAAAGGTCTGAGTTTCGGGATGATGATCTGGCCTTGTTCTACAGAAAATTTCAGGGAAATCTATTCATGGGTTCCTCCCTCTTCCTGGAACTCTAGAAAGCTGTGTTTGGTTAATTCCCCTGGAGATTTTTTTTTTTTTATCACAGCAGGTCCAAGAGAAGCCCAGAGCAACAGGACCAGAAGCCCAGAGTCAATGATGCTTTATTTTAAAGAAGACAGCCTGTAATCTTTCTCCTACCCAGGTACAATCAGGTGACAATGTCAAGTGTGAATATATAGTCGCTTGTTTTGTCTTGTTCTCTTATTTTCGTTTTGTTAGATCTTTTCTTTCTTTGATACTGAGGCAATTACACGATTTGGCACTAAAATCTACATTAGAAGAGCATTAATTAAAGGCAGACATGTGCCATTAAGACGGTTCTGAGATTGCGCTTGAAGGTGCAGTGTAATTAATTTCATACAATGGAGACATAAAAGAGTGGGCTGGAGCTGGAGGAACTGGGATCGTAAAGCACAAAATGATGAGAGGCACAATCATGACAGATGGGGCGGGAGAACACAAGGAGTGATGGGTCTTCACGGGGGAAGGTCTAATGAGGGAATGAACAGCAAATGCATGTCAGCACCACAGAAAAGCCTGCGTGGGGCTCTTACCTGGGTGTAGAGCAGCTTGCTGTCCACCTCTGCCAGGTGCAGGCAGAGGTGGGTAAGGGATTTACTTAGATCAATGGAGCTAACGAAAACTCTGGAAACATAAGGAAGGTGATAAGTTCTCGCTTCTAAAATGGAGCCAGAGCTGCCATGTGTACTCATGCTCATTGTTCCAGGGCTGCAAAAGTGGGTATTAAGATGGACTCTGTTTACTTATAACTTTGAGTGATCGCTCCTGTTGGGTTCCACTGCCTCTGATTTCAAGAGTGCCTCAGGGTGCTGTGATTGAAAGTTATAGAAAGCTCATTAAGTTGGTCCTGGTGCAAGAGAAAATGAATGTACACAGAAGATTCTTGGTGGGAATCCTCCCAGCGGCCCTCAGTCACCATGACGTTGACAACCATCATTTGGTTCAGCGATGATGAACAGCAGCCAAGAGCCTGTCGGGTGCCAGGATGCAATGCAGGCTGTAAACAATCAGTTCAGAGACTTCAGTAGCAGCGTGGGAAGTGTTTCCAGAACCTTCTGTGTCAAGGATGAGAAACCTGCCTGCCAACAAGGTACAATGACCTAGTTAAGGTTATATGCATATGAACTAAAGCCCATACACTTTATAAGATGAGAATTGGGGTTCTTGTTCATTGCAACAGTGGGAGCAAGGATTAAACATGAGGGGACTGAGTGCCATCTAGGGACACTGTGATGTCTGTGAAGCTCAGTTAATTGGAAAATCAAAGATAGGGAATACTAAAGACATAAACTCTCAAAGGAGAACACAGGACCCTAAGCCCTTCCTGTCTTTCTCTTGGATTCTTGCCTGGATGTGGGATACTGGCTTTGTTGATTTATCCTCCTTCATAGAAGCCCAAGATAGGAAATGAGGTTAACTGTATGCAGGTTAAAGGTCTCTTGACAGACCTGCTTTGGATTTGGCTCTGACTCTCGGTGATGGCTCCACACCTCCCAGAGAATAACAAAGACTCTCTGTGTCTTTGGATGTGAGGAGAATGTGCCAGGAGGCTCAGCACAGGCCAGGCATCCAGCACCAGCTCAGTCATCCTTGACCAAAGCTGCTCTTTTTGGGCTAATGGCCACACGAAACAGAAGAGTTGTCAGCAGAGAACAGGAGGATATTACAGATTCAGGTCAAGCCTAGGGATATCCTGGTGCTGACCGCTCTAAGGTCTAACTTAACCAGTTCCTAGTTCAAGGTTCTCACAACCTGTCTTTCTGAGACTAGGAAAAAAAGAGGTTTGCATGAACTTAGGTGCACTGCAGCTAACATGGCAGTTTCTACCATGTCTTTGCCACCTTAGCTACAACATGAGGCACCTAATGTTCTATTTTCAAGAGCCCAGAAGCAGCCTTAGGGGTGAGCGACAGATTGTGAATGACAGGCCAAGAGTTCCCTCGGGGAAGCCCCAGGATTCACCTATCATGGACCTTCTAGTATTCTCTTGTGTTGTTACAAACCACCACCACAGACTCAGCTTAGCATGACTTCATTTCTGTAGACCAAGTTCAGGCATGGGGAACTCAACAAGGCTTCCGTTCCTACCCGATGTGCTAGACAGGGATGTGTTGGCCAGTAGGGCTTTGCTAAAAGGTAATGAGAAGAAGGCACTCCCAGGGATGACAAGCAACCAGTAGCATCCAGCCACTTCTCCAATATCTCCCAGCTGCAGGGAGAGACCACAGTCTGCATGACCTTGAATCTGTGGTTCTCCTGCTGCTCTCTTTCTTCTCCAAGATCATCCCTCCTCCCCCCCCCCCGAATTTTACTAGGAGAGCCTCTGGCTTCCACATTCTCACGAACAGTCTACTTAGGGTAAGTCAGTCTCTCCTTACATGATGGGGGATGTCTCTACCATGCTACATGAACTCCATAGCCACACGCACATATTTCTCTGCTTTGCAGAATAACCTTGATAACTCAAGGAGAACCCTCCTGCTTCAATATGGCTGACTGTGGTGGTTTGGGTGAGGAATTTCCCCCCTAAAGATCCAGCTGGCAAGGTTTGGTCCGCAATGTTGCACTACTTGAAGTGATGGCACCTTTGAGAAATAGGTACTTATGGAAGGTTCTAAAGGCATAAACTCTGAAAGGAAAAACACAGGACCCTAGGCCCTTCCTGTCTTTTTCTTGGCTTTTTGCTTGGATATGGGATACTGTTTTTGATGAGCTAACCTCCTTCGCAGAAGCCCAAAACAGTGATGCTACAGGTTCTTGGACTCAATCCCCAGAACCATGAGATAAATCAAACTTTCTGTCTTCAGTGTTAATTTCCTTAGGTATTTTGTTATAACAATAGACAGCTAGCAAATACAAGTATATGGCATACTTTAATTCCTGGTTTTACATTTGTATACAGACAAATGTAAAACTATAAAACATTTCATGTGTTTATAAAAAAGGAAACCTCAGCCATATCTACAAACTTCAGGTCAAGCAAGCTGATATTCCTCCATTTTCTGAGCAACCATTTGCAGTGCATTGTGTGTGTGTGTTGAGAACTCACTGTCTCTTCTATCACAGTGGGTAAGGAAGCAAACAGACAAAATGCAACATTGTAGGGTAAGGTAAAGAGAAAAATCAGGGTATGAAGGAGCACAGAAAAATGATTGGACATTATGAGGTTGGTCAGAATTATTCCAAAGAAAGATCCCCAAGTCACCAGAGCCAGGTAAACTGAGAGATGGGGAAGTGAGATGAATGGTGTGTGTGGAGGGACTGGGGATGACAGACAGTTGGCATGTGGATAGAGAGACAATTACAAAGGGGAGACAAACTCAGAGAGGCTGGCAGACTGTGGGCCAACCCATGACGAAGATACAGGGCTCGGGTCAGAAGGAAGTGGGCAGCTACTCAGAATGTTCAGACGATGTAAAATAGACGTTAGCAGATGTTTCTCGCCTGTCTGACACATTCACCAGTTTTTCTTGGCTATCTTGGTCCCTCTGGCCTCTCCTAGCCAAAAGTACCAAAAGGTCAAAGCCTTGCCTTCTGTTGGTGGGGCCCATGCCTTCTGCTCATGGGATCTATCCCCTCTGTTCGTGGGACCCATGCCCTCAGCTCAGGGGACCCATGTCCTCATCTCAGAATCCAGAGGGGATACTTACTGGAAAGCAAGCACATCTGCAGAACCTAACAAGAGTATGGCTCTGTGCCTTCAGCCAGCCAGCCACTTGTCTTCACCCAAGGGCTGCTTTGAGGCCGCATAGAGCTAAGGGTTGTGTATGAACAAGGGCCTCATCCTCTCTCCAGCCTGCCCCTTGGTCTTACAATCCCATGCCTGTCCTCTATGACAGGCAGTGAACATGCAGACTCTCCCAGCCTCTCCAGCCTCTCTCCAGAACACGTCTCATGTTTGGCATTTCCTGCTTGGCCCTGTGTCAAGTGTGACAAATGTTTGACTGGTCCCCCAGGATCTTAGAGAATTTACCTTGCTGGAAAGAGCCAGTGTCACTGTAGGGCTTCTCAGTGATCATATTAACTTAAGTCTAAGTGATTCCTTTCCTTGATGCCAAGTCCTTCGTCTGAAAAGAAGATTTGTGATATATAAAAAGGGGGACGGAGCCATCTTCAAAGGGCATGGCAAGAAACAGTGTGGGGGTGCTAAATGACATTTCTCTGTTGCTTCTATAAGTTGAAATCCACCATCTTCCTGAGAGCACAGTGGGGGCAGAGTCCAGGAACCAACTCAACAGCAAGCATCCCGGTATTGGGTGCCAACCTATTGGCCTGATATCAAAATTCACTGTCTTCCACAGTGAATATCTGAGACAAAGCTAGAAGCAAGACACTGCTTAAGATCTACAAGTTGCACGCGTTAGCTTTCAACTTTCACATAAAACAGAATAAAAAAATAACCAAATGTCAAAAGTGGGGGGCTGGCTACTGCTCATAAGAGATTCCAGCACGGGCTCCTGATGGAGGGTTAGGCATTGAGGCATCATTCGTCAGTGAGACGGATTGTTTTCATTAGGTTGTAGTCATTGAAAACATGTCATGTATGTATATAGTATTCTCTCTGTGTGTGTCTCTTGCTTGCTCACTCTTGCTCTCCCTCCCTATCTCCCTCTCTCTCCATGTGCACATTTCCAGTTACCTTTAACCAGATACATGCCCTTTAACCTTTAACCTATCAACTAAAGTTTCATTATTTTCTGTCTGTTGTGTGTGAGTTTCCTCAAGCACTTCACCATATTTTTTGAGACAGGGTCTCTCCCCCATCCTGGTGTTCACTATTTTGGCCAGGCTAGCTGGCCAGTGAGCCTCCAACCATGAATGTTTGCCTGTCTCTGCTATGAGGCCCTGGGCTTACAGAGGCGAAACTACCATGCTGGCACTAGGAGTCTGAACTCAGGTCACCATGGGTATGTCACAGTCAGTCACTGTGCCCATGGAGCCATCTCCTGTCTTTACTTTATAAACACCACTTTTCTTATTCTCTACCTCTAAGCCACGTTACAGAAGCCAGCACATCGAACTGGCAATTAGATAGAATGGACTGGGTGTCAACTGCAATGGCCACAAGCATTGGAACTTTGGGAGAGGAAAGTAGGGATAGCTAAGATGCTGTGCCATGTGACAGGAAAGGTGAAGCACTGGGAAGCTAGCTTTTATGTCCAGGGAAGTAAGAAAAAAGCAGGAGACAGGCTGGTAAAGAGCCCATCAGGAGGCAGTGGCACTCAGAGGTGAGCAGGAGGCAGATGTTGCTGAGGTTAGGTGAATGGAACAATGATCTCTCAGGGCACAGCAAGACCATCACATGGGATTAGTTCACTTAGCCCTCCTTTTAGTCTCCAGCTGTAGATGCTGGAGCATGCCAGAGGAGGAAGATATCTGTGACGGGGATTCAGGAATGTACCTGGTGTATGTACTATCTGGAGTGAATTGACATTGTCCCTGTCTTTCCAAAAAAATTAAGGCAACAGAAAATTAAGGGAAGACTCTGGATGGTAAGGCCCATCTGGTTACATATCTGTCAATCATTATTCTAGGACAAACAGGGAGAGTGAGATGATTTAGAGGGTTAAGTGTCTTGCAGCCAAGCCTGGCCATCTGAGTCCCACTCCTTGGTACACACGCAATGGAAAGAGAGGACTGACTCTCCCAAGTTGTCCTCTGACCTCCACAAGAGCACCATGGCATGCCCAACCCCATGCAGATAATACATTAACATACACATACATACACACATACATACATACATACATTCATACATAAATGTATCGTTTTAAAGTATAAATGGAGAAAGCAGCCTTTGTAGCTCAGAGCCAGTGACGTAGTGTATCTGCCACAGGCATTTGGGTTTTGAGGACAGGAGATAAATATGCAGTGGCCTGGACAGAACAGACCACTTAATAATTCATTCTTTCTCTCCCCCCATTCTACCAGCTGCTCTGCCCACCCACTGGCTAAATCTAACAGGATTCAGAAGTCAAGGACACTGAGTGGATTTGGTTCACCTGTCCACCGAGGTCACAGCCTGCACACCCTGAGGGAGAGACAGGGAAAGGGTGGGCCAGAGGGTAAATAGAGTCTTTAGCACAAAGCCCAAGGATGTTCTGGGAGCAGAGGAGGGCAAGGGGAGAAAGCAGACAAGGACGACACTGCATGACTCCCTGGGGTTTTGGCCTGAGTAAGAGCAAGATAGTAGAGTCAAGAGAACTAGAAAGGTTAGGGGGGCTGATGGGAAGGCAGTATGGCACCTGGGGAACTCATTGTGACTAGGGGGAAAGTGATCAAAACTGAGTTAGGAGAAGGTTCTGTGAGTCAAGGACAGGTGCAAAGGCATTTGTAAAGTCAAGGGCTAGATGGCAGGCTTGTTTTTTATAAGTCCTGGATTTGTTAGACTCCCCAGAGTTTGGCTACAAATGAACAAGGCAATAGTCTGAACTGCCCACTGTCTGCTGTTACCACAGGATGGAGCAGTGTATAAGGAACTTACTTCCCCAAAGAGGGAATTCACACCATCCACTCCCACCCAGGTCTACATCACCCACCCCAACTTGTGCTCACGTCACCAACACCAATCCATGCTCAGACCATCTACTTCACACAAGCAGTCAATGGCAGGGACCATTTGCTCTAGGAGACACACTGGTGTAACAGAGCACCCAGATGGCTAACTGATGATTTCTTCTATTAGATATTCAAGGGCTTTGATGGGCATCTCGGGTGGAACTGTATTCAGCAAATAACAATCACAAAAAAAGGATGTTCTAGAAGAGGAAAAAAAAACACCTAACACAAAGGTTCCAAGTAGCAATGCTGCTGGCACATTCTACAGGAGACAGAAAAACTCTGAGCTTGGAAGTGTAGGAGGGAGTATGGTACTGAGATGTGGGTAGGGAGAGAGGCTGGCGTAGGTGAATCTAGGTTCTAGACATGGGTAAAGAGAGAGTTAAATCATTGTGTTGAGAGGCCGTTCAGGGCTGTAGGTAGGAGATGGTATTGTGCCAACCAGCTTCTATGAAATCCCAAGGTTGCTCAACCCCTGATGCAGACAAAATTGAAACTGAGATTTCGAGCAAGAATCCAATCCATGAAAGGGTGGGACCTCGTGGAGAGGGGGAGTAAAGATGGAGGTGGTATAGGTATAGAGAGTGATAGCAACATGACTATTGATGGAGTGAGAGGTGTGAGCTTGGGCCAGAGTGCACTGTGTAAACAGGCTGGTGTGAGCACAGGTTTGTGGGGATGGTGTGAGTATTGCCAACTGAGAAATTGCCTAGATCACTCTGGACTGTGAGCATGTCTGTGGGCAACTTGTCTTGACTGTTGGGTGAAATGGGAGAACCCGCCCTTAGGTAAGATAGAGAAACACCCTTTTTCTGGGCAGAGCCCCTGCTGTGGTTTAGCCATGGAGCTAGATAAGAATGGATGAAGATGGCTGAGCAGAAGCCACAAGCAGCAGCACCATGGCCGCAATTCTCTTTGTTCCTCGCTGTGGAGGTGTGACTACTAGCTACTGCTAATAGTCCTACCTCAGTTTCCCCAAATGATGGGCCGTAGTTGACTTATAAGAAAGTGGGCCTGTCTCTCCTTTTGTATCCATTCATCAGAGTGTTTCGTGATAGTAACAGAAAAGAGACTAGGACAATGGGTCCATGACAGTTGTCAGTTGGTTAGAACTGGGCTTTTTCTTTGGTTTTCAGCTTGACACACTGAGGCTCACCAGGGAAGATGGAACATTGATTGAAGAATTCCCTTGATCAGGTTGGTCTGTGGCTGTGTCTGATAGAGACTGTCTTGACTGATGATTGATGTGGGAGGGACCAGCCCACTGCAAGGAGCCACCCTTAGGCAAGGTGGTCCTGGGCTGTTTGAGAAAGGTAGATGTGCACACCAGAGGAAAAGCCAGTTAGCAAAGCTCCTCTGTGGCTTCTAGTTCAGTTCCTGTTGAGTTCTTGCTTTCACTTCTCCGGGGGGTGGGTGGTATCCTGCAGGTAGAAGTCAAACAAGCCCTCTCCCGCCATGTTGGTTTTGGTCAGTATTTCATCGCAGCAACGGGAACGCAAACTTGGACATCTTGCCACAGTCCGTGCTCGCACTAGGGCTGTTCATCTTCTGCTTTGTCTTGAATTAGGTTTCTCTTTTCTAAGAACATGTCTATTCCATCCAGGCAATCAGCTTGTAAGAGAAAGTTGATTGTATTTTCTCATAGTTTTTTCAGTTACATAAATTATCCTAGTGTCTTTACTTTCATTTCTGATTTAATTGTAATTTGAGTCAAAAAAAAAAAAAAGAAAGAAAGAAAAGAAAACCTAGATCAGTGAAAGATGTTTTTTCTTCTTATCAGTCTTTCCAAAAACCAAGTTTTGGTTTTATTGATTTTCTTGATTTTTTTTTGTTCTCATTTTCTGTTGTGCTGAGAAATGAAGTTCACTGGTATCTGCCACCTCAGGCCTCATCTCCATCCTGACGGCCAGTGCCCCTTGCTCTCCACTCAGTTTGGACTCTTTGTCCTTCGCTTTTCTAGTTCCTTAATCTGTGAAGTTATACTGTTGACTTGTCAGTGTGGACGCTTGTTCACAGCTGTCAGTTCTTACCATCCCCCAGCTTCGGCTGCCTACACCTTGCCGCTCTGTGTTTTCAGTTTCATTTACCTCCAATAGTCTCTATGCCCTCTCATGGCTCTTTGATTCACTGAGGGTCGAATAGCGTGTTGCCTAATTGTTGCACGTTTGTGGACTTTTCAGTTTTGCTTCTGTAATCTACTTTTAACCTCACCCTATTACAGCCAGAAAAGATACTACATATGACAGCTTCCAGCTCAGCACGAGGCTCAGAGCTGACAGTGTATGTAGGGGCCACATGATCTTACCGGGGGAAATTGGCTTCTGTGATGGTCAGATAAATAAGCATGATTAAAAAAAAAGTAGGACTTATTTAATCTAACACACAATGGTAGTGTGTTAGTTGTTTTTCTGTTGTGATAAAATACCCTGATGAAAAGTAATGTGGAAAAGAAAGGCTGTGTTGGGGCTCTCAGTTCTAGAAAGCCTTCCTGGTGGAGAAAGCATCAGGGGAAGGTACAAGCCTGGCCAGGGAAGTCAGGAAGCTGGATGGCCACATTTCAGTCACACACTGGAATGGAAGGGGGTCAAGGGGAGGGGCAGGAAGAGAATCAAGATAGGGAGGAGGAGGGAGAGAGGGAAGGACAGGGAGGTGGGAGAACTTAAAATGGAAGTAGACCTTCAAATGCTCAAAGCCCACCCACTGACTCACTTCCTTCCACAAAGCTGCAGGCCTCTTACAACTGGGGACCAAGGCATGAATGAGCTAGTAGGGGATATCGCTCATCCTAATCCCACGGTGAGAGGCAATGTGCAGTGAGCTTCATAAACTCCCAGGGGCAGCGCCTGCTGGTCTGTGACGACTCGGCCACTCCACACAAAGAAGGGAAATGAGCAGTTTGTGTATCTCTTAGAGGAGGACCCTCTTGGTTCACTGCAGGCAAACAGACAGTGGAGAAAACAGGGCTCAACTGAAAACCTCAACTAACAAAAACACAGAAAGAAGGGGATTAATATTTTTCAGAAAACACAATGTCATGTTTATTCCACTTTCTGTGACTTATTAAATTCTCTGCTACAATAATTATAGCCATGTATTGTCAGCAAGGATAAACACCAGAGAAACTTATTACTGTCAGAGACCATTAGTAAAACCACACACTTCGCCTACAGACTGCACAGCAGCTGAAAACAAAGTTATTAAAACTCATTTTTTGGAGCCTGCTTGTGTCCTTGGGCTGAGTTCTAAAGCAGGAGAGGAAATAGATGCTCTGATAGTTTTCCTTTACAGTACTTCATTAACAGCTAATCTTGCCTCTGCCAATTAATCTTAGGAAAATTTCATCCCTTCTCAGCACAGACTGGGTTCTGATGCTGTGTCCAGCATTGCTGCAATATGCTAATGTGCTTCTTAACTGCTTTG
>CM053766.1:119655489-119731388 GCA_028658305.1 Pachyuromys duprasi
ATGGATACCCTACATCAGAATCTTGCTGTTGGTACTGTCCATATCTAATTGTCATACCCCAGGAGTCTGCATGTCCCATGGCTGAGAATGCTTCTGGGAATGGAACCCTACTGCCCTGATCACATGAAATACATACCCACAGAATGGTATGTCTCACCACATACCCTCACCAACATCAGAAAACAGCATGATGGAACTCTGGTTAAATAAACAAAGGTGCACCCCTGTAATGCTTGATTGGCAGAAGAAGCAGGCAGCCCTAAGAGACGAAGCGATGCCACATTCAAATACCGATTAACTGCAAAAATGGAGTTGTCAAACAGTGCTTGTCCATCCTCTGGTGATTGCTAAAGGGGGCAGATACAGATGAGTCTGTGTATTTTTGAAAAATTGCTCTGTGTCAATGGTTCTCAACCTTTCTACCTCAGTCACACTTTAATACAGTTCCTCATGTTGTGGTGACCCCAACAGTAAAATTATTTCATTGCTACTTTATACCTGTAATTTGCTACTGTTATGACCGTGATGTGAATATCTGATACGCAACCCCTGTGAAGGGTCATCTGACCCCTCCAAGGGGTTGAGAACCACTACTCTAAGTGGATGATGACGTCTCCAGACTGAAGGTGAGCCCTGGGCTGACTGGGAAACACACATGTGAAATCTCTACAGCTCTGTTGTGTCGGGCATTCTAACAATCATGACCACGTGTTGTTTTCCAGCTCCTCCCTGTGAAGATATCAAAGTAGCGCTCTCAGAGTTCCTGGGAGATATTTCATGTGACCTCGCCCTTCTCTTCCCTCTTGGGCAATGAAGCCATACCTTGGGCTTTATATTAATCCCTAGGCACTGGATAAGGATGACAGCCTGCTGTTCGCTTGTAGCAATGGCGCTGTCAGAGCATCTGCTGCTGTGTCCTAATGCCAGTGTGGGAAAGGAGAGGATGAGAGAACAGGGTCCCCACCTTCCTGACAGAGAGACAGCTGCAGGAAGCCCAGCACAGGAGTAACTAGTTATTCCCGTGTAGATCACCCATCCAGGCAGCTCCTGAAAGCACAGCAGGCATTGATACGCCCCTTTCCTGCTATTGTACTCATGGGGAGCAAGCATGAGGTTGTGTGCATGTGTGTGCAGGCGTGTGTATGTGTGTGCACTTGGCTTTGGGGTCCTTTCTGAGCTGACCCTTTCTAGCCTTGCATTCAGTTGCTTAGGTGAACAGGAGTGGCCTGAGCAAGAAAGAGTTTGCCTTAAACCTGTTTAGTAATTAAGTTGTAAAACTTGAAGGAATCACATTCGTATGTAGATTACAATGTTTCGAATCTGTTTTCAAAGAATGAGCAGGAAGGAATCGAGGAGGTAATGGAAGCATAGGGTGAAACTGAGCAAGAAAGAGCCTCATCCAAAGAGCCCGGGAAAGGAATGTTGGAGCTGGTTCCACAGGGACCAGTTGTCTGCATTCAGATGCCAACTGGCTGTCTCTGTGGTCCAAGGAACACATCCTCTCATGTGTACAGGGACACTGAGGTAGATATGGGACAAGGCACTACCTGGTAGAAGTCACTGGCATCTAACACACGTGCACAGAGATCTTGGCAGAGGTTTTGGTAAATGAGAACCTGCAAAGAGAAACCCAGGAGGCACTATAACTACAGATCCAAGGACCGCCACCCCTCACACTGGAAAAGGCATTTCCCAGGGGGTTGAAATCGGATCCAATTCTCATCACAGTAAACACTGATGTGGGTTGGGGGAATCTATGTATGTGTGCATGTATGCACATGTGTGTGTGTGTGTTTGTTTGTAATTACATAACACAGTTACTTTACATTACACACCTAACACAGCTATACTGTTCAGCTTGAAATGTCACATGTTTGTGTGTGGGTTTTCAATTAGAGGAGCAGTAGTGTTGCAGCATTGTTTATGATTAAATACATTTCAGCCACCTGTCCAGGAGCTGGCCACGAGGAAGGCTGCGCTTTCAGCTGCCTCTCTGTCACTTTGTGCAGCCATCCTTGGAAAGAGGAATCCTCCTTCATCCTGACCAACAGGATTAAGCTGCCAAAATGCAGACCTGAGTTCGCAGAATAAGCCCGCCGACATTGACACAGCCAAAAAGACCCTAACGCTCTGAAAGGACGTGTCTGCCAGTACACAGAAAAAGATGTAGAAAGACACTCACTGAATCAGCAGCAGTGGTAGAATGGAGACCAGCGTCGTCTGACGTAGCCACTCCTATTTTTGGTGATGCTTGATACTTTAACATAGATAAAAGCTCACGTGCTTCTGTGTCTACTTTTAATTGGGTAAAATGATTGCTATGAGGCCACTTTGCAAAATATGCACATTAGTGTTTGAATATGACAGTATTAAGCACATAGATCGGGCACTGTGGATTCAGAGCTGGATTTACAGCTCTGTGCATCTATTTGCTAATTTACAGGAATCCACTACTCTCTGAAGTGGTGTTCCTTTCATCCTTCATTAATTCATTCACTACAAATGTTTTCTTGTGAGGTAGTATGGAAGGTACTTGCTGGGGAAGACATGCACAGGAGACATGAGTTGGCCTCTCTGAGCTCAGGACAGTAGTCACACAGTGTGACTTCTTTTGGTCTTCTTCTGTCAGAAAACCTGCTGCTGAGGTCAAAGTCTGACTACCAGGAAGCCCATGGCAGGCTCCATTTGTCAATGAGGCTTCTTCTCTTCCTGGGGGAACCAGGACTCCACACTCTGAGGAATGTTGCCTAGCACTTAGGGAAAAATTACAGGTCCAACTCCATTTCTCCTGATAAGAACCCCTGGTATTCCTGGAATGCCTTCCTATGATAATGAGGTATCTCAGTACCTTTGCCCTTCAGCCAATGGCATTCACCCACCCTAGATAACCCTACCCTCACCCCAAAGTTCTAGATAAGCCCCATTCACTTTAAATAAAATTGAGCTGTCTCCTTAAAGCTGATCCCAGAGCATCCTCATTTTGTTTGTATCTTGGGCTTCTGAGTGTCCATTGCCCCTGCTCCATTTGCCCTGATGGACCAATATTGTCCCTGGGGGCAAGGAGGGTCACAGTACCCCATCCACATCCCATCCTTAACAGTATATATTAACAGTGTATGGTGTCATGAAGTGGTGCTGTTGCTCTTGCTTGCTGAGCTCACATGCCTAGTTAAGAGGCAAAGCTGCTAAATGAAATCAGGCACCCACCATGATTCTTTCATTCTGGGGAGTAGGCAAGAACAAGAACACAGCTCATAAGGGACTCCTAGGGCAGTGTGGACAGGCAATAAGTGAAGGACAGCCCCGTGGGAAGAAGGAGGAGTCTCCCAGCCTTTTATGTTTCCTGGATGGGCAGGAGGAGGCTAGTGGTGCTTCCTTCTTGGGGAAGAGGGATCAGCTGACTCACACGGCAGGAGGATGCTGGGTGCTGAGCCACCTGCCTGTAAGAGAATGCTCTTACATCGAGGGAGTAGGAGTTTAATGGTCTTTCTTCTCAGTTAATGTATCCATCCCGCAAACACCTGCTGGGGGCTGCGGTGTTCCTTCCCAGAGTAGGAGCTGAACATTCCTATAAAAATGTGACTGCTGCTATGGTAAGGACAGTCTGTGAGTTAGCAACAGTGAAATACAAACTCACAGACAAAACTTATAATCAGACTTATGTTCCAGTGACAGGATAGACAAGAACATCCAAAGCCTCCCCGGGGTTATTTTTAAATGTGGGCCAAACACAATACACATCATTTCGTACATATAGCAGGACAGCTGGAGGCTTAAGGACTGCTTGTGGGCAGGAAGGAGGGGGCAGAAGACCTGGGGTAAGCAGAGGAGGACTTCCAGGAGCCAGGCATGCACAGAAAAGCTGCATAGGTCCTCCCAGAGCACTGTGGTAGCAGGCAACTTTTTAAAAAAACATTTGTTTATTTGTGAGAGGTGATGCAGGCCCTGTGCAGGTTTAGAAGTCAGATGGCGAATTTCAAGAATCAGTTCTTGCCTTTGACCGTGCTGGGATGGGATCTTCCCATTCCTTTTGGCCATACCTGCTCCAGTAGCTCCTGGCTATTCCCCTCCCTCTGTCTTCTGGTTCTGATTGCAGAGCCAGGATTGCAGATCCTGTGTACTCCTGTGGTGTACAGCCGTTGTGTACCAGAGTGTCTGCATTCCAGCTTTTAACTGGGTTCCTGGGATTGACCTCAGGTAATCAGGCTAGCGTGGCAAGAAATTGTACTCACTCAGCCACCTCCCCAATCCTCAGAGATTAAACAAAACAAAACACATTTTGCTGGAACCCAGCTCTCTTCCTAGGGTGTGATCCAGACCTCCTCGCTTTGCCTATGAGAGTCTGCATTCCCCACGGTGTGTAAAACTTGATGGTGTTGAACGGTCTTGGGTGTTTATATCCCAGAAAGGACAGAGAGAGGTGGGCAGGTGGGACCAATGAGAGGAAGTCCAATTTGTCTCTATTTTAGGACCAGGCCTGACTTAACAAAGAACAGCAATCAGTCCCAAAAACCAGGCTATAAGTCACGAGTCCCAGGGACAAGGCCATAGGTCACCAGCTCCAGAAGCAGGCCATAAAATACCCAATCCAAGAAACAGCCTGGAGATAACCACAAGAATGGGAAGAGATGAGCCAGTCAGGGATTGACCCTTGTAACTTCTCTGGTGTCCACCAATGAGGTTTTAGATTACCTCATTGCTAGAGGTAATCTAGCTAGAATTCTAGTTTCCTATAAAAAAGCCCTACGCACCTTTGTCTGGGGTTGTCACCAATGTTTTTAAGAGGCAGACCCCGGCATTCTGTTTCAAGAAATAAACACTCTTGTCAGTTGCGTATGTGAGTGGTGATCTTCATGCCACTCTTTCAGACTTAACCTTGACACCTTCATAAATCAAAGACCTTCTGGAAGGAAGCGAAAGGTGTCATTGAAGAGAGCCATCCACCCAGAACTTGCTACCAGTGAACCTGCTGTCACCTGGCTTCATTTGGGTGGGAACCAAGATACAAGAGGCTCCCTACCTGTGAATTGACAGCAAGGACCCAAATCTTATTGAACATGTGTGTGCATGCATGCTTGCGCGCGTGCGCGCGTGCGTGCGTGCGTGTGTGTGTGTGTGTGTGTGTGTGTGTGTGTGTGTGTGTGTTTTAAGATTCAATTCCCCTATGGCCCTGTAAGAGCTACTTGTTCTGTTGCTGTGATAAACACCACGACCAAAAGCAACTTATGGAAACAAAAAGCTTATTTGGGCTTATGGTTTCAAAGGGGTAAGAGTTCATCATGTCAGGAAGGAATACCATCAAGGGGTAGGCGTGGTGGCTGAGAATTTGCTCCCTTAGCTGCAAACACCAAACAGAGAGCAAAGAGGAAGTGGGATGAAGCTACACACCCTCAAATCCTACCCCCAGTGACATACTTCCTCCAGAGAGATCACACCTGCCTCAACCAGGGCCACCGACTAGGGTCAAATGTTCAGAGACCTGAGCCTATGGGGAATATTTCTCATTCAAATCATTGCGATCTCCAAAATTTCTCCAAGGTTTTGCATAACAACTGACCTGAAGAGGGCCGCTCTCTCCATGAGAGATGAGGAGGCATAATTGCTGGGGAGCCGTAACCCCGATTCAGGACAGGAGGACCCCAACTGCCAATATGATCAATGGCTGCTCGGCTCAAACGATAAGGTGCGCAAGAACATCTCCACCATAAGCGAGAACCAGCAAGCCGAACAAACAGCCGGATCAGAGCCCCAGACACAAGTCATGAGGAAAAAAAAAAAAGACCTGAAAGAGGCAAGAAAGACCAAGAAAGAATGCAGTGTGGTGACAGCGAGCAGCCAGGCTGGAAGGAGGACCAGACGTGATCCTCAAGACTGCAAGGCTTGGAAGTCAAGAACTCAGCCAAAGAACTCAGCAAATTGTCTTGAAAGAGGAATCAGACACTGTTGGTTGATAGAAATTACCTCAGAGCAACCGAGAGGGAAGCGGGGGAGGCTGAGAGTAAGTGACATGGAAGGCAGAGCACACAGGTTCAAGATTCGCTTAGGGGTGGGGAATGCCAGAAGGGGTGAATGGTGGTAAGGAGCGAGGTGGTATATCAAAAATGATGGTGCAGTGTCCCCCAAGACAATGCACAGGTAACAAAGACTGCAAATAAAATAGTTTTAAAAAGAAAGACATGACTTTGTTTTCTGCATCTCTATTTGCCTTCTACACGCCACTGTCCCTCCTTCCATTGAGAGGTCAACCATCCTTGTCATCATAGTTCACCACCATCCAGGAGCCATCCCTGCACCATACTTCTAGGGGGATTTTGGCAGAATACCTGTGCCACAATGTCCATGGGGCAGGCAGGCAGAGATGTCCCCCACTTAAGCTGGCAACTCCCCAGAGAGCCTGCTAAGCATGATTCATGGCCTCATTGAGTCAAATGTTTGTGATCATATATGCCATTGCAGGTGAGCAGCAGTGACACTCCAGTGTGACAGAGAAGGCACTGGAGAGAATGACAGGGCTATTTCCTCATCCACTCAGATGGGGTGAGTAGAGTCTTAAAGAGTTAGGACCAGAAGCTGCCATGTGCAGAAATTGGGTATGGCTCTGAATAGCCCTGACCTATGGACGCTATAATTTTGATTTTATATATATTTTTACATCTCATCAAATAAAGCTATTTTTAATGACTCTTTTAATTATTAAGCACAATTCTTAGCTGGCAGGTTGTGTAACAGCTGACAGGAAAGAAGTCAGGTTTGGCTTCAGGCCTCAGTTTACCAACTCTATAGTTCTATGAGGCTTTAGGCCTCAGTTTACTAACTCTTCAGTTCTACGTGGCCATGGGTCATTTTGTCTCTGTTATGTTTCAAGGGACATAGGTTATGTTATGTTAGAGACATAGGTGCTCAACAAATATCTGTAGGATGGATGGGTAAGAAGGAAGAGGAAGTCTTAGAGAGCCAGTCAGGAGTTGACCCTTGTAACTTCTCTGGTACCCATCAATGAGGTTTTAGATTATGTAACCCTTGCTAGAATTCTAGTTTCCTCTAAAAAGGCCTGGGGAAATGGTGGAGAGAGAAACAAGGAAATCCACAAAGAGGCCTGAATACAGTCACCACTGATGGCTCAAGCCTTGTGCCATTCTGCTTGTCAGTGGCAGTGTGTGTGTGTGTGTGTGTGTGTGTGTGTGTGTTGTTTGTTGAGATTGGGCTTTCATGGTTATGTAGCATCCTGGTTAGACTACGCTATGGCTAGTGAGCTGTGGGGAATCTGCCTTTACCCAGCTCTCTAGCACTGGGGTCACAAACAAGCATGATGCCATTCCTGAATTTTTATGCTGGGTTCTGGGAACTGTGCAAAACGTAATTGACATCCTTTACCAACTGAGCTAATTTCCAGATGCCATGCAACTAACTCTCTTTTTAAACAACTGTCTCTAATTGCTCTTCTTTGGGTTTTCGTCTTCAATGTCCACATTTGCAGTACTGTCTCTGCCTTCAGTCAAGTGACAGATATTTACCAAGGGTCTGCTCTGTTTTCAGTATAATCCTTTTTTATCATTGACCAGAGGGGAACCTCAGCCCCAAAAGGAGAGAGAATAAATAAAGCCCCAATAATTTTCAGGCCTAAATTTGAAGGAAGTTTAAGCCACTCATAAAATGGGCATTAGAAAGCTCATGTTTAAATCACATGCTGAGCAGTATCCTAGGGGTGTGGATGCATCTTTTCTCCACTTTTGATTTTCTGTGGCTTCAAGGACTTCACAGTAATTTGATGCAGGGGCAGGGATCTAAAACAAGGAAGAGGTCAAACATGGAGAAGCAGAACAGCAGCCTCAGAAAGCCGTTACCAAGAGTAGTGCCGAGAACAAGTTGTAGGCTATTTTCCCGTGTGTGAGAAGCAAAGGTTTCAGAGCTGTCTCCTAGGCATCCCTACCGTACAATCGAAGTCCAGCAGGCCAGATTCAAGAGAAGGGATCAATTTCCCCCTGTTCTGTGGGATAATGTTCAATAGCTGCTCATTTTTAATAGAAGACAGGACAATCAATCTCAGAAAGAGTGAAGGAAAGTTTGAGGGCTGGCTTCTACTACGAGTGGCAGGCGTTGAGGGGTGCTAGGAGGTAACTGGGCAGAAAACAGTCAAGTGTCTTTGACAATAAAAACATATGACAAAAATGAGTGGGGCCACCCCTGCTTTCAACTTGATGAAGATTTGACCAGTTTTCCAGCAGCCGTCAGGCCACAGTGGGATCTGAATCTGAAGTCTGCTAATTACGTTATCAGGGAGTCCAAACATATGCGTAGTATTCAGAGGAAGGCTGAAAGGCAGGCCGAGAGGAGGGAGAACTACGTGGGACTGAAGGCAATCCTTTATAAGCAGAACGAGACATGAATATTGATTTATGTAAAATACATTTCTTATTCACGTGCTTTAGAGCCCTCGCTCATTTTAATGATACATACTGTTGTGTGCTATCGTAGGGAACATGCATCAGTGGACTTGAGATGGAGTCGGAAGAGCAGAGGGCCTCCAGCCTCATGGAAGAGATGACCAAGGTGGGGAAACAATCTTCCATTTTCCCATAGAGCCCTGCAATCCTGCGCACAGAGACAGCACACTGAGTAAGTGGTCAGAACAAGAGGTTGGCAAAAAATAAATAAATAAATAAATAAACACCAGGAAAGGCACTCAGAAACAAACACCATCAGCAGCTGCAGCTCCAGCTCTGAAGTGTGAGTGGAAGGATGAAGTTCACATGATCACATTCACCCTGCATGCCCAGGCTCCAGCCCACACCTGTGCTGTTTACCAAGCTTAGGGAGCAACAGGGCTATCTCCATCACACTGAAAACCAAGCTGAGCTACGCCTGACAGAAAAGACCCTGATACTGGATTCCACAGGGCATTAGTGCTGGAAAAGCCTAGGGAAGAAAATACAGGCTGGCCGCACACTGGGCCCTTTATGTTCGGTCCCTCCCTGTTAAATGACTAAGATGTAATCTATCATGATGGCTTCAGAAACTAAGAGATATCTCGGGTGTTTTTCATCATTAGACAGATAGGCATTTTAGAATCAGAACATATTTCATTTCTCTTTTATAGTGAAGCTTTGAAGTTGCAATGCCATTCTGAGCTTCTGCCCCTCTCCAGGCTCCAGAATGACCCAGGAGTTTCTTTCGTTCAGCTCTCAAGACATGATGCTTCGCCTATTTAATTTTTTTCTTTCTCCTACGTCCATGTTTCTTTCCCTCCATTCTGCCCTCTCCTTGTAATTTGAATGAGACTAGGCCCCAGAGGCTCATATGTTTGGGAAGGATTATAGGATGTGGCCTTGTTGGAGGAGGTGTGTCCATGGGGGTGGGATCTGAGTCTCTTCTTGTTTGTGGATCAGTTGTGAGTGCTCAGCTGCTGCTCCAGGACCCTTGCTGCCTGCTTGCTGCCATGTTTCCTGTCTTAACAGTCACGCTAACCCTCTGGAACTGTGAGCACTAAATTAACACTTTGTTTTATAAGTTGTTTTGGTCATGGAGTCTCTTCACAGCAATGGAAGTAAGATACTCTCTTTCCTTTCTTTCCCTTTCCTTCCCTTCCTGCACCTCTTCCTTCCTTCCTCCTTCCCTTCCTATACCCCTTCCTTCCTTCTTTCTTTCTTTCCTTCCTTCCTTGTTCCTTTCTTTCCTTCCTGTTTTGCTCTATTCTTTCCTCCACCCTTTCTCTGCTTTTCTTCATCTTCCTTTTCCTTTTCTCTCTCTTTTTTTTAAATCTCTTTTAAAACATCTAATCTAGAACTGATGAGATTAGTGACTGGCACCTGCAGTTTAATGAGCACATGCTAGACTCCATGTCTCCTAGCCTGAAAGGCTCTTCCTGTACAGCAAACAGCTAGCTGGAGTTTTTCTAAAATGCTAATCAGACACCTCAGTGTTTCCTTAGAACTAGAGTCTCAAGTTAAGAGGAAATGCCAATTAAACTTATGGCACAAACTAAATAGAACAGCAACAGAGATAAATATGGAGTAACCAGGCAGAATGTGTTTTTTTCCCCCATGAAGCCTAAAAGATAACAGGAAATTGAAAGGAGTCACTGTGATGTACCATATCAGCAGAAGATGGATCAGTACTGGCCACATTCTCTGGGAGCATGGCTGTCCTGAGAAGTCACCTTAGACCTGGCCGCTCTGCCTTTTGGACAGCTGGGTTGCTGCAAAACTCCTTCACAAATGGCTTATTCATATGGTCCTCCCCAAAACGCTCACCTCAGTGTTTGAGACTTAGCTTGCATCTTTCATGTCTAACAATTAGTTCCAAGAAATTTCAAATATGATGTCACCATTCTCTGTGGTAAATGGTTAAGGAAATCTGGGAACTTTTATCATATTGTCAGAGCCCAAATAAGCCAATGTATCAAGTCGTTACTTCACAATGCGGCTTAATTACAGGAGATGACTCTATACCAAGAAAAGAAAAAAGTGCTTGAAGACACTCTTAATCACAGCCAACTTAGCTAATCATCCTTGCCTTGAGATAAATGAGAAATTAGCCAGAGGCCTTGATAATGGGAAGTGGTTTTCAGGTGGCCAGCAGGAGACAGATAAATCTTTTATCAACATTCTGGAGGTAAGTGTGTTGGTTCCGCTGCAGAGACAGGGTGTGGTCATGTGCAGCCCCCAAGGAGAGCCTCTTCCCTCGACTGGGACCAGTGAACGAGCAGGTGAACCATGGGTCAGCCTTTCTGTTTTCAGCTCAAGTGTGTAGACACCAGTTTTATGGGTATATATTTGGGATTTAAATAAGACAATTTTCATAAATGCACAGGAAAGTATATGACATCCAAGAAAAAGTATATTCCAGACTATATCATATTCAGAATAAAGGTAGATAGTAGACACTGCTAATCAAGAAGAGTAAGAATGTACTACACATATTGGTTTTTTGGGTTTTTCTCACTGTCTCCCTCCCCCCGACCCCAGAGACTGTATCAGAGCACCAGAATAATTGAATGGGGGAAGGTGGCTTCAGAAAGACTTCAGTTCCTCATGGTGGCTTTGCTCATGGCAGTGGGAGTGTGGAGCCGTCCCTTCACATCACAGCAGGCAGGAAGCAGAGTGAGCTAGGTCAGAGCTGGCCCCACCCCCTAAAGGGCCACACAGCCATCATTAATACTTCAAGGCTGAGAACTGAGCATCCAAAATATAAGCCTGTAGGAGGGATTTCAGATTAAAAACACAACACTAGAAACAGACAAAAAAAGAGGGGGAAGAGATGGAGGAGAGGAAGGGAGAGGAGAAGATGAATTAGAATGGGGGAGGAGAAGACGGAGTATCAATGACAAAAGAAACAGGAAAATAGATATAATACATTTGCCTGAGAAATGCTTTGAAATATGAAGAAATCCAGAGTAGGGAAGCCACCAGGAGCAGTCACAGTTATGTCCCTGAGAGCTGCCAGGCAAACCAAAGTGCCTTATAGTGGAACCAGAGAGAGCTCAGAATGCCTGCTGAAGCTGCAAGATCAAATAAGCTATAAATGCTATTCATACAAATATGGCCCAAACCCTTGCATGAACTTGCTTAGAATTCTCCACTCTGATTAGGATTCAGAGCTAACTGAATCCGCACTTTATCAGACTGTGTGCAGGGCCCGGGAGAAAAGTCTAGCCAAGCACAGATGGCCTTGGCCTTATAGCATTTCTAGTCTTCAGCTCTCTTGTCAGTTTACACCAACAAGGGGATGTCACCTCAAAACTGATGGCTCTGGCTATGCTTAAAAACTGAGGTAGTAAAACAGCCTGGATCTCAGCATCCCTTACAGCAATACAGATGCATTAGTTTATGCTTATATTTTGTTTGTTTGTTTATTAGGGAAGGCACTCCTTGGCACATGTGTGGAGAGAGGAGGTAAAAGGGTATCTTGAAGGAGTCTGTTCTCTCCTTTTACTATGTGGATGCACTCAGGTGGTCCCGCATGGTGGTGAGAGACCAAAGACTCAAAAATCAGTGGGTATTGTTTTAAAGGTTAGCCTTGATGCCCTGAGGGGAAGAACATGCCTTACTGCATTCTTTCCCTGCCCACTAATTATACAGTTGCTAAGAAACTGGCCCATAAGACCAGGCCAGAACTGTTTGTAGTCTTGGTGCCTAAAGTGGACCAATCATTTCAAAAGTCAATTTCCCTTACCCAATCATGTAATGCCAAAGCGTGTAAGTCCCTGCTTGTGTTTTTTCCCTTTAAAAACTCTGTACCCATAGACCTCAGGGCCGCATTCCTCTCCTGTTTCCAGAGGAGGTTTGCTTCTAGTGTTTGAAGGTGTATTCAATAAAAAAACCTCACGTATTTACAGCAGAGTCTATTTATTCCTGGTCTTTTGGGGTTTGTGAACTGGGCATAACAGTGGCAGGAGCCTTTACTATGAGCCAAGACTTTGAATGTCCTCTTTACTCTGACCCAGGGCTTTGAATGTCCCATTCGAGAAGAGCATATGTGTTCACAGTTGCTGGTTCACTTTCTCAGTCGTGACCGCTGATATGTGCCTGTGCTTCTGTCTGCTCCTGGGACTCTGCTTTCCCTTCGCCTCTTTTTCCAGTTTGTTTCTCTCCTTTGTGTCCTGGGCATTGCTCAGGAGTGTTAGCCATGTTGCCGCCTGCTCTGAGGGCTGAAGACCTGCTGATGTTGCCTGAGCAGTGTTCAAGTTGAGCCTCCCAGGCCAGGCCAAGCCAGGGAACCTTTTGGGAGGGCTGGGATTACAGGGGCTGGCTGTGGCTTGAGGGTGCGAACAGGGGACTCAGATAGCTGCCTGTAAAACCCAGAGGTGCTCCAGGGCCAGAGAAACCCTCCTTAGTCCTTCTTCACCTTATGTCTTTGAGACAAGGTCTGTTGTTGACTGACCTAGGCTTGCCAGTGAGTCCCACAAATCCTCTGGTCTCTCCCTCCCCAGTGCTGGGAACTCAGGCGCACACCCATGCCTGGCTTTTTGCATGGGGCATGAGAATTTGAACTTGCAACCCCATGCTTGCACAACAAGCCATCTCCACAGTCTGGGAGAGATGTTCTTAACATGTTTCTATGGTATTTGTGTAAGGCTTGAATTGTATATAACAGAATGCATCATTTCTTTTTATAAATAGAGCAATTATTTTAATACACAGAATACTCTCTCTACCTCTAATCAGATAATGCACATGAGTAGGGAAAAAAAGAAAAAGACTTGTTACCTCAAATATTAATAATGACTCCCTCTGGAATGATGGTTTTTGAAGTTCTTTGCATATTTTCCATTTGCTTTTATTTCTAAAGCATAGCAATCAGGATAGTGTAAAAGAAAACCAACAAGAAGGCCACAGGTAAAACCTCAAAAGGACTCAAGTGGGTCTGTTTCTGTTGATCTGTTGATCAAGAATGACTGTGAAATATGCTAAAGCATGAAGATTTTTTATATTATTATTATTATTATTATTATTATTGGTCTTTTGAGACAGGTTTTCTCTGTGTAGCTCTGGATGTGCCTGCCTCTACCTCCTGAGTTGCTGGAATCAAAGGTGTGTGCCACCACTGCCTGGCTATCTTTCTTATTAATGATTTACCTGATGCCTCTCTGCCCAAGCCTTTCTCCTAAGCAACCATTTCCCCTTGCAAATGGGCCTGTGACAATCTATAAATCTGTCCTTTTTACCAAATGGTTCCCCCTTTGTTCCCACCCACCCTAATTTTATTTGGAGAGACCCTGAAGCTGCTGGAACCATCCACCCTCTTGAAGTTAATGTATTCATTAGTTATAATTGCCTCCACAGTGTTCTCACCAATCTGAGTCTCCTAGTTACTTAATGGTTTTGATTGGATGTTGAACACTTTTATCTGGGTTAATTTACTATTCATAGTACAATGATGGAGTATTCATTTTGTTACCCAGATTACAGCTGGAAATGTAGTTATGCATCACCCACAGGAGGGTGGCGAGGGAGCTTAGTGTTAAAATGCTTCTTGGGCATTTCAGCAGAGAACAGCATTCCCAAGAATGCTGTCATTTTCAGCATTTCTGCCTGAGCTTGAAGCTGTTCTCTGACTTTCTGCTGCTGCCACATCCCCAGACATGGTGAAGCATTTCTCTTAGCTTGAGGTCTGTGGGGAACACCAGGCAGATGTGGCCTGCTCTCAGGAGATGTGAGAGCCCTAAGGCAGATGCAGCCAGAGGTACTAGGAAGTTGGCTTTGCATGAATTTCTGAGCCCCAAAAGTTACACAGCCCAGTGCAACCAGAAGTCCTGACTTCTGACCTGGCTGGCTGCTCAGATCAGTATCCACTTTGGGAAGGTCAGTCTCGCTTTCCCGACTCTCCTTAAGTAAGCAACAACGATTCACCTTCTGGCTAGGGAGAAACAACATGGAAACTTTACCTCCTTCCAGAATCTCGGATGACTCCATGTCTTCATCGTGCCTTCATCCTGAAAGTTGACTCCTTCACTGGAGTCAACTTTTCAAGGCTGTTAGACTAACATGTGTCCCTGTTATCCCACTGAGATCAGCTCTGAGCTGGCTCGTCCAAGACCACAGCCACCACCTTCCCATCTGCTAATGGTGTAGATGTCTGGGAACAGAAACTTCCCCTCCCCACCCAACTCCCCTCAGACTTACATGGATTTCCCCGGAGAGCTGTGACAATAAGCCTGACCAGGTACTGATGGTAGTGAGTCAACCTGTTCTGCAGCCTCTTCTGCGCATTCACTGGCAGTTTCTGCCAAGTCTCGGGTGCACTTGATGTTTGCAGAGAAACACAGGACAAGTGTGTTGGCAGCCACAGAACTTAGCCATTTACAGGGCTAACTGAAGACCACTGTAAGGACACATGAGCTCTGGGACCCTGGGCAGGTTCTCCTAGGACCCGAAATGGGCTCTCTCTGCAGATGGTACAGTCAGAATATAGTGCCCCAGAACAAGATGGCATCAGTCTCATGCAGCACCTCTGCTTCTCTGTTGGAGTTGCCATCACCAAATAAGCTCTGTAAGAAATATCTACCTCTCCTGTGGGGTGCATCGGGGGGCCTCACAGAGTCGCCTGGTTAGTAGGCGCACAGACAGAAATGCATGAGCTGCCTGGGCAACAAAAGCTTAGAACTAAGAGCCCAACACAAGAGTGTCTAGGGTAGGGAAAGTGTGTACACCAGGGAAAGTGGGCTTTAACCAATGCTTCTGCCATGCTTAATCAACTTGGAGGAATTTGCCAATGAATACAGTGAGCTACAACATTCCAAATATAGGCGAGATGAAGGAAGGAGGAAGACAGAACTGTGCAGATGTATGCACTGCGATGAAGGCACCACGCGTGGTCTGGTGATTCCTGGGATGTTTGCTCTTTCTTTCACTTTTAAACTGAGTGGTGGGAATAGTCACATAGCCCAGAAGATATTGGTTCATAGTGCAGTTGAAGGCTGTGTTGCCCACTCCCCGTGAGAAGCCTCTGACAGGAATCTATCTAGGACTCTGCTCTTGACTGATACCGAGAGCAGCACTCCACCGTGGAGACATCAGGTATTAAGTAGAGTCCTGCTTAAGCTCGTGCCTGGAGCCACTGGCCTCTACAGCAGGAGCATCGGGCTGGGAAGACCTGATGCCATGCACAAGCTGGAGTACAGTTTTCATTCTGTAAACGAGATGCCACATTCCCTCTGGAATAGCAATCGGAAACAGACACAAACATCTGTTTGAATAATGAGCTGTTTGTCAAGCTTGCTCCGAAGGCAGAGCTGGTGCCAGGGAGAAACAGACGTCAGGGACCCGGGTCCAGGCAATGCAAGTTGATGAGTGTCTTGGGAGGGTGCACACCTCCCTGAAGCCTCCCAGATCCCACACCCTCCCATTCGAGGTCAGCTCATTGGGATGACGAGGACCCTGGGCTATGTCTAGAGGAACAACCTTCCAAGACCAGCCTCATCAGCAGACTCCCCACACAAACTCCCACCTTTGGGGAGTAATTACCACATCTCCCCGGATGTTAACAGAGACAAATGTTCTGCTCTGTGCGTTTTCCAATTTTAATTGAGGGAAAGTAACTAATTATCTTGGAGAAGCAGTCATTATTCCCTAGCTGCAGGCTGGCCTTTGCAAACGATGACTCTGGGCCTTCTTGGGGCAGTCAATATGTTAACCGCTCATTACAGCCTGCGACTTGCAAGGCGAGCAGACAGCTCCAGACCCGCTGAGCCTGAGTGCTGCATCCAGCTTCAGGGGAAGAAGGGCACCTGTCAGGTTTCCCATGATGCTATAGGAGCACAGGGCCGATGACTAACAATCTGTAGTGTCTCCCTTGTCTCCCATATGAGAGGAACTGTGTTGTCACTGCGCTCCACAGGCAGAGGGGGCTGATGTGCTGCCCAGTGGCTATGTTTACACAGGGAAGTTGGCCAGGGAGATACAACTTAGTGACTAAGAGCCACTGGCTGTCAGCAGTTCCCTTCCAGACTGCTTCCGTGCTCACTCTTTGGTTTGTTTCGCCCAAGCCTGCTTCCTTCCTTTGGTCACCCTCTCAGGACTACTGCCTGGCAGCAACTCCAAGCTTCTAGCTGAGTATCCTATCCTTGTGCTTTAGCCCCTGGAATCCAGCCCTCTAGGAGTAACCCCATCCGACAGTTAAACCTTCTAGTCCATCTCTGCTCTGCTCCTACCCTGAGCTGTGCCTCTTTTGGAGCCCAGGAGTCCCTCTCCCATGAACCCTGTAGCTTTGCCATGGTCCTAATCACCCTCCTCAGCACAGGGATGATGTCACAATGCAAACCAGTGAATGGTACTGTCACCCTGGTGATGATAGCAAATGCATAGTAAGCTGTTATTGAGCGACCTCTGTCATTACACTCAACCCTTCATTAGCACCTTCATGTGACAGGGAAGTGAGACCCTTGTGCATGTCATAGGCAGGAAAACCAGGCTTGGAGCTTGTCACAAACACTCTGGCTGGCTCACAGCCACAGACCAGTCCCTGTACATCTTGAGCTTCTCAAAGCTAAAAGATCATTGTTTGAAGTCCAGAAAGTCAGTGTCCTTAGGTATGCCCTCCCACATCAGTGTGGAGCTGTGCTATCCACTGACACTGTGGATCCCATGTATCAGGGACCAGGGAATCTTCTTTGGGGAATACTAGGTACAAATTACCTGAATCTGCAAGAGTGCAGTGCCTCTTAGCTTCCTGTGCCATGTACATGCGCAGTGAACAATTCAGCAATAAAACAGATGGGGTAGTGATGATCTTGCCAGTGCCAGCACCCACAGCTTTCCCCGAGGCGTGGAGACAGACACCCTTCTGCAGCCTCACTCACCCTGCAACCCTTCACTCGGCACCAGCTGCTCTGGGTTGAAAAACCTGGTCATCTTAACACTTCTCCTTCCAGGCTCCAGGCCAGGAGAGAGGGAGCTGGCTGGCTTCGCGCCCCACATTCTCCCAGTGTCTAGCACTGTGTCTGACACCTACTGGGTGCCAGTCATTGATGTCGAGCCTCTGAAAGCTGAGCTGCCACTGGGTTGGTTTTCCTGGATGGGACACATCTTGGCTCTTCCTGGAGGTGGGACCTGGCCATGACAACAGTCAGAACAGTGGCCTTTGGAACCCTTTCCTCCTGACCCTGAGGGTTCTAGAGGCAAACAAATGTCATCAGGGTCAGCTTTCCCCTTGAACAGAGCTCTGACCTGTCTGGGTGCTCCTCTGCACAAAGAGGCTGCACAAGCCCTGAAAGCTGCTCTTCGGTGCATGGAGCAGTGTGGATGGAGAGACGGCCAGGAGTGATCCCATATCCCAGAGATGGCGTGACCAGGACTGGCAGACTCCTGGCACAACTGGCTCATCGTGGCTCTGAATAGCCCAGATTTCAGCCCGAGCAGGTAAACACACACCAGACATGTTGTATCCTCCCTCTCATTGCCCCACAGCTCACTGCCAGCTCACCAGCCCGGCACTATGGGAGGGGAGGCTGAGCCTAACTGGTCCTTCTGCGAAACTCAGCCACTGTCTCTCAGATGGATGCGGGTCCTCAGGTACAGTGGCCAGACTGGACTCAGAGCCTTGTCCCCAGCGACATTACCTCCCCAAATCCCGGTGAGCATCAGATACAGGGCCAGATGCAGGGGTGGCTCTCAGACCTGTGTCCCTCAGGAAAGCAGAGCAGATGTGCATTTCATTAATACCCCAGAGTTGTGACCTTAGCACATGCACAGTGTCTGATTAGCTTCTGATGAGGAAGTGAACTGAACTAACAGCTGACCTTTAAAGAGCATCCGCTGCCTTGAGGAAAGTACGTGGTGGAGAAAAAAACCCTTGATCTAACTGTAGGTTCATGACTTCGAATGTTCTCTCCTTCAGTATGGTCCAAAACAAACCAAAATACTTTTTTTTCCTCTGTAAACCATATATGGCCACTATAGCCAGTGACCCTTGGCCGTGTTTTCCTTTACTGCTTCAGATTGGTGGACAAGCTAGGCATAGGCCCTGAGGTAAAGCGCCAGGTCACTCAGGACATTGCGTTGACCTTGATGCACTTGTCAAAGTGTCTCTGAACCTGAAGAAAACACAGGCCAGTTTCCATCTAAGCCTGACTATAGGTCTCTGAGAGCCCTGTGATGACAGAGGGTGCAAGGAGGCAGATTTGGAGAGGGCCATCTTATTTCTGACGGGAGCAGATGCTGTTTTCTTAGCATGAGATGTTCTTAAGAAGATACAGCTAGTGGCTGTTTGATGCCAACAGCTGCCCCTGGCCTCCTCAGCTACCTCACTCCAACTCTGCAGGGCTGGTATGGATATGCATGGAGTTCTCTGCCTCCATGGGCCTCGGCTGGCTGAAGATCACATAACCACCTCAACATGCCATAAAACGTGAAGGGGTTCATTTGCTTATCTTCCTCCAGTCCAGCAGTGGGGCAAGCTTCAGAACCAACGTCATTGGTCAAGGCTGGCTGGCTGGTCCTACTTCTCAAGGTCCCTACTCCAATGACATGCTGTGGCATTCCCACATGCTTGTCACTCATGTGGTCCAGAGAAGCTGAGACTCGGCTCTCCTGCCACCAAAACTCAAGGTGCCGTTTGTCTCCAGAATCCCTTGAGTGAACAGTCCCTGATGTAGGTTTTGTTCCACACCCTCAAACAATGTCTATGATTGCAGGTCCACAGTGCCTGGCTTCCCAAAGGCATGGAGGCCTGCCCAGGTGACACCTACAGGTACAGGGTTGCTAGAAGAGGGAGGGGGAGAAGAAGGACCATCTGCAGCATTCCCGGCTTTCCCCCTCCCAGATCTGATTTCCATGTTTAGAAACATAAAATTACCTGCTTTCTCCAAATGAAGTTGCTGTAACTTGAGCCTGTGAGATGAGCATCAACATTTCATTCCCTCTTGGCCATTGGTGAACTGAAGAAGTAATGTGATGGTGGGTTTCAGAAGGTACACTCTTTTCACAGATTTTTGGCTTCTGGTGACAGAGGCATACTCTATTCTCTTTGCACTGGCCGTAGAAGAGTCTCTACCGATAGAGATACAGAGACCCATGTGTTCTCAGTCCCGGCAGAAACAGACTGGACATCCTTTCAGTGTCTCTGAGAATGTTGCTCAACCTGACAGGGACTACTAGCTTTGAGACTGGGGAAACCAATTAAGACCACACAGGACTCTGGGGACCCTCACACACAAGCAGGACCAAGCTTGCTCTGTTTTTTTTTTCTCTTTACTTTTAAAGCTGTTTAGGATACAAGGTAACAGGCTCCATCTCCAGGAGCAATTGCACATTGTTTGTACTGATTGGTCTTTTCCTCCTTCTAAGTAGTGCCTCCTTTTTTTTTTTTTTTAACATCACACATGTTCCATTGCTCTCTTCTCCTCTCCTCAGCACATGACTGGTTGCTTTGAGCTCTAAAGAGTATTTTCCTTTTTGGGCCATAGGCTGATTTGTAATGATTTCAAGAGTGTGTGAGGAGAGGGTCCTTTCTGGTCCTTTCTCCCTGGGAGTGTTGAGATGCCCTGAGGTTATTGTGTGATGCCACCAAAGCAAGTAGTCAGGGCAGGAGAATTACCAGAGGTGGAGATGTCAGGTGTGCAGGAGACCCCTGGGTCCTGGGCAGGACTGTGAGAGCAGAACCAGACCATCCCCTCAAAGGCACAGTCTGGTTCTGTGCAAGAATAATGCCCACCAGATAGGCAGAGCCTCAGGACTCAGCTTTCCAAATACCTGGGTCTGCCCCAGAGGCTGGACCTATCTCAGAAAATACCTCCACAGCATCCCAAGCTCAGCTGTCCCCAAGCTCATGTGACCCCCAAGCTGATATTCTTTATCCCTTCACCTGCTCCAATACTTGGTTCCTCTCAGAGGATTTTTGAGGTGGGAGAAGGATGAACTAGAATGATCTGTTTACAGACTCCATTTCCAGCCTGCATTCATCTCTGCAGGTCAGTGTAGCCAGCACCTGAGCGGGTGCACGGCCTCCCTCACTCCCACCCATTGCGCACACACTGTGCACCAGGGGAGCTTTGCCCAGAGTGAGGCCGTTAGCACCAGCAGGACTAGAGACATAGGAATGGACCTGTGGGTTTGCTGCCAGCTGGGACTGTGTATTACTTCTGCAGCTGTCATCATTTTAAGCAAAACAAATAACTTCACCCAGGGCAGGCAAAGGTTTGGAATGATAGTTGGATGTAAATTCCCTCCAAATGTCCATATCCTCTGAATGATGGCAGCCACTAGTGTTGACTGAAAAAAAAAGAAAAAAAGTTCTGAACGTAATGTTTCCAGATTAAAATACAGTATCTATCTTTATCCACACGATGGTTTATCTCAGAGAAAGTCTCTAAGCTACAGTTTGGAAGGCAGATTCAGTGGCAGGTCACAAAATTTATCTCTTGAGGGAAAGACAATGAAACTCCATATAAAAGTCGTTGTTACCAGCTCAATGAGGGAAAGGGTCTGTGGAAGGACAGCCCTCTTCAGGTGTGAGTCCTGGGAGTCTGGAGAAACCAGCTCTCTCTCCAGAAAGCCACGTTGTATGAAAAGAGAAAAATGAATGGACATCGAGAGATACAGAAAAGATGGAGAGCAGGGCAGGCCAGTCTGGAAGGACTGTGGCCAAGGCAGCAGCCATATGCTGCTGTTTGCATCTTTGCTGCCTACAGCTGCCCCGCAATACGCGTGTTAACCCATCCCAGTCTGCAAACCAGGAAGCCAGAACGCAGACAGGAGTCTTACCTGAGGTCACACACACAGCTGGTGGCACACTTGGGGTTCATATCTAGACTTAGGCTCTAATGCCTCCGTGCACAGCATGTGCCAGCTGGAATCCCATTTTGGGGGTGCAGAGAGTACCCCACAAAACTAGTTTGTGAGCCTCCATCTATGAACACTCCTACCACACAGGACCTGTCATGAGCCCCTCCCTCCCCCAACGCCTCACCTTGTGAAGGGACTGAGCAGTGCAGTCAACATCTAGTTCAACTGTGCCACTTGAGGCCCAGCACAGAGATAAAGTCCGTGATTCCAGGAAGGTCACCTGAGGCCCCAGAGGGAGCTCTGCCTCAGAGGCTATTGGGTTCCTTTTGTTCTCATCCTGATTCATAAGCAAAACTGAATCAAGTTCTGCAAAAGAAACCACCCCTTTCGACTTTCTCTCCATAGGTGGAACTCCATCACTGCAGCCTGAAGACTCTCCATCCAGTCTTTCTCCCAGTGGCTTCAAGTCAAGAAGGGAGCATCAAATAATGGGATCGTTTCCATGCAAGTGAAGAAGGATGGGCCTCTGGCAGCCAATCAGAAATGCCATGTCAGCCGGACTGACTGCCTGTACCTGCAGCAATCCTGAACTCTGATTTACCTCTTGGGCTGTTTAAGTCTCCACCTAAGGGAGTCAGTGTGGGTGTGTCGGGATGTACAAGCCTGCATGTCAGGGCTAGGAGTCCCAAATCCATGTTCGCATAGGGGCTTCTGTTCTAGATGCTGAGTTCTCTCTGTTCTGTCTCCTCTTCTCCCTCTCTGTGTTATCATGGTTTCCATGCTAGAGTTAGAGTGAGACACCTCAGTGAACCTGAGATCAAATGGACAGTGGCAGGGTGGGGGGGAGTAAGAATTGAGAGAGGATAGAGGGAAGAGATGAGAGACAGTGGAGGAAAGGCAGGAGGGAAAAGGAGAGGGAGAAAGGAAGGGAAAGGGAGGGAGGAGGGACACAAGCTGGGGGAAGGGAGAGTGGAGAGAGAGAGAGGAGGAGGGGGAGAGAAAAAGAAAAGAGGGAAGGAAGAAAAAGAGAATAAGGAGTAAGGAGGAAGGGAAAGGGGGAAGGCCGGGAAGGAGGATGGGAGAAAACCTGGCTGTCCTCTTTAGAGCTTTGCCTCTCCCTCCAGGGAGTGCGCTCTGCATCGGGGAGAAGTCTGGGTGCATTCCTGCTCATATTCCATTCTGCCCTAATCTCATAGAAAGACTGAGAGTTCTGGGAATTGTTTTTATTCTCCCTGGTCAGCTTCTTCACAGGCCCTGTACTCAGAGCTCTGGGGTGAGACAAGCCTGTGGAGCCTTGGCTCTGATCTGACAGGCATGCTCGCACAGTTGCCCTCTGGCCACAACAGGGCTTGCCTAGTGGACAGTCTAGGGAAGGAAGCCAGCATTGTAAGGGAAATAAATGGGGGAGACCCCCAGCAGCCAGTGGTGGAAGAACCTGAGATAGACCACTCCTTCCCAAGAAAGGTGTGGGGGGAAATAGTATACAGAAACCTGGCTCTGTTCTTGGTGTCAGACCAGAGGGATCCTGAGTTCAGAGCAGAGGATGACATGCAGAGCTTCCCATTGCAGAGGGTGGTATTATGAAATTTTTGTTTTTTAAAGACTTTATTTATTTTTATTTTATATATATGAGTATTTTGCTTACATGTATGTAAGTGTGCTAGGTGTGTGCCTGTCGCCTCTGGAGGCTAAATGAGGATGCTGGATCCCCTGGAACTGGACTTATTGGATGCTTGTGAGCCACTACATAGGTGCTGCAAACAATCAGGACCCTGCAAGAGCATCAAGTGGGCTTCGAGGTTTCTAACGCCAGTGCCACTTTCCGTTAGCACTCTCTCTCTCTCTCTCTCTCTCTCTCTCTCTCTCTCTCTCTCTCTCTCTCTCCTCCTCCTCCTCCTCCTCCTCCTCCTCCTCCTCCTCCTCTATGCCTTGTGCTTATGGATCTGATGTGAGCTCCCGGCTGCTCTTTCAGTGCCATGACTGTCTGCTGCCATGCGCTCCTCCATGACGGCCACTGACTCTAGCCCTCTGGAACTGTGAGCCCCAAATCAAATGTTTTCTTTTGTAAGCGTCCCTGCTCACTGTGTTTTATCACAGTAATAGAACAGTGAATAAGACACCTTGCAATCTGCTGCATCTAGTTTATAGAATATGACAGGGCCAGAGTCTCCACCTTCAAGTCCCAATTCCATGTCTTGCATGACAGAAAGATATCTCCTCTAGTTCCCCATGACAGCTCCACAGTAGACCCCTAAAGATAAATGGGACAATTGTGCGGAACCAGCTTAGACAGAGTTAGAACCTGACACCAGACTCTACTTGCTTTCCTCTGGGCACTGTCCACACTGCATCCCAAGGGTCTTACCCTCACTTCTCTCCATACCCAGGTCTGTAGCTGGATGAAACTGAGACGAGGGAGGCCCCTGCCTGGAGACTGATGGTAATATTGTCCTGTTGCCTCTTATACTCACAGTTGCAAGAGCAGCATCTAAGGAGCCCAGACACTGCTCAGATGGATGCTGGTTTCTCTGTGAGTGATGTCAGCCCATAGCCCAGGCATGCACAAGGACCGTTATAGAGGGTTAGGCTTAGGGGGACAAGAGGGTGAGCAGTGAAGTCCCCAGATGTGGCAGATGAGAATGATTGATGCTGTACCTTGTGTACCGGAAATAAATGGGATTCCACTCACAGCAACCTCATTCTAGAGCAGAGCATTTGACACTGCAGAAACAATTCAGAGTCATCTTGTTTCACAATTCTGTCTAAGGTTACATTCCCACTGTTGGCTGTCCCATATTCTTTCAAGGTCTGAGGGTCCTGAAGTTTCCCCTGTGGGTCCCTCTGGCCGATGGTCTTTCTGACTTTTGGGTTTGAATATTTAGTGTCAGCACAGTGAATTTGTGTGTATTCTGAGTTGGGTTGGCTGACTTTTGGATAATTGTTGCCACCACTAAGCAGTCTTGATGTGCAGTGACTGGGACAGAATAAACAGATAGGTTATCCATTTCTGTTTCTTTGGTTTGGAATCATGGGGCCAGGAGAGGTCTGGAGAAGGGGTAACAGTGTGATATGCTTGGTCGCACCCACAGCTTCAGTCAGCTGGGGATACCCTTGGACTAAGGGAGCTTGGCAGGACAGGCTGGGTACATGCATCTGGCCTGGTCTTGGATGAGTAACTAAGTGTTGTCACCTGTAGGAGGCCGCTTGACAGACTGTCCAGGTGGGGACACCACAGGATGGAGGATGGAGGCCAAGTGGGAGTAGCTGGACACTAGCAGCTTTTCAATCAGTCTTGGACGTTCCAAAACGTCACCTCTCATCTTCCCAGGATGCAGTCAGCCCAACAGCAGGGAACAGAAGCCTGTTTGCAGCCATGGTCCCCAAGGAGGGTCGAGAAGGCTGTGGGCTGAAATCTAGCAGACCTCCTATGTTGGGATGAACTGTGACAAGAGGCAGAGTGACCCCACATTCCCAGCTAGTGTGTGAGGAAGGACACAGTCTTTAATCTGAGAGAGTTTTAGCACTACAACACGGAAAATCCAAGCTGGGCAGTTGGGTAGATGGAGAATAATATTGACTACATTTGCCATGTCACTACTTCCTGTCACTTGCTGCCTTGGACACAGCAAACATTAAAGCCACTTGTAAGTACAGAATCAGATGGAGTAATGAGATGTAGTTTCCTGGACAAGGACCTTAAAGACCATGTGTCCCTGCTTTGTTCTGATGTTTGTGTAGATACCTGTGAGTGGCTTTTTGTCCTAACCTTCTGTGGATGGCTGGCTCCTGCACGAGCCACATCCCTACCCTGCTTTATGTGAGCTGATTCCAGGGCCTGCTACTGCCTTGGAAAAGAGTCACTATGGACACATGGGCTGTCTGAGTTCCTAGATGATGCTGCCCCAGAGAACATCTTCTGGGACCAGCAGGAGAAAGGCCAAGTAGAAACTGAAAAAACCACTTGACTCTTTCCCAAAATCTTGACATTTGAAACCATAAGGAAAATGATTCAGGCTTCTTTATTTGGGGAAAATTGTTGTACAGCATGAAAATGAGGAGGTGATCCCAGCAGTAGGACCTAGCAGCAGCAGCAGTCAGCATGGACCCCTGATAAGGGGATGTTTCTGTCCACTTGGCACACACCTATGCATACCTGTGAGGAGGGAATCTTAATTGAGAAAATACCTCCACAAGATTGGTCTATGGGCAAGTCTATGGAACATTTTCTAAACTGATGATTGATGTGGGAGTGCCCAGGCAATTATGTGCAGTTCCGACTCTGCCCAGGTGGTCCTGGGTTGTATCAGAAAGCAGGCTGAGCAAGCCATGAGGAGTAAGCTAGTAAACAGTGACTCTCGATGTCTTCTCCTTCAGTGTTCCCCTTAAAGTTCCTGCTCTGACTTCCTTCTGTGACATCCTAATGTGACTTCCTCCCTGTCTTTCTGTCCTGACTTCCTTTACTGACTTCCTTCTTTGACTTCCTGACTTGACTTCCTCTCCCAACTTCCTGCCCTGACTTTTTCCTCCCCTGATTTCCTGCCCTGACTTCCAGCCATGACTTCCAGCCATGACTTCCTCCTCCTCTTATTTTCTGCCCTGACTTCCTCCTCCCTGACTTCCTCCTCCTCTGACTTCCTCCCCTGGGTTCTCTTCCATGGGTTAGCATGGAAAAGGAACCACATGGGCCAGGAGAAAGGACTCTAAGGATAGCATAAAAAGAAACACCAAGATGAAAAAATATAAGCAAGTATTTATAAGATTATGGATGGAAGGTAGCCCAGATAGGAATGTCCAAGGCAGATGGCATTGGATGGGGGCTGGGAAATGGATAGGGAGGTTATTGAGATAGCGTAGGTGGAAGTATCTACCCAGCCCATGGTAAACAAGGCAATTATAAAATCTAACAGGTGTCTGTGTCATATTAGTTGTGATGGTGGGTTAAATAATACAGCTGAAATAATTATAGGGCAAACAATGAATAACATTATTTAGCCCAACACCAATTTCATTTACAACAACAAATGGTGCCCAACTAATTTTATGTATTCACACCCTTAAAATCATATTTTATCATAGTTTGGTGGGGAGCAATAAACTCCCAGCAAGACAACCTAAACTTAAAACCTAAAAACTCCTAGGTCAAAAACTGTTTCTTACATGTCTCTTTAAGAGGGACTCTTAAACATAGCCACAAACAAAAGCCAGTTTATTACGGGCAGCCAGGAGATGGGGAGACAAATGGAAGGGACTTAACAGTGCTGGCTGCCCTTACCCCCTTCTTTTTCTTGTACAGACAGTGAGATGCCTCTCTCTGCCTCTCTGCTTACATGGGTCTTGGGGAGGACAAAGCAGGTGCCAAGCTGGCTCTTCAAGTTTAAAGGCCAAACAGTATCATCTAAACCAGTGGTTCTCTGCCTGTGGGTCATGACCCCTTTGGGAGTTGAACTACCATTTCACAGGGATGCCTTAGACCATTGGAAAAACAAAGATATTTACATTGTGAATCATAGTATCAAAATAACAGGAAGTAGAAACAAAATTTTATGCTTGGGTGTCATCACAGTATGAGGAATGTATCAAAGTGTCACAACCTTTAGGAAGGTTGAGAGTCACTGATCTGAGCCAAATGTGTAACTGATTTCATGAACCCAGAAGATGGAAATCAACTACAAGTTTTCTTACATTTCTTATAGTATGCGGGTGATAGCAGGCTACACACACACACACACACACACAGGAACGAGTGACCTCATGGTCTCTGAGCATTTGAGCAATGGATGGAATAGGAGACCTGAGGTTTTCACACTTTTGTTACCAAGAGAGATAGAGGCAGATGAGCACTCAGGGCCTCTGTGGTCACCACAGGCACAGGTGGGCTGAAGTCCTGGTAAATGACAGGAGCCTCAGGAAGGTATCACAGTGTGCCCCCACTTATCTCTGGCAAGCTGTGGCCTTGGTCAGCATATGACTCATTCTTCCCATGAGAATAATAAAAAGCAGAAAGCCCCTAAGTTCTCAGTGTGTGGAACTCTCACCTCAGCCTCTCCATTCTGGAGAAGTCATGGCAATCTGAGCTTTGTTGAAACTTAACAGCACCTGCTTCTAAAGCAAGGTAGGGGACTTCATGATGCGCTCCCCTGAGGCTGTCATCCACACTAGGGTTGCAGTGAAGTGGCTATTTGGGGTGCCCACATTTCTCTACCCGACTCCTTATCCACGCTCTGTCAGTAAGCCCCCAAAACTCATTGGCTTACTAAGTTGTCTTTGGTGAGATGGTACTTTGCCAGCCTGGGGCAAATACATGTTTGTCTGTATCTCTCCAGAAAAGTTAATGTAACAAAGTGGTACCCAAACAGAGGCATAGGAGAAACAAAGATGAGATCGGGAGGGGAGAGTGCATGATCCTGGCTGTGGGCTGTGAAGGAGACAACTGAGGCTGAACTGCCCCAAGGATCCCAACATGGCAGCACTTGCATGGGCTTCACTGTTGGTGGTGAGACATGTAACTAAGGCTGAACTCTGGAGGCAGAGTGCCCACGAAGGGAGTCTAGGTGTCTGTGGTCTTCTGCATGGTGTGGAGTGGTACATCTGCTCTATAAGTGGGGTCTGCCACACAGATGTGGGGAGGATGGTTGGACTGTAGAAATGCATTGATTTAAGGAATCCTGAAGCAAGATAAAAGCCTGGGTTCATCATGCCATGAAGAAGCACCACCTCACCTGCATTGGGAACTCTGTTGGTGCTGTAGTTTAAAATTACCTCCAGAGAGAAGACAATGCAGGGGTTTGGGAGTGATGCAGTGTTGGAACTGGAAATGAGCAATCAGTATGCTAATTACATACAAGGAACATGCAAATGAGCTTCTAACTTTTCTGAAGGAAACATCTGTCCCCTTTCCAGAAAAGAGGTCCAAGAGTCCATAGTTGGGGAAGCTATGGGCTGAACACCGGGCAGCAAGGCAGAGAAAGGCAGATGATATTTGGGAAGGCATATGACAGATGGAGGCATGGGCCAGAAGACATGGGGTCCACTCTAACACCACATAGCAAGCTAAGTGTGGCAGGATGCACCTGTAATCTCAGAACTGGGAATCGAGGCAGGCAGATGGGGTAGGGGATCATCACCAGATGGTCTTAGAATTTGTGGTCTCAAGGCTAGTAAGAAACCCTGCAAAAAATACAAAAAAATACAGTGGAGAGCTATGGAGGAAGACACCTGACATTGACCTCTGGTCTCCATGTACACAAGAATGGCATGTGCCACCATGTATATGTACTGTCTGTATTGTGTGTGTGTGTGTGTCTCTGTGTCTGTGTTCCTGCATGTATCTGTGTGTGTCTTCGTGTAAGCATGGGAGTCAACCTCAGGCATCATTACTCATTGTCACCTTGTTTTGGGACAGGGTCTCTCACTGTCCCAGAGTTCACCAAGTAGTCAGGCTGACTGGCCAGGGACCCCTGGGGCCTCCTGCCTCTGCCTCTCTGGTACAGGGATTGCTGGCTATACCCCCAGCTTCATCTGGTTTGCAAGAGTTATGGAAGTCAATCTTGGGTTCTCATGCATGGGAAGCAAACATTTTATAGACTGGGCTACTCCCCAGCCCTTGATTAGTTTTTCCAAAACAGAGTCTTGCTATATGGCCTTGAACTCACAGAAATCCTGTTTCAATTTCCAAAGTGCGGAGATTATAAGCTCGTGTTACCACCCCTGGCTTCTTCTGTTAAATTTTGAAGGGAAGTATTAAATGCCACACTCACAAGACAGGCCTGGGGGTTTGGGCATCACAGCTGAGGCATGTAGCCTCAGTTGGATCTTGCCTATTGCTTTACTTTGTGACTTGGGGCAGGTGCGTTGGCCTTTCTGAGCTTCTCTCTCATCTGGTGAGAGGAGGGCATGATAGGACCAGCAGTCCATGATAGGCCAGTGCCTGCCACAGCCGCTTAGCAGGAAGCCTGGTAGAGCTGCTGTGGCAGATGCTTACATTCCCCTCGTGTTTCTCACCCCACTTCAGAGTTTGCTTGGACTCTGCTAAGCAGCCAAGCCTGGCCCTGGGGAAGCACTTGTTTAGAAGCCTGGCCGAGCAGCAACCTTCTGTCACTTGGGCCTGTCACAGAAGTCAGTGCTATGCAGAATTACTTTCTGGCCCTGCAGCCACGGGGACTTCTCCAGGGTCTCTGGTGGAGAAAGGCTTCTGTGTGGCCAGCTGTCAACACACCTTGTAGAACAGCCACAGGACTCCCAGGAAGGACCCCTTGAGTGGACCTTCTCTGCCTTGGCAAATTCACCATCGCTCTGGGGCGTGAGGCTGTGGCAGGCGAGTCCACTTGACATTCATTTAGAGACACACTTGTCCACAAATGCTCCAGATGCCCACCTGCTGCTCTGAGGCCCTGTTCTGTCTCAGGGTGAGATGGTAGGAGCTGAGGGTGGAGGTGCCAGCCAGAGCCAGCTTGTCCCCAGCTGGAAGTCCTGTCCCCTCCCAGCCCCCTCTGAGTTGATAATAGTGTGCTAGCTAGATGTGCCTTCCCTGGGCACTAGCTAAATACTTGAACTATTGGGATCCAGGAAACATGGAAAAGATGGTACCAGGGCCAGGCTTAAGAGCAATTAAGCTGTGAGGTGTGAGGAGAATATTGAGCATAATTCCAAGAAGCCCTCTGATTTCTGCGGGGACACAAGAGGTGTGAATTTTACCTTCTTCCTTTGGTAAATAGAGAGAAGCTTCTGGAATCCTGAATTCTGTGCCCATAGAGAGAATCCAGACACAAGTGTGATCCAAGCCTGGCAAGAACCATGGTCAGGGCCCTGGGTTGTCTCCTGGCTTCCTGGTGCCCTAGAACTGGACACACACCATCTGGCTGGAAGGAGGCTACTCTTCTGTCCTGTTCTCTCGGCCATCTCTCTTCTCTCCTATTGACATGTGACACTGTGCAGACATCTGTTACACTCATAACAGTCCAATGGGCATACCTCAGGAAGCAAGAAGGGTGTGTGGAGAGGATTTCAGTAGACAAGAGTTCTTCAAAAAGTCTGTGTATTCTCTGCCCACCAAGTTCTATGAAACATATACAGGAAGCTCTGATAGTTCCACAAAGCTTCGAACAGCACAGGTGTTCGAGTGTGAACTGCATCAAAGAACCCTGCAAAGTCTGTGGCAGCCCAGCCTGGTCCCCAGAGCCTGACCCCACAGCTGCCCCTAGCACATGCGTCCAAGCTCTGCAGCAGCAGCAGGTACCTCCACAAACTGCCTGTATGCACCCACAGTCTCCCAGAGCCTTCACACAGAACCTGATCTTACCGTTTGCATCCATAATCTGCCCCACAGCCATCACCTGCAGCTTGCACTCCCATCACCCTCCAGGCTCACACTGTTGCTGACCTGGGGTGAGATGGTCCAACCACCTCTGTCCAGGCTGGGATTAACGACAGAGAAATGGGCAGCTCTCTGGGTACAGTTGTGGGAGGCACTTTAGGGTTGGTAGTGTCCCCTCACTCATCTAAAGCTCAGCTTGTGCTGGCCAAGGAGAGGGCTGTTCTGTGTCAATACCTTGGCTGTCCGTATGTCCCTGGTCCCACAGCACCTGTCCTTTCTGGTAGGCAGGGCCCACCAGGCACTTTACAGTGAGCTCTTTGCCTTCTTTCCCAAGTCTGATAAGCACAAAAGAAAATGGTGTCCTGGGAACAAGCACACAGGCACACCGCCATGCTTCTGCCAGCAAATGACAGCCCTGCTCAGCTCATCATGGACACTGGCTGGTGGGAGGGTTAACCTGACTTTCAGAACTTCCAGATTAGAGGGCTCCAAAAGGACCATGTCTTCCTCTCAGGACCACTAAGCTGGTGTCTTCAATTGCAAGACAAAGGGATCCTGTCTGCCCACAATGGAAACCTTGACCTTGCCTCACACATTGGTCTCTGTGTGTATAACATTATCTCATTTGTCCCATGCTCTGGGCTGTGCAGATCTTTGTCTTTGATCAGTATAAGTCAGGAGAGAGCATGCTGTGACCTTAACGACTCCCAGAAATAGGCCTAATGGGTCATCACCCGAAAAGGACAGTAAAGTGGGAAAAGCTGGTCAAAGACAGTCCTAACTACAACAGTCTGACTGGGATGGAAACTTCCGTAAGCTCTGCTAAAGTTTGTGGGCTCCTATGCAGTGTATCCTTCCCTGATCAGCTAAGCCAGCACAGGGAGCCAATAATTCACACCCAGGAGGCAAGAAGGGCTTGTCTCCATCCAGCAGAGGGCATGGGGGTAGGGAGGGCGGTGAGTAGGAAGGAGAGCCAGAGGTCAGCTGAACTCAGCTCCAAGCAGCAGAACTTATCTTGAGTTTTTCATGAACCGAACCTCTGGGACTCCACTGATTTCTTTTACCCAGAGTGGAATAGCCAATTTGCAGGCCTCTCTGAACAATGTCGATGATGTCCCTGACTCTGGCCGTTCATGGAGAGACAAAGATAGAAAGAACCACCCTATTCAGCCCCCTCAGATGGCCCCTGGGAGACAGGGCAGCCCATCAGGCTCTGGGAACTTTGGGTTCAGTGAAAAGCTGCTCAAACCTAGGGACATTTCCACAGTAGTAGGTCCTGCCAGGAGTCTCTTCTCTTTCAGCTTGGTATCCCTTTTGAGTGATGGGACCAGCAACCATCATCATTCTACGCAGCTGATTCTGTGCCTTATTTGTTTTTCTGGGAAATACAAACATCTGGGATGGAATTCTGCTGTAGGCACCATTTCACACCTGGCAACGCACTCTGCACCCTACATTTCCCACCACTTAGGCTCCCGAACGGTGAGCGCCAGATCCAGTTGGAAACTGAAACATCAGTTCTGTTTTCAAAATGCTGGATGGCTTCTGCCAGCAATGTGTCACCCCCGCAGCCATAAAGCCCGGCAAAGAAATAAGTTGGCTGCGATAATGTCTGTGGTGTATTCTAACTCAGAAATGTTAGAATCCATCCAACCATAGAAGCTGGCTCCATAAACGAGGTTACAGCTGTAAGATAGAATGCTCTCGAGCTGTTTTATGTTGTGTGGGAGCAGAGGACAAGGGGGATGTGCTCATGATATCAGGAACAAAAAAAACGGATGACCAAATGGTGCTTTCTGTGGAATTTCAACTGTGCTAAAGAGGAAAGAGCTGCCATGTTGGTGCTGGCTCAGGATTTAATGTGGAACTGGCGCTTGCAAATCTACGGCAGCTGCTTTCTGTAGCCAAGAATCCAGGTGAGGATCTTTTTTTTTCCTCTTAGTACACTTAGGTGTCTAAACTTGCCATAATAAACAAATAGTGTGTTTATAATCAAAACTAGGTATTCAAGGCATTACAAAGCTGTCAAGCTGCATGACAAAATTGATTTTATTACCAGCAGAAACTGACAGTGATTGCTAGCCTCACTGTTATGACAAAACACACAGAACATGAAATTTATCATTTTGACTGTTTCGAAGCACACAATTCAGTGGTATTAAGTATATTCGCATATCTAACCACCACGGCCATGGAGTTCTAGGCTGTTCTCATCACCATAAAAGAAAATGGAAGGTTACTAAAATAGTCACAATTCATCGCCCTAACTCCTTGGTCCAAAGAGATGATTAATCGAGCTCTGTCTCTGGATTTATCACTTCTATACACTTCACAGAAATGGGATCATGCAGCAATCTGTGTCAGGATTTATTCACTACCTGTATGAGCTTCAAGGAGGTTAACTGCCTATCTCATGTGTCAGGACTTCATTGCCCTTCCTGGGTGAGTAATATTCTATTTCATGGTCATACCAGCATCACCTTTTCTCTCTTTAGTTTGACATTTGCCTCATCTACCTTTGGCTATGGCAAACTGCATAGTTATGAAAAGGCATGTGAAAGTTTTTGTTTGATGACCTACTTTCAATTCCTTTGGATTCATCCCCTGAGGTGGAGGGAGGTCCTGTGTGAAATAGTAATTCTATTTAACTTACTGAAGAATTGCCAGTCTGTTTTATACAATGTCCACTCAATTGCACATTCTAGATTTGCTTTTAAAAATTGTATATGTATGAGTGTTTTGACTGTATGTATGTCTGTGTGCACTCTTGGTGTCTATGGAGGTCAGACAAGGGAGTCAGATCTTCTGAAACTGGAGGTTGTGAAACATCATCTGGGTACTGAGAATCAACTCTATATCCTCTGGAAAAGCACCCAAAGCTCTTGACCACTGAGACATCTCTCCATTCCCTTATGCCTTCTAACCAGCAATGTATTTGAGCTCTGATCACTCACCACTCTCAAGAACACTTATTCTATCACAATTATTATGACTGCCATCTTAGTGAATTAAAAATGGCCTCCCACCATTGTAGTTTGGACTTGTTTTTGCCACGTTGTGTTAATATTGAAAATGTCTTCCTGTGGATTTTGTCCATTTGTATCTCTCCTGTAAAGAAATGTTTACTTAAGCCTTTTGTTTATTTTCAAGTTGGGTTGTTATTTTTCTCTTGTTGAGTCATAGGTGCTCTTTGTATATTTTGGAACTAGACCCTCATCAGTAGGATTGCAAATATTTCACCGTTTTGTGGATTTTCTTTTCACTAGCTAGATAATGTTCTTAGATGCAGAAGAACTTAAAGCTGGTGAAATATGTTGGCAAGTAGTTCGGTTTTATAAAATGTATTTAAAGTCTATGACACAATTTTCAAACTCTGGATGATGACTCCTCTGGAGTAACTTAGCTGATGTGGGGTGATGAACAATTTGTCAGCAGTACAAATTTTCTGAAACACAGTGACCCGAACTTGTAATAAATCGGAAGTGTCTCTGTACTGACTCCATCAGCCTTGGTTCCTAACACACACATGTGGACTCTGCAGTGTACATGCCATCATGCCACATGTGTCAATGAGCCCTGCCTGAAGTGTCTCCACTCAGTTCTCATACCCTGGCTATGAAGCACAGTGTTTTTACCGGACATGAAAAGTTCTCTGCTTTCATAGAAATAGAACAGTTCACACATGAAAACAAAGACCGCACGTTTCCAGCTGCCACTGTCACGGTATGAGCATCACACTGGTGTATCTTTGAATTACTTTGTGTTCGAATGTTTGGTTTTAAAAATTACTACTTCAAGGGCTGGAGAGACAGCCTGGCAGTTAAGAGCACTGACTACTCTAATGAAGCACCCGAGCTTAATTTCCAGAATCCAGATAGGATGGCTCATAACCGCTTGTAATTCTGTTTCAAGGATCTGACACTCTCTTCTGGCTGCTGAAGGTACCACAGTCATGTGTTTGCACACACACACACACACACACACACACACACACACACACACTGGTACTCATGCTTAAACATAAATACACTTTAAAACCAACCAACCAAACAAGAAAAACAAACCCTACTTATGTTACTAACTTGAGTTAAAAAATATATCATGAATTTTGCTTAGGATTAGGAATAAATATTCAAAAAAATCTGAAATGGCTGTAAATGCATAACTGACATTTGTATTGTGCATTCATGCAAAGAGGCATTCTCAGTGCTGCTGTTTCTAAAATCAAAATACTGATAAATTCTGAAAAAAAATGCTGGAGACTCCCTATGTCTGTCACTATCAACTATTCAGCAATGTCTAATTCTTTACAAATATAACCAGGCAAGCCCAGCTCACTAATACACAAATTTGCATTTGTCTTTATTACGTGATGAAATAATGTCTGTTACAGGGAATTGCTTCTAAATAAGTTCATGTTTGTTTGACCATCAGGAAATGCTCAGCATGTATTAGTCCTTTATACCTCTTGATCATGCCCAGTGCTAGTCAGCATGACTGGACTTAATAGCCAAGTTGTGTTGGGGATTCCCTGCCATGCCATTAGAATCTAGAGGTACAGGTGGGTCACCACGCCTGCCTCACGTTGACAAGAGCCTGGGGTATGACTCTGGCCATCTCCCTTGCACGGCAAATGCTTTAACTACTGAGCTCTCAGGTCAGAAAGCATGGATGCTTCTGTCCAGTTCTCACAGCTCAAGGCAGGTTGCTCCTCTGCCACAGTTTTCATATGATTTATAGCTTTTCCATTCCTATATTGTCCTGTATTAACACCTCAATAATCATAATCTCTGAAGCCCAGCACACACATTTAGGTTTTCTTTGCTTTCTCTTAGCAGCATCCCAGACTTCAGCTCACAGGCCTTTTGTCTCCTGGCTTGATCAACATCCAAGCATGTCACTGTCTCATTGCTGTTGGAGATAGGCTTGTTCTTAGTTTCCTTTGGGTGCTTCATTGCTGTGGTACAAAAGCACAACTGTGTGTGCTTCTCTGAACGACTTCATCAGTCAGTGCTGGTAGGTTTTTCTGGGAGACTTCCCTAGGCGTTCAGTATATGAGACTTCAGTGTCTATGGATAGCAATGGTTTCACTTTTTCTTCTTTAATGTGTATATTTTAAAATATTTTTCTTCCCAGATTTGTCTGACTGGGCATTATAGTATATAACTCAAAGAAACAAACAAAAACAACAATAACAACAAAAACACACCCAAGTGAGTATTCCTATTCCATCTGTCACCTTGACCAAAAGTGTCCTGTCTCCATACTGACTGTTTTGGTCATGTGTTTTTCATAAGCACCTGTACTGTGTGGGAAAAGTTCTATTCTGCCCTCACACCGACCTATGCTCCTTGTTCTTGGGCTTCAGGTTTTGAGCTACTGAGTCATGGTTCTATTGACTGTTGTATCACATGGATTGATCGGCTGACTTTGATGTATTGTGATCACCTGACATCCAAGGAAGGATCCCAGTGTCTCCCATGGTAGAACACTTCCAGTGCTAATTTAGTTTGTTGGCATCCTTATTGATCTCACTGATTTTCACAGTTCTTGTTGGTGTCTGAGTATTTTAAGGGCTGTTTCCTTCTCTTTTATGTTTTGAAATGTTTGAGAGGGGCTGGTGTTGGTTTTACTTAGCTCAGGATGTTTCTCTGTTCCAAGTCTTTTTACAGAACTCAAATAATTGTAGGACTTTTAAAGGCCAAGGTCAAAGCAGAAAAGGAAGATTTTAAACTTTGACCCTAACACTAAGCTCCAACTATCTTTTTCTGTGGGTGGGCAGTTTCTTCAACCAATCAAGCATGGATCCTTGTGATAGCCAATGTTGATTGCCAACTTTATTGGATTTAGAAATGAATGGGGTGTTAGTGAGATCTGGCTTCAGTTATGTCTATGGGGATGGCGAAAGACTAGCCAAGAGGAGAAAGATTTTTATGAACTTGGACAGTTCCCTCCTGTGGAACGGAGTCCAGACTGAATAAAGGGGGAAAATTCCAGCAAATATCAGGGTCCCCTTTGCTCTGGCTCTGAGACATGGGCAAATAGCCTCCTACTGCCAGCCCACTCCCACCATGATGGATGGTTCCCTCAAACTATCAGCTCAAAGAAACTCCTAAGCTGTTTCTTATTGGGTATTTGATCACAATAATTTGTGAACACCAACATGCCCAAACAGCTCCCCACAGTTTGGACATAAATGTCTCATGGAGTTTTATTGCAATTTCAATTTCTCTTTAATTTCATGGACCCGTTTTAGGAAAAATATCTAGCTTAGTAAAAATTTAAAAAAACCAAAAACAAGAACATTTATGATGTCAGAGAGAAGGGAATGAACAGTTCAACCCCTAAGTACAAGAAGCCAAGAATTACAAGGTCAAAGCCACAGCTCTGCATAAACCTGTTCTGCGAGTCACTGCCAGTCCAGTGGTGTTCGGCAGAGCGGACTCTGTTCTGCAATACCCGTGTTCTGTACATCAACACCGCCAGCTGGACACAGTGGCAGACTCTCCTGTGTAGGACCGAGCCTCCTAAGGATCCAGCCTCACAGCTGACTCCTGTGACAGCTGCCTGCTCATTGGACCAAAGTGGGCACCACAGCTCTCACTCAGTCCACCTCGTGCTCTTCCTGATGGTAGAAAAGCCCCTCTTCTCAGCCAGATCATCTCTTTCCAGCTCAAAGGAGACTATCGGAAGCCATGTCTTCTGCCTGCAGCTGCAGCTGAGTTTCTGGGAAGCCAAATTTCAGTACCTTAAGATGACTTTCTACAAAATAACTGTTCACATAGCCACCTCGCCAATTGCCTGGAAGAATCTATGCTTCCTGTCAAAGCGGAGCCCAATAAAGACACAGTTCTCAAAGAGGAGCTGACAATGCATCACAAAACAGGTTTAAAGTGCCAGACTCCCCAAGGACCACTTCTTGGCTGCCGAATTGAGGCCAAGTCACTTGAATTGTCTCAGCCTTAGCTTGTTTCTCTGTAAAATAGACATGACAACAGGCCTACCAGGCCGGATCATTGAGAGAACTAAACGGGGACAGCAGCTCATCATCACCACATGCAGCGAGCCCTGGGTGTTGATGTGTGTCAGTGAGTAGGCAAAGAGCTGCAGCAGGAGCTGCAATGGTGACCACCCACCAAGCTGTCCATGAGGGAGATTAGAAGATGAGGGGTTCACCCTGTGGGACCATATTGGCCCAAGATTAATGGGGGAAGGGTCAAGGAGAATTTCAACCCCAATACTTCATCTGAAGATGACAGAGGTTGGATCACTTTCCTCTCCTAATCTGGCTGCAGAAAGTCAGCTGCCCCATTATTAACCCTGATAAAAATCTACCACTTTGACAGTTACCAGGCTCTGCTCCTTGTTTAACCTTATAAGGATTTTCCACTTGAACCCCCTACCTCCTGAGTATGTAGATGAGGTATCTTTCAGTACCCTGTTCTGGCCAATTGTACATGGCCACACACACCTTGTTCCAGAGACCCTGCCCACTCTCCCAGGGGCATAAAGACCCCCCCTTTTCCCCAGTAAACTGAACTAGCTCTCTGAAGCTGATCCCAATGTGTGTCTTCTTTGCCTGCACACTCACTGCCGACCTTGCATTGTATGCCCAAACCCCAGACAAGTCTGATGTGCAACAGACTGGCTATCCCAAGGAGGAGAAACACACATGGAACAGCACACTTCACTCACCTGGCAGGCTGAATTTCAGAATTCATACATGTGATTCATTCAGCAAATGCTGTGTGTGTGTGCATGTGTGTGTGTGTGTGTGTGTGTGTGTGTGTGAGTATGCATGCATGCCTGTGTGTGTCTGTGTGTTAAGTATTCCTGTTTGCATGTGCATGTGCGTGTGCCTATCTGTGAACATCTATATGGAGGTTAGGGCATTTTTCCATCTGATACTCCCACCAGCTTTTTGTTCTGTTTTTGTGTTTTTGAGTCAGGATCCTTCACTGAACCTCAGCTTATAGGTTCAGCTAGTCTGACTGTCAGGAGAATCCTTGGGATCCTCCTGCCTCTTCCCCTGATCCTGGACTTACAGATATATGCTGTCATGCCTGGTTTATACATGGACACAGGGGCTCTGAACTTGTTTCTTCATGCTTGTGCAAACTGAACCATGTCCTCAGTCCCCCAGCAAATGCCAACTGAATGATAGGTCACTGCCAGGAACCATCCTAGATCCTGATGACATGATGGTGAAATCTGTCTTAAGCGTTTTGAGCTGGGTCAGCAAACGTACTTCACCAGTAGCCAGATGATACATATTTTCGGGTTTGGGTCTGTGTGTCTCATCATAGCTCTTCACCATCTGCAGAAACATCTATAGGCAGCACAAACACGAATGAGCATGGCCAATTAAATCTCTTTACAAAACAGACTATGGCATAAATTCAGCCCAACATCTATAATTTACAGACTTCGACAGTCTAATAGAAAGATGAGTAAATAGAAAGGGGGCTGAGGAACGTTCGGATGGGGTAAGGCTTCTCAGGAAGAGAGATCACTAAACAAGACCACGGAAGAGCCAGGAATGGAGGGCAGGGAGCAGTGTTCTAGGAGGAGGGCAGAGTGTAGGAAGGCCAACAGCTCAGGCAGAGCAAGGCATAGAAGCAGCGACAGAGACAGACGAAATGCCAATGGTCCTAAAGAGCCCGATACAGCTTCTGTTCTGGGAGAGCTGACATGGCTGAGCCAACCCAGAAGAGACTGGACATGGGCAGATTCAGGAGGAGTATGGGAATGGCTGAACAGTTTGGGCCCAGTCCTATGCTTGAGGGCCTGAGGTGAGGGTGGCAAGGTGAACTTATATCTCCTGCCATCTAGGAGAGAACATTGTTATGGATTAGTAAGCATTGGGGAGGGCATTGAAAGCCTGGATGGAAGCTGCCACACCCACCCAGAGGGAGAAAAAGGCTGGCTGGGTGATGAAAGGGAGGAAAGGGTCCTTTAGTGGTGAACAGGTTGCCTGGGATATGTGAGGGGGTAGGGCTGAGGAACCAGGCCTTTGCTCCAAGCTTACATGGTCCTGTGGCTTCTTGGTCCTTCCTCCTGACTCTTCTTCCAGTGGGGCTAAGCATGTGGACCCCACTTCTGATGAGGGCCATGAATGGTCACTTTCAGCTGTTCCCAGGACCTAGACTACCCTTTGCTAGACAGCAGCAGTGCTTGACTACATTATGCTAACTCTGGCATGGCCTCTAAATGAGAACCATGTTTAAACGAAACCAAAAGGTGATCGATTTAAAAAACAAATAAAAAGAAAGGCCAGGTGCTTCCCTCACAGCCAATCTGCATGTTTCTCTGTGTGGTATTTCAATACTGCAAACCTTCAAAGTTTAGGGACCACAGACTGAAGAAGAAGAAGAAAGAAGAAGAAGAAGAAGAAGAAGAAGAAGAAGAAGAAGAAGAAGAAGAAGAAGAAGAAGAAGAAGAAGAAGAAGAACTAAACTAAAACCTTTGAGCTCATTAAGAACAAGAAGTTGAAATCTCAGGACGAAGTCCTTCTATATTTAAATGCTCGCCTCTCACACCCATTTCTGAAGAGGTTAAATTGTGTGCTTTACTGTACGTCCTCAGTCCTGACTCCTCAGAATGCCAAATGAACTGTGTGCACATTGCTCCAGTGTCACAGCATTCTGGAGCTCTCAAGAGGTGCACCTCGAGGACACCAACAAAGTGTGTAGAGAAACAACGGGGAATTTCAAAGCAACAGTAGAATATGACTCAGAGGGCCAGAGAGGGACCCCCAGCACTAAAACAGAACCCGGACATGAAGGCAGCACATGGGGGGTGGAAAGGGGCCAGTCTTGTGGCTTTCTGGCCAGCCAATCCAGCTATAAGGGCAAGTTCCCAGTGTTGCCAGACACCTTGCCACAATAAAAGTTAAAATAAAATGAAATATTAAAATGTAGAGAGCAATAGAGATATACAGCAACATCAAACCCGGGCTTTCACACATGTATGAATTGTGCATACACACACACACACACACACACACATACACACACACACACGCACGCACCAAAAATGATAACACCTACAGCTACACTTGGTTATTTAGGAACAACCTTGTGTGGTGGTTGAATTTGACTCTAAATAAATCCTCAGAAAAATCTATGGAGACCCCTAACGATCAGGATTAAAATAATAAAGTTTAAGATGAAAGGTTAGCTTTCTCTCTAAAATCTCCTGAGCCATCTAAAAGTAAGAATTCTCTCTGTCCTTCTCCCTCTCTCTTCTCCCCTTCATTCCCCCTTTCTTCTCTCTCCTCCTGTCTCACCCTCTCTCTATGCATATCCAATGTATAGAAATAAACCTATCTATGCTACACATATATGTGCATGTGTACACAAATCCTATCCTTGTCTCAGAATTTAAAACTAATTTAATTTCTAGCTGTTGACACATTAACTCTTTTGGGCTCTCAAAGAAAGTGATGGTGAAAATATCAGACTAGAAAAGACCCTGCAGGGTGAATTCTTCCACGAGGAGTTCCCGAGCCTAGGATCCGGCCCAGCGCTCCATTGTCTTAATGGAGTTTATGCTGAATGCAGACAGGAAAAAAAAGTCAAGTAAGATTTTATTCTCGTAGCAAGCTGGTTCTGATGTATGACATTCATACAAGGCTAAATAAATACAGCATCCTGGGGAAATAAATCCAAATTTGAAGTCTGAAAGGGCAGTCATATTTCTTGAATATTCTGAATGTCAGCAGCTTGATGGGGAAAGAATAACACAATAGCTGGGATACACAGGTCCACTCCGGGTGTCTCTGGTGTGTGCCCCCGAGTTTAATTTGTTGAATCTTGTGTTTTCCATCCCTGGTGCCTGGTGGCATTTATTATGCTCCCTAAAACTACAGCTCAGAAAACATGGGAAAGGTCACTGTTTCCTGGTTATGTTTTTAAAAGAAGGATATGTTCCTCTATAAAAGACGATCCTCCGTGTGCACTGTTTCTGAAATTGAAGTGAATCTAGTTCTTGACCCCAGAATCCCTGGCTCATCTCTGAGCACCCTGTAGCATGCCTCCCCCTCCCACCCCACCTACGCATGTGTGAAATGCCTGCTGTCTGGACTCCCACCTGAGTCTGTGGAAACAACAGCACCAGGCCTCAGAGTGGTTCAAGTCCCCTCAAGACCCTCTGTTGTTGAACACGGCACCTGCCAGTGTTCAACATTAATCCCCTGGATTTAAAAATAACATAAACCGTGCATCTTTATAACAGTGAGTTTCCTTATGGCTGTCAGCCTTGACAGCGCACCAGCACTGAGCTTGGCCACCAGCAAAGGGGGCTGTGTGTTAAAGCTTGGAATCTGCTGAGATGATGATGTCTGGGCCTACTGCTCTGTCCAGGCTTACGTGATATTTCTCTCATCCCAAGTATGGAGGACGATGCCTGTCAGTCATCTGGTCTCACTGAAAATGGAGCATGGAAGGAATGGTGTGCTTTACAGGATAGCTTGCAGCTCGGACAAGGGGGAGTGTTGGAGCAAGGACAGGCTTCACCTCCAGTAGATGGGCCATTCCAGTGGACACAAAGACACAGAGACTTTACACCAGGGCTGTAGACCTGCAGTGAGCTGGGGGACACTAAAGGGAATGGGGATTTAGAAGTCATGGTTCAGGTGCAAGCAGGTTTGGTAAACCAAACTCCCAAGAAGGAGACAGGGCTTTCTAGTTTGCCAAAAGACTTATACCTGAAGCTGTGCCATCTTTGTTCTTCCAAGTTCCCCTAGTCCCTTCCCACCAGCTTAGCTCTCCTTCAGGCCAAAGTGTCTTGACACCCCACTGTCACCTGTTCTTAAGGCCTCCTGAGATCAAGGAGCTACCATGGAGGTGTCTAACCCGCCGTTCATTGTACAAAGCCAGGCATGATGAATGGAGGTTTGCCCTAGCTCAGAGAAGGAATCCATTCATAAACAGGTTTATTCATAGAAATGACAAGCACTGGGCTGGGCAGATTGTCAGAAACTGAGCATGTCTTATGAGCAGGACCCACACCAAATATCAAAACATTGGTTACACCCCAGACCTGTCAGCTGGACAGCCATAGTGTGACAGTAGTATGGCCCAGGTCTCATGGTGTTCCCATGGAGCACAGCCCAGATAATCACAGCATCCCCATGCTGTACTGCTCTGAGAATCACCTCTTTCCCAAGCTGCATTGCTCTGAGAACCGCAGCATTCCCAGGGAACACTTCTCAGAGAGCCGCATTATTCCCAGGATACACTGCCCAGAGAATCAGTGTGCCCATGATTCACTACGCTGAGAATTACAATGTCTCCACAACATTCCCAAGGTGCACTGCTCCAAGAACAACAGTGTTCCTGTGGTATACTGTTCATAGAACCACAGTGTATCCATGTTGCAATGCTCTAGGAACCAAGGCATTCCCATGGTACACTGCTCTGGGAACCAGTGTTTCCATGGTCCACTTCTCTGAGAACTACAATATTCCTGTGGTACACTGTTTAGACAACCACAGTATCTCATGGTGTAATGCTCTGGGAACCAAAACCTTCCCATGACATACTGCTGAGACCCACCTCATTCCCTTAGTGCTGGGCCTGAGTCCTGGCATGGGTTTGTCTATGTGAGCCTCCTCTGTTGTGTATCTGCCTGGAATAACAGCCCACCTCCCTGCAGTGCTCTGCCTCCACAAACAGGTACAAGACAGATCTCTGAGTTTGGCAGACAGTGCTTGGGAGTTTGCCCTGCCCCGCTGAGTAAAACTAGCAGCTTAAGAATTGCTTTTTCTTGGGACTTCAAACTGTTACCACAGAGCCAGCTGTCCTTGAACAGCAAATCTCACTGTGGGTGGGCTGATTCTTGGTGAATTAGCAGCACCTTGGTGATCACATTCAAGAGGCATGAAAGGGTTTTCTTTTTCCTTTTCCAAGCACAGGCTATAAAGAGCAAGCTCAAGGACCAGCAGAAGAAGTAACTTGAGGTCTAGAGGAATAGCCCTCCTGCCTCCAAAATGCCAAAGCCCTGTGAGAGCCTTGGGTCTGAGGGAGGCTCTGAGCCTCTGAAAGCAGTAAATGCATGGCCCTGTGGAAGGCGCTTTGTTCTTCAGGTCAAGGCTGTTTGCCAGGCACTTGTGTGTTCCTTGCAGAGCATTGTCAGGATCACAATGACTACAAGCCTGAGCTGTGAGATTAATTCACATACCTGCGAGCCTTCAGCCATGGGGCTGGGAATCCTACCCTATGCTCTGGTATACAGGGACTAATGCCCTCATTTCTGTGGCCTTTGGATGTGGCTCCTGTTGAGTCTACTGAGCAAAGCCAGACTTGCTCTAGGCATGTAGTCCTATTCCTGAAGTGAGCTAGGTCCCAAGGAATCAGAAGGCATGGGGCAAGGGCACATAAAGACCACTTTCTATTCAGTTGCTGCTGACACCCTGGTAGAGCCCCAGGGACCCTCTGTGCCTCACTGGCCAGCCCAACCCTGCTCTGCCCCAGGAACTCACTGCACATGTGTCAGGTACAGAGCCAGACACTGGAGCATTTCCCCTGTGCCTCCCAAGTGTCTCCACGAGGATAGACTGCAAACCCATCACTGATGGGGAAAGCAAAGAGCTTGGGAGTACCGCATCAGAGAGAGGGGCTCTGTGGACCAGAGTCTGCAGCCTGGGGATCCAGATCAGAGTCTGCACCTTATATAGAGACCCCAGCCAAGATGAACATCAGAGTCACTTGGCTGTGTTGAAGGACAGTCCCTCAGGGTAGGAGTAGCAGCTCTGTCCTTAGATACTCAGAAGAGAGAGGCCACCTCTCCTTGTATGTCAGGGCATGTCACTTTTCTATCAAGATAAAACTCACACCACATGAAAATCGCCACTGAAAGTGTACAGTTGAATGGCATTTAGAATTGTACAATGGACTGCCTCATGCCTTGATGTAGCACCAAATATTTATTGCCCCAAAAGGCAACTCCATCTTAGCAGTCACTCCTTGTCCCACCTCAGCCCCTGGCAGCTCTTAGCCTGCTTTCTGTCTCTGCGTGTTTGTGTGTCTTGCTATCCCATGCTCTTGTGGACTGTGAATGTGAAGTGTCCCACACAGAGTCAAGCATGATGCCAGATGGTGGACTCAGGCACTAGTGGGAGCCTTCAAGGGTCACAGCCCCCCAACAAGCTGTGGCCACAGACTGTGGCCGGCCTGGCCTGGGCTGCCCACTGCTTTTCCCACCACAGTGGCCTTACCCCCTAACCTTGGGCCAAATTGGTTCCCTTAAGTTGATTGTTAGGCATTTTGTCATAGCAACAGGAAAAGTAACCAACATGTGTACCCATGAGGTCCTAGGTCAGATGATCTTTTATTTGTCATTTTCTTCTTAGCCTACTGTTCAAGGCTCAGGCACATGTGCTTTATTCCTTTGATGGCTGAGTGCTATGAAAACATGCAGGAAACAAGGCATCCTCCAAAGAAAACTGACTCAAAAGTTCACGAAGTCTTACTTTTCTCCTGGGCTCTCTCACTACTTGACCTTCCTGGAGATATTTAATTACATTAGGGTTTGTGATTTCTATCAATCAAGTAAGAAAATCATTCCCACCCAATGCCGGCCTGTTCTGAGAACTAAGTTTGAAAACAAAGATTGTCAGATTGCCTGGCACAGAACCAAGATTCATACAATAGCTTACAACTTGCCCCTCACCTTCTGGAGAGATTGCTTCTTGCTTCCACCCATGGAAACTGGGGACTCAGCTCTGTACACCAGCTGTGTGTCTGGGATATACATGCAAACCTATTCAGAAGGAATCGAGTCATGATTTATAATTATTGAATAAAGAATACCTAAGTGGAGACACTTGATAAAAGGACTCTACTCTGGCACCCTTGTTCATACAGGTTACCTGCTCATTAAACATTTTCCAAAGGTGTCTGGCATTCCTCAACACTGACCGGAGGGCCAGTACACTGTGCCCTCGAAGCTAAGGAAGGTGTCCTGGACTGCTGTCCTGAGAGCAGCACAGCTGTCACCTTCTCAACCAGAGCAGCTGTGATCACTGCTAGGGGACCCTCCACAAGGGGATGCCTGCTGATCCCCTCAGGGGAAGGGACCATGTCGGTTAGACCTTCACCTGAGATTCTAGCCTCCCACCCTTCCCAGCCTCATGTGATCACGGAAGGCAATCGGATGTTTAAAGGGTAGGGGACTGACTGAAGGAGGATGCAGCCTCTGGGAGATTATCATGCATGCTGGAGATCCTTTCTGGTGAGACCGCCATTTTAGGGTCGCCAACGCTCTGTCAGGGAGCAAATAGTCTCTTTCATTCACAAAGCTTGACCTTCCTTTGATCTGTAGGTGACCTGTCTAGTACGAAGAGACATTTATTACCATCTCCCCTGGGAAAGCTCATGCACCAGATGGGCCATATATTTAGTCAATGGCTCAGCACATGTCAGGTGACCTGTGCAACTGTGAGCCTACGAAGTTCAAGAGGAGGAGATTTGATAACCCCTGGCTCCAAAGGAACTGTCTCTAGACTCCCAGGCCACAGGCAAATGCAAACACTATTTGAACCGGGAAATGTGTCTGGAAGTTACAGGTAAAAATGTTGGTTGACTGGATCCTGTCAAAACTGAGGTCCGATTCCCTCCAAAACCTGGGAGCCAGGGGCATTCTGTCCCTCTCACTCTGTTCTCAAGGGAGGGGAGCTTTGATGTCTTCCAGGGCAAGTGTCCCTCATCTGTAAAACTGGCAGGATACTTAAAAAAAGACTTTCATCTTAATGAGGCATAGAAAGGGCTAAGAAATTATGAAAATGTATAATCTAAGGTGGATGTTCATGGGAAAGGAAGGTGAAGGTGCACAGTCAGGGAGGAGCTGGTCCAGTATTCTGTCAAGCCAAGAGGTACATGTCTATCTAGATCAGGGGACCCGAGACGCTTTTGCTAACCCTGAGACTGTTCTAGAAATGTGCTGGCCAAGATTTAAAGATAGGGATCAAAAATATGTTTTCAAAAGAAAAACGTTAGGACCAAAATGTTTAATTTCCCGACAGTCCTCTATGAAAGAGAGTAGAAGCTGCAAAGAAGTTTTTCATTTTAAGAGACTTAATGTTATACACTCTGGCCAAAAGATACTGCCCACACAGCTAAGGCACCAGGGGCTCTGTGGTTCTCAGCTCTCAAGACATCTCTAAAGGTTGGTGAACTGTACTGAATGGGATGAAGAAATAAGCTTGCCTTGAGTGCAGGGAATCATATGAAAGAAGGAGGGATAGACCTGGAGGGGACTGGAGCTCCATAAGGAGAGCAACAGAACCAAAAAAAAAAAAAACTGGGCCCAGGGGTCTTTTTTGAGACTGATACTACAACCAAGAACCATGCATTGAGATAACCTAAACCCCCTGCACAGATGTAGCCCATGGCAGCTCAGTCTATAAGTGGGTTCCATAGTAAGGGGAACAGTGGCTGGCTCTTCAATCACCTCCTCCTGACGGGGGAGCAGCCTTACCAGACCACAGAGGAAGACAATGCAGACAGTTCTTACATAATGATCCTTGAGGGGAGGAATATGAAATCCATGTCCTGCTGAGGTCTGAGCATCCCAAAGTCTCCTATTCACTGCACCTTGACCAGTGTGGATCTCTGTGGTAATTCTATCTACTGCCAAAAACAGCTTCTCTGCTGTGGGCTTGAGAGATGTACCTATCTATCTAACAATACTTATCTATCTAACAATACATCGTTAAGAGTTGGCTTAATGTGTCCATTTAGTAGAGTAATAGTAATGGGTTCTTCCCAAAAGCCTATGACCTGCCTGGCCACAGTTTCTTGACCATAATTTATTTTGGGTTTTAGAAACCTGATTCCACGGTGGATAGATTAATTTATATTTCTATCTGCATCTCAGTTGGCATTTATTATTACTTTTCAATTTATTATTTGAGAATTTCATGATCTTGACCATATCAACCCCAATTTCCTTTCCTCTGTTCACTGTGATTCCCAACACATCTCTCTTTCAACTTAATTTCCTCTACTTTTTATATAACTCACTGAGTCCAGTTAGTGTTGCCCATATGTACATGGATTTGGAGTACTCTACTGGGGTTTGAGCAACCCACCAGTGGCCACCCCAGGAAAATGACTGTCTCTCCCTAGCCACCACCAACTACCCGTAGTTCCTCAGATATGTGTGAGACTGATAGAGGACTCAGGATCACAGTGGTGTTGCGACCAAGCTGGGCACATAAGCCAGCTCCTAGATCTGGGTTCCTGCCCTGAAACTGGGCTATGGCCTCTGTCCTTAGGCTCTTGGTTAAACTTGTCCTATCCCAGTGAAGTGATAGTCATACTGTCTACAGCAGATGTGCTTTCTTTTTGCTCCTTGAAGGATGACATTTGGATCTAAAACCCTCTTTCCATTTTTCCCATTTTTGTCCCCTTTTGTCCCAGAGGCAGTGTTGTTGGCAGTGGGACCGTATACACAACTCTGCAGGTATGTTACAAAGTCTGTTGGAATCCATGCCATTTGCCTAGCGCCAAACCCACTGGATCCAAGCTGGCTTGTCCCCAGCTCCCAGTGGGCTGCTGAACCTGGGAAAGATGTCAAGAAACCTAGATATATGATGGGGTTTCTGAGGCATGCCCTTGGTCTACAGAAGACCTCTGCGTTTCCCCAGGCATCTTTAGGCACCATTCAAACTCTTGTTTCTCCTCAGGACCATGCTGTATCTACAGCCCCTTGAATTGGTACTTCATGTGGGGATATTTTGTAATTTAAAATTCTGCCATCTGAGCATGCAGAAATCATGCCATCTGGGGGCTCATTGTGTCCCTATTGCTCCATTTAGCTAATATCCTTCTCTCACCTCTCTTTCCTAAAGGCACCCCGGAAATGCCAATGGTATCTTCAACACACTGCAGGGGAACATTCTTAGTATCTCTTTCATCATCTTCTATTTTTCTAAGAGCAACAGGACTGCCAAGCTGCCTGCCATCTCCTGTCAAGGGTCCCTTTCTGACACCACCCAACACTTCCCTCCCAGCCATACTGACAGCTCTGGTGGGTCCCTCATCCTACACAGAGGCACACTTCACAATGCCTCTGAATTCCTCAGGTTGTCAACAGCTCAATGCTTGGCACCACACAGAAACACCAACCAAAATTGTAGGTTGTTGCTAGTAAAATGGTGCTGATTGAGGACAGCCTTGTCAAGAACTGTGGGGACATAGCCTGGTAAGCTGCTGTTGAATGTGGTGCAAGGTCTTGGGCAAGCCCATGACTGAGCATCGTATTACTTCAGATGCCATGGGATCAGAGATGTGGGGTCCTATAAGGGAGGAGGATACCCTGCCTGGGACAGCATAGAATGACAGAGAATGTGATAGAGACATGGGGATGAGGTCCTCCCCCAGGAGTCAGGGTGAAGCCTCTTGCTTTCTGAGAAACAAGAATTCAAGGACGAGACACTGCCCAAGCTTCAAACTATTCTGCATTCCAAACATAGATGGGCAGATTATCAGGAATCTCAAATGAAACCCATTACCGGAAAAGGGCAAATCCTAACACCCTCTGTGGCCCAAGTGGTTCCTCGTTTTACCTTTCTTGGATCGTGACTTCATCCAAGATACCCTCAGAACCATCCCACTTATTAGAATGAGAGAAAGGGGTAAGTTTCTTTGCAAGAGGGCTAATATCAGGATGTAAAGTCAATCAATCAATTTAAAATGAAGTATTAGCAACCTGAAAACTGCCAAAATGGTCCATACAGTTAAAGCAGAGAAGCTTAATAGTGACTTTTCCCTCAGAAGCCCACATCCCTCTGTGAGTGTGGGTTATCCTTTACCTAAATGAAACTCTTTGTCTTGATCCTCCTGTTTATAACCCATGTTAAACATGTCTTTTAAGGTCGACAAGAGGGCACAGTTGGTGAAAAGGCATCTGGCCAAGCCTGTCAACATGAGGTTGATCTCTGGGTACAGCATTCAAAAGAGAATTGGTTCCTGAAAATTGTCCTCTGCCCTCCACACCCACATGCCTGACCACACACACATACCACACACAAGATAATAATGAATAAAAGTTAAGTTTGCCAAATGTCCCTTGATAAACTGTGACTTCTTTGTGAAGGCCACCCCTCTTTCTAGCCCTGTCCTACCTAGTTGTCTCATCGCCCCAAGTCTACTTCATGCAGGATAGTACTGAAATTCTTTCCTGTGTCAAACCACGAATCCTCTGCTTGCCAGAGTCAAAGTCCCTCAGAGATTAAGGGAGCTCTCAGGCTACTGAAGGTGGCCTGTGGAGTTGGGCATCTGTCCCATCACTATTGATGCTGGGCTCAAGGAGCTTAAACCATAGGAAAATGGACTTTATGGGAAAGAAAATGATTTAGCAACAACACATTAGTATGCACTTCTCATGCTTATAAAATTAAGAGTAAAACTGAACAAGGACTTTTAAGTACCTGGCTGTCTCCTGATCTGATCTGATCCTGTCTCGGGGGAGAGAGAGAGAGAGAGAGAGAGAGAGAGAGAGAGAGAGAGAGAGAGAGAGAGAGAGAGAGAGAGAGAGAGAGAGAGAGAGAGAGAGAGAGAGAGACTAAAAGAAAAAGCCAGCAGCTTCCAGAGCTTCCAGGGGCACATGTCCTATGGAGTTTTACCATTCCATGGTCATATTCCATAATGTCAGAGTAACGCAAATCAAAACTAAATAAAACCAGGCCAAATGTTATTATAGGACCCCAGAGACAAATACTTGGGACCCTTAATAAATATCAAAACACATTTCTTTTAAGAAAAGTCATACTAGTGACCTTCATATGTTGGTGACATTAAAATGTCACAGGGACAGTGCTAAGCATGGATATTCATAAATTCCACAGAAGTAATTGTCCTATTACAGATCAAATTATGTTCCATATAAAACACTCATAAGCTTTGGGGCACTTTGGAGCAGACAAACATAATGGAATTGGTGTTTAATGTTTAACAGTAAACACATTACCATACACTTCATAACGCCCTCCACTATGTAGCCTTTTGATATGTAAATGTACTTTTCTAAGCATAGAGAGCATTGCGTGGCTGGCGTCCAACTTAGAAAAATTAATCAAGGCTTCTAGATCAGCCCTGTTTATATGAAGAAATCAGCCAGATTAGAGCCACCAAAACCGTCAAAACATCTTGAATATAAGCATTCTTTTTCCTTTGTAACAGCACTAGGTTGACGGTTGCTGAGGTGAGAGGCTGTGAAGACCAGCAAGGGAGACAAAAGGTTAAACTGGGTTGTGGGTGTCCCAGTACTCACTGCCCAGTGCTCTGCAGAGACTGTAGAGCTGGGGTCTAACCTGGGCTGGGCCACCCTTTGGTCACAAAAGTTCACAAGTGGGCATCTGGCTTCACCTGGTAGAGCTTCTTGGCTGTGAAGGTGGTAAGAGGGGTAAAACTCTTGCCAAGCTACTATGGAGAGCTGACCCAGAACCAGGTGTGCTCAAATGTGCTCGATCCCCTTGGTGCTGGGAAGAGAGAAAAAGACTCTGGAGCTCCCTGGCCAGCCAGTTACCCTACATGGCATAGTCTGGGCAATGGAGTCCTCCTGGCCCCAAACTAGATGGACAGCATGTGAACAACTACGCTGAAGTTGCCCTCTGACGTCCACAGGAGCACACACTCACACACACACACACATTCACACACTCACCCTACTCTGTCCCCATGGGAGCTGGCACAAAGCACAGCACTGACCACGTCTCAGGCAGTCCTAACAGACTGTTCATCTTGGTTTCTGGCCACCCAGCTAAGGGTCCAGCCCTGAGCCCAGCAAGACCTGTGGATTCTCAAATTCTTTCCTAGGGCAACGCCAAGAAGAACGTGGCTTGGTGACCTGGCCTCATTACTGAGCGCAGCAAACCCACATTCAGCTCTGACTGTGAGCCCTGAAGCTGCCCTCTCTCCGGCCCTTCTGAAGCCTGGTGCCTTGAGCAAGGAGAGGAAAGTCTGATACAGCGAGACCCTGGGCAGCAGGAAGGAATGGCTCTTAAGCAGAGGCATCGATGGCTCACCAGCACCTTTGTTACAGAGGAGCCCTCAGAAGCCTCTTCCTCCTACACAAATCCCTTGACCCAGTTCAGCAGGAGCAGGCAATTCATCACAGTCAAAACAAAGACAGGAGGTATATGAAAGTAGGCTGGGACAGTGCCTGCATCTATGCAGCTCGCATGCCAGTCTGCCCTGCACCACACTGGCCCTGCATTGTACCACACCATTAGAATGAGGGTGGAGGACACCTGCTCAGCCCTTAGAGTCATGTGACCTAGCCTCAGCTTCCTACATGCAATACAAGTTGTGCAATCAAAAACTCTTTTGATGCCTTTTTTTTTTTTTACCCCATTTGTAAACACAAGCTTACCCTTACAAAGCTGTGGCTCTCAACCTTCCTAATGCTGTGACACTTTAAAGCATTTCCTTATGTGCTGACCCCCAGCCATAGAATATCTGATATACAGATGCTTTTTGATGACTCCTGCAAAAGGGTTGGTCAACTCCCAAAGGAGTCACAATCCACTACTGTAAAGGTAATTTGTTATACTGAAACTTGGAGAGATGGATGCCAGTAAAGCTTGCTGCGGCTGTTCTTAGTGCACTTTAAAGTATATTTTCAACACAGGCTAAGACCAGCCACAGCAAGATGCAAAGGATCAGACTAATCCTCTGCATGCTTGACTGCATGCCTGAAAACGGGCCAAGCCCGATAACATCAAAACTTAGAGTTTTCATAGAACTGAACATTGTGAGGCAGGTGTAGAATCACAAAGGAACTGTTCAAACTACAAAGAAATTGTCTCTGAGAGATCTGTAAATGACAGAGGGGAGGAAGTTAGTTGGGAAGTCCTCAAGTCCTACAAAACGCTAAAGAAGTACACGGAAGCTCCACAGTGTGAGAAATAGGACAGAGACACACAGGGCCAGTGAGAGGGCACAGAGAGTGAAAGAGAGTGCGGTTAAGCCTCATGACCCACGTGATGGAGGGGAAGAAAGAACTGACTCCAGCAAGCTTTCCTCTGAGCTACAGGAGAGAGAGAGAGAGAGAGAGAGAGAGAGAGAGGAGAGAGAGAGAGAGAGAGAGAGAGAGAGAGAGAGAGAGAGAGAGAGAGAGAGAGAAGGAGAGAGAGAACTTCTAGAAACAAAAAGGGAAAAACTTAAAAGGTAAACATGTTTTTAAAAAAAGAAGCTTATGTGGAAGGGGAGGTTATCGAAAACAAAGATGAATCAATAGAATGTAGAGGAGGAAGGGATGACAGATGAAGATGCTCCCAGGGAGGTGGGGATAGAGGAAGGCTCAATGCACAGGCAAAGTAATTGCCTTGTCTAGTAGGCTGCCAAGGAATGCCTGAGCTCAGAAACTCACAAACGTTTTGAGCAGGAGGGGCATCAGGAGAGAAACCAGGCAAAGTCCCCAGGGAATACTGCTGAAAATCCTCAGCAAGAAGACTGAGGTCATCAGGGAAAAGAGAGGTATCACACATATGGAAAAAACCAAACAAAAACCAAAGCAAACCTTAAAACAGCGAAAACATCCCGTAAGAAACCACAGGCCTGAAAGAGGAAAATAAGCTTAGAATTTTACTTCTAACACACAGGTTAAAGAAAGTTCCATGGCAGAGACCAGCAGAATGTGTTTCTAGTGGCCCAAAACTGAGAGATGCGGAAAGTTATGGGTCAGAAGCTGAGGCTAAGTCCATAGAGTTCACCTCACCCCCATCCTTACCCCTGCCAAAATGCAGAAGTAGCAGCCCCCAACATTTGTAAGTTGAATGAAAACTTTAAATCTGAGTTGTCATCAGATCAGAAGATGCTGAGCCAAAGAAACATGGAAACTAAGGTGGAGTATGTGACTCTCAAGCTCCTCAACCCCAGGGAGAGAGAAAACAAAAGAACAGTATCAGAACGAAGAGGCATTACTGCCCAGGACCCAAGAGCCTTCGCAGGAGATGAGGAAGACCCAAGGCAAATGCACTGGTGTCTCCATTCAGGAAGAGAAAGTAGTCATCATGCTCTATGTTGAGAACATTTTGAGAATGCCAGTGAAATTTTTTTAAAAAATCTTTAAATATAAGAAGGCTGGATGAATTTTCCCTGAGAAGACTCTGTCCAGTGAATTCTTTAAACAGAAGAGAAATTGTAATAGAAGAAAATGTGGACTTAGGTAAAGACTGAAGAATGTCAGAAGTGATAAATGTGAAGAAATAAGAAATACCCACCACCATTGATACCTTTAAAAAATGAATACCCATTTAAGCAAAAGTAACAAGAAAAAATGGTTTGCACAACACGTGTTGAAGAGAATCTGGGAAAACATCAGGGCACATGTTTAAATAAGCCACCTGGGAAGTTGGCACTTAAAGGTCAGCTGTGATCAATTAATTTAGTGTCACATAATGCTGCCATCATTTGCTTCTTGTGGCTATGATAAAACACTGACAGAAAGAAACTAGGAAAGGAAAGGGTTTATTTAGCTTACAGGTTACAGCCCATCACTAGCAGGAACTCAAGAGAGAAACCTAGAGCAGGAACTGAAGCAGAGACAGGAAGGAGCTGCTTCCTGACTAAGCTGTGGCCTTCACTTAGCGGAGGTGGGACATCCCAGAGGGAAGCCTGGGACAGAGAACTTCAGCAAAAGAGTATGATGCTTGAAACTTGGGGACTGTTGCTACTCAATGGGTGACATGATTTGGCCAGTGAACAGCCATCACAGGGCATCAGAGTAAACAGGAGAAGGCAGATGGATGACCTGTGGCTAAGCAGAAAATCACAAGGGGACATTTATGTTTCCTAAAAGACACCAAGTTCACTTGTGCCTTGGGAGCTGCAGCACCCTGCTTAGCAGATGTCCCCAGAAGACAACCAGGACACAGAGAAAACTGCGGACTGGAAGAAATGCCCAGAGGGGCTCCTACTAGCAACTCCACACTAGCAGTATTTTATTAGAGTTGTGTGCACAACCCTACCCCACCACAGCCTCTTCCTTACTGTACTCTGATTCTTCTTAATTCTGTTTCTGTTCATGGATAATTTCACTTCTACTTTCTTCTTATGTGTATATACCTAATTTTGTGTTTCTATATAAAATCTATGAACCACAAATGAAAAAAAAATTGGGGTTCTGACTGTTGGACACTCCATGACTTTGAAATAGTGAGTCAATTTTGAGGTACAGCTGACTCAGGGCTCTTCAAGTAAATACCAGGGGACCAAACGGCTGGTCACATGGTCTGTTAAACAATCATTCTTCGAAACAAAGAGCTCTGAGATAGCCAGAGTGTCCTGGGAAGTCCTGAGCCCTGGTTTCCCGTGCCCGGGACTTCATTGTGCTTATTTGCACATGGTGAACTAAGCCCTTCAGCTAATAATCAATTCTGTTTGGATGAGATCAGCATATGGCCCCGAATCGACTCTTGAAAGCCAAGCTCCTACAGACAACAAAATCCCAGCTTAACAGCCAGCTGTTACAGAGGAAGGGCCAACTGCTGACCTGACGGGGAACCTTGCCCTCTTCAGGCAGACGGTCAGGGTCGACTGCAGGGAAAGATGAGCAGGAAGACTGACTCTGCCCTTCCTGTCTGAATGTTCACAGCCAGCGGCTTGCTGGGCAGGTGCCCCTTCTATGCTACAGTCTGAAGCCACAGTCCTTCCTGTCCAGGTAGACCCGGCTCTCAGACCATGAAGGGTGAGGGATCTCACAAGGATCCCTGGCCATTTTTGACGGGTACATTTAGATGGAAAGCAGAAGACAGGCATTGGAGAGGGATGGACAGTCTGAAGTCACTCTGGATTCTCTACCAAAGGAAAAACATTTTTTTGCACACAATACTCCAAAGTTCCTGGAGACCTCCCTGTGAACTTCGGCGAGGCACTCATGTCCTCAGGACTACTTACAGGGCAGGACAAACACAAGCAAAATCCATAGCTGAAATTTCTAGGAAGTGGTGTTTTCTAGTGGGACCTAGGGGCCCGCAGATGTCTCTGCCGAAACAGACCTTAAAATACCATGCTGATTTTGGCTTTACAGGTACTTTGGAGGGGGCGACCTCTCACGTACTGGCAGAATCCATCTGTGCCCCCTGGTGATGCTTAAACACACACCTTAATATCAGAGTTCAAGTTCCGGGGTGTGGCTGTCTAAATTCCAGCCAGTAGGCTCCACAAGGGTGGAGGTGTCCTCCTGCCTGCCAGCAAATGGTCCCAAAGTATAAATGGTCAAGGATGGGAAAGTCCCCACAGCTCAGGCTGCAGAGGAGGAGGAAAAATGTGGATGGGAGACACTAGTCAGGGAGTCAGCAGCAGTGGAAGGGTGATAGAGGAGGACAATGGGGGAGGGGCGCATGTGATCAAAAGGCATCTGCCTGTACAGACAGGCAATCCCAAAAGCATCATAATAAAAATGAGTTCACAGTTTATTTGTCCTGCTTCCAGGAGGAAATATTTCATAAAAGCAACTGAAGGGAGAAAGGCTCTCTGTTCAAAGGCAACAAAAGAACAGCCCGAGCCCACTCTGGGCTCAATTCTGGGGCCATAGGAGTGCGTAAGAGGGTCCAGAAGAGAGAGAGAGCAGACACAGGCCCATGGGACTTTTAAAGAAGGCAGGCTCTCTGCCTTAATCTTTTTACCATAGCTGTTTTCCACTTTGCGGTGGGACTCTCTGAACCTCGTGACCTGCTGGAAGCAGAAGTAAAGGGAACGTGGTTCTGAGGAGAGAGATGTGAAGAGGGAAGGTGAGACTACTTCATGGAATCTGGTGCCTGGTGTCTAAGGAACACTATGCTTTAAGGAACCCAACCCAGGGCTCCCAGCACTCATGTCAGACGGCTCACAACCACCAGCTCCAGTGAGTCTGGCACCATCTTCTGGCCTCTTCAAGCACGCACACACACACACACACACACATACACACGGCTAAAAATAAAATATATCTTTAAACATAAAAGCATTCAGTGCAAGAAAAATGTTCTCCACCTCAGATCTCTCATCTTGCCCCTTGAATCTTCTTCCTGAATGCTCTCCATTCTAAAGAAAGGAGTCACATTGCCTGCCAGTCCTACATGCAAATGGCTTCTCTCCCAAGGCCTGTTTCCTCTGCCACATACCGGGGCCGCTGGGCAAGAGGGGTCAAATCCATCTCTGCGCACCCAGATCTTGCACTCATTAGATCCTCAATAAACAAGGTGGAATAAGTATCGGAGTGTCAAGCGTGTCAAAACATTTACAAATCACCAGGAAGGCAGTGAGGACCCTGTGTGCCAGTGAGTATGCACTGGATATTTGCACCGACGGGCACAAGGGTGCTTAGAGTGCGGGACCCACATGGCTTTAGCTCTCACCAGACAGCCCCATCAGGGGCTTTGGTCACTCCTCATCTCTCCTGTTCTGAAAATAACAGTCATCAACTCCTGAAGTCAAAAGTTCCCCTACAAGTTTGTGGCGACTTGAGTACTGGATGCTCATGAAGCAGCAGCTGAAGGACAGATGTCAGAACCTGATGGATCCGGCCAGACTCGTGGGAGATGAGACACATCTGAACAGCCGCAGGGTGTTAGGGTGACTAACTCTTCAAGGGAAAGATTGCATTGATGAATAGGCAACAGTACAAGTATGAACACAGGTGTGTGTGTGTGAATGTGTGTGGTGTGCATGTGTGTGCTTGGATGTGCATGTCTTTATAATTACAGAAGTACAGTTGAGTAGACTGTTGTGGAGAAGTCTCCAGAAACTTTTGACATTTTGAAGAAGATCCAGTGGACCCTGGTTATGGGATTTCTTGTTAAATCCCCAGTATAGAAGCTTGAGAGAAGATGCACTTACCACGCTCCTTCAAGCTCCCTGAGATCAGAGGGTTACAGAAGGTCCGATGAGGAAGGAAACAGAGGGTGACTGTCAGCAAGTGCAGAACCACCACCAGGGTGAGCATCAGGTGGGAGATGGGTACCTTCCATCAGGCAGGCCCCCCTCATGTTCCAGCTTGCCACGTCCTGTGTGTGATCCTCCCTAGGGAGTACACCTGGGCACACGCTGATTGATGGGTGTTCCTTCGGTACTGTGAACAACAGAGCCAGATGAAATGGGGTATGCCACACTATCCAACCCTAAAGGGACTCCACCATAGAGATACCTAGGGCTCTGAGATATCCTGTTAGGAAAACTGGTCAACCTCAAATGGGGTGTTTAAAGTGATGACCACTTTCCAGCCTCAATGTCAGACATCTGCAGAAAATGCAGACCCCACATTATAATTGAATATAACTGACAAGCGTGTTTGAGGCAGAATGCTGCCTGGTAGCTTCTCAGGTCTTCAGTGAATCTGGAATCTTCCTAAACAGGTTCAGGGGGACCATCCACGTGCTAGTCTGCAACTGAGCTGCAGTGAAGACACAGTTCAAACAGATGCCAGGAGGCCTTGGCCTTGCACACTTGTCCCACAGCTGCTCCCCAAACCCCCCTCTCCCAGACACTGCAGGAAGTCTGGTCTGAGGTTGCCTGGAGGAGCAGCACTTCAGCCAAGACCTGGAGACCACTAGCCTCCTTCCCCCAGGCTCCTTCTCCCGGTGCTGCCGCAAAGCCCACCCTCATGCTGAGCCATAGTTAGATATTCAGTTCTCGTCTGAAAACATGGGGACAGTGTCCTGACAAGGGTGCTGTGATGCAGAGTGGCCTTCCCTCCCTTCAGCTGAGGGGTCAAGCCAACAGGGCATCTGCAAGGGCAGAGCTGGCTCACTGGCATCCCTAAACTCCCAGAGAATGTCAGCTCTGGCTCTGGATGGCAAGGCCACAAAACTTTCAGCACATAGGAGACACGTCTGTATGACAATGAGCTCCTCAAAGACATCTTAGACACAGCACAGAGAGCTCCAACTGGGAGTAGAAGTGACCTTACACAGAGCAGAAGGGGGAAGAGCTCATGGGAAGGGGAGGCCTCCTTTCTGTAGGCACTTGGCCTGGGAAGGGGCTCAGCTCCAGGAAAGGCAAGCTCACTCAGAGCCCCCACGTTCACGCTGAGGACCTAAGGTAGAAAAGACCCATCACTGAGCATTGCCAAGGGCCTGGAAGAGGTGGAGGAAGGATGCTGAAACAAACCAGGGCAGCTAATTTGGGAAGGGGCAGCACCTTACCAAGGGCTCTTCACTGGTTCCATAACTGAGTGAATCTAAGCGCTCTACACACAGGCACACAGGTATACAGCCCACACATACATATACACATGTGTATAACATGTATGAAGACTACCTACGGCATACACACATGTACACAGACTATATATCACATACACACATGCACATGAGTGCACACATACTCATATGCACACGCACTCTATGTGTTGATTCTAGGGCCAGGTCCCCGCTCACCAACTATGAGACGTGAGGTGGGTGACGAGACCTGCAGCTCCTTCTTCAGCAAATGCAGGATAACTGGCTCTGCGAGGTCCTGTGTGAGGATAAGGAAGCAACACAGAGAACAAGGCCTGGAGCCCAGTAGACACTTGCCTAATGGCTGCTGTTGTAGCTTTTGTAGCATCTCTAAATACACATGTGAGTATTAGTGTGTATGCATGCATGTATGTGTGCATGTGTTTTGGGCTGCATCCATCTGTATGTGTGTGTGCATGCATGTATGTACATATGTGCATGTGTGTGTGCATTCAGCTGCACCCACCTATCCCTCATCTATGTTGCTCAGACTTTTCATTCCTGTGATAAAATACTGAACAAAGAAACCTCAGTGCACAGTTTGCCGTGGCTCACTGTCTCAGAGGTTTAACTTGTTTGCCCAGCTTCCTCGACTCTGGCCCCACAGTCATATAGAGCATCATGATGGTGGGAGAGTGTGGAGAAGGAGGCTTCCTACTTCATGACAGACACGACACAATGAGGAAGGGATAAGAGACCAGGTATAGCCTTCAAAAGACCATAGCCTGTTACTACCTCCTCAAGTGAGCGCCCACTTCCTGAAGGTCCCACAAGTCCCCGAAACAACAACACATGTACAAGACATTTCACCCTCAAACTTAGCACCACAGGCATGATGTGGTCTTCCTTCAAGTCTTCCCTCTTCCCCTTCACCTCTCGCAAAGTCTCTCTTGGCCATTATAATTACGCCAACTTGAGAGAAATGGCCAGAGTTTCATTTAGGACATGTTTTTCCCAAGGACACCACATGTGCCAAAGAGCCCTTCATCAGTTGTCAGGGAGGAAGCAGTGTACCTGGGCCAACTGGCTTCTGAGCTTGGCTTCTCCTCCTGGCCCGAGGAAACCAAGCCACTGCAGGTCAAAAGGGAATACAGTGGTGACTGCCCAAGGGCTGCAGAGCGATGCACAGATTCATCTTAATTAAGCCAAATTCAGTTTTGATCAGGGCACCACTTTTTTATTCATTTTAAGCAATTTGGAAATAAAGCATATTTCTGAAATCACCAAATGCAGGCTGCACCCAGGAAGGGTACAGCAAAGTGCTGACCCCTCAGTGCCAAGCGCAATTAATGAAAGCTTGCGAGAGTCCAGGAAATTGGCTGCTGTGGTAGTGTCACACCGCAGTGCAGCGTGTCAAGGGTTTAATTTACTGGAGGGCCTCACAACCTGACTTGAACAAAAGGTATCATGCTCACGTCTGAACTTAGACCCAACACAACACCATTAACCCCTATGGGGAAGGCTCCTTCAGTCCACAGAGTGAAGGAGTGAAGAAGGTGAGTGCTTTGGCCACCTTCAGGCTTGGGGCTGACTTGCATTCTGCACCCTGGAGAAGACCTCTTTCCAAGGACTAGCTGGGTCCAGCTAGGTCTTCAACACTGTGAGCCTTGGGAAGCAGGCAGTCCTGACAGATGCTTCAGCCCTCCAAAAAGGTCTCCTATGTGGAACTGCTGTTTACAATGCTGTGTGTGTGTGTGTGTGTGTTTGACTTTAAGCTGAGTAGCCTACCAAAGACTGTTCCTCACTCTTCCAAAGCACAGGAGAGCCTTGAAACTGACGGATCAGGCTATGTTAAGCCACTTTTAAAGCAAAGCCTGGTTTTCCGCATGCCTCAGAGTGTCACTTGGCATCAAGTCTATAAAGCAGCTCCCTGACCAGACTGCAAAGTTCTCCCAGGTTCTGAGAGTGAGAGGGGCTTTCCCTAAGTGGCTAAAAGAGAGAAAGCATCCCCAGCTTCCCCCAGCACTGGTGTGCAAATGGGCACACACAGGAACCCCCAAAACAATGTGCTGTTTCCAAGTCATGCCATTAGCAGAGATATTTCCCAAGTCTTGTCTTCAGCTTAGTTATTCTGTGATCACCAAGGGCTCCTTAAGCACTTCCTGGAGATGTTTTTTTTTTTTTTTTCTCAGATTGGGATTTCATGCCTCATTATCTCACAGCATTGTGACTTTTAGGTAATCATTTCTCACTTATTATTTTAGTGGGGGCCACTGGGGGATGCAGTGTTGGGAAATGTTGAGTTTCCTTTCCTGGCAGATCCAGAGCCGGGGTCCCCACCATGAAGCCAGCCTGTTTCCATAGCATTGTCAAACATAGGTGGAAATTAAAAATTCTGAATGTACTTTACATAATTAGTGTTTTAAACTTGTGTGATTTAAGCACATTTTAAAGGCTGATTTGCCATGATTCCCACCATAAATCTCTCCTGTAACATATACATCAATGCTCCAAGATTGCTCCCGAATGTGAATTACTAAGTGCTGATGAATAATTTTGAATAATGTGCCTGCTTTCACCATTGAGTGGGAAATTAAGATTATGGCATTGCTCCATTTAGAACCAACTGGTTTGCCAGAGTGAACATGGCAGCTGCTTGGCTTCCTGGAGTCACCAGTGTTTCCACTGGGTGGAGAAGGGGGGAGGGGTCCATGGCAGGGTTTTAAAAGAAGATTTCTCAGGCTAGAATCTTTTTTTTTCATTTCCCATGAGGCTGGGGAGATATCCCAGTAAAGTGTCTGCCTCCCAAGTATGAGGACTTGAGTTCCGATCCCCCATACCATCATAAAAGCTGGTTCGTGTGTGTAATCCTAGCTCTTTGGAGACAGGGACAAGGGGTTTCCTGGGATTAGCTTAGACAAATCAATGAGTTCAGTGTCTCAAAATATAAGGTGAAGAGAGGCTGAGGAAGACACTGGGCCTCGGTTATTGGCCTGCGCATGTCCACATGCGCAACTGTTCTAAATAAGCATATGTTTGCTCATGCGTCCCACTCCACACACATGCCACATACAAAGAGATTTTTTTCCCCTTCCAGATACCAGCAATGACCAGGAATGGGAACTTCAGATAAAAGAAGAAGCAGTGTAGGGCTCAATGTGTCAAGGCTGCCTGTGGTGGGACCTGGCTAATCAAATTTGTGCCACAATGAGTTAACCTGACAGGCTAGAAGAGGTGGAACATCAAACCCAGCGGGTGCCGGTGGCCAGAGATACCCAACTATGCTGTACACAGATTGGTATTTTTGAACTTTAATATTGTTTTTTTCAGAATCCGAGGAGGGCCCTGCATAAGCTGATGGAGTCTATGATGGACCAACACCCTTGGTCACCAACACGCCTCATCCCCAGGACAACTGATGTCGTGACCAACCTTCTCTGCAGCTCAGTCTTTCTAGGCATGTGCTGTACACACCAGCCCTACCCTCAGCTCCTGCCCTGGCTCCTTCCTTTATCACAAGTTGGTAAAGATCCTGGTGCTCACTGCACTGCTGAGCAGAAGGAAGCTCAGACACCTCAAGAAGATTCCCTAAAGACACACACTTGATAAATCAAGGACTCAATTTCACCCTTGACTCCCTGGGGCTCAAGGACAAACCTTCTAAAAACCATGTTGACATCAGCAAGATCAAGGGCCACTTTCTGAAAGTTCAGTCCTGAATGTTTGAAGACCCTCCTTCTTAACCTTTACAAACCTTGTACGAAGTGGGCATCGGCACCAGACTGCAAATGAGGAAGCTGAGAGACGCCAAGAAGAAAGATCCTCCCAAGGTCATGCACATGTTCATCAGCAAGGTCAAGAGAAGGCATCTGGTTGACTCTGAGCACAGGACTAGTCTCAATTCACACCCTCAGTGAGCACTTGACATCTGTCCTCCCTCAACAGAGTCACAGCTCAGATTGACAGCAGGACCTGCTTCCTCTCTGACTCTGCTGTCTGCTTTCCACATCCGAGTTTGGGTGCCCACGTCTTGCGCCCACCTCATTATTCTGTGGAGGACTCAGCCACCTCATACCAATAAATACCATAGCAGATTGACATACTAAAGAACCCTCACCCCTGAGTCACTTCTTACTTCAGCTTCCTATGCCTTCTAGTCATGGGGTTGCTCTCTTCTCCTGCCAGGCTGACTTCAGGTGATCACCATGGGGTCTCCTAGATGCAAAGATCATCTCTGCACTAGATCCCCTGTGTGCCTTGACCTCACCTCCCATGATGGCTACGTCCAGGCTCGAAGGTCCAGGGTCTTCCTCCTCAGATTCCTGTACTCACTCATACAGTGTACAGCTCAGAGCCTTCCATACCAGACACTCCTTTGGATGCTAGGGATGCATAAGAGAATAAGAAAGCACAGTTTCCCACAGATGAGCACATGCTTCATTCTGGAAGGGAAGGCAGTGCGTGACACAAAGAGTGCATGTGTAACACAGAGACAACGGGCATGGAAAACTGACTGAGAATGTGGGAGGTGTGAGGGGGCATTCTGGCCCATACTTTGGTGGGGGTCTGCATGGCTAATGCCACCTTGGGAAGCTGGGAAGCCAGGAGCTATGCAAGGAGTTGGTAGGAGTCTGAAGGGAAGGGGTTCTGGCCAGGGTGGGTGGTCTGGTTGAAAGAGAAACAGATGCCAGGGAGAAAAAGAAGATGGATGAGTGTCTGGTGGTCCCAGGGGATCCACAGTCTTTCTGGTTTGTTTTCTGTTGCAGTTGATAAAACACCATACCACAAAATAACTTGGGAAGAAAGTTGATTTGCCTTCTAATTCCATTTTGTGTCCATCACTGAGGGAAGTTGGGGCAAGAACTCAAGGCAGGAACCTGGAGGCAAGAATTTGATGTGGAGGCCATGGAGGAATGCTGCTTACTGACTTGCTCCCCATGGCTTGCTCAGCCTGCTTTATTAGACCACTCCAAACCACCTGCCTAGGGGTGGCATGGCCTACAATGGGCTGGGCCCTCCTACATCAATCACTAATCAAGAAAAAGCCCCACAGCCAATTTGATGGGGGCAATATCTCATTCCAGAGGACTCTAACTTGTGCCGATCTGACAAACAAACAACAAACACCAGCTAGCAGAAGGGTCCACTATGTAGGGCTTGGAAGATGACATTAGAAACACTGGCTTCTGGGCTCAAAGGAGCTGTGAGTGGACTGCCAGGGTCACCTTCTGGTTCTGGAAAGGGTCTTACACAGCTCCAGAGACCACTGTAGGAGAGACAGAGTAGAGGCGAGTAAAGGAGGAGCCAGAGAGCACTGGATTCTGGTTAACCATAGACTCCTACAGGCCATGCCCGCTGGAGGTTGGTGTGAGTGTTGTGTGGCCACTGCGATCTCAGAACATTTCTTCCTAGATTCCGACCTTCCCTGACCTGTGGTGCCGTTGGTTGTGCTAACACTGCTCAAGATGGACACTTTGGGGCTGCGCAGTCCTCTCTCATTCATACCTTCCCATGAAATCAAAGCTAATTCCACAGGCATTCAGAACACAAAGCAAAATCCTAGTTCTATTTTTTTAGACTTTATTTGTGTGTGTGTGTGTGTGTGTGTGTGTGTGTGTGTGTGTGTACACGCGTGCTTGCCAAGGCCATAGAAGGAGGTTGGAGTCCCTGAAGTTACAGTTATAGGTGATTGTGAGGCTCTAGAAACAGACCTTAGGTCCTCTGAAAGGGCAGCAGAGCTCTTAACCATCCATCCCTCCACCCACTATAAAGTTTATGTATGTGTGTGTTTGTGAGAGTGAGTGTCGGTACAGGCCATGAATCAAGAAGTGGGCCCACGAGACAGGGAAAGGAGGCTTTAGGAAGAATGGTGTGGAAACATTTGTATCAAAATGGAAAGATAAAAACTGGGGGTGGAAAGTATCAGCAGAGAGAGGGCACGGGGATGGAGAGGTTTAGGGGATGGTGGAGAATCAGCTCAGACTAAATATGTATGAAAATACCATATGGGACCCTGTGGTTTTGTGTACTAATTTAAAACAGTCTCAGAGGAGAAAGACCCCGTTCTCTTCATGGAGAGAAGCGTAGGCTGTTTGGGATGCACTGTGTTGAAAAGCAGAGACCCACACGGAATATTGTATGGAGAGGAGATGGGGGCATTCCCACAGCCTCCGGAGCCCTCGGCTTGACTCTGTCAGTGAGTAGGGAGCAGACCATGCGCACTGCTCTGTCTTGGGGCACACCCAGAGCATTTGCTGCCTCACATGCCAAAAGGCGCATAACATAAGGAGGGGGCACAGTGGGGTGGCAGGTGCCCCCATAAGCCAGGAGGAGGCTTACAGCTACCACCGTGCAGAATCAACATGGAGACGATGCTGTGACCAATATAAAGACATCTGTGAGGCTAATAATAGTAATAACAACAGTAATAATAAATAATATCATCCCTGGAATTTGGCCAGAGCAGGAGTGAAGAAACTCTTACATTATCATTAACAGGTAAAAGCCAGTTTACAGGGGGATCTCCTTCATTGGGGTTTGCTGTGCACAAGCCACTGTCAGGACCAGCGAATTCTGTATTCTCCCCTGGAAGCTGTGTGCCTGTGTGCCTTCATATCCCACATTATGTCTACCCTCTGTCCCCATGTTCTAGCTTACAAACCGCTGTGTGTGAATATCTCTACAGTCCTTTTAAAAAGATGTCTTTATTTTATGTTTGTAAATGTTTGCCTGTAATCTTGTCTGGTTCCATGTGTGTGGCTGGTGCCCAGGGGGTTTTAGAAGAGGCATCAGATCCCCTGGGGCTGGAGTTGCTGACAGCTGTGAGCCTCCATGCTGGTGCTGTGAACAGAACCTAGGTCCTCTGCAAGAGCAACAGGTGCTCAGAACCACCGGTTGTCTCCTTGCCCCTCTTCTGTATTCTTGATATATTCTACATTCTACTTCGTGACAATCATACCTGTATCTAGTGTCTTTATGATTTTGTTAACTTGTGGTTGGGGGCTGGGGAAATGGCTCAGCTGGAAAAATGTTTAGCTTGTAAGCATGAGCACATGATTTCAATCCCCAGAACCCATGTTACTGCCCAAGAAGAAGAGGATGAGGAGGAAGGCACAGTGGCATGCTCCTGCTGGAGTGGCAGACACAGGCTCTGTGGCCCACCCTAACCTACTTGGTGAGTTCAAAGGCACTGATGGACCTTGTCTCAGAAACCAGGGTGGGTGGTACCTGAAGAGCATTGTTGAAGGTCACTCTTTGACCTCGGTATTCATACACAAACACACACACTAGTTGCTGAAAATAGGAAGTCACGCACAACAGTATTCTACACTAAAAACCTGTGAGAACAAGAGTTTAAAATGCTAAGCCAAGTAATATGTTTCTAGTAGCTACTCTAGATCCCACCGAGTATTGGGGGTGCCTTGGGAGCCCCCTTTTCCGTTCTCCCATCCTCTCAGTTATTCTTGGCCCCTGAGTGCAATGTGTCTGGCCTAAAACTGGGACAGATGCTCTTGGTACATTCTGCTGGCCTCATGCCAGGCTGGAGACAGGGCCTGTCAGGGTCTCTTTACATCTAAGGCCCCATAATGCTTCCTGCTGGAACTAAACTTGACATCCTGGTCACATTTGGCACCTGGAATGAGGCCTCAGGCCAGAAGCAATTGACTTCACTAATATGTGCCAAAAAGGGAGGGGGGTGGACATTAGAATGGTCATTTTGGATCATGGATGTTGTGGATACAGATGGAAAGATCAGGGCCCAGTGTCTGAAGGTTGCTAGGCCTGTCATGCTTGGCTAACTAAAAAAACAACTGAATTTGAAACCCAAACCAGACCTGGCAAGAACTTCTCTGCCAGCCCCCTGAATAAACAAACATCAATGTGGCTTTTAGGGTGGTTTTCTTTGTGACCCGAGATGGGAATGTGAGCTGAGGGAGGGGTAGTTCACTTCAGGAAACACCAGAGAATGGACTGTTTCAACCTGGGATGTTTTCTGCCTCTCAGGGCAATTGTTCCACCACATAACACTTCGCTGTTATTTAATTAGAAATTCAACTTTTCTAAATGCTGACTGGCTCATTTAGAAGGAAGATTTATAGTATGTTTCAGGATGCAGAAATTAAGGAAAAGTCGTTTTTATAATTTTTGGCTGTTCTCAGGGGCCTTTATTGGGGTCTGATTGATTGTATCACATACTCTATAGAGAGGTTCCCTGGACAAGCTGCCTCAAAGAGACTTGGGGAAGAATGCAAGGCTTTGTAGCCAGTTACACACAACAGCTCCCAACAGACTGCAGACCAGAACTCAGGTGGTGCCTGCTATCTCCACAGGGCACATTCCAGTTCTGCCACGAGCTATTCAGAGACATCAGGAACTCCAGAAGGCCAGCTAAGTCCTGAGACAGTACTACCATCTCTATCCAAATAGTATTCAAGCCTAGCCAGTCCCCACTCATCCCAGAAGCCCAGGCCACCTTTGATGGTCCCCATATACATCCTTTGTGTTTATGGAACAGTCCAGAATTAATACAGATTCTATTTTCACCCAAAGGCCAGTAACAGCCATCTGCAGAATGAATGTTTCCTTAACCTTCTTACAGACCCATTCCAGCCTCTTATTAAACACAAAATCAAATCAGCCTCCAAAGTCGGGTGTATGGCTAGCCAATCTGTGAGATGAACAGACCTCAAACTCACACCTGGATCTCTCTGAGCCTGGTCCGCAACTCCTGCGATTCATTGCTTCACCACCGGCCCTACAACTCAGACAGAAAGTGAGCTATCATTGATCTATGCCCTTCTCAGTGTTTTCTCTCTGGCTAGCCCTTCTTCCTGGAGCCTGTTAGTCATGCAGAGCAAAGGAGAACTGGAGGTGAGAAGGATTGAAAACCACCAGTTAGCTGTTCTAAAAATACAGGCTCTCTGGGGTTATGTAAATGGGTCTACAGTACACAGGATTCCCAACAGCAGAGTGGGAGGATCCACTCAGCACAGCTGGCAATGGGAGGACTCCCTTCAGCACAGCTGTCAGTGGGAGGACTCTACTAAATACACCTGGCAATGGGAGGACTCCATTCAGCACAGCTGGCAGAGGGAGGACTCCATTCAGCATAGCTGGCAGAGGGAGGACTCCATTCAGCACAGCTGGCTTTGAAGGAGAACAGGACCACAATCAAGCAAGGGGCAGACCCTGGAACCTGACATGGCAGAGACAGACTCTCCTCTGGAGCTTCTAGAAGGAACCACCCCTCCTGAGCCCCTGAGCCCTTGGCCCAGGTCAGGCTTTTGAACTTCACAGCCATAAGGGAATACACTTATAGTTTTGAGCTTCTAACTTGCTGTAATTTTTTCAGACACACAATCAGAAACTGTTACAGCAGATACACTCCCTTTCTCCATTAACCCCCTCCCACCGCCCCAGTTCTCCATCACAATTCGTGGGAGCCCTGGTGCTCATGCTTGGTGACCTGTGTGCAGCACCTATTGCCTCCAGACCAGCCCAAAGCATCTTTCTCCTCAATCATCCAGTCCTAGGCATAGGCCACCTGTGCTTCCAACCCTTGCTGCCCCTCAGGCTGAGGTACCTGGCTCCTTCCCCTCTCGCTCCTGGCTTCTACGGAGATATCTTCTCAGATCTGTGTCCAGAAGCCGTAGCAACAGTCCCAAAAGCAGATTCGTGAGTGAGCACATGCCAGGCCTGGCAAGTTGAATTCTGCTGATGTTCGTTTGCATTGTACCACGATACTCACTTTCTTATTCCCCTCACCCCAGGTGCCTTCTCCTTGCCCCAGCTTCTTATACCTCCCCATGTCCAAGGGCATCAAGATGACACCTAATGATAGGATCCTCTGGTCTTTGCTTGGTCTCTGATGCCCATGACAGGGCCACATTCAGAATTCAGTAAATATCTGTGTAATGAATTACTGCATTTTAAAACAATTTGTGGAGAATGTGGCATGCAGTGAATAAAAAGATCAGAACAGCGTGTGCCAGCTTGAGAGCTTACACCATAGGTGAGCACCCCCCCTTCATCTAGTGGGGTCCATGCTGTGAGAGAAGAGGTTCAGAGGCTTCGATGAGTATCCCTGAGCCTGGAGCCACACAGCTCATCCACCCCCCAGGAGGGCTGTGTGACACCTCCTTACCTAGCTGTGAGTCACGTGGCCTCTCCTCTGATTTGAAGGGAAGCAAGTGAGACCTCTCAAGTCTTGTTCAGAGAGCCCATTGTGCCTGCTGCTAGAGCAGAGTAGGTCCCTACAGGGGCCAGGAAGACACGTGATTTGTGTGTCCTTGAGAAGATAGACTGGGGTTGACAGGCGATCAGATTTAGATCGCTTCCTGTCTGTTTCTGCATCCTAGACAGAAGCAGAAAAAGAAAGAGCGTCTAGCTGTGAACATATGTAGGGAGTGGTTGGGAGAAAGGAAGGTGGCCAGGGATGGGTAAGACACCTAGCCACCCGGTGACAAGTTTCCATTCTAGCTGTGGTCAATATCCCAGATTCAGGGGTACTCTTCAGGGGCTTCCCTACCATCTCACAAAGGGCTCTTCGGCCTGATAGTTCATGGAGGATGCTGCGGGTCACAGGTGCAGACATGGATGCCAGCTCTGGCCCCAAGTAAGCACAATTCATCTGTTGTTTTTAACACCCATGTCAGAGGCATCTTCTAAAAGATGATTTATTTATTTTTATTGTATGCATATGAGTGGTTTGCCTGACATATGTGTGTGTGTGTGTGTGTGTGTGTATATACTATATGCATGCAGTGCCTGTGGAAGCCAGAAGAGGGTGCCAGATCCCCAGAAACTGGGATCAACAGATGGCTGTGATACACCATGTGGGTGCTGGTATCTGAACCCAGGACCTCTAGAAGAACAGCAGCTGCTCTTTGCAGAGCTATGTCTGAGACACCTTTCAGGAGACAGCCTTTCTAGGCAGTTTTGGCTTCATCATTGTTGTTTCTTGATTTGGTCTGTGGGAAAAGCAAACTAGATTCCAAAGTGAGGGCTTTTTTTTCTCTCTCTCTCTCTCTTCCCATTTCCTCTTAATTTTCTCTGTCTTATCTCAGGATGAAGCTCTCCTCAGGGGGACTGGTGAGTCAGTCATCTCTCAGAGCTTGCAGGAATATGCATTTCCCATCTCACCCAGAAGCAGAAACAGCAGCTCCTGAGGGGAGCCTGCCCTCCACTGAAATTCCCTTGTCTGAGCTCTGCAAACACAGGATGTGTTGGTTTGAACTCCACTAGAAACTGTGAAGTGGGGGCCCTGCCTTCTCCAAGAAACAGGCTGGATTGTCTGAGGCCTTTTCTTAGACTAGGGACTGAATACCAATGGATTTTTCCTGTGTGTCATCCAAGAGGCTTGGGGACTCATATAATAGGATGGCATATCTCTCTTTGGTGATGCTCCAATGAAAGACACTATACATGCCTCTTTCCTTTTAAATTATTTTTATTTGTTATAATTTATTCACTTTATATCCCAATTATAAGCACCCAACCTTGTCTCCTCCTAAATCCCACCCTCTCTGCCTCTTCCTCCTATCCTCCTCCCCTATTCCATAGGACAGGGGGCTCACTCTTCCCCTACCATCTGACCCCAGCCTATCAAGTCTCATCAGGACTGACTGCATCCTCTTCCTCTCTGGCCTGGCAAGGCTGCCCTGCCAGGGGGAACATGATCAAAGAGCAAGCAGTAGAGTCCATATCAGAGACAGCTCCTGCTCCCCTTACTATGGAATACACATGGAGACTGAGATGCCTATTTGTTGGCTCTGTTGGTCTCCTTGAGGAGCTCCTGTCCCCTCTAGGTTCTGCTATGCCCCCCTTCTTTCCACAAGATTCCCTGTTCTCTGCCCAAAGATTGCCTTCGAGTCTCAGCATCTGCTCCAATCCCCTGCTGGGTGGAGTCTTTCAGAGGACAACTATGGCAGGCATGCCTGCCTCTTTCTTTATGTTCTAAAAATAATACGGTAACATTCTTTTCTCTCAAACCTTTTGTGTTTTGATAGAAGCCCCGAGGGCAAGTTATTTATATGGACATAAGGTCTAACAAGCTGGTACTTCCTAAGCAGCATAGATACAGATATTTATGCAAAAATGATGGGGAACACTTGGTGCCATCTCAAATTAAAGAACACCCTAACTTGTAGCACCTTTCTCCTTTATCAAAAGCATACTGGACCATAGCCCAAGGATGTCTTTAATGATATAAACTATTTATGAAAGATAGTGGAACAGAAAAATAAGATGTATACAGGCCATCCCAGTATGCAATAGTTTAGGAACTGATTAGTTGCAATGTCTGAGTTCATTTTATTTGGCTATTACTCCATGTAAAAGAATGAATATACTTTCTTTGCTGGCTAGATTTTATGTCAATTTGACACAAACTAGCATCGCCTGAGAGAAGAAACCCTAATTTGAGAAAATACCTCCACAAGACTAAGCTGTAGGCAAGCCTGTAGGGCATTTTCTTAATTGGTGATTGATGTGGGTAGGCTCAGCCCACAGTGGGTGGTGATACCTTTGGGCAGTGAGACCTGGGCTCTACAAGAAAGCAGGCTGAACAAACCAGGAGAACAAGCCAGTAAGCAACAATCTTCCATGGCCTCTGCACCAGCTCCTATCTCCAGGAGCCTTCAGTCCCTGTCATGACTGCTTTCCGTGGTTGAACTGTCTTGTGGAAGTAAAAGAAGAATAAGCCCTTCTCTTTCCAGGTTGTTTTTGGTCATAGTTTTTCATCACACAAATCCTGGCTAAGACAGAATTTGGTACCATGAGTGGGGTGTGCTGTGACAGACTTGACCTTGTTGTTCTAGGGAGGACTGTGGAAGGACTTTGGAACTTTGGGTTTGGAAAAGCCACTGAGTTTTCAACACTTTGTGAGTTGTTGTGAGAATTGGGAAGATTAAAGGATAATGCTGAGAGCTGTGCAGATGACGAGGGCCTGGCTTGTGACGTTGCAGAGGGAAGCAAAGACTCTATCAGAGCCATTTGATATTTTGAATTAACACTCTGTGGTCCTGGTCAGCTAGGGTGATGAATCAGCCGTGATTAACAAGAGACCAGAACAGGGAAGGAGAGGATTGCTTCACTGTGACAAGTGATTCCGGTCAGCTGCAGCCGGGAGATTAGTAGTTATTGGGAAGAGATCAATACCAATCAGGTGAAATCTGAAGAGTGTTTCCCAGACTCAGCACACAGAAGCTGTGTTCCAGGGGCAGCTAAGGCTGTGCCTCATGCTGACAGCCAAACGTGGTCATTTCGAAGTCACCCCGGGGGTACTGGTTCTGAAGGCTGGTGGGGAAGAAAAGAGTCATGGAGATTAGCCGAGGCTTGACGCTGTGTAGCTGGTCTTTGCTACTTTGACAATTATTCTTCTCCCCACCCTTTCCCCCCCCACCCCCCGGTTTCATCCTCTGTTACTAGACAGGAGGAAAAGAAAGAAGAGAGAGATCCCTGAATCTAATTTCTTTGCTTTTGCTTCTTCTTTGGACAAACCAAAGCCAACCCCCCTAAAAGACCACCAACCTCACCTATTGGGGCTCTAGCACTTATATAGCTTATGAAACGTTCCCAGAATTCCAAACATCACACAATGGCAGAAAGTGTCTGTAGCTGGCACAGAGCAGATCATACTCAGCCTCCATGGACAGCTTGTATCCCACACCTGCAATTAAAACACAAACATATTCTTATAATATTTTTGTGTTCTTTTTTTTTAAAGAAACAAAAATTCCAGATTTCTCACTACACTGAGAGGCCAGAGCAGGATGTTGGTGAAGTTAAGTCTCAGTAGTGGTTGAATCACCAGGACTGAAGGGGCCATGAAGAGAAGTTGAAGTTGAGGCATTGTACCATGAAGAGAGTCCAGGAGAGGCTATTGGTGAAAGTGCAGCCTGGTTGCACCAGGATACACCAATATTTTGGAGTTGCCAGTGCCATGGGATAACTGTCAAGAACGGCAACATCAGAGGAGTGAAGCCACACTGAACCTATGAGGCAAGCTGTGTGTGGTACAGCAAGTCTTCGGAGACTATGGGGTGAGTTCTGAGAGCTTGACCCTCGTGGGCTTTGATTCGACTTTGATTGGATTGTGACTGTGTCCTGATTAATTCCCTCTTAGAATAAGAAAGTATTTAATTTATGTTTTATTTTACAGGAGCTCACACTTAAGAGACTTTGAACTTTTAAAGAGACTGTGGATATTTAGAGAGATTTTAAATATTTTAAAGAGACTTTGGGCTTTTAGGCATTTGGATTTTTAAAGACCATGGGACTTTTATTAAAGTTCGGAATGCTTTGTACTGTGATATTGACATTAATGTGTGAAATCTTGGGGTTGAACAAGAAAAGAAAGGTTATTTTTTAAACAGCGATTTATGTGTCAAGTTGACAAGGGGGCAATTGTGCTGTTTTGTTATTGTTGTTGTTGGTTTTTGTTTTTGCCAAAGTTGGCACAAGCTAGAGTCATGTGGAAAGAGAAACATAAATTGAGAAAATGCACCCAGCAGGTTGGCCTGTGGGAAAGCCTATGAGACATGTTCTTGGTGATTGATGTGGCCGGCACAGTCTGCCTTGTGCTAGCTAGTTCGTTGCTGTTGTCAACTTGGCACAAGCTAGAGTGTCTGGAATGAGGAGTTGCCTTCATTACATTGGCTGTGGGAGGGTTTGAGGCACATTTTCTTGATTAAAATGATTGATGTGAGAGGGTCCAGCCCACTGTGGGTAGTAGGTGGTCCTGAGTTCTATAAAAATCAGGCTGAGCAAGCCATGAGAGCAGGCTGGTAAGCAGCACCCTTCCATGGCCTGTTTCAGTTCCTGCCTCCAGGTTCCTGACCTGACTTCCTTCATCATGAACTATGATGTGGAAATGTAACAACAACAACAACAAAACAAAACAAAACAAAAAAAACCTTTCCTCACCTAGTTGCTTTCTGTCATGGTGTTTCATCACAGTGATGGAAACCCTAACAAAGAGACTCAGTCTGAGACATTTCTCTTCTTTTATCTCCAATGCCTGACTGCTAAGTTTAACACTTCCACTGGGCCAGGCTTAATGGACTCCTTGGAATAATCTATTAAAGATTCAGTGCTGCCCTGTGCCTTCCCTGCGCATCTTCCTCCCTCTAAAATGTACAATCACAGAGCAGGGTGCTCCTATGGGAGGAGTTATCCATGGTTGGTATCTCACAGCAGGCCAGATGCCTAGGGCGCATGCCTATCCAGAATTGCCTGGAGACATGTAGGGATTTTTTTTGCTCATTAAGGAGTCAACGATATGGCCCTTCAGATGATGGTCTCTTCTAGATAGATGGGTTGAGAATTAATAAAAGATTGCATTATTTAACAGACACAGAAACCAGCTCAGCCAAGATTAATGCAGTGGCTTGGAGAGCTAGAAATGACAAGAGTTGGGAGGACACTTCCTTGCCTGATATAAGACATATTCAGCTCTGCTAAACTTTAGAACAGGGGAACAAGGCAGGACCAAGGCTTTGTATACCCCTCTGTGTTCTGTTTCCACCGTGGCAGGAATGCACACCAATTCTATCTTAAAATGCTGCAAGAAATGCACCAGTAAGAGCCATCAAAAGATGCTATCCATTTAAAAGGCATGGTAGGAGAATGAGAGGGGTTGGAGGAAGAAAAGGGAAGTGGGGAATGATGCAATTATATCTTAAATTAAAAAACAATAATTTTATGATGGAAAAATTCAGTAAAATAGACCTGGTGGGGACTAAAGAGGTGGCTCAGTGGCTAATAGCATGCGCTGCTCTTGCAGAGGATCTGGGTTCAGGTCCAGCACCTTTGCTGAGCAATTCACCAGTCCATCTGGCTCCAGAGTACAGGATGCCCTCTTCTGGCCTCTGGGAATACTTACATATGTGTAGCATAAACTTACACAAACATGCACACACACACACACACACACACACAGGCACATAACTAACAACAAAACTAAAATATTAAAAATATAGAGGCCAGCAAGATGGTTTAGAAGGTTATGAAAGCTGCCACCAAGCCTGAGAACCTCAGTTTGATGCTCAGGACCCATATAGTGACAAGAAGAAATTGACTCTTATATGATGTCTTCATATGCATGGTGTGGTCAGTGTGTGTGTGCTCATACACAAATGCACACTAAATAAATGAATGGATAAATAAATAAATGTAAGACAATTAGTGAAAGCAATGTAAAATTAAAGAAATTCACACCAGATGTGCCTCTTCACTTCTTAGGGAAGTTTACTCTAGTGCATCCAAGCATGCAATTTTCCTCGCAGGTGGAGTGACCCAGAACTCCTAAAGGAAAAGAACTTGGCAGGAAAACATAAAGGGAGAGGTGGCGAAATTCAAAGCACATCAAGTTTAGCCAATGCAAAAGCTCGGTTCATGTGTCGGGAGCCCTAGGCACCCCTCAAAGTTCATCACCACCGTGCTGACCACACAGGCATCCATTTGTACTCATGTCAGCAGGCTCTGTGCCGCCCAGGATGGGGGAGTCTCCTAGGGAGTGAGCGGCCCGTCTTCATGTGGTCAGAGATCATAAAGGGCACCCCATTGCACAGCACCCCTCTCTCTTCTGCGTGGAGTCCCAAAGTGAGCATTGCCATGAAACACGCCATTCTGCAAACTTGCCCTCATCTCTTCTTATCCTCTCTCCTGTTCTTACTCCCAGGTGTAAGGTCTCTCTGGCTCTAGACCCCCCAACGCTTTCCAATCTCAGGGCCTTTGCGCTGGTTGCTGCCTCTCCTCAAAGGTCCATTTCCTTCATCTCTGCGGGCTGCCTAACTCTCAGATATTGTCACCTGCTTTGCTTTTCTCTTTTATATAGCACTTCTCACAGTCTGAAGGGATGGTTTAATGTTTATAGTGTCTGGGAACGGTCTCGCTAGCCTAAGCCCACTGAAGGTTGCTATTCTGATGTAGCTTCTGGTGCTGCTTATCACTGTGCTGGGGTGAGACTATGCTGTGGTGGCCGGATGGGAGGGAGAGACTTAAGTACGCATGTGGTTATAAGAAAACGCAGGTGAATATTTTTCTTTCAAGGTCTATGAAGAATTGTGAAGGCAACTTCATATGGAGAAACAAAAAATCCCAGAATCTCCAAAACAATCCTCTACAACAACAGATCATCTGGAGGTATCTCTATCCCCGACCTCAAGCTGTACTACAGAGCAATAGTAATAAAAACTGCATGGTATTGGCATAATAACAG
>CM053766.1:119731888-119779347 GCA_028658305.1 Pachyuromys duprasi
CCAACGACAGAGAGGCAGAGGTCCTACCATCCAAGAAAGTCCCGCTTGTGTCAGATCTTAAATGACAACAGCAGTGACCCATGATCTACGCCCAGTTGTGGAGAAGATGAAATAACAAACGCATGGGTGGCACTCGAAGCTTCAACATGGGAGGAGGGAGAGAGGTCCCCTGCCAGTGGGCTCCATCTACCGAGCACTTCCTCAACCACCGCTCTTCCCTCCCCTGTGAGGAGCTGAGGCCCTCACAGCCTCATGCTGAGCAAGGTCCCCTGAATGCATCCAATGCCCAGACCTCTCTGGGCTCCCACTTACCCCGCCTGGTGCTGCACCGCCCTGGCTGTAATGGCTTCCCATGCACCCACACGCCCATCAGCTCCTGTCTCCATCACTAGGATGGCAGGTGCTCTCACACACCTCCTGAGACAACCCAATGCTCCTTGCCCTGTGTTCTATTTGGTAAAAGCAGCTGTCTACTTTTCTTGTTGGAAAAAAAAAAAAACAACAACAACCTGCATTCTGGGATAACCTAACTCCCAGTGTCTGCCTCACTGTCAGTGTGCCTCTGAAGCCAGCGTGTCAGCCTTAGCTTGGGTCTTTCTGTCTTTCAAGCCACCAGGCTACATTTTTCATCTTATCTCGCAGTGGTTGTCTAGCATTAGACTAACACACCTCTCATGGGGTGGTTTGGTTTCCCCTTCACTGTTGGTAGGTAGTATTTCTGCATTGCCGATGCCACTTGTTCTCTTAGAACTGTCATCAGAGCCATCCAACCCCAAGCTTCTCCTTCAAGTGAGATTTTTCAGTCTCCTGATTCAAGCCCGTTGTCTGTTTTAGATAAACACAGCCATTCAGCCGCTCATTTATTGCAATTGTGTTCATTGTTCTCGTTGCAATATAATTCGCTCAGTATGATAAAATTCATTTGAAATGAACAGCAAAATTTTAGTGTATTCACAGATATGTGTACCCATCATTACATTCAATTTTGGAACATTTTTATCTCGAAAGAAGAAACCCGACAACCTTTGGTTTTACCCCCAAGCCTCATACTCCAGCCCCAAGAACCACTACAATCTGTTTGTAGACTTCAAAGAAAGGCTCTATAGCATGAGGTCTCATGTGATTGGCTTCCTCAGCTCTGCATGTTTGCAGGCTTCATCCCCAATTGAGGAGTCAGTCATTACATCAAACTTTCTTGCTTCTAAAACATGCAATAGTATGGAAACACCATGTTGTATTTATTAGCTTGTCTTGTGACAGACACGGGGTCAGGAGAGTACGTCCACCCCTCTCCTCTCATGAGTAATACTGTGCTCACCTATCTACCTATAGATTTTTGTGTGGATGTGTTTTCACTCCTCTTGGGAGACATCTAGAACAGGATTGCTATATAACTCTCTAATTGCCTGAGAAACTTCCAGGTGGTTTCCAAGTGGCTGCATATCTGCACCTACAACTCATAATGGTCCCCATTTCTTCAAACTGTTAGCAACACTTGTTAGAAGCAGATTCCTGATTGTGGCCACACCAGAGAAGGTGAAGGAGGATCTCATTGTGTTTCAATTAGCACTTCCTTGATTGCCAATGATGTCAAGTGCCCTCACAGATCCTTACTGGATATTTCTCTACCCTCTTTGCATTTAGATACGTTGCTTATTTTTAAATTGGGTTGTTTCTTAGGTGTGCTTATACATTCTGGATTTCGGTCCTTTATCTGATATATTCTTTGCAAATATTTTTCTCCTGTTTTGCTTGCTCTTTTTCTTTTCTTTTTATGTTTTCTTTTGAAGTCACAAAGATTGTGCTTTGTTGAAACAATTCCATTTAAAAAAATTATTTGTGCTGCTGTCATGACCAAGTATCCTTTGCCGCATCCAAGACTATGAAAATTTTTCTCTATATTTTAGGACTTTTATAGTGTGGTTTTCGTCCAGTACAAGTTCTGTTTGTGTATGGTGAAAAGATGTACTCTATTCTGTGGTTTGGGGATTATGTGTTGTTTTCACTGTTGCCCAAGCTCAGCTGATCACACCTCCTCTCTGCACATAACTCTTCTAATTTAGCAACAAATCCACCCTATGCCACAGGAACCATGATTCCTGTTTCATTGTAGTGACATCTGAACTCAGGACATGTAGGTACTCTTTATTTAGTTCCTTTCTGGAGACTGTTTTGGCTAAGTCGGGGGACCACGTACAATTTCACAAGGTGGGGTGTCATTGTGTTGTTTGTTCAAGCTGGTCTTATACTCCTCAGCGCTTGCTCCCCTTACTAAGCTGGGGACCAAGTAATAAACGTGAGCATTTACCTCCATTCTTATCCAGAGAACCACACTTGGTTCCTAGGTGGTGGAACTGTTGGGGAAGGATTAAGAGCTGTGGCCTGATTGGAGGAGGTGTGTCACTGACGGCTGGCTTTGTGGTTTCAAAAGGCTATCTGAATCCCCGGTGTGTCCACTCTGCCCCCTGCCTGTGGATCCAGATGTGTGCTCTCCGCTGTTTCAGCCCCAGGTCCTTCACTCTCCCATCACGGATTCTAACCATATGAAACCATAAGCTCAATTTAACACCTCTTTTAGGAGTTGCCTTGTTCTTGGTATTTTATCTCAGCAACAGAAACCCTAACTAAGACTGTGGCTGTCATTATTATTATTATTATTATTCCCATAAGAAATAGATGGTAGGTCCTATCAACCCATATGCTCATGGACATCTTGTATTGTCATTAATTTGTATTTTAGCCAGTCCAGCCAGTGTGCAGCAGATCCTCATGGCTATTTTCATCTTTAGTTTCTCCCCCACCCCAGTCCTGCAGATAAAACCAAGCACCCCACTCATGTAGGGGCGCACTGTCTCTGAGCTACAGCCCAGTTCTCACTGAGCTTTTTATTCTGAGAAAAGGTCTCAGGAAGATGCCCAGGTTGGCCTTGAGCTTGCTCTCAAGCTCGTTTCCTGAGTCATGTTCCTAAGTTTCTCCACAGGCTTGTCTGCCATCTTTTTGTAAAGTGTTTATTTAGACATCTGTTTTTGGCAGTTATAGACCACCTTAAGAGACTATGATGTTAAAAGATCCTCCAGTAATTGTTTCAAACTGGTATTCTCCAAAGAGAACTCAGTTTTCCCTGCTGGGTGAGCTGTGTCACAATTCCCACACAGCCAGTAAGAGGGGAGAACCACACCATGGTGGGAACAGGACAGTTCTTTGAAGAGGCTTTGAGGGGTGCAGGCTCCAACCTGCTCCCTCTAGTGACCGTCAGCCTGCACTACACCTGTGAGTACAGTTTCTCAGCCTAGGACAAAGTCCAACAAATCTCTCTGCTATCTACACAATTCTGTGATTATTCCAAAAGCAAGACTTCTATACATGACTGCAAGCCTTTGGCTACTTCCTACAAAGCTTATTATGACCACTTATATCAAATATACATATAATTTTATTTTATTTTTTTAATTTGAGGACATCATACTTGGGTGTTCCATATTTAAGTCTCAACAGCACTATACATGGCCAAGACCCTGCAAAGCCACACCGGCTAAATGGATGGAGGAAAATTTCTCTAAGCCTCACCCCTAAATGACAAGTTGCAGGTTGTGGCTGCTGAGCGGGTCAGGGAGAACCAATCAATGAATGACTGTTCTTTTGCGTCTTGTTTTTAACTGAGAGAATGACTTTTCCAGAGTCTGGCATTTGTGTCTCTCAGTGTTTTAACAGTCACTGTGTGAGCTGTTAAACAGCTCAGTTACTCAGTGTCTAAAATCCTCCACTTTGGTGATAGACTGTAATAGGGATGAGTAAGTCAAATAACCCGTTCCTCCTCAAGTTGCCTTTAGTTGTGGTGTATTATCACAGAAACAGAAATCCTAAAGCTACGGAAAGCTGCGGCAAGAGAAGAGGGAATGTGTTTGAGAGAAAGTAGGCCTAAAGAGGTCAGACCAAGGCCTGCAGGGGGCTCCCAAGTCAAGAGGGATATGGAGAGATGGCCAGGTGAAGATCTGGGGAACAGAAGAGAGGGGAATGAAGATAAGGAAGAGAGTGTGTGCTCTAATGTTTCAGAAGACCAGAAATCAGGGAGAAACAGCAGTAGAAACAAAACTTAGACACAGGGTTCTGCCTGGAGTCCCTGGGGTGAATGCCAAGAGGGCTGGCAGCCTTACAGATAGCAGCTGTCTGAGAGCACCCTGGATCCTTAGGCTGTGCCCCATACCTGTGTCCTCTTATCTGGGTTTCTACGCTCTCCTGATCTAAGGACCCCAGCCTCATAACCCAGTCAACCAGGGCCATCCCTGTGGCTCAGAGCCCCGTGAAGCTTTTCACATAGTGATGTTTCTGTACAAAATGCCCCTCACAGGCATAAATGCTGAGGTTTCAGCCCCCACCTAGTGGCACTATTAAGACTTTAGGATGTGATGTCAACTAGAAGAAGGACCCTGGGAAAGGGTCCTTCAGAGCTAGTTCTTTCCTTGTAAGGTCCCCATTCTGCTTTCTGAGCACCATGGCATGAGCCACTCCCTACTTCTGCTGCTGCAAAGTGGTCAGCTTCCTCCCCCACAAGACCTTCCCATCATGATGTTTTGTCTCACCTAGACCCAGACCCAGATGAGCTCAGAACCACCAACTGGAATCCTCAAAACTGAAAGCTAAAATGATATGTTTACAATGTTTCTACCAAGCCCTTTGTCCCGGTCACATCATCTGACTTATCCCTACTGCCTAATACTGGAGCCACCCATGCCTGGACACCACAGGGTCCTACCTCACCGCTTCTCTCCTTGCCTACATGTCTAAACTGAGTGTGCATTGAATACCCGCTCCATGACCCCAGGACAGTGGGAATATAATGAAACATCACTTCCTTCATCACAATTAGCCCCTTACCTGTTAGAACATTTTATGTCACCTGCACCAAATTCATCGCAAGTACTTTTCAAAATACAGTCACACCCCCATATGTGTTCGGGCAGGTAGGTGTTCACTCATTCATAACCCCCAGAAGATAGACTTTAGGTGCCACTGAAATAGAATCACAGGCATAGACCATAGTTTCTTGTCACATGCTTTATATATGTAATGTTGAGCTGCAAGGAGACTGTCATTGGAGCCCATCAAAGTACAAGGAGCCAGATCCATCAGTGGTCAAATCCCACCTCTTGTGTACCACAAATATAAGATGCTTCAAGTCCTTTCATATCTCTGAGCATTGGTTTTCTTTCAAGAATGAGGCCATCATCTCTACCTAACAGGGTTCTTTGGGGGATTAAATAAACCAAAGTCCGAAAAGCCCTGGAACACACCACACAACACCATGGTGCTGGACGTCTATTCTTGGACATCCATTCTGATGAAAGGGTAAACTTGCTCACGCACCTCAGCCAACATTCCTCCCACCCATTGCCCACCTCCTTTCATTCACCCCACCAGGTGTTTCATCTGATTTCCATTAGGCATATAAAAGTTTTCCCATGAGCAAACTCTCAAGAATAGAAATTAGTCTCCATCCTGGGTCTGCCACCAGCTACATGGGCGACATTCGGAGTGTTGCTTTGCCTTTTACTCAATTGCCAGTTGTTGTGCAACTATTAACCACCCATGTTTATTGCTGCACAGTTTCTACACTGTGCACAGTGGGCAGACCCTTTAATTAAAGGCTGCAGTCTCAGTATGGACTAGGCCTGCAGCCTCATCTCAAGTTCAGCTGGAGGAGGTTCGTTTTCGAGTTCTTACAGCTGCAGGCTGTCCATGCCTCTTCACGACCACCAGACTGAGATCTCTCTCAGTTTCTCACTGGCTTGCAGGCAGAGGTCGTGTTTCTGGGCAGGTAAGCCTCCTCAGAAATGCCTAGTGTTTCATGAAAGCTCCAAGAGGAAGCAAGACAGACAGGTTTTAGAATCTGAAACACAATCATACAAGCAACAGTCCCTCCGGAGTCTCAAGCCTAAGAGCAGATCACAGATCTCTGCTGCTTTCAAGTCAGGAGGCCACTGCATGGAGACATGATCATGGAGTGTTCACGCTGCAGTTTGCCCATGCCTCCCCTGACTCCGGTTCCCAGCAAGGGTGTGGAGGACAGAGAGAGAAGCCAGGCCTCCCCAAGTGTCACATTAGGATGCAAACTGAGTAGGAAAACTCCCCATGCACTGTCCACAAGAACATCTGCTCCAGGAGACAAAAAGCAAATGCTGAGGGCAGGTAGGTAAGTCTTCCAGATGTTTCTAGTGATGTGAAAAACAAGTCATTTACCAAGTGAGAGAGAGAGAGAGAAAAAAAAGATCTCAGTTTTCTTTAGCTTTCAGCCCAGTGCCGAGTGACACAATCAGCGCACGGATTACAACACCCAGTAGCCCAGAGGATGCGCTGCAGCATCCAGCGTTTTTTCTTCCGCTTTAAGAAGTTGCGTAAATTCAGTGTCCAACACAGAAGCTAATAATTGCTTTATCACCCGGAATGAGGGATCATCTGCTTGAGCTGAGGCTCTTTTTCCCCATCTGTCCTGTAAAGAATGTGTTTATAAATGCTTGTTTCGATTCCCTGAGAGCAGGGCACTCCATTTTTCATTCTGGAAAACAACTGATTGGTTGTGCCTTGAAGTCATTTTTCAAGGAATAACCATCAATATTAACACCTGCCAACCTTCCCCGTTCATAATCATCAGAAAACATCTCTACCCCGTAGGGAAAACATTTACATTTCCTACCGGGAATTACTTAGTGATTCCCAGAGAGGAAATCAGGTGCTCTGTTGTGGGTCCTTAGTGTCTGAGCTGTCCAAACACTGGCTGACAAGGGAGGCTCCATGCAGCCTTGGAAGAGAGCTGACTCAAATTCACACCTGTCAGATGTGCACACTCCTGACCCACCCTCCCCTTCAACACCAGTGATTTGCAAGGAGCTGGGCCACCTTGCCATAGAGTAGAAAGAATCTGGGTTTGGGGTCAGAAAGTTCTGAGCTTGAATCTTGGTATCATTATTACCTCCATCATATCTGAGACTTCGAATAGAGTTTCAGTCTCCACAAGAAGGCCTCATTAATGTCAAGAAGTATTTATGAAGTGTGTGTGTGTGTGTGAGAGAGAGAGAGAGAGAGAGAGAGAGAGAGAGAGAGATGCACCACTACACATGAAATGAAAATTTGTCAGGGGTAAGTCTATGGTTTGAGACATGGTTTGGCACTGTGCTTGTGGGAGCATGCATACTCATGTATGTGCATGTCCTGTAGAGGCCAGAAGTCCATCAATCACTCTCTGCTTTATTGTTGAGATCCAGTATCTCACTGAACCTGGAGTTTACCAATTGGCTGTGTTGGCTGATCAGCAAACTCTAGGGAGCCTCCTGTCACCCCCACCCAATGCTGTAATTACAAATTACATTGGTTTCCTTATGAGGGCTCACACTTCCTAGATTTAGCCATGTTCTCAGATACTGTAGCATACTTTCCAAAAACATATTATTATGAAAATTCCAAGCCATATTTAAAACAGAACAATGGACCTCGTATACTCATCAACTGCAGACACTGCACCACAAAATTATTTTAAAGTAGAAGCTAAATTTTTCATTGACAGGTCAAAATATATTTCTATAAGGTGCCATCTCTTTTATACTTAAACACACAGCTATATTTAACTAAAAATAATAAACTGTTTGCACCATAAAAATCCAGTGTTGGAGCTGGAGAGATGGCTCAGTTCTTAAGGACATTAGATGATCTTGCATAGGATCCAGGGTCAGTTGGAAGCACCCCTGTCATGTTGTTCACAACCACCCACAACTAAAGCTCCAGGAAACCCAACACCCTCTTCTGTCCTGTTCAGGCACTGCACACATGTCGTGCATGTATAGTCACACAGGCACACACACATACATGTAAAGTGTTAAAAAAAATCCAGTGTAGTTAATGTGGACGTGTAAGTATGAACGTACACGTGTAGTTATGAGCTAATGCCTTTCTTTGTCCAGCTATATCTGGCAAGATTACGTACCCTAGCACCTTTGGCACTCTGCATCTTGCAGTTTTCCTCCTTAAGTCTCCTGCCTTGTGTTTCCTACTGTGAACTGGAGTTGTCTGAAGAAGCAGTATCTTCAGTATAGATCCTGCAACCTACTTGTCTTTGACTGAATAGACTGTGATTATGGAGAGATGAAATATTGTAGGTGAAGAGCCAAAACGGTCTTGGATTGTCTTAGTAAATATTCACTGTCCATTTCTGACCCTGATCAAGCACCTCTTGCCCCTTAGCCAAAATTCTTGGGATCCATCTCAAAGTCAGATATACACCAAGCCTCCATCAACTATAAAGCTAAGAGTATGATAAAGATGGGATCTAGGCACCGTGCACGTCGCATCCTTGCCACGGCCAACCAGATGACTCCACCAGTACAAGCACATTGTCTTATGACTGTGTTTCCCGCGGCTACAATTGTCTCATAAATCCTTTACCATGATGTAACACAAAATGAGGATAACTTGGATCCATGGTCCCAGACTATGATTTCTCATATTCATATTAGAAAAAAAGTCTCCATCCCTTAAAGTGACTTGGCATTTTTACATCAACACTATAAGCTGATGTGGTAGTCAGACTTTTCATCCCCCTGACAAACACTTGAGAGAAACAGTCCGACAGAGGGAACTAGGTCTGGCTCGGGTTCAGAAGGCTCACTTAGCTGACTCTGTCTGGATTGTGGTGATGTGGAATGTCCCAGGAGTTGAGCATGGCAGAACAGAGCTGCTGGCCTCATGGCAGCCAGGAGGCAGCAAGGAATGAGAAATATCCTTGAGAGACACACCCCTACCAAGCCATGCCTGGTCCTATCTTCCATGGCACCCCACTTCTCATCCACAGACCCCACTTCTCATCCATAGCACCCCACTTCTCATCCATAGCTCCTCACTTCTCAAATGCCTATGATTTTTAATCCATAAGTGGATTAATATATTGATTAGGTTAAGGTCCTTGCAACCTAGATGTCTCTGGAAACCCCCCTTACAGACACACCAAGGGATGTCTCTCCATCCGATCAAAATGAATTGTTACAACTAGAAATCAAGTCAGAGGGCCTATGTGATAATGGTTTCCTATTGTTAAAATAATATGCCATGAAGTTAACTGTGCGGTGGAATTTACTTTCAACTTCCCACTCACTGTTCGGAAACCTTGAGCCAGGTTCTTCGGCCTTTGAATGATTAGCATCTGGGAAGCAGGCATTTCTTTGCTATGGGGATCTTCTGCATATTGGGATAAGTATGGAAACATGCTAGGCCTCAGCTAGTGGGCACCAGTATCATTTTCCATTTCTGCTCAGGACAAACAAAAATATCTGTGGATGTTGTCATGTCTTCTGGACAGAGGGTTCACTCCCAGCCAACAGCCTGTGACTTTACAGATGAGAGGAGCCGTGTCTGGGTTATCACTTTTCTCCTTTCTGTCACAAAACAGCAGCAAGTGTGGATCAAGCCTGGACTCCAGGCCCGGGTGCAGCTATGACTTCCTAAGGGCCGACCTAGAGACCCACTTCTTCCAGTGTTACTCTACCTCTTGAAGGCTCCACATCTGCAAAACAATATCATAAGCTGGGTATTCAAAACAAGACCTTGAGGAAGGATGTTTTAGATTAAAACTGTAACATCAGATACCTAAGAGAGAGATTCCTTGTCACCCCATGAACAAAGATTCCAGTCCTCCCCCAGCTTCCTGGGAGCTGGTGGGGACTGAACTGGAAGTATAAATTATTCTGCCACTAGAATTACTCCCAGATATGTCCAGCCAGGGACAACTATGAGTGTGGTCCAACATCGACATCATTTGCTTTCTTAAAACATTGTGACTGTCAGTTAGTTTTGGGAACTCTATCGTCCGAAATCACCTGGGAAGGAGGTCTCATAAGTAACTGTCTTGATCAGTAGGAAGAGCCACCCCCTGGGGGCAGCGTCATTCCCTATGAGAATGGAGAAAGCTAGCTGAGCTGTTGAGCACATTAACTCGATGCTCTCTGCTCCTGGCTGTGGATGTGATGAGGTAGCTTCTGCAAGTCTCTGCCGCCTCAGTTTATTCTCCATAATGGGTTATAACTTGGATCTCAGAGCTGGGAAGCCCTTTTTCCCCTAATGGAACTTTTCTGTGGTGTTTTGTCAGAGTAACAGGAAAAGAAACTCAAACATTTTGAGACCTTTTTATTGTGTTTTGTAACTTGAATTTTCAGTTCTCTGAAAGATGTGTATATATACAAGCATACTACATAAAAATGACATATACTTTTGAATGTATGTATCTATACCCAGGAGGCCCAAATCAAAAAGTCATTTCCCAGACATAGTCCAAGTGGGAAAGGCTAATAGCATAAGGCCAGAATGCCAGTTTGTGATGGAAGGTTTTGAGCTGTCAGCTTATCATTATTTATTTTCTTCTGGTTCTAAATTTCAAAACATTTTTAAAAAGAAAACTGTTGTCATATGATTTACCTTATTCAAATGTACAGATCAATGTTTTTCTTATGTATGTATGGTTCCCACATTCTTATTGTAGAGTATCTTCTCTCTCTCCCTCTCTCTCTCTCTCTCTCTCTCTCACACACACACACACACACACCACCCTGAGTTGGTTAGCAGAGGCCTCTCCTACCTTCCTGCAAACAGCTCCTGGAAAGCTAAGCTGCTTTTTACCTAATTTTTAAAATTCTGAACACTTCATATAAATGAAATTATTCAAGGAGGGAGAAGAGGGAAGAAGGGGTAAAATGAGAGAGAGAGAGAAAGAACTGAGTATAGACATCTCCTTCTCTCCAATCCGTAAGGAGTCAGAGCCACAAGCCTTCATCACCACAAACTATACTTCCTTCACATAGTGAGTGCAGCCAAGTGTCTCCACCACCACGAATTCCACCATACTTCCCTCACCTGATGGCCTCCACCTTCTTAAACCAAGAGCCAAAACAAACACTTATTTCTGTCAGGAATTTCACATGTATGGGCGTTTTGTCTGCATATATATCTGTGCAACACTTATGTGCCACATGCCAGCAGAGGTCAGAAGAGGTCATCAAATGCCCTGGAACTGGAGTTACAGATGGTTGCCAGCCGCCATGTGGGTGCTGAGAATCGAAACAGGATCCTCTGAGCAACCAATGCTCTTAACCATACATCATCCCTTTGGTCCCTTATGTCAGGAATGTTGTGAGTAATGGAAGTGCTGGGAAGAAGAACCCTGGGTTCTGTGAGTCACAGTTTTGCTTTAACTCTTCTTTGTGAGGCAATCCCAGGCAAGTTACCCCATCATGGGACGGTCAGCAGGGATGAGGCTTCGGTTAATAGCTCATACTTGCTGCCTGTTCCGGCTCTGCTTCCTGGTCTGCTGAGATGTGAACTGTCAGCTTCACACCCCTGAAAGCCATTCCTATCACACCTTCCTGCTATGACAGACCACTACCACCACACTTCCTGCTATGGTAGACTGCACCCTCAGATCTTGAGCAAAAATGAATCTCTCCTGCCTTACGTTGCTCTTTGTCAGAGCAATGAGAAATTTCTTTTGCTTTAATTCATTATTGGTATGTGATTTGGTGTGTGCATGCGTGGCTGTGTCTATGTTACTGTGAGAATGGCCACGCATATCCTGTGGCGGCAGAGGACAACCTTCCAGAACCAGTTTTTCTCTTTCAACCTTGGTTTCTGGAGACCCAACCCAGGCTTGCGTAACAAGTGATTTGACCTGCCTGGGCAGCCCTGCCACCTCTCCAGCCCAAGGCTCAGAATCTCAGCAAGGATTCTCTGTCTGCATTCCTCTCTGAGGCATCACCCCCACTGTTCTAACTTGGGGAACATTTGCACAAACAGCAAGCAAGACACATCATGGCAGATGGCACTTGTGAGAAACACACAGACTCCATGGCAGAAAAGCCTCTTCCCACCCCCAGGAGGCAGCTTTTTTTTTTGCTTTTAGCATTTTCTCCCTCTTACCTGGGGCCAGGGGAGTTGCTAGCATCTCACTTGAAAAGCTTACAAATGACTCTTACAAATGATCAGAACAGCAGTACTGATCAGAAGGCATGGAGACCAGGCATGTGCTGGGATGAAATTATTTTTCTCCCGAAGGGACTACCCACTTAGCCATAGAGTGCCCATTAGCAGAGTGTGCCCAGCAGTGAAAACCCAGCCTATTGCCACATGACTCCAGAGTGAGTGCATGGCGTTCTCAGCTTGAACGCAGAATTATTTTATTATGAAAAGACACTTGAAGAGAAATTCTGCTGGTCGAGCAGGAGCGTGGAGCCCTTTCCACTTTGTTTCTTTATTGGATCACAAAGAATGTGAAGCTGTACTCAGAAGGCTGCATTTCGGGGTCGGGAGCAAGCTGTAACAATTGACTTCATACAGCCTGAGACTCCATAATCACCCACCACGTGGATAGCCAGGATTTCCATCATTCCTAGTGGCCACTTAAAAATCAACACTCTTTATAGTTCCAGATGTTCAAAAGAGATGGGAAATAGGACCCTCTTCTCCTGGTTTGTCTTTCAAATACACTCTGCCCCAGGAAATGACCAGGATCACAGGTATCATGATCTCATTGTCCAAACCTGTGAGCCTAAATTCCCTGGGGCGTGGTAGGAGTCATGGAGCAGCCTGGTGGCCTCACACAGTGGGAGGGGCCGCCTTGCTCACAGCTCCAGCACTTTCTTCCCATCACTGCCTCTGGCATCAGGACTGGCTGATGGACCACGCAAGAATGTGCTTCAGCGTTTAGAGGGGCAGAGACTAACTAAAGCTGGAGGCTGGTGGCTCACAGCTTGGTGGGGTTGCTGCAAGGCTGGGTTTGGGAAGGAAGGAAGCCCCGGGCTCCCAACTCAGGCTCAGCCCCCAGGTTCACGTTTGAGAAGGCTCATCGTAGACCATGGGATGAAAAAGTCAGAGTCTGGTTTTATGGCCCTTCCTCAGGGGATGGAACTTCCTGACTCCTAGCTCTGTATCTCTGCATGTATATGCGTAAGCATATACATGTGTGTGTCTGTGCACGTGTGTGCAGATGAGTGTGGAGACTGGAGGCTGGTGTTAGATATCTTCGTCCATTACACTTTACTTAGAGTTTTAGATGGTGTCTCTCTGTGTACCCAAAGCTCACTGAGTGGCTAGATTGTCTGGCTTGGACACCTTAAAGATCCTCCTCCTACTGCTCTGCTTCTCTGTCATGGAAGCATCTGGCATGTACAACAGCTGGAACAAAACCAGTGAGGGCAAGGGCAACCCACTCTCTTCGAATGCAGGGCTCAGTGGGTTTAGGGTCTTCCAGGCTGACACCATTGAAGAAGGCGATGGAAAACTTTCACACACAGGGAGGGCAGTGGGAGTCACAGCAGTGATGATGCGTGAGCTTTGTTTCCAAGTCTCCCTGCCCTGTAAATCTGCATGCTCCTTCCCAGACTGGTCAGTGTCCTCTCCTGTTACATAGGCATCATCTGTTTATTGTCTATTAGATCTGTCTGCCTATCATCTATCATTTACCTATCTATTGTTAATTTGCCTATAAGTCTATCTGCAATGTTATCTGTTATCTATCTTCATCGTCCTCTTTTCAATCGGTTGATCTATTTGTGTATTTTATATCCTTTCTCTCTACTGTTTTAATCCTTTTGATCTCCCGATCCCATCCACCTATCTAGCTCTTTTTGTCCTTCATAGAAATGTGTGAAACAGAATTACCTCATATGGCAAAAAGCCACCAGCCCTGAAAGACTTGAGATAACATAATGAGAGATTTCCATGATGATCAGAGAGAGGCTGCTTCAAGGGGCCAGGTCACCACCAACCCAAACACACCCCAGTTACCACGGAGAGACTTCTGAGATGTCAGAGGACACATGTGAGCATCTTGCCTGAGCTGTGTTCTCACCCGCTCTGCACCCCAGGTGCCTTGTGAATAATGCTTGCTGCATGGCATTGGGATTGCTACTGGGGACCTTCCAGGAGGCCCAGGAACAGACTGTGCACTTGCTCCTGGACCATGATCCCTAAAGTCACCGGATGGCTCTGTCCCAGGCGGAGGATTGATGGACACAGCAGAATGAAGCTCAGAAATTTTACTGGGTAGGCCCCAGCAAGCAGTGAGGACCAGAGTTTGGATTCCCAGAACCCAAATAAACACCAGGCAGGTGTGGTGGGTCCTGCAACCCCAGAGCTGGAGAGGTAGAAATAGGGGCTACCCAGATCCAGGCAGGTCAATAGGCCAGCTGACTGCTGAGCTCTAGGCTTCCTTGAGAAACTCTGCTTTAATAAATAGAGGAGCAGTTGAGAAATATACCTAGTGTTAACTTCAGAACCCCCCTGGCATGCACCCACACATATGCTCCTGTACCTGCAAGCACACTTGCACACATTCATGTAAGCATGTATGGGTAGCACACAAATGTACATGTGCCAAAGCAAAACAGCAAGGTCTATCTGGAGGTGGAGCCTGGCTGGAGGAGAGTATGAGGCACATGCTACTTGAGGAGCACACCTTCATTTTTTATTTTATTTTATTAAGTACTTTATTTATTTTTATATTAATCACAGCACACCTTCATTTTTGCCCAGACAACACTGACCTCCCTGGAAGTACACTGCCTCAGATGGCAGATCCTAAGACCCACAGCCTCTGCAGCCTAGCAGCAGCACCTACAGACCCTGGAAGTCAGTCTCTGCATCTGTCTCAGAACTAAAGGGAACCCTGGAGCCGCTTGTCCCCAGATTCCTGCGTGTGTGTGTGTGTGTGTGTGTGTGTGTGTGTGTGAGAGAGAGAGAGAGAGAGAGAGAGAGAGAGACAAGACTTCCCATTGACTAAGTGTGTCTTCCTTAAACACACTCACATCTTAATGGAGACTGAAAGGATAGTAGAGTTTGTCTGTATATTACTGTTAGAGAATTTCATACATGTATAAAATGTATTTGGGGTTGTTTTCTTTGACGTATGGCTACTGAAGAGGAAAGAGTAGGAAATACATTAAGAACAAGAAAAGAAAAATTAACTCCAATGATATAGTAAATGGCAACCCACACTTTATTTTGACAGGAGAAGAGTCTAAATGCTAAATCCAATGCATTGTGATTTCTCTTCTATTCACTGTGTGCCATAGATTGTCATTCATGAGGAAAAAGCAGGATAAAAAGACCTTAGATGATCCATCCAGATTGTTTGTAGAGACAGCCATACCTGCATTCGAATGGGGGACCTGGTCTCTGAGCCGCTCTGTACACACCCTTTTCCTTTCTCTCTTGGGCCTGCCCAGTGTCTGAACGGCCCACAGACCACTGTGGACTTCATTTGCATGAGAATATCTTCACTTCTCTAATTCCTAGCTCATTTACACTAGGTTGGTCAGCCAGGGAATTCAGAGTGCAAAGCTAAAGGTATCAGTACATGACATAAAGTCTGACCTGAGTGGGCAGCAAACTCCCTGGGTGCTGTGGAAGCCCAAGGCAGGTCCAGAGTCTTTGCTCCCCGAAGCTTGTGGTAGACTGAGAACTCATGCTGCCAGTCAACTTCCTGGGTGATCTGAGTCTGCTACTGGTCAGGGATCCATCCACCTGGGGACCTACTGGATCTAGGACCTGTGGGTGCTGACAGTCACAGCCAGTGTGGGCATATGTCAGTGGCAGTAATGGAAACAGCTGAGGCCACTTGGCCAGTTGTAAAGATGAACAGTTTGTGTTCCTTTTTCTGTCTTCCCACCTGGCCTTTTGGGGACAGCAGTGTCGACCCAGTAGTCCACAAATGAAGGAGCCACGTGAAGATTGTGAAACAAACCTCTGTCCTTCCTTTCTTTCTTCCTTCCTTCCTTCCTTCCTTCCTTCCTTCCTTCGTCACTTTCTTCCCTCCTTCCTCCATCTTTCATTACTTTCTTCCTTTCACCTTTACTTGTTCTCCTCCTTTCTTCATTTTCCTTTTTTTCTCTCCCTACCTCAACTTCCTTCGCCACTGCCTCTGTCTTAGTCCGATGTCTGCTCACACATATGTATAAATTAGAACATTTTCTCCTCAGTAGAGTTAGAGTCCTCTTTGCATAGCTTTAAAAACATGACTCTTGTTGAGACTAGTTTGGCCACAAGAACCTGCTTAGGCAAGGAGAAGCTACATGGTCATTCTAAACAGCAAGCAGGCACCATTAGATGACTGCCCACAAGTGCAGGTTCCTCGGCCACTAGTGCTGTGTTCTTCATGTATTCATCAAACAGTTCATTAACACCTACTATCTAAGTAGCTAGAGGGATTTAGTACAGCTTGAAGTGACACCTCTGTCTCTCACAGCTTGCTTAGGACAGCCCCTCTGAGCTCTAAGGCATAATTTGAGTAGACTTGACTCAACTCTGGGTGCTCATAGGCAAGAGTGTCAACCTTGTGCAGACAAGGGATGCATTGTTCACGCCTGAGAAACAGAGAGGCCCTCTGGAGGACAGAAGATACTCCATAGAACTGACAGATTCCAGAGGAGACACCACAACTGAGCCAGGAGCTGCTCTGAAACAAGGGGGACACGCCACCCTTCAACCTGCACCATGTCCTTTAGGATGAGGGGTGGTCAAGGATAACAGCCACACATCACTCTCAGCATTATGAGTCTGTGACACATGCTTTCTCCCAGATTCTAGCATGAAGCATTCAATGGATGCTATCAGTGGATCCCGTCAGCATGGTGAGCTATGAAGAATGCAGTGGGCACTGGGGACAGTGGGCCTTCTACCAAGGTTGCTGAGGGACAGAGGAAGATGTGCTGCCAACCTACTCTGTTGAGTGATAAGAGTCAACAAGAGGTTACAGTGGTTTGGAATGTCTAGAATGTTCCCCAAAGTCCTGTGTGTTAAAGGCCCTCAGAGTGGAAAGACAGGCAGGGTGAGAGCACTCTCTGATGGGACATCCTCAGCTCACTGGGCATGTCCTCTAAGGAGACCCTGGCTCCATCCCTACCTTTTCTCCTCCCTGTCCCTGAGCACTGCAGCTCACCTCATCCATGACATGCAATTTTACCATGGGCCTGAAGGCACGGTGCCAATCCACCCTTGGCTAATACCCAAACTGTGAGCCATAGTCACCTTTCTTTGTCATAACTGGATTGCCCCAGGCATTTGTTACAGTGATGGAGGGATGGCTGACACATGGGTTTGCTGGCACACAGATTCACGGTGCAAGGCACGTAAATTCAAACGAGCTGTCAGTAGAGGAAAAAAAAAAAACTTGTCAAAAGGGGGATTCAGTTCTGGGGGTGGCTCAGTCAGTATTGTGCAAGCATGGGGACCTGAGTTTGATCCCCAAAACCCATGAGAAAAAAAAGAGTCAGACATGGTGGTAAATGCTTGTGAGCTCATTGCTGGGGAGGCAGAGGGAAGCAGGTCCCTGCCCTGGTCCCCCTAGCTAGCCCCACCCCTGACTGACCCCACCTCTGCTGACCCCACCTCTGGCTGAGTCCATCCCTGGCTGACCCCAGGCCCTGCTGACCCCACCCCCGGCTGAGTCCATCCCTGGCTGACTAGCCATGCTTAATTGGTGAGAACCCAACCAATGAAAGACCAGTCAACTAAGAATGGCACCTGAGGAATAAAAACAAAGGTGGTCTCTGGCTTCCACACAGAGACACCTGTGCATACTCATGCATCTGCACACACACTCACAGACACACAGAAGGGAGGCCAAATTGGTTACTGGTGGAATGAGCTTCCCAGTGTGTGGAAATGATGTGAGCTGTGTCAGCATATCAAAGGGAAAGTACAACCCTAGCCGGAAAATGAGCAGCCAGATATGGTGGATGGTCAGTGTCCTCTCCAGAGGCAGAGGAGAGATGGGGGCAGCCTGAAGCCTACAGAATCATCTCTAGTGTCTGTTCTCAGGTCTGTAATCCACACCCATCACACACACAATACACCACACACACATATCAAACATACACACACAACACACACACATACATCACACACACACATGACACAGATACATCATATACACACATGTCACACCACACACACATCACACATACACTGCACATACAGACCAGATACACACATACACACACACACACACACACCTCACACACTGCATACACATGCAAAGAAAGAAGAACAAAAGATCTGTGGCTGCCAGGAACTCTGGAGGAGGGAGGAACTGTGCAGATGCAGTGGGCGGTTGTGGCCACTGAATAGGTGACATAACACTGTGGTGGACCCAGGACACCAGATATCTGATCACGTGCAAATTGTACAGCATCATGAAGGAGCCAGGTGCAAGCTGTGGGCTTCAGCTGGAAATGCTGTAGATCAGGCTGGCCTCAAACTCAGAGATCCTCCTACCTCTGCTGAGTGCTGGGATTAAAGACGTGTGCCACCACGCCAGCAATAAAATTAATATTTTTAAGCAATTGATTAGTTGGTAAGCAAATGACTTGGTGGACCGGGCGGCATGTTATCTGATGGCACTGTCATATCTCAGCGTCCACCCTCATGCTGGGACCACATGTGGACATTGGTGTCTGGTCCTCAGTTGGACTGAAATTTTAAAAGAAGAACATGACAAAATAATAAGACCCACATTTGGATTTGTCGCCTGTCAACTTCACCCAGACGTAGATATTTGGGAAGAGAGGATCCTAATCAGAAAAATGCCATCACATTGGCCTGCGATCAAGCCTGCGGGGCATTTTTTAAAGACATTGATGGGGGAGGGTCCAGCCCACTGTGGGTGGCACCGTCCCTGGGCTGGTGGTCTTGGGTTGCGTAGGGGAGCGGCCTGAGAAAAAACAGCTAACAAGCCAATCAGCAGTGCTCCTTTGTGGCCATCTGCTTCAGTTCCTGCCTCCAGGTCCCTGCCTTGACTTCCTGCCCCAACTTCCTGCAGTAATGGACTATAAACTGTAAGATGAAATAAACTCTTTCCTCCCCAAGCTGCCTTTGGTGTTTTATCACAGCAGCGGGACCTCTGACTAGGATGTGGTCTTTTCTTTCTCTTCAGTTCAACAGAGGGAGAAACAAGCATGTTTCTCCCTTGGGATGCCAAGGACTCTGTGCCCTACAGAGAGACATGGTGGCTCTGACCCCACCCAAGAGGCGGCAGTGTAACATGGCTTCACCCCCTTCAGCAGCCTACAGAAGCTATGCTGGTGACGAGGTTGGTTTTGCAGAGGAAAATGGGGCACTCCGGTGTCAAAGCCTAGGCCAGGGCCCTTGGATCTGAGACATTCCTGGTTCTCTGTGTCATCTAATTTTACTACCTCCCCCCATGTTTCCATTAGCTGTCAATTTAGCTTGAACCATGCACACATCTTACCATACCACGACACACACTCTACACATTCCACATAGTCCTGCATCATGTGGTGTGTGTGATGTGATCACATGCATGTACACGGGGGGTGTGCATATATGAATAAGGGATATGTACATGTGGTACGTATGGTGTGTGTATTCATATATAGGTGGGGTAGGTATTCGTGTATGTTTGTGGGGTGTGTGCATAGGTGGGTACAAGATATATACACATGTAGCATATATGGGTATATGTATATACATGGGATGTGCATAAGTGTTTATGTATGTAAAGTATGTGTGCATATAGAGATGGAGTGTTGTATGTGCGTATGTGGGAGTGTACATTGTGCATGTATGTGGTGACTGAGTCCATATATAGGTAAGGTGTGTCTATTTGTGTATGTGGTTTGTGTGTGTGCGTGTGTGTTTGTGGTGTGTGAGGGACTGTGCATTCACATATTTTCTTTCTTGGAGCATCTTTCCTGAAACTTTTCTCATACTCTTCACACCTGAGAACTCCTCCAGAACTGTGAGTGTGAGCATAAGAGCACCTTGCCTCTGAAGATGACAGAACTGAGTTTTGCTTCAGCTTCTCCCCCAACCTGGGAGGCCCCTCAGAGTCACATATTTACCAATGTCTCACTCAGAAGTCCTCTTACCAGGATTCTTTTCCAGTTGACCTGGAAGACACCATTGCCAAGAAAACTGACTCCGAAAGTGACTTTGCATCAGAACACACTTTTCCTCGAAACATGCTGCCCCATGATTTTATTGTTACATGTGAAGAAAGCAAAAGCCAAGAATGTGAACTCAGGGCTCCTCAGGGCAGATAATAACAAACACTGCCAATGACACCTTCAAATATTTGAAGTTGGCTTAATAAACATGAAGTTCATTGCCATCAACTATGGAAAGCAGCTTTGGTTGTAAATTAAGGAGCCACAGAAAAAGAATAGGTGCTTATTGCAACATGGCTGTTGATGGGAAGAGAGAGAAGGCACATGTGCCTCTGAGGCACCCATTCATCCCAGAGCAAACCTGATGTGGTCCCAACTGCTGAGTGTCACCACCTGAGCACACCCATGTCTGGACACACTGTGTGACGTTGTGAGTCACTTGGCACTGTTGTTCTGGGAGAGGGTCCACAACAGTGTCATTCACCGCCCTCCTTCATTGCAGCCAGAGCCCTGGCCAGCACCCAGGACAGTTCACACCAAGACTGGGAGATGTCGCAGCCAGATCTCAGTCGTTGTGAGAGACAGAGATCTCACACAGGCATCCGTATTCAAAGAAAGCAGAGCTAGAGGGAGCTCACTCAGGAACTCAGGGCCTGGCAAGCTCAGGGGCCTGAAGTGATCCCAGAAAGTTGAGCAGAGTGATGTACCATCCTGTAACCCAGGCACCTGAAAAGCTGAAAGCAGGCAGATCCCTGGGGCAAGTCAGCCAACCAGCTAGGTCTTCTGGGTGAGGTCAGGGCCAGCAAGAGGCACTGTCTCAATAAACAGAATGGAGGCTTCTTGATAAATCACTAACCTCATGCACATGTACACACAAACCACACACATATATGCATGTGCACCTAAAACACACTCACTTACACACATACACACACTCACACACTAACACATAATATTCAGCTACATACACACTCTCACATGCATATTCTCATACATGGTCACACACTCAAGCACACTCACACTTGCACACATTCTCATAACTCAAACACATTAACATACTCACATGCACACGAACACACACTCATACACACACATACAGACACTCACACACTCATACTCACAAAAACACACAAATTCATACACTGGCACACAAATATAACCTACTGATTCTCATGGCCAGACATTAAAGACTGTGCCAGGAACAGGTGTTCACAGTATATGGACACATTTCGTTGATTTCTGCTGACTTAATTCTGAGGGACTTTGTCAATTTGCTGTCAAAGAGGGTCTCTATCTACCTCAGAGAACTTTTGACCAGCTCTCTGTTCCTATAAAAAGCACAAGTTTTGAGGGGTACTTGTTTGACTGGTGTTCCATGACCACCCCTCACCTACCACAGCTCAGAGATGGAGTAAGCTGAATGGTGAAGCCAGCTTCTCCCAAGCTCTACCATGGCTGGGGAGTCAGCCTTGGTGAGTAACAGCGACGGGAGGGTGGCAACCCAGACAACTGAATTTGGTATCCAGACACGGACCTGAGCCAGTATACGCCCCTCAAAGGCCCTATCTAGCAAAGGTAATGGACTAGAAGTAAACTTTCATAATCTCTCCTTGCCACTGGTTCCTTAGAAACACTTAATGTCACAAGTGACCCTCTTGCTCTTGATCACCAGTACTCACCAGCATCACTGAATCAAACAGAGCCAGAGTGGAATCCTGGCCAGCGCTCCCAGGTAGTCCCGTGCCCGAGAGCCCAAGCAGCCCGCCTGAAAGAGAGAGCCAGTCTTGCCCATCCCACACCCTGAACTTGCCTCTTCATTCCTGGAGGTCCTGAGGGGCAGGGAATGTGGGGCTCTCACAGCTTCCACTCTGTTCTCACAGTCTCCAGAGCAGACTCCTAGCCAGGGTCTTGAGTGGATGTGCTGGTTCCCCGTGGAGAAGCAGCTGAGGTCTGGGGATTTGTTTTAACTCCTCACAAGGGCAAAGGATCCCGAGGACCCACACGCCGCCTAGAGCACAAGAGAGGAGTGGGGACAGTCTTTGGGACTTGGAGGAGACAGAGATGGATATTCTCCTATCAGCTTAAGAGGGGCATACATCCCTCCATCTTAGGCAGGAATGGAGAAACAAAGTGACACTGAGAGGGGGAGAGGGATGAAATGGTAGATAGAGAGATAGGTAGATAGATAGATAGATAGATAGATAGATAGATAGATAGATAGATAGATAGATAGATAGATAGAGATAGAGAGAGGGAGAGAGAGATAGAGAGATAGATAGATAGATAGATAGATAGATAGATAGATAGATAGATAGATAATACAGACCATGGCCATATACTCAAGATACATAAATAGATGATGGATGATAAATAGGCGATGGATAGATAGAGAGGTAAACAGATAGATAATATACAAATAGATGTTAGACAACAGATGGATACTGTAGATAGGTGATAAAGATAAATATGAATCTCTCTCACACACACATGCACATACACACACACATATCACCCTGGAATATTACAAAAATGTTCCCAAAACACCAGTAAGTCTCTGAGTATTGACAATTTAGGTGCACTGTAATAATTCTTGTGCCAAAAGGATTTTAATGCTGGTTCTTGCTTTTTCATAAAGAAGAAGGCACCACAACTTTTCTTTTCCAGCCAGGATAGCCACATAAAACTGCTACATCAAAGCTTCCTAATGACCATGGCGTCTAACAGCCAAGGGACATTCTGCTGTGAGAACTGGTGGGGTGGAAGTTCTGCCCCCTGAGGCCTGAGGCTCACACCCTACAGAGCCAGGGTGTTGTTTGGTTCTGTGGTGGTCAGGGCAACAGGTGAAGTAGGTTACATAGATGCACACCAGGAAAACATGTCAAGCAAGTAAGCCATACATGGTGGATCCCATCCTGGACCATTTTCAGACTAGTTTCACCCACCCAGGTAGAGAGAGGCAAGCGAGATTACGCTGTGTGCAGGGATGCTGGAAGGCTGGAAATAGTTATCACTCCATGGTCATGCCTGCTACACACACTAATTGAAAGGCTCCCAATAGCATGTCTCTTTGTGTTTGTGTGCATCACATATGTGCACACATGTAGACATAGTAAAGCTAGCTCATGGGACCCAGTCCTCCATAAATGATTTAACAATTAAAAATTAGTGATTACAAGACATGAATTCTTTTGTAGGTTTGTGTAGGGTCAAAAGTCTCCCCTGAGGACTCACTAATCTTGTGAGTGTGCTCACTTCCCAATCAAGGGGCTGCTGTGGGTTAATACCCGACCAGGAGCAGGCAGCAAGCCTTTCTGTGACTAGTATTCAACTCCAAATAGCCCACAGTACGGGTACTGTCCAAGGTCCTGGAGGCAGAGTCTACCACTTAGAAACAGGGCCCCATTACAAATGACACTGCTCCCATGAATAGAAAAATATAGAGGAAGAGTAACAGGATAGAAGGACAGTCAGAGAGGGGAGGGCTGTGGCAGGAGTTGCTTAGGGTTCAGAGGGTGGAGTTTCTTCTTGTTGACTATGCCCCAGGATGGCTCCAGAATGAAACTTTTGTGAGCTCTCTTTGGCACCGCCACCTTTCCAGGAGAGCGGGGCCCCAAACTCTGGCTCCAGATCTCCTAGGTCTGGCAGAAAGAGAGCCAGGCAACTGATGCTAAACATGTCATCAGGTAATAGCACACAGCAGGCTGTGACCTCCTCTGTCATTCACTGTCAGATGAGAGCACAGACATGTGTGTGAAGCCTTGGATCTGAATGTGCCACCCTAACCAGCCACACTCCAGCGGCTGCTTTCCAACCGTCACCTTGTTCAGCATCCAGAGATAAAGAGCAGTGTGTGCGTGCAAGCCCTTGATGCATGGCACCTGAGCTGCTTCTGGCTTCTTCATGACCTCATTAGCAGGAACTGGACCATTAAAGAGGATCCTCCCATTGTTAAAAGCTGTGATTTACCGTACCTCTTCAGTGTCGCCCTTCCTTTGAACGTGCATTCCACAGGCCCGCTGTGTGATAATTAAATTCCTACATTGCTGTCAAGCCAATCGTTTCACCCATCCGATCTGTAACAGCACCGTTTTATTGTCTCTTTTTATTTTTTAATTAAGATGGAAACGGTTGTATTCTGTGAGAAACAGAAGAGAAATGAAACAGACTGTTTCTCAAGCCAGTCATGGGGGCTCCCCAGAGTTCAGAGTCAGGGACCCTGAGGGAAGCAAAGCTTTCAGTGCATGCATCTGGGCGCAGGCTGTGAGCCGGGGTCTGCCTGAAGGAAGCAGATCCCTAGGGGCAAGCCTGCTTCTTAGCCCAGTCTCACATCTTGCCCTCCTCTGCTTCCTGGCTGCTGATTCAGGGTGGCCAGCTGTCTCATGCCCTGCCACCATGTGTTAATAGGACTTTCAGTGTTAATATGGCTTAAGCATGTCACCTTGTACATGTGAATACTTGTGTTTACGTGTCTGCATGTGTGTATCTGTGTGCACTCATGGACATGTGTGTGTGTGTACATAGACATGTGTGTATTACGTACCCCTTTGTATATGTGCCAATATATATGTAGTTGTGTGTATACCCATGTGAGTGTATACTTGCGTGTGTGCACTTATGTGTGTACATTGTAATGTATGTGTGATGGTATAATTGTGTGTGTACCTGTGTGCTTTTATGCTAATTGATGGCACTCCTTGGCCTACTTTCTATGCTACTAGACAGCCCATTGGTGCCAACTGTACTAGGCAGCTCATGGCTCCCTTTCTCTTGCTGAGGAGAGATAAGACCACACTTGGTTAATGTGAGATGACTGAAGGTTTTCCCCAAGTCTCTGTGGTGGAACCGAAATGAATGAGGTGCCCAGAAGAACACCCCCACATTGCTTTTGGCCAAAACTGAAAAACTAAGAGAGGTGTGTATTTTGTTTTGTTTTTTCAAAAGTGCATTTGAAGCTCAGTCTAAGGCCCATGTCCTCCTTCTGGGAGGCAGCAGGGAGGGTTTCTGTAATTCCAGTCTCATCTCCTCTAGGTCCACGTGTGTCCCCAGATGTAGGCATCTTAAAGAAGCTTGTGGGTGTCTCTTCAAAGCAAAGCCACCTTCTTGCCTACAGCCTTTCATTCTGATGCAGAGCTTCTCCAGACGCCAAGCTGTTCTCATGCCCCACGCAGTGGACCAGTGCTAGGCAGAGTGGGCAGTCCTCATTTGTTATACAGGCTGGGAGTTGGAGTAAAGAGATGCTATCTAAAGGAAGGCAGCAAAGCTGAAGTCAAAGCTAATCCTGCTCACCATCAGATGGCCACTAGAACAAGAACAAAAGTTTTGTGTTGGTGAAGGCAGAGAGGAGGGACCTGCCATGCAGTCAGTGGGGATGTGAACAATGGCACTCATGTGGAGACGAACATGCAGGTTCTTCGAGGAAATTAGAATAGAAGTGGTTGAGCAAGATTGCTGCCTTGTGGATTCAAAGGATTTAAAATCAAAGTGTTATCAAGACTTCTAAACCACGTGTACTGCAGAACTGTTCACAACAGCCAAGTCACAGGATCCACCTAAGGGTCCAGGCACAGATGAACGCACAACTCGAAGGTACTGTATGCACACAGTAGATTACCACTCACATGTTGAAAAGACAGAAATAAAGCCATTTATGACAGCACATATTGTCATGTGTGAGACTGATCAGCATTATGCTAAGTAATGAAATCCAGGTCCTGGAAGATGTGATCTTAAATATGGGACCTTCTGCAATGGCTGCAAAAAGGCAGAGGGCAGAGTGGTGACTGACAGAGGCTTAGGAGGCAGAGGGATGGAGAGACATGGAAGGGGGTTAGGCTAGCTGTCAGAGAATGTGAGTGGTGGGGCTGAGGCAAGGAAGACCAGCTAAGAGGAAATACATGGTTAGAGCTGAGGAGATGGAGAAAGTCCACAGATCCTAAACTGGGGAGAAACTTGAGTCTGGCCATGGATATGATCTCTGTGCGCTGCCTTGATGGGTTTGGGGAAACCTACTTGGGCGGGTCTTATGAGGCTGTAGCTATAGAAACGTAGAGAAGTTGCGTCTCATCCCCTTGGCCCTCTCCATGCGTCTGTGCAGGCTGCTTCTCTGAAATCCATCTCCCTGGAAAACCAAGCCCTCCTCAGTGTGTTTCTATCCTCAAAGTCTTCAAAGGCCACTGTTCTGTCTCAGATTTTCCTTCACGGCTTGTACCCTTCGGCACGCTGAGCCTTTGATGTGAGGCACCAATGCTTAACTTTTAATTTTGTCTCCAGAAAGTAGTGCAAAGTGAATTAGAAAGGTTAAAATAATACTTCTCATGAGCACACAGCAGCAAATTTCACGCCCAAGAATGGAAAGTTACATAAAAAATTAACATCACCTCCTGCTCTTAACTCTTAATGTGGTAACCAGCCCACTGTCTACATCCCACTATGGTCCTTTGGGAAGACAGTTTCGCTGGGCTTGTAAGCTCAGCGCCTACAGTGCTCACATGTAAAAGGACCTGAAATCAATCCCCAGAACCTCTGAAGAAAAAAGAAAACAACAAAGCCAGGTGTGGTAGCGTATGCCTGCAATCCTTGAACTAAGGAGGAAGAGGTGGGGTCCCCGCGACGGCTCACTGGAAAGCCAACCCAGCCTCCTTGGCAAACTCCAGGTCACTGAGAGATCTGGTTTTTTTAAGAAAAAAAAAAAAGTTGGGCTGGTGAGATTGCTGAGCTGGTCATGGCACTTGATGTCCAGCCAAACAATCTGGGCGTGGAAAGAGAGAACCAACTAACTCCTACGTGTTGTGTTATGATCTCCACATACATATTGTGGCAATGTGCATTGGGTAAACACACACACGCACCCACAAACAAATAAATGTAATACAAAAAATTTAAAGCAGATGACACATGAGGAGTGGCATCTAAGTTATCTTTTGGCCTCTGCACACATTACTATACATATGTATAAAGATACACACACACACATATAACACACACAGAGAGAGAGAGAGAGAGAGAGAGAGAGAGAGAGAGAGAGAGAGAGAGAGAGAGGAGTTTTCCTGCGTTGACCTCAGCAAGCAGAACAATAAATTTTCTAAGCTGGGACATAGGCTGTAAAGGAGAAGCCAGTTTGAATGTGTAATATTGCCCCTGGCTCCTGTGTTTGAACACTTGGTCCTCTACTTCTCTCTTGAGAGGCTGTGGACCTTTGCAGGTGGGGTCTGGCTGGAGGAAGAACGTGGCTCTTAGGGCCAGTAATGGGGTGTAAAGCCAGACCTCGTTTCCACTTCAGTCTCTCCTCTGCTTCCTGGGCCACCCAGACATGTTGGATCCCAGCCACACCCTCCACCACCATGGCCTTCTCCACACTCCCACTGCTATAAATTCCTTCGTGCTTCCCCTTCTGCTGTGGACCTCGACTCACGGGCTGCATGTGAGGTCTGTGATCGCAGCCAGTGCCCCTCCCCTTTGATGTCGGGCTTCCAGATCGTACCGGACGTTTGCTTTCTACTCTTTAAATTTTGATTTCCGCTTTTCAGATTTGGGTCCGGATGCCATGAAAGAGGGGTTGGGTGTAGGTGGGAAACTTCGGGGGCATTTTACAGTTACTGTGCCAAAGGTGCAGAGAGTGTGACAAGACTAGGGGCCCAGCGGAGCCTCCTGCATCACCATCTCCAAGAGTGGAGGAGCCACTAAGAACAGGCCTTGGACACAAGGAGGGCAGGGAGGGGGTGGAGACTGAGCAGACCTCCTCAGAAGGAAGGCTACCAGACTGATCGTGAACTGGCTCAGTCGAATGATAGAGAGAGCCACCGACCACAGAAGCCTGTGATGGTGGGGACATGAGCAGACACTCCATGAGTGTGGGACTCAGGTGAAAGGAGCCCCCCCACCCCCACTGCATCAGAGACTGTGTGGAAGGGAATCCCCAGGGAGACGGGGACCCCTGGGCCACTGCAGCAGTGAGTGGGATGGATGAAAAGCTCCTCCTACCCCACTAGGGAGACAGATGGATGGAGTCTGTGCATGATGGGTAGAGCAGGCCTTAACCCTTTGTTCCGGGCACATGTCAGGATGATAAGGCGACTCAGATGTGACAGTGGCCATCCTTCACTGGTGAAACAGAAATCTGTATCTTCATGTGACAGCTTAGACTACGCCCCACATGACAAGCAGGGACCTTGGCACCTGGGACCTTAATAAATGTATCCAGGTGGCACAGAGAATAGCATCAGAAGCTGTGCTCCCAAGTTTAGACTCTGAACAGCTCTGACCCCAGAATCCCCGTTTCCCCACCTTTTGCCTGATACAGGCTGCAGACTCAGCCCCGGGTATAGGGTGGGGACCACGTCTCAGTCTCTGAGTAGCTCGTTCCCATCGCGTGTGTCATTAATCTTGTCTAGTGGGCAGGCTTGTCTCCATTTTCAGATGTTGAATAAATAAGTACACACAGAGGCCTGATAAAGACATCATCTGCCGGCATTGTAGTGGCTCTGAAACGTTTCTCGGAGAGCCTGGAGATGGTAGGAGACACCAACAAAGTCAGCAGAAAGCTCCAGGCTTGAGCCTTTGATCTCCACAGGGCTCAGATCATGGCCCCCACCACCCACGCCTTGGTTTAACCAGCACCCGAAGGATTAACACAAGAGCTCAGAGCTCCCGCCTGCGCCTGCGCCGTTCCCAGCGATCGCATCTGATGCTGCCCGCACCGCAAGGGGCAGTGGACTACACCGAGGCTCATTACATCTCCCCCTCACTACAGAGGGAATATTTAACTCTCCTCTTTTTCAGCATGGGGTGCTTCGCCTCTTGAATAATAATTTACCAGGAAAATAAGGGCAGAGAGGATAAAAAAAAATCTGTTGAGGTTTCATGTTTTGCTTTTAATAGATTTTTTCTTAAAGCAGCAACAAATCCAAAAACTTGACCTCCAATGGCTGAGCCTTGTGGGTCAGAAGGCCTGATTTGAGCCGCTGGCCAGACCCAACCCCAGCTTAACATCGCTAAGTGAGAATTGCTGTCTTGGGATTGGCATCCCTGTGTTCCTGCTGCTGGGATGCGCTGCATGGGTCTTTGTGTAGATATGGGGCAGGCGCAGAGGGAACAGGGCTCGGTGCCCCAGAGACTAATGAACCACATGGCCCTCCTCCAGCGCAGCAGAACCGTGTGGGAAGGAGACAGCCCAAGGGCTGCGGAAGGTGGTGTGAGGAGATGTCAGCAAGCTTGCTGCTACATGCCCCACCCCTGTGTCAACCTGAGCACTCTGGGCTCTGTTTGTACTCAAGGGCGCCAGCCACCTCTTCAGACCCAGGGTGCTGCTGCTGAAAGCCTGTGTCAAAGCTCCCCAACGTTGCGGCCAGCCAGATCCCCAGGGTTGCTTGAGCTCAGTCCCAGAGAAGATGACACTGCACCCCAACCTGGGCTTCCAGAGAGGTGCCCCAGCCCTTGCCCCTAACTACATGACCTCTCGCTGTCTCCAGCCGTCATCCTTCCTGGCTGCCTGTGTCAGAAGCCCCACAGCTGCACTGAAAGGAGTCGCAGCCCTCAGTGGGGACGGACCCTGTGGCATACTCCTGCTATTCTAGCTCCTTCTGAGGCTGAGGCAGAAACACTGTCAGTTTGGGGCTTATGTGAGCTACAGAGTCCAAGACTGGCCTGGACAATTTCATGGACTCCTAACTCAATAAAACAAAAGAGAGATGGGAGTAGCCACAGGTCATACCCAAAGTTCCGAGTCCCGTGGTCAGTACTTTGAAAATCTAAATATACACAGAAATAATGAATGAATGAATGATCCAGTGAGGCCAACTTGGTTACACAATCCATGTTTGGCTTCCTATTGAACTCAGGAGAAAAACAAGAACTGTCCCTGTCCAGTGGCGTGGCACACCTAGGCTCACTGCCCACCGTGGTTTTCTCTGGTCTCTCTGCTTGCCGACACCGGCCTCTGTTCTTCCTGTGCCTCTCTGTTCGTCATGACTGCATTCTCTTTATCTCAGGACCTCTGCATGTGTCCTCCTTGTCTGCTGAGATGTTTGCATGGATATGTGAGTGTGAATGTGTGTGTACACATATGTGTTTGTGCTCTGTCTGTAAGTATATGTATGTACATGCGAATGTGTGAGTGTGGATGTGTGTTTGTGTTATGTCTGTTAAGCATGTGTATTTGTGCATATGTGTGCACATACTTGTGGAGGTCAGAGGTTGATAGTAGGTAACTACCTCAATCATGCTCCCTTTGTTTTTGAGGCAGAGTGTCTCACTCAACCTGGGGCTGACTAGTCTAGCCAGCAAGCCCAGCCCTCCTCCTGTCTGTAGATGGGTGTGTGGGTACAAACTCAGCATTCCATCCCTCCCCAGCAAGCATCTCACAGGACATGGGAATCTGATGGTTAATGAGCAGGTGACCAGAGTCAATACGTGTGCGTGAGCAAAACTCTCCAAAGCACACTTAGCAGAGTTCCTGGAGCCTCTCAGAAGCTGAGTTTCAGCCCCTCCTCTTGCAGCAGAGGGAGGTGCAGACACCCAGGAAGCCAGAGAGTTGTAGGGCGTAGGGACACAGCTGCACAGGCCTGAAACCCAGTCTGGGAGGTGCCGAGAAGATTTCAGGAGCAGAGACAGAGAGACTTTCAGCGTTGATAAGAGACCTGATCTCAAAAGATAAGGTGGAGGTCAATAGAGGAAGACACTTAAGTCTTCCTCTGTCCTCTTTATGAGTACAGGTAAGCACACACAGGCCCTGCCCCCTGGCTGGTGCACGGTAGGGAAGCCAACTGGAAAAATGTTTCCTGGGGAACACTTCCAGGCATGGAAGTCATCTGTTCATCTGCTCATTAACCATCAGATTCCCACTTCCTGTGAGATCCCTAGCACATACAAACCAGGGGACAACAGCTGTCCAGGGGAGCTCTGCATTGAGAGTGTGCTGCTGGCTGTCAATGCACCGTGTACCCAGCCTGCTAGATCCATGCCCAACACCCATGTTGATCTGAACGGGTTGCTATTGTAAACATTTCCTGATAAAGGAGACAACACAACCAGAGCAGAGGCAAACCAGAAGTACACAAAGAAAGAATGCAAAGAAAGTTCTCTGGAACCACAGCCCGCTTGTAACAATAGCAGATAATGGCTCAGCAGTATCTTCAGTGCGCAAAAGCTACCAATTAAACCTCTGTTGGGCCCAACGCCCCCCTACAGTTAGAGATGCCTGCAGAGTTCGGAACACAGTCCCCTCTGCTGTGCGGATCCCCCACCTCTGTGATTACAGAAGCCTCTGCAAAGACTGGCTGGGGGCGGCAGAGACCTCACAAGCTATTAAAAACCTCTTTTGATTTATTTATTTTTCTTAAATGAGAAAAGGAGAGAACAGGCCCCAGGAGGAACTGATTACAATGTAACTGCAGATGTGGGTGGAAGCAGGAGAGAGAGAGAGCTTGTGTCAAACCAAGGGGCACCCTGTGTCAGGTGTAATTCCCCCAGGCCTTCCCGGAACTTTTTTGACTGATGCTCCAGCAGATACAAAATCTCACAAGGATTTATTTTGATTTTCATGTCCGTCTGTGTTGTCCAGACATAAAATAGCCGGTGCTCCATATTTTGAATACATGATAGGTTGGGAGTAGAGCTATGATTTTCCTTTTTGAAGACTCAGCATTTTCAGGATTCATCATTGGGGAAGACTGTTTCTATTTCCCCAAACCAAAACAATCTATCCGTACGCCTTTCCACTTAGCAAAGGGAGGAGCCCACCCACTGCTCAGGAAGGTGGAGGCTCTAAGCTAGGAGAGGTGTCACTGCCTGGCTCGTCTGTCTCAAGGATGCTGGGGATTGAACATAGGTGCTCACTCCTGCGCAGAAAGCACTTCACCGTTCCAGTTCTCCAAGCCCTGGAAATCTTTATCCTCTGTTCTGTGTTGCTGTGAACATAAAACTGCTTATTAAAATAATCTACTTTTAAAATGGAAGAGGAAAAAAAGAGGTGGGGAAAGATGCCAGACAGACAGAAAGATAGGCAGATAGCCACTTCCTGGGGATGTTACTGCAAAATGCTGTAGAGAAGGCCCAGCCACATCTCAGAAGAACATGCCCCAGGTATCAGCAGACATAATATTCACATGCCACCCTTCCATCCTTCATTCTCCCAGACTCCTTTGCACACGAGGCCTAGCCAGTCCAAGTGCTTTGCCCCTCTGGCTACCTACCTGCTGAATCTGGCCAATCAGAACCATCTCTGAGACTTTTCTGAGCTAACCTCTGTGGGTCAGATGTCTGTGATGGAGAGCTCTTTAGGGTGGCTGCAGCCCACATTTGGCCCCCAGGGGATGGCAACAATAACCAAAAATAATGGAGCGCTGAGCTCTCTTTCCTGCTAGGCCTCTCTGTTCAGTTGTTGGAGGCTGGCTTTGTTCTTCCCATGAGCCCCCATTTCTCTTGGTGGCCCTGTCCACATAGGCAGAGCTCCTTAGAGCTGTCTTTTTTGCTCATGAGCCCTGGGCTCTCAACCTGCCTGCCCCTTCTAGTCATATCTTCCTTCATCAATCATGGTCAAGTTCCTGCTGACCTCTGCCCCTTACCCAGCGAAGGACAGATGCTTGTGGACAGGCAAATCAGTCATCCATCACTTGGACCAAAGAACAGAGAAGTCAGCAGACATTTGTGCTGAGCTTCCAGGAAGCACAAGGTGATTCTTCCTCACAATGGTGAATTCTGGGAGAAAGGTGCTCACAGACTATAAATAGAAGCACTCAAAGCCAGGAGTCAAGTGAACCCTCCATCTTGCTACATAGTGTCTTTCTCTAAAATCTGCCCAGTGACTAAAAACTGACAGAAACATTGTCAAGAAAAAGACATCCAGAACCAGAGTCTGTGTGACAAACCTGAAGAACGACAAGAGTGCAAACCTTGGCACCACTCCTTACTTTGCTCTGGGATGTGGGTGGGGAGGGATTCCTTAATTCCTCACACCTCCATCTCCATCTTCTGAGTTAGGAAGGTACTGGGGTATCTGCTGGGCAAGAGCTAAGCATAGGGCCTAGGCTCTGTGGTACTGAGTTCTGTGCTTTTTTCTCCATAGCCTCATCTGACCTTGCAGACAGCCTAACAGCCTTGCTGCATGTGAACACAGTACCAGAGGTGTAGAGTAAACCTCTGACTCATTCCAGTCAGACTTCTGATATACACAGACCTTGTCCTCACTGTCTGTACCTAGGGCACCACGTGCAAGGGCAGGCTACAAGGAGAAAGAAAATAGAACTTGAGAAACCCAGACACCAGTGAGCTCTAGCCATGCCTGTCTCTGGGATGGCATGAGCCCATGTAAACTCCCTGGACTGTCCAATGTGCATAAGTATGATTCTATGTGTTTCCCAAAACCTATGGATTTCATGTTGGGAGGCTGACCTTTAAAAATCCCTGCAGGCTCCCCAAGGAGGGGAAGAGTAGACAGGCAGACAGTGTCCGTTTCATTCCACACTGGTCTCATCAGCCACCCTGCCCCCTCCTGCATCTCACTTGAGAATCCCAGGGTGACTTCAGCAGGCAGAAAGTGGTCCAGCCTATGCTGCTGCTTTCTGCTGAATGGGTCCTTGCTCTGTTAGCTCTGAATCCTCAGAGTCACAAGTACATACTTCCTCTACAGTCTCTCCTGCATCCTGCTGTCTACACAGGACCACATGCGTTCATTTCCTGGCACAAAACACTTGACACAAAAGGAAGGGTTTATTTTGTTCAGAGTTTGAAAGGTGTTAATCTGCCGTGTCTGGAGGCTCTGGTGGGCCTCAACAGTGTTCATCATGGAGGCCTGGAAGCAGGAAGAACTGTCCATGTTACCGGGATTCCTTCCTTCCTTCCTCCCTCCCTTCTATACTTCCTTCCTTGTTTCCCTCCCCCTTCCAAGGGCTCTGGCCTACAGGTTTGGGTTGTCCACAACAGAGGTGAGAATCCTCTCTTTAGCACTCACCCTCTCTGTGAATTGTGAATCCTGTTCTCTATCTCCCAGAGCTGTCCCCATCTAAACAAGATGGTGACAGGAGATTAACCCTGTCATCACTGCATGCGCCATGCCTGATGCTCAGGGGTGGGTGAAAGTTCTGTCAGTTTAAGCTCAGCAAGAACCACCCAGCAGGGAGTTCACATGGCCTGGATGGCTGCTGAGCTGTGCCCCTTGCCACAAGCCAGTTGCTGTGCAGCCATGCTTAGTCTCATTTGAGAGAAGGTATGGGCCTGAGGTAATGTTAGAGAATGTTCCCTAAGAGATGAGCAAACCAGCCAAATCCAGTCCTGCTTCTGCACTTTCCTAGGGGTGTTTGCACACAGGAATCAGGAGCTGTGATGCTGTCAGTTTCCTGAAGCACGAGGCTCTGGCTGTGATTTCAGCTTGGAGGCCTCTTAGAAAGACATTCCACTTCCATCCAACACACACAGCTCTGTGGGGTCTCAGGAGCCATTGTGCCGGCTAGCTCAATCTTGACTTGATTTAAAGACATTAATATACGAGTTATAAAAGCTATAACTCTGATATTTTGACTAAGCACAGACTCCCTGTAACTCTTCAGTCTCCCTCAGAAGATCAGTAGGACATTGGTGACATGAATTGTCTCCTCCTGGTTTTAGTGGACAGATCATGAAGTCTCTCTCTCTCTCACTCACACACACAGGCACACACACGCACATGCTCATACGCAAACACATACACACTCACATACATGCAAACCTACAAAGAGAAGACCCAGAGCCACCTAGTGGCTTTGGCAGGGGGTCACAGGTGTGGGTCACAGTGACTCCTAATATAACTCCAATCCAGTGGGCTTACATCATTTCATAGCCATGATCCAGGGGGAACATTGCGACTGGCTTAGGCAGGGTTCTCTGGAGAATCAGAACCAAGGGGATAAATATATGATACATTCATGTATTTACTTATTTAGTGAGCTTTAAAATAATGCTAATGGCCATCTGAGAAGCATGTAACCCGGCACTCAGCCCTTGAGGCCCAGTGCCTCAAGAGTAGGAGCAGTCCCATCAGCCGGAGACAACTGATAGTCACTCAGCCTACAAGGTGGGGTGCCTCATTTGTGATCTGGCGCTGAGGGCCCAGAAACTGGTTCCCCGAGAGCCTCTGCTCCACAATAAAAGCTTAGAAATGCCTGTATTGTGAGTGAGCGGATCAACAGCAGCAGCAACAACTGGGAAATCAACCTGATGGCAAGAGGGAGGCCGAGCAAACAAAGGTAAGACAAATTTCCTTCGAAAATGCCCTTTTCATCTGACCTACTGCTCACAACTGAGGCGAGTCTTCCCACACCAATCAGGGTAATCAAGACAACTCTTTAGTTGAGGCTCCCTACTCAGGGGCTTCTACTTTGTGGCAAGTTGGCATTAAAAGCACGTCATAGAGTTAGTTCTAGGCCAGAATATGGATCCCAGGCCTGTGCCTTCGGGGAGCTGCATGGGGAACCCATTCCAGGCTCTGACCCATGAGGTGATGGCCATGATGGCCTTGGTGCTCCTTGGCCTGTAAAAGCAGCATACCAGGTTCTTCCCTCACTCTTGTCCTCTAAGTATCTCCTACCTGTTTGCGTTCTTTCCTTTGTCCCATGGTGGTCACTGGCTTTAGAACACTTCTGTATTAGCTCTTCTCTTGCAGCTATAACAAAATATTTGACAAGAAGCAATTAAAGGGAAAAAGGGTTTCGTGTGCCTTATGGTTTGAGGGGCTACAGTTTGTGATCGGGCAAGCCTGGTGGCAGTAGCCACAGGATGCTTGCATTGCACCCACAGTCAGGAGGCTGATCCTGCAAAAGAAGTAGAACCAGGCTACAAAACTGGACTCCCTTGCTACTACCCAGTCACCCACTTCCTCCATGAAGGCTACCCTTCCAAAAGGGTACCGCTCCTACCCCTCTACAGCTCCCACAATGCACTACAACACCCTCTAAGTCCCTGATGATGACCTCATCTCAAGAGCCTGGGTCACATCTGCAGAGCCTATATTTCCAAAGTTGGGGGTGGGGGAGAGTTCCCTGAGACTTAGACACCCTTGGAGAAACATAGCTAACAAGGTAAGAAATTTACTAACTGGGGCTAATGTCACAAGCGTCAGAGCTCCAGCCCTCTAGTGTCTTGAGAGGAGGAGTGTGGACACAGGAGGTGACACAAAAGGACAGGCCACTAGACTGGACTGACGACCCAGCCAAACCTTAGTGCCCCTCTGTCTTCTAGGGATGGCACACAGTGGCTAACCACCAGTCTCTTAGGTGGCCTTGCTTAGATATAAGAGAAGGGAGGACGGCTTTGTTGTTAGACAGACCCAGTTTGGTAGCCACAAGGGAACAGGTTTCACACTTGCTCAGGCCTCCTCTCGTTTGTCTGGTCATGAGGAAGGCAGAGGAGGTCATCTCTCCAACTGCTCTGTTTATTAGCCCATGAGGGCTTTGATTTTGTTTCTGATCTGGATTAATCATTTATTCATGAACCTTTGAAAATTAGACACCAGCTAATTGAAAGCTCATCAGAAGAATGGGTTCCACGCTCCTCATTAATTTCCACAAGAGTGATTATAGTCAGATAGGACAGATTACATCAGCCCCCAGGATGCAGGCTGAGCCCCCTTGGACCTGGGTCCTCTGATCAGTGTGCTCCTCTATTTAAGGATCTCCTCCTAAACTCAGAGCCCTTTGCAGACCTCCTTCCTACTGAGAAGAGGCAGTGTCAAAGCACTTGACAACAGGCAGTCAGAATAGACTGCATTGCCAGACGTGTGTATGGCACACAATGAAAGCTGACAGCTGACATTCAGAGGAAGAACACATGTGGCTTCTAGCATACGTATATCCTGAAGATTACATGGATATAATCAGACTTTAAATTTTTATTTTAAAATGCTCGTATTGGTTGGAAATCTTGTGGGGAGTTTTGTTTGCTTGTTTTATTTTGTTTTGTTTTATTTTGGCAGTCCTAAAATGGAGGTCAACCGGAGTCCATCAGGTCCTTTTGCTGGGGGCTGCCTGCATCTGGATTCCGGAAGAATGGAAGATTCCCTTGTAACTGGCAGTTAGATGGCCTCGGTCGCCAGGCTCTCCTCAGTCTGCCTCTTCTTTATTAAGAGAAGGAACCAGCTACCCTTGCTGTGAGAGGAGGCTATGGAGGCTGTGGCTTGCCTGTAGCCAGCAGTGTGGGGTAGAGGTGTCAGGGTCCCATCTATGAGGAAATGTAGCTTCCACAGTGGGAAACGCACTTTGAAGCTGGCAACCACCGTGGTGCAAATAAACTCCAGTCACAAGGAAGTACCAGCTGCAGCCATTCAGCTGAGGGCCAGAGCCTCCATTGGGCTTCCTGCTAGCAACTGCCAAACAAACGCATGAGGATGCCATGAGCTGCCCCAGCCCTCAGTTTCCAGGTGACAGCCCCACTATTTGAGTCTGCCCAAACGAGGCTGCACACACACTGGCTCTGCTTTGTTCTGGCTGAAACCCTTACTGAGATCTATGCACAAAATAAATCACTTTGTTCCTCTAATCTGGGGACAGTGCTTTGTACAGTAGAACCCACAGTCTTCCCTTCCTGCTGTTCGCATGTCCTGTTTGGTGTCACACAGAAAAGGGGATGCAGTCACAGTGTAAGAGGCTGGACTGCATATGAAACTGTGAGCCTTTGGAAAAGGACCTTCCCACAGGGACTTGAAAGTTAGTCTTGTCCCTCCCTGGTGGAACTCTGACGGTAGAAACCACAGAGGGGAGGCCTTTGAAGGAGTTAATTCTGGCCTTGCAGGTGTTAGAAAAGAGGTATAAAAAGAGTTATCAAAAAATAAACCCTCGGGATCTGGGTTTAATTGCTCACATCTGTAATTTCAGCCCTCAGGAGGCCGAGGCAGAAGAATGATGAGTTTGAAGCCGGCCTGGACCCCATTATGAGGTCCAGTCTCCAAAAGTAAATAAATTAGATAAAAATAAAACAGAAGAGAAAAGGCCACATCATTGAGACTTCCTGGCTTGGAATCTTGCCCTGTGATACCACCATGAGCATTGTGCTACTTCACCATGTGACTGTCCCCAAGGCCACATGGCAACCAGCCTTGTGGCTTGAAACCTGTGAGCTGAATAAATCCCAGCCTCAGAATCAACATAAGAGAGTGCAGGGTGCTGAAAGGGCAGGTCCATGGAAATAATAAGGATCTCAAGGGCAGACAGGGGAGAAGGACCAAAGATCAGGGAGGAGATGGCCTGAGTCTTAGGGCCGCTGTCTGCGAAGTTGCCTCCGTGAGCCAAGGGCTGCGGCAGCCCCCCAAAGCTGAAAAGCAAGGGAGAGGCTGTTCTGTTTAAACCAGAAGAAGGATGGCAATCTTGAGAGCTCCCTGACTGGGTCCTGGTGAACCTCATTCTGAACTGTAATGAGTTTGAAGCCACCACTGAGTTGGGAGTGACCGGCTTCTATGGCCAAAGGACTGGCATATTGATCTAGTGCCCAAATAGTCTCTACTCACTCACCCCTGGCCAGCATGGCTTCTGTGGTCAGCTTCTAGACCTCTCAGACCCAGCCCGTCCCAGCTCCTTCCTCCATGTTCTACGCCCTGCAAACTGCAGCTCCTGGTAAGCAAGGCACAGAGCCCTGTCCATGCACCCATCCCTGCCAGTCACAGTCTCCTCAGGCAAGCTGCCTACTGCCCTGCTCCTCTTGCCTGCCCTGAGCACCTCGCTAGGCCAAAGGCATCTTTACAGGCTCCCATCCTCACTGCTTCCATTTCCAGCTGGTAAGCGGAAGCGTGTAACCTGGCACTCAGCCCTTGAGGCCCGGTGCCTCAAGAGTAGGAGCAGTCCCTACTTTTGAGGGACAGAATCCTGGAAGGAAAGAGGCTGAACTGAAGTAATTCACATGGGGATGCAGGAGAAAGCGCCTCTACTAAAAGCGAGACTCTAGCAGAAAAGTGAGGAAGCACAGTCCATAAAGTTCTAACCACCCAAAGTACAAAGACGTGGGTAGGTCCCCAGAGCCCGCAGCAGGATGTGGTGGTGCACACTTGAAATGCCAGTGATGAGTAGGTGGAGGTATGTGGATCCTTTTATGTAGCTGGCAAACTAGCCTGCGCACCTACAGGAACTCTCATGTGTGGGGTTGGGCAGGGACCATGGCACCTCAGGACTGTTTCTTCTATGGAAGGGTAAGGGTCCTCTTAGGCTGATCCTCCAATGAGACAACTGGGAACATAATCATCTCCAGATCTAGGCAGGCCGAACACATTTGCCTTTTTCCTTCTGATTCCGGGTTTAAACAGAAAGAAAGCTTTTTCTTTTTTCTTTTTTTCAGAATATCATTGACTATGGGTGTCTCTTAATTCAGTCCGTTGAAGTGGAGGCTTGGGAAATAGTTTACCAATCCATCTGCAATCACTTTCTGAAATGTAGTGGGCCAGAGCTCAGCGGCTGGCTCCCAATCACTCCCCCTGCTCTGTCGCCTTTTGAAAACAGACATTAAAGGTCAGTTTAAAAACCATCGTTGTAAACATTTCACAAGGCCAAATCTCGCCTGAGATGCCTGTAAGGACTTGTGTGTATTATTCTACATGTTAAGCACAGTTGCTGGGGTTAATTAGATTCCCGGCCCTGAAAATGTTCAAGTGCCTCTGATGACTTACTTCCAACTGATAATTTTGTGTTAGGAACAGAAAAAGAATAACAAATAGAGGATGAGTAAATACATTCTTCATATTCCTCCTGATGAACGCAGAGAATATATTTCTGAAATTTAATTAAATATCAAGATGTCCACGAGATCTATACTAAGCCACTTCCCAAGACCTCTAAATGTCAAGGAAAAGCACGTTTTACATGAAACACCCCCTCCTCTTCAGTAAATCTGTGAAGATTCTGGACTTAAAAAAAAAACAGAACCAACAAGTACATATTTTATCTTGAAAGTATTTTCAAAGACAGGGGAGTAGCCACTTGTCTGCGGAGTGGCCGAGCAGGCGCATTTTTAATTTACCACAGCCATGATTTGCACCATTATTCTCAGAGCCACACCAGAAGGGTCTAAATCCTGCCGTGGGTGGGCAACGAAATCTTGAAGCAAAATTATTAGTAAGAAAGTAAACAATGTCTTGGAGCTGGAAAAACGGTCCTGTGGGCAAGAACACCTGCTGTGCAGGTGTGAGGACCTAAGCTCAAATCCTGAGTGCCCACGTGATTGAGCCCACGTGATCCCACTGAGAGGCACAGGCACAGATCATTGGTTATCTAGTTTAGCCAAAAATGGTGAGCTCAGATTCAGTGGGAGATCCTGTCATGAGTGATAAGGCAGAGAGCAATCAGATGCCCTCTTCCTGCCTCTGTGTGCTCAAACATGGATGGGTGTGCACGCACACATGTGTGAAAAAGCACACATGCGCGCACACACACCAAAAAGGCAAAAAAAAAAAATCTTTGGTAGCTTTTCCACTTCTTAACAGTTAATCTAGGTTCGCTGAACCTGTCAGGCCTTGTGGGAAAAAAAAAGTGATCCTTTGGGTGGCGTAGTATAATGAAGAAAAGAACAACCCGACCTATCTCTCTTCTTTCCTTGTAAACTGGTGTGCTAGTCCCTTGTTCCTTGTGAGGCCCCTGTGTGTGCCCCTGTGAGGACCAGGCCCTCTGGTGGTGGCAAGAATTTGGGAATCAGGGGACATGGTGAGTACCGCAAATCCTGTGCTTGACTGGACTACAGCTTCCTGCCTCCCCCAACCCCACCTCCTTTGGTTTATGCGTGTGTTGTCTTTTGTTTGCTTAATGCTTTTATTTGGCATCTAGAGCAGTGGTCTTCAGAGTGCTGCTGTTATCATGCATTCATTTGTTTGCTTGTGTCTATGCACGTGGAAGTCAGTGGGCAGCTTGTGAGGAGGCTGTTCTCCTTCCACTGTGAGGGTCTGGTTTGGGTCTCAGTGCCTGGCTGCACATCAAGCACCTGCTGAGCCCTCCTGCTGCTCTAGTTGTGATGTTCTCAAGAGTGCAGATGACGGTACTTGCTCATAGTCAGCTCTGAGACCGCACATCCATAATCCCCCTTTCCCCTTCCAGGTCCATTCTTTCTACACCCAGACCTCCCCCTTCCCCACCCCCCCTCCCCGTCCAACTCCACTGCTCGGTGAGTCACTCTTTAAAGATCTTTTAACCCTTCACTTACTCAAAGGCAAAGGACAAGGTCATGTGGCACATCTTTGCTGCTTCTTGGCCACTCCCTATGTGTCTTCAGGAGGAACAGTGCTCAGGGTTCTGAGCTTTTGGCTGACCACAGTCTGGCCAGCATTTTGCAGCGCTGTTCTGCTTGCCTTGCTCTCTCCCTCCGGATGCCTCCTGTTTAGGAGTGTCGGTTTGCCTTAGCAGGTTGTTATGGCTGAAAGTTGAGAAAGAAAAAAAAAAGCTAGCAACCTGTGAGGTGTGACTTCAGAAGCCACCAAAACCATGTACCCAGTTATCATAAAGTCCCTAAATCATGACCTTATAGAAGCCCACAGGCTCGCTTTTGTCCTTAAACCTGTGTTAAACTCTCATGCTCATGAACTCCAAGTCAGCTTCACACGGATTCCTGCTGAAACCCTTTTCTGTAAGCCAAGCTGAGAGTCCTGCTTCACCCAAGGAGAGGTCACTGAATAGAGATGTTCAGGCTGCTGCAGGAGGCGGCGGGCAGCCCTGGGCAGTCCTGGGCAGCCATGTCTCCAGTCCAGCCTCACTGCTGTTGACATGGCCCCATTTGAAAGAGTAGATACAAGTCTCCAGTGACCCCCCCCCCAAGACCGTTTTCAGCAAACTAATGGGAACTCAGGGCTTCAGAAGAGGAAGAATTGGGTCAGGGAACAAAAAGAGTGTGTCCTTAAGCAATCCATGTCAAAATGTAGATCTGGACCCCTGTCATTGGACACAGTGCTCAGAAAGTTTCATTGCTTGAGAGTATAAGCATGCTCAGCAGATGCCCCCAGTGCCCCAGGGCAGACACTCATCTTCATAGATAAGGGCCCCTATCTGAGGTGTGGGGTCTGATCTTCCCTGGAAACCTTGGTGACTGCAGGTCAAAGACCTCAACTGATCTTTGTGCCTTCTGCCCTGAGAGCGGGTGACAGGACAGTGACCACAATGACCATGGAGAGCCAAGAAGGAGTTGGACTCAAAGGGAAGAAGACAGACACAAACCGAAGGCAGAGGCATCAGGCCTTCAGCCTGCCCTTGGTTACCCTGGGGCCCAAGTGAGTGTCGATGCTTTTAGCAAAAGCTCTGGCATCTCTGTGCCAGGCAGGCTTCTCTCCTGTGTGCTGTCTTCCACTCAGTTGGTCATACTGAAAAACAAGAGCCCTTTCTAATCTTTCTTAAAGAGTATAGCAGAGATGCTCTTACTTCATCCTTGCTCCCCCACCCCGCCCCTCCCAACCTCTCTATCTCTGCTTCTTTCCAGGCTGTTTTTACTGTTTAGAATGCAAGCCGAAGGTTAATTAGTTTTCCTGACCCTGGAACTCTCAGAGAAGATGTCAACAGATTCACTAATTGCCCCTCAAAGCCTGCTGTGGATGGAGGGCCAAGGTCTGGTGAGAACGCCCGTTGTTAGAGTGGCTGTGAATGCATCTAGAAGTCTGGGAGGGAGCTGTGCAGGGCTGTGTCTTGCCTGGGCTTTTGTCAGTTTGACACAAGCTAAAGCTATCTGGGAAGAGGGACCTCTGCTCAGAACCCCACACACTCCGGACTGCAGGCAAGCCTGACAGGCATTTTTTGATTAATGATTGATGTGGGAGGATCCAGCCCACATTTGGAAGTACCACCTCTGGGCAGGTAGGTGATCAGCCTGAATTGCATGAGCAAGCACACTAAGCAAGCAATGGAGGACAAGCCAGGAAGTAGCTTTCCTACGTGGCCTCCGCTCCGGTTTCTGCCTCCAGGTTTCTGCCTTGAGTTCCCACCCTGACTTCCTTTCATGATCAACTATGATTGGGATGATCACGTCAAATAAGCCCTTTCCTCTTCATGCTGCTTTTGGCCTTGGTGTTTTTCACAGCAAGAGAAAGAAAGCTAGGGCAGAGTTTTAATCCCTGACCAGGCCTGCTGTGATTCTCGACAGTCTGGTCAGCTTGATGGGGTATAGAACCACCATGGACACAAATATTAGAGTGTGGGCTTGAGAAACTGTCTAAATTAGCTTAATTGAGGTGGAAAGGCCCATCCCAAGTGCAGGCAGTAACATACTATGGGCCACAGCTCCAGACTAAATGAAAAGGAGAGAGTGAGCTGAGCACGGGCCTTGCTCTTCTGCTTCCTGTCTGGGCATGCAGTGTTCCTGTTCCTGCTGCTGTGACCTCCCTGTCAAGAGGTTTGCACTCACTTGCTGCTTGGATATAGCTCGCTGGACTCCAATAGTGGTGTGCACACGAGCCTTCGTCTACACCTCACAGACGATAAGTAGATGCTCTTTGTGGTGACATTGGGTGCTCCCTACACAGAGCTTTTTCTCCATCATGTGTAGCAGTTCTGGGGGAACCTAGGAACTCATACATGCTTGGCCAGTGTTCTCCTACAGCGCCAGATCCTCAGCCATTTTACTTTTCATTCTGAGATAGATTCTCAGTTTCCAGGGCTAACCCTTTACCTATTTCCCTAGCCCAGGCTGATGTTGAACTTGTGATCCTCCTGCTTCAGCCTCCTGAGCAGCTGAGATGACAGGTCTGTGTTGTCAGGCCTGGCTGCCTATCTATGTCTTAGGATGTTCCAGCTTCCAAGAATATAAACAGACAACTTTTCTAACGTACTCTGGGTGTATAAGCATTTCTGTCACAGAACCTGGAGCTCGGCACACCCTGGCCCACACGACTAGTTCCTCCTATCTTGCTCAGCAAACCTTAAAGAATCTGCCTCCTGCCCACATCCCAACACTGCCCCCAGCTGCTGGCACCAGCATTGCAGGGTGACCACAGAAAACTGGGCTCTGACAACAGACTGTACCTTCCAGCATAGCACACTGATAGAACTCAAACAAGCAAATTCCCCTGCCCAGGGCAGCCCAGCCTGCTTGCTATGGAGGGGGAGGAGCAGGCTGGAAGAAGATACATTGTTGGAGGAGAGGCAATACACAACAGAGATGGGAAACAAGGAGGATACAAGCAGGGAGAGAAGAAAAAGCTCCTGTGGTTTACACATCCAAATGGACCAAGGCACAGCAGGGAAACATCCTGAGTCCCAGGAGGAAGCCTAGCCGGGTTAGATAGCCACATAGGGCTGGGATGTGCTGCATACTGTCAGGATCTCAAGGGAGGCCACAGTGAGACCTGATCTCTTGCGAACCAGACCCACAAGGTCAAGACTCATCAAGGCTGAAGAAGCCCATCCGCTCTGGCTGCCTCTTCCTTGGGCTGGATAAGAACACAACAACTGACCTCCTCCACACCCCCTACCTCAGGATTAGTGAGTTAGTCTAACCCTCAGACATGACGTTTCCCAAGGGGTGAATGGTCCTTACAAGTGAACATTTTCCACAGGAATGGAGATAGTATGGATCTCAGCACTGGTGTCTCTGGGGAAACACAGTGTAGCTCCTGCCAGCCAGAACCCTTGCTTCGAAGCCTAAGTCAAGGGGAGTCTTCCGCAGCTTCCCAGCATCACCTGACCATGAGCATCTATCCTTCTGCCTCCTTTCGGCATTTGGGAGGCTGAGGCAAGAGGACCACTGTGAGTTCACGGCCTGCTACGCACCAAGACCTGTCTCCAAAAACACCCCCCCCAAAAAAAATGCATGCACAAAAAGAGCCTGAGAGAAGCTAGGTGCCCATCACGCCCTACTGTGTCTTGGGCCAGGGAGCAGCCTGTAATCACGGCAGGGCCCTGACATGCATGGCATTGTGTCTTAACTGCAACAGAACCAACTGACTGCAGAGCCTGAGTGCTCCCGTTGGCCAAGTCAAAGCCTGGCTTCCTGTTCAGACCCTCTCAGAATAAAGGGTCTGGAGGTGATGTCTGAAGATGTAGTGCTCTCTAGAGGAGGCCTGAATCCTGGCACAATCCAGTGCTCAGGCTACAGACTGACTATAACTCCTATTCCTTGAGAGCTGGGATGTGGCGGGGAGATAGCCAAAAGTAACTCGGCTTTTACCACCAAACTCTGATGGCCCCGTGACTAGCCAGTGAGGCTTCTGAGACCCACCGGTAAACTTAGCAGAACACCAAGTCTGTAAGATCATCAGATGGTACCTAAGACAATGGAAGAAATGACCTTGCTGTGTGCTGCAATGCCTTTACCAGGAGCTGCCTCTGGCTCTGTGGCTATAAAAGTCCATGAATCTATGTTCCCCATGCCGTAATCACTCATATTTGTCTATGAATAAATGTTTCCCTCTCTCAAAGAGCTGTGTTTGCTCCCCAGATCCCCCCTGTGCCATAAATGTTGGTCTAGTAAAAGACACCAGACGCCTTGGACAACCAGGCACATGAAACTGGGTTTATGTCACAGGCAAGAAGGAGGCCAAGGAAGGTTACTCAAGGGAAAGTAACATCACTGAGGCTTGAAGAGGGGTGAGTGTTCCAGAATGACCCAATGGAGGCCACTGTGATAGCCTTCCAATATGAGGAAAAGCCCCATGGTATAATGGTATAAGAACAGAGGCTAGCCACCAAAGATCCTAAGGGTAACTGCTGTGCCTATGACGCATAGGGCACTAAGAGGATGAGGTCATTGTGACCAAGGCCCTAAAGATGGCATCCCCAGGGACACCGCAGGTGCTGGCTTTGGGAGGAAACAGGAAATAAAGGAAAACAGGTCATAGGAACTTTCAAAGCTCCCTATAAAAAAACACCTCTTCAAAGGCCAGATGTGGAGATTCAGTCAGAAGAGTGCGGTCCGTGTGAGCAGGCCGCTAACTGCTGAATGTTTCATGAGCCTCACACCCTGGCTCCGGCCACGGGCTTCCTCTTCATGTATCATTCAGGAAGTTCTTCATCCGAAGCAGAGCATCCTTGGTCTTGGATCTCTGCAGGAGCCAATGAGTGAAGGGTTCCTAGAGCTCCAAGGTAGGCCTGGGGGAGGGCCCCCACTCTCCCAGTCAGCCCTGGCCTTCGACCTGTTGTGAGGGTGCTGCCTGGGAAATAAACTGCTTTCCCCCTTCTAGAATTTTTATCTTAGAAATTCATTGCCCTGCTTTTCTTTGGGTGACAGACAGTTATTTCATGTACTACTGAGAAGATAATTCAGAATTCTGTTTATTCTAATGTGGTTCAAAATCTTTGTGACTCACATGGGAAAACAGTTCATGGTGCTAAATGCTGACAGGTAGAGAGCTTGGCAGACTGTGTCTCATCAGCCCTGCCCTGCCAGCCATCAGTCCATCTGTCTGTCTGTCTCTTCATGAAAGGGGGCTGCTTTGTCTCTGCTTGTCTGGGGCTCTGTGGAATTGGAGTAAGTCTGGGAGGGAACCCTGATTTAACCTGAGTGTATCCTTTAAGAGCTGAACTTCCTTCAGAATGTGGGGTATTTGAGGAGCCTCAGGCCGGGCCCTGGCCTCTGGGTTTTGGCCTGGGCACATTCAGGTAGACAGCAGGGAAATGTGCAATTGTCATGGTGATTTGTTCCCATCCCAAGTGGTCTTTTGAGATATTTCCCTGGGGTGAGGGGTTCTGGAGTAAATGTGACTCTCATGGACGTGAATGGAGCCAGGGAAGTAGAAAGAAGAAGATGGAGGGTAGTCAGAACAGAGTTGAGTTCTGAAAGACCAGGTCTGTCTGAGTTCATCTCTATAAGCATGTGTGCCTATGACAGTGTCAGGGGAGGCAGCTCCAGAGGACAGGAAAACCAGCTCTGGTGGACAGAGACTGAGAACAAGAGAGACTGAACCATGCTGGTGGGCAGCTGGGCAGAGACATGGACCACGCTGGTGGGCAGCTGGGCTCTTGTTGCTGTTTCTACTCAATTCGTGGTAATGCGGCTACAGGGTTTTTCTATCTCCTCGCATTCCACCTTCCTCCTGCCATAGCACTGGCTCCTATACAGACATGTCTGACTTCTCTTCACTCTCTGAACAAGCCTCACCTCCTCCAGGAAGGCTTCCATATTTTCCTCTTCCCCAAGAGGAGGTCAGCTGGTCCTGCTTTCCACTCTCATAGCTCCAGGAAGTCCTGTAATTATATTTTACAAGCATTACCCACCTTTCTTATTTAGCTTAAATCCTTGGAGTCAGGCAGGGATGTAGGGCTCCTTTTTAAAACTCTACTTTATTTGGGGTGTTTAGGCCTCAACCTCTCTTCCAACCTCTTTAATCCTAGGTAGGAGAGAGAAGGTTAGTGGGGAGAGAGCACCCCTTTACCTCTCCCGGTTGTTGAGGGCCGATGGGTCTTTTAGGGCTACATACCAACAGCATACGTAGATAGCAGTCTCCTCCCAGATCAATGCACCCTGAAGCTTCTCTCTGTCTGTTCCAAACCACCGCACTGTCCATCTCTCCAAACTGCTGCATGCCACATGCCAACACCAAACGCCATACCTTCTCTTTCTCTGCTCTCAAATCGGTATCCTCAGAGCCTAGACCAGGCCCCTCTCCATGCCACA
>CM053766.1:119779847-119807415 GCA_028658305.1 Pachyuromys duprasi
GTGGAAAGCCATCACCAGCTGGCAAAAGCCATGCCCCACACGAGACATTTTAACAGGTGTGGACAAACTATGGCCAAACTAAAATCCCACACTTGGGATTAAAACAACAACAAAAAACACACTTACATAACGTAACTGAGTTTTTAAAGAAAGCAAAACTTGCATTACACAGGGGCTGCAGGCATTGCTCAACATGGAGTCGATATAGCAGGAAAAAGGGTAGCAATTGAGAAAAAGGATTCATAAATGTTAGGGGAAAGCAGGACTAAATCCATTGAGGAGGAGAGCCAACAAGGACCCTGAAGTGGGACGTGGGATCTAGAAAACGGCCTTGCTGCCTGTGATGGGCATCCTCACAGCCTTCAGACATGGAGGCCTCTGCCAGCCTTGCCTCTCTAGGACTAGAGCACCACTCTGAATTGGAAAATATAAGTAGAATAGTTGAGTTTTTTTCTTTTTTTACACATAAACTGAACTCATCCAAGGTGTAAAAATTATTAGAATGAAGAGAATATGGCTATGCGGCGCCAACCTCAGACCTCATCCTATGCTGAGACAATTGAACATATCTTTCTGGGCATCTCTGCCACCCCAGACGTCTGCTTTACACAGACCTCCAGAGCCATGTTCCAGATCGGACCACGGCCCAGAGCGTCTTGTGCCGCACAGCTCAGAGCTGGTGAACTTGCTGTGATGCCAACACTCACTGTGCCGTGTCCCTGGCAACCTCTCCAGAGCTGCTGGTAACTGATGGAGCCCCAGAATTTCCCTGAAGGGAGGGGTGTCTGCCTACTGATCCCCAAGACACTTCTGAAGCACACTTATTGCTAGAGACAGAAGTGAGACATGTATGTCAGAGCAGCATGGATGCTTCCAGTCTAGTTAGATCCGTGACCTGGCTTCTCCATGAAGCTTTCTGGCCATCACAATGAGATGAAGCCCCCAAAAGATGTTCCAAGACTGTAGATCTACTACTTTTATGTCCCCTGTGTCCTCCACCATTGGAGAAGTTTGGCCTGGGGGAGGCACATGACCAAAGCCTTCTAGGCCAGCTTTTCCAAGGCCCTGGTGCCTTGAATGTTCCGAGGGTCGGTCAAGGAAGAGGATCATGAGGAGGGGAAGGGGAGTGCAGGGCTGCTGTAGAAGCTGTGCCCGCTTCTCCATCAGCCAGCCCCAGTACCTGCCTTTCTTTCAGTGTGTTGTTATACCAGGCCTGCGTATGGCAAAGTTAAATCCTATGGGGATACACCTGAACAAAATAATAATGCAAGGACAGATACACAGAAGAATGACAACTGAGCAAAGACCAATGGATGGATGGATCGATGAAGCAGGAGCATGCATGGATGGATAGGTGGGCGGCCAGACATGTGGGTGGAGCATTAGGCAGATGATAGGTGAGTGATTAAGTAGATGGTAGTGTGGAAAAGGTGGGGAGATGCATGCATGGATGTATGGATGGGTAAATAGATGTGTGAGCGGGTGGGTGGGTAATTATGATGGGTGTGTGAATGGGTAGGGGAGAGATGGGTGTGAACAAGTTGTTGGGAGGATGAGTAGGAAGAAGGAGAGGGGGAGATTGGCTGGGGCAGAGGATAAGTGGCTCCTGAGCTTCTCGGGATGTTTTCTGTAGATCAGCTGAGAGAAACTGGCAACCAACCTCCATCTTTAAAGAGTAGGCCAATGCAACCTCTGCAGAGGAGTGATTCCCACTGCACAGAATCTGGTCACATAAGTCTGGGTGCAGACAGCCCTCAGCGCTTTCATCCTTCCTCTCCCCTCACCTCATCCACCCAGGTCTTGGATGAATTCTGATGAGCACCTCAGAGAGGCCATTCTGACTCTGAAACCTTAGCTCTCCATGTGTTTTCCTCTTTGGTTCCCGGGTTCTTGGGGTCCTCCTGGTCTCCTGTTGCCATGTTCACCGTTTGCCCCTGCCACTGGGGTGGGGCTCTTCCCCACCCCAGTGCATCTACAAACACTGACTAGATCTGTAGCTTGGAGACAGTGATAGCTCTACAGGTGTGTTTATCAAATGCATGTGTCACTACTGCTGCCAAGCAAGGAAGCTGGCGACATCACAGTCTGACGAGGGCAAAGTCTCCCAGTTACCCGAGTGACTTAGAACAGGCAGTGACCTTACATTCCTGAACATTCAAGCTATAGGAAGGGCCAGCTATGTAACATATTGTCCTTGATCTCATGGAGACTAAACAGTGACCCCATGAACACTGGTAATATTATTTAGGGATAGGAATTACTGTGAGTATCTCCTTGGCTTGGGAGAATCTGACAGAGCAAGGCTGTGTGGTGGTCTTACTACCTTAGAAGGGAGGGTGTGGAGAGGCCTAGGCAGAAGGCAACCTCTGATGCTGCTCCTCACCTACCGCACTGTTTAAGATGGGATCTGTTGCTCACTGTGTGTTTACCTGCAAACGCTAGGCTAGCTGGCTGACTATCCTTCTGGAATTTTTCTGACTCTGCTTTCCATCCCATTTAGGGTTCTGGATTACTGAGAGGTATGCCACTGCCCTGGCTTCACATGGGATTGGTCATGAATGCTCAAGTCCTTGTACTTGCTTAGCAGGGGCTTGACCCACTGTGCTGTCACCCAGATCCTGGGGTAACAGAATCCTTTAACAGTCTCAGTTTCCAAGTTCCACAGTGAAGAGATTCTGGGCATTCCCTTCCTTGGCAACATCATTTAGCTCAAGGGAGAGGGTTGGCACATAGCTGGACATTTATCTGGCTCTGACCTGAAGGACACTGGTCTGGTCATGACAACCCTAAACAATGAAGAAAGATTGACTTTCAAAAAGAGATGTGTGCACATATGTGTGTGTCCCTTGCTATGTGCATGGGTGTGCATACATGTGTGTGTGTGTCAAGCGCATGGGTGTAGATGTTCTGTTATCTAAAGAAAGCATATTATACACCAGAAGGGTAAGAAAGAAGTAATGCTTCAGTGATGCAATCATTCTAGAATAGTCATGAGAATCATGATACGATATGTTATTTAATAGGATTGAAACAAAAAGCTTATATCCATTTAGATTTTTTACCATCTCAAATTTAATCAAAACTGCAGAATATAGGAAGCTCTGACAGGTGTTGGGTAGGGGGAGTATCAAAACAAACCCAGGAAAATTGAATCCAGCATCTGGAGATACTGGTCCCTTTGGTCATCAACACTGAAAACTCAGAAGCCATGCAAAGGATCTGAGGTTACTTAAACCTGGAGAGCTTTCAGGTGGCTAAGCCCGTATGAACAATGGGTAAGCAGATGATTGGTTACTTAATATAATAGACAATAGATAATGAATAGGTCAACATTGTAGGCACAAAATCTTCTACAAAGAAGAGAGACAAAAATTAACCCAGAGTTAAATGAGTAGGAGGACCTGAATGAGAAATTCAGAAGCAGACACCTAAATGGCCAGATTATATGAAATAAAAAAAAACCCCTCCCAAATCATGTCAAAGTTACAACCCTCACATCATTAGATACAGAAACATGTATTTGAACACTTGATCAAAAGTGTGTTCTGAGTCTTTGGAAGGGTTGGTGGCACTGTTTGCAGAGGTTATAACACCTTTAGGAGAAACCAGCCCTTCTCTCTCTCTCTCTCTCTCTCTCTCTCTCTCTCTCTCTCTCTCTCTCTCTCTCTCTCTCTCTCTCTCTCTCTCTCTCTCTCTCTCTCCCCTCCCCTCTCTGCTTCTTATGTGTGGGTGAAATATGGTCAGTTAGTTTCCTGTTCCTGCTTCCTTGCAACGCTTCTGCCATGCTGGACTCTTCCTCTGGAACCATGAGCCAAAAATAAACTTTTCTTTCTATGAGTTGCTTTTGGTGTTCCATCACAGCAACAGCAAAATAAGTCGTATAGAGCTGTGTGCCCGAAACTCATGGAAACGGAAGACAAGAGAACTGCAACAGCTCCATAGTGCTGGGCTGGGAAAACACAGCTCAGCCCTGACCCAGGCAGATGGCTAGCTACTAACTCCAGGAGAAGGCGGCACAGAAAGAGAAACACACTATATGTGTCTGCAGCTTCCATCTCAACCTTACCCATGTAGACCTTGACCAGTTGAGAGGAAGTCTTTCTTGGGCATTCAAAGATAGTTTGCAATTGATTTCTGCTTTGGGGTTTGGGGCACAAAAATGTGGATCTGTCTCCATTGGATGAAACACACATTGGTATCAGGTATAAGGGTACCATGAGGGAAACCAGGCCCTGCTCAACCCACGGCCACCACGCTCATCCTGGGCCTATTCTGTGTCTGGCAGCACGCTGGGTAGCACATGCGGTGGGAAAGACTCAATGAGTGCATTAGTTGCTTGACCTGGTGCTGAGACAAACTGCTCAACAAGAGCAACTTAAGGAAGGAAGGGTATATTTGTGGCTCATGGTTTGAAGGATAGTCCATCATGATGGAGAAAGCACGGCGGCAGGACCTTTCAGCACCTGACCAGGTCACAGCCACAGTCAGCAAGCAGAGTGAGGAATGCTGAGGCTCAGATCACTTTTGCCTGTTTGTGCAATCTAGTCCTTAGCTGTGGAAGGCTGTGGCCTTCTTCTTGCGTGGGTTTTCCCTCCTCACCCACCCCCCAATCCTGGCACCTCCTTGCTGGAATACCCAGAGGCTACTCTTCCAGGACAGTCCAGAACCTGTTAAGCTGATGATTAATAATAACACCAGAGGAGATGCACAGCTCTTCTGTGCCCTCTAGTTGCTGCACCTCTGCTTTGAACAGGCAGACATTCCCAGGTCGGTCTCCAACCCCTTGACCCTGCCTTCATCCATAATACAACAGTTAACTGACCCTCTTTCTGTTCAAACCCCAAACTAAGCCTCTTTGTGTTCTCAGGAGGCTTGCCGTGCATACATCCCTCACCCCACATCTTTGTCCAATAGACTTATTCTGACTGTTCCCCCAAAGTTAACTCCCAAGGGCCTCCTCCACCTTCAGGGAATTTGGTCCCAGAGCAGGGCTCCCATTCACCCATACAGTACTCACTGATTGCTGAATAGTGCTCCTTGATTTAATGACTTACCAGAGAAACAAGTACATAGATGGATAGAAATAGAGAATTCCCCAATAAAACCTTGGGTAAATGCCCCATCTAATGTAGACAAAATGGGAGTCTATGGAAATCTTTTTTTTTTTTTTTTTTTTTTGCTTTTAACTGACATTTGAAAATGGATTCATACTTCTCGCCATACTCTTGGGGGAAAAAAATAAGAAAATGGCAAACTCTGAGGTTGGCTTTAAGGAAGTTAATTCTGACCTTGTTATAAAACAGTGAATACTTTCACAATTAATCACTCTGGGTGACATTTGCTTTGAGAAATGTGCAATAGAGGAATCCAGAGGACAGATTAGAGATAGTGTGACTTTGTAGATTCACTGGAAATCTGGATCTTGCTCTGTCTGTGGTCCTGAGTCTCAGCCATAATTAGTCCTCATCCTGTCACCACCCATCCACTGAAGAAAGGCTGATCAAGGGATTATGTGTCTCAGACACTGTAAACTCCATGGCAGCCCCTATCTGAAACCTACCAGATAAAGCCAGACAAGAGAGGGTCAAACAAATCATCACAGGCATGGGGAAATCAAGAGCCACTCAGGCCTGGGGAAAGGTGACTGGGAAGAGAGAATGGGCTCAAGGTGTGTAGCCATTGATGGATGTCCTAGAAAAATGCTCCCTGAGACTCTAACCTGGGACTTAACTGAGGCAGAGGCTCACAGAATTCTCACCTTGGCAGGTGGTAGGGCTCAATTTGTTTTGTTCTTCAGGGTCCAGAATGCAGAGAGAGAGACTGGCTTGTCTGTGGCACCTGAGGCTTTGTTCCCATCTGCTAAACACACTCTGCCTCCTGTTGTGTTAGCATTCCTTGATGTCTGGGCATCTCTGTGTAGCTCTCCAATTTCCACAGAGAGTGGTAGATTTTGTGGTGGTCAGCTACATGTAAAAACTCTCATTCCTACCAGGCCTCTTCCAAGGATTTCCTTTGGGTGATGTATCTGCCAGCCATGTTCTGTCACTAAGATAAATAGATGCTGTGAGTTTCGGTCTCTGTTGTTTCAAGAACCTTCTCAAATAAGACATGTAGCAGCCTCCTTTGTCCATATCCACACTGCCCTCCACCATCTAGGCCCCAACATGGGCTGAGAAAGTGGGCCACAATTTCTGTTTCCATGGGAAAGGTTCCAGGTTCCATAGGAAACCAAAAGAAAAGAAGCCAAAGAGCCCCCAAACCAAGCTCCCTCTTTCCCTGGAATCATGCATTTTCTCCTCAAATGCATGCCTTGTGTAATTGCCACCAACAGAGCTTAGAACATGAAGGTCACTGCTGTTTCCTCTTAAGGTAGAAAGAATGGATGGAGGAAAGTTGCCCAGGTTTGCCCAGGCTAGGAGGTACAGAGGCAAAGATGGGACTTGGGAGATGTGGGATCCAGGTCTGTGATCTTCGCTACCAGTTCCCATGGCCTGTGGGAGCAGGAGCTAGGTGCCCTGTGAGGCATCACCTCCCTGGTTCTTGGTGGTACATGGCATATAATAACGGCATTCTCAGTGATGGTCAAGAAGGGAAGAGAAGAAACAGAGAGAGCAAGGATAAGCCAAGTCTATGGAGAGGTAGAAAACCCCCTTTCAGGATGAAGATGGCTACTCTCCAGTCCCACCCCCCCGCCAAAATCCAGGTAGATATTCTGGATCTATAGCACGTTAGTTAGGTACACGGCTCACACATAACTCATCTACAGTCATAAAGTTTGGGGGCATCTCCTTCCTTGCTTGAATTTCATGCATAACATTTGCATGCCTAATAGCCCCTGCCAGCTGCTTACAGGTGACAGACTTATTGCTCTCCTCCTTCTGAAGATATCGGCAGGTTCGGCAGCAGGTGGATGATAAGCACACCTCTCTCCCTTTTCACCCTTGACCCCATTATAGAAACTTCAAGGCTTCTAGAACTCTGCTAGAGAAATTGACTTCCAGCTTAGGTCCACCCCTCTCCCAGTGTTGGGGTGGATGGAGTCATATGTCCATCATGCTCCAGCTTGGGTCCACCCCTCTCCAGGTGTTGGGGTGGATAGAGTCATGCAGGGTTTTCTTTTTTCTTTTTTTGCCATGTGATAAAAGGTTTGAGATAAAACATTTAAAATATTTATTTTGGTTTATGGTTTCAGGGTTTAGACACTTGGTTTGCTTTTAGGTAGTGGTAACTATCAAGGTTGGAAAAATGTATGGAGGCAAAGCTGCTCATCTCAGGGAGGACAGGAAGCAAGAGCTGAGAAGAGGCAGTCCAAAGGCAGAATGGACCCTTCCAAGACAGACCTCAGTCACCCCCTCCCTCCCTCTGGATATTACTTCCTAAGAGCCCATCAACCATGACATCATCTATTAATTAACCCACCAAAGAGCTTAGTACTCTCATGAGTCAGTCGTTTCTAAAGTGCTTAAGTCTGGGAGTCAAGCCTTCTACAGTCCACATCCAACCACAACAAAACTGGGTGGGCTGAGTAAGGAATGCCCCCTCAGGCTCAGGCAACTGAACAGTTGGTCCCCAGTTGGTGGCATTTGGGGGTGGGGGAGGTTTAGGTAGTAAACCGCTGGAGGAAGTAAGTGATGGGGGAGCAGGCTTGGGGAGTGTATAACCCCACCTACTTCCCATTTGCTCTCTTTGCTTAGTGCTTGCAAACCGAAGGACCCCAGACACTCTCAGCCTTTCTGCTGAGGACCACTGGGCAAACCCATGCCAGTTAAAGCCACACGGGTGCAGACAAAACGATCTCTCGGTGGCTTTAACTAGTTGCAGGTACCAGGAGAGATACTAAGCCTCCTGTAAAATCACTTTTCAAGTGTCTATGTCCCTCAGACAATTTCAATACACCTTTTACAAATTAAGGGTCAAATGACATAGGCGGTTTCAATTTTTGAAAAACACAAGGGAAAGGACTGGGGATATAGCTTGGCGGACATCTTACATTATTTTTTCTAGTGCTGTGAGGAAATATCACGACAAAGACAACTTGCAAGGAAAAAAATGTGAGGGGCTGGTAATTCCAGAGGATTAGAGCTCATGGTCATTATGTCTGGGAGCAGGGTAGCAGGTAGACAGGCATGGCCCTCGGGCAGTAACTGGAAGAGCTCATCCTGATCCATAAGCACAAGGCAGAGACTGAGAGAACTAACTAGGAATGCCAGGGGATTTTGAACTCTGAAAGCCCACCCTCGTAAGGCAGAGGTCCACAGAGAAAGATGCTTCAGGTCAGTCTCTGGATTCCACAGCCACACATTTACAGAAGACAAGAGGGAAGGAAGAGGCAAGGAGGAAGATGGGGGCTTATGGGAACTTAATTTCTCAACACTATCAGGATAACCCTGGCTCTCCCCCATTCTGCTTTGCTTTGATTAACTTTCCCGATATATCTAAATGAAAGTAGCCCACCCTGGACTGGCACACTGTGCTCAATTTTCCAAAGAGACTATGGCATTGGCTCCACTATGTCTGATCCCTAACTGTGACTCCTTGGAGGCAGCCTCTGTTGCGGCTTCAAGCACATCCATCAAGCAGCACCCTGAGATTTGCTTCAGTTCCCATTTGTTCCCTGCTGAAATTTCTGCCTTGAAGGAGAGCTGGGCTGTTCATTTCAGAGAAGCAACTCGGCACCGAGTTAATTACGGAAGAGAAGGAAACAGAGAATGCCTGGCCACTCTCCAGGCTATTTATTCCAAGACACTTCCAGGCAACTGGAACCAAGCAAGGGAGGCTGGGACGCAGGCACCTTCCAACAAGAGAAGGAGGAGTGAGGAGGGCCAAGACAACTGCCAGCTCTCTCCACTCTTGTTAGACAGACGCAGGAAGAGGGCGGCAGGAAGGCTGCCACAACTCTCATCATTACGATGCTGCAGTTTCCCCCTTCCGTTTGTTCCCTCTCTCTTCACACTTCAGGAACTGCAGGGACAGAGGAATCTGGCTGCTGGTTCGCACTATAATTGGGCTTGGTTCCGGATGTGTACAGTCCTTTCCCCAGCTGTAGAAGCTTTATCTCAAGGGGGATGCACTGTGGAGACACAGTCAAGAGCTTTGTAAACATCTTTTCTACGAGGTGAATCAGTGTACATGTGAAGGGCTTAATCACCCAAAGCTGGACAGTGTAGGGACGCCCGCAGTGGTCTGTGTGTGTCCCTTCCAGCTTCTGGGTAACGTGGCTGTTTTGAATAGCACAGGGCCACACACTTTACCTTAGCTGCCACTCTAAGCCCAGTTCCTTGTTGGTTTGAAAGCAACTATTTCAGTAGATGGATTTAATTGTTCGTATTTGACACACAGAGATGGGGCGGTAAGAACTCCAGCAAACAAAAGCCACCTGTGCTTCAACTCCAGGTGGGGATGCTGGAGCCACTACTTCCTGTCCTCTGCCTCTTGCCTTCCCTGCCACCACCGTGAGCATCAGAGTGAGCAAAGACAGCAGGCCCAGACATGAGAAAGACCATCCTGTAGACCTGGCCTGAGAAGATCCACCAAACTTCAGAAGCTCACACACTCACACAAACACTCTCTCTCTCACACACACATACTCACACACACACAGGAACTTGAACTGTTTCACCAAACCCCAGGCTAGCCTAGGACCTGTCCACTGCATGTATTAGATCAATGCATACTGCTTGAATGGAATCATCACTCATCGATCATGTGGTCCTAATCTCTAATGCTAGGTATGGAGGAGACATGCGTGGCCTTCAGAGGCAGAGCAGGTCTGCTTTGAGTAGGCATAAAGAAGCCTGGATCTTGTCTGTGGGGCACGAGGACTGTGCCACCAGGGGAACTGGTGTGGGACTGGTGACATGGAGCATGTTCAAACCCTGGAAATCTCAAACTTGAGATTTATAACCTCATCTGAGATGACAGGATTAGGACAAGATCCTTCCCTGTTTCTGTGCCTGCCTCTGAGCTCATAGCATGGAGACCCTCAAGGTGGTCAAGCAGTCCTGTAGCTGGCACCTAGATGCAAATACAGTATCACCAGCATCAACGCCACAGCCAATTAAATGCATTCACCCCAGAAAGCCATCCCCCGGGCTGGAGAGGTGCTCAGAGGTTAGGAGCCCTGACTGTTGTGTCAGAGGTCCTGAGTTAGATTCCCATGCAACCAGAAAGCCATCCCCACTGCCCAAGGCTCATATAACATTTGTGCACCCTGGAATAAGTTCTCTCTCTCTCTCTCTCTCTCTCTCTCTCTCTCTCTCTCTCTCTCTCTCTCTCTCTCTCTCTCTCTCTCACACACACACACACACACACACACAGGAACTTGAGCTGTTTCACTAATAAAGGTGCACATGAGCTGTTTTACTGAATATCATCTAGAGTTTCTGGTTTATCTATGGAGAAAGTCTTCTGCAACCGCAGCCAGACTGGAAATCCCATAGCATGGATCCCACTCAGTGCCCCCTTCCAGCTCTGTGCCCAGTTGCATCCAGGCATCCCAGAGAGAAGTGGAACCACACTTGTCTCCTGGGCATGACTCAGCATGGAAGAGTCTTCTTGTTCTTCTAGATAATAAGGAATGTCTGGACTCAGCCTTTAATATGAGGTTGACTGCTGATAGTTTAAAGTTGTCTTGAAAGGTTTTGGCAAATTTTCCAAGTTGTAAGTGTCTTCAGAGCAGGATGATTTTATGCTGATTGCTCCACGCCACAGCCCCATCCCAGAGCACCTGGCACAACTCAGCAACAACAATAAGGCATGCCCAGCCTTTGAGCATTCCAGATGCTCCTTATGTGTTTAATGTGTTGTGTTTCCTAAGATGGAGTGGGTTCATTGAAATCCTCTCCTGGCCATGCTTGTCTCTGCTATAGCCACTCTTCATTCATAGTTCATCACACACCTTTTACTCTGACTGAGCACTAAGCAGCTTTACCTCAGCCAATAGCAGTGACATCAGTTGATGACATGCACATTCTGAGAGATCAGAAGGACTGGAAGGGGCTGGAGAGATGGCTCAGTGGTTAAGGGCACTGACTGTTCTTCCGGAGGACCTTGGTTCTAATCCCAGCACTCACACTGCAGCTCACAACTGTCTGTAACTCCGAGATCTGACACCCTCACAAAGACATACATGTAGGCAAACCACCAATGCATATAAAATAAAGATAAATAATTTCTTTAAAAAACAAAAAAGAAGGACTGGACTGGGCCCCTAAGTACCTGTTCTCCGGCTGTGGAATATGTCCTTGGTCATTATTCTCTTTCTTTATTATCTTCGTTGAATTTCTCCAGCCTGCAGTTCTACATTACTTTAAACAGCCCCTATGTGCGTTTCCATGTGTCCAGCTAAGGGAGAAAGGATGGTAGGAAAGAATGATTACCCTATCTGCCTCCCATCGCTTACTCTAGCAGCTGTTGTTGACAAAGGACTGAAGGCCCAAGGCAAGGATAGATACAGCCAGAAGAGCCAAGAGAGCTCTTCTACCTCCATTTCTGTTGCTATGACAAAGACCTTGACTGAAAACAACACAGTAGAGTAAGGGTTTATATGGCTTACACTTCCAACTTACAGTTTCTAAATTTTGGAAGAGCCACGGCAATACTCTAGCCTAGCTTCTTCTCTCTTACATTGTTTAAAAAACCCTGTCTAAGGAATGGCTCCACCCACAGTGGGCCGGCTTCTCAGATATCTATCAATAATCGAGGCAATCCATATTTGCCCACAGGACAACCTGATCTAGATAATTCCTCATCTAGACTCCCCTCCCAGGTTGTTCTAGGTTGTGTCAAGCTGACAGTTCAACTGACCAGCACAACTGTCTGGCACAGATTCCTTATCTCATTATGTTATTTGTCATGTACATCTTTAATGTCAAATGTAGTTTGAGCTTGCATATTCATATTAGTATATTCATATTAGATTAGATTGTGTGAATATATTACAATCTATTTACCCATTTTTGTTCTGAGAAGCATTTTGGTGGTTTCCTTTAGAAACCATTAGTTATAAGCGAGTATATGCGAACATAACATAGTCTTTTAAATACCAAAAGATAGTCACATATTCAGGATATGCTGACTTTTTAAATGTTGCGTTTTCTGTTGGTTGCAGCTTTTTCTTTCAGAATTTAAAACCTACATGTTTCATTAGTATTCTTGCCCTAGATGTGATTTTATGTTAGAGAGAAGAGGCAGGGAAGAATGATTACTCTTACTGAACTAAAGCCTCTATGTTTCTAAAATTTTTCATGTATTCTCTTCCTTCCAATATAAATAAATGTTATACGAAACCCCTCAAAAAAGACCAGTACAGAGACCAATGCAGTTCTTCATGGCAGAAATCAATGTTGTAATTAGAATATCAAATGCCCCACCAAGGATAATTATACCTTGCAAACCCTCTCCCCAGCTGGTGGCACAGTTTTGGAAGGCAATAAAAGCTTTAGGAGGTGATCTTCACCTACAGAACTAGGTCACTGGAGGCAAGCTTTTCAGTGGTGTACGCTGTACCTATCCCTCCTTCCTCACTCTCTTCCTTCTTCTCTCCCTTCTCCCTCATTCCTGGCAAACACAAGGTAAGAAAATTTACTCTATCATGTCCTTCTACCTTGATATTCCCCCACACCATAGCCCAGGAAACAGAAGAGCCAACCAACCGTGAAACCTCCAAAAGTGTGAGCCCAAATCAATCCTTTTTCCTTTAAGTTGTTCTGTCAGGTATTTGTCACCACAGTCTTCCCACTGCCGTCCCCAAACAAAAACAGAGAAAGTTAAGATAAAACATTCCCAGTGGCCTAGAAGAACTGAGTCAAATGGGTATAGGAATATTCTAAGAGCTCAAAGGCTCTCCATTGACAACCAGAGAGAAATGCTGAAGAGGGAAACTACCAAAGCTGCCATAATGTGAAGAGATAGCTCTCCCATGGTCTCGAATCATCACAGTCTTGACTAAGTTACCATATCACCAAAAGTCACCTACAGAACCAGTATAATCACCATCAAATTCAATGAAGTTCTTCACAGAACTAGAAAGAAACCTTTAAATTCATCTGGGAGCGCTCTCTCTCTCTCTCTCTCTCTCTCTCTCTCTCTCTCTCTCTCTCTCTCTCTCTCTCACACACACACACACACACACACACACACACACATACACACACAAAGCCAAAGCAATCCTTAGCAAACAGAACAATTCTGGAGGGGATAACAACCCAGCTTCAACATGTTATACTTGAGAACCATAGACAGAGTAGTATGAGATGCAAAAATAAGCCCACATAGCTATAGCAATTAGATTCTTGACTTGGAGTGAAAAGACACTGGAGAAAAAGCTGGCTTTTTCTCAAGTACTGGGGAAACTGAATGTCAACATGTAGAAGACAGAGACTAGATTCCTACAGAGTCTGTCTGTATACAAATCAACTCAAAATCAAAGACCTTCATGTAAGACTGAAAGCCCGGAATCCACCAGATGAGAGCATAAAAGAAACATTTCAAGGTATAGGTCAGACCAACAGTTTTGTGGCTAGCTCAATAGTCTATGCTAAGAATTGTCAAGTAGATGGGATGTGTGTCCATGGTAGAGTGCCTGCCTAGCATGTATGAGTCCCTGGGTTCATTCCATAGCAAAAAAAGAAAACTTTTTTAAAGGAGCTAATAAACAGGGTTGTATCAAATTAAGAGTATCCTGAAGAGCAAAAGAAATAGTCAACACAAGGAGAGGAAGCCCCGAGAATGGGAGATACCTGGCCAGTCATTAACCTAGAATAGATAAGGAACTCAGAACTTTAAAGACCATGAGAACAAATTATCCAGTTACTACCTGGACAGGTGAACTAAGGTGCACACCCAGCGTCTGCCTGGCATGGGCAGAGCCCACGACAGGTATGATATTTGTCAAACACATCATCAATGATATCTGGTGAGGTGGGGGGTGAGGGCTTGGGGGTAGCACCCTTTCCAGTATGAACTGTCCTGTTTCCAGTGTGAACTGTCCTGTTTCTGGTGTGAACTGTCCTGTTTGCCTCTAGGGTAGACCTAGTGCCCAACATTTGAAGGACACAATAGCTCCTCCCCTGAGCTTGGCTGCTTTCTCAGAGGGAAGGCAAAGTCACCTGAATGGGGAAACAAACAACCTTGAAATGCAAACCTTTGCCTGGTTCCACTCTAAATTAAATTTCAGTGACTTGCTAGGAAAATGTGTTTCTTTACACGCTTCCATAAATCGCTCATTTCCATGCTGTATGTTTCTTTTTTTTATTACAGAAGGAGCTAAAAAAAAAGCTAAATAATCTTCATGAGCTATATTTTACCTTTTAAGAGATATTGCCTTCCAACCAGACACCAAGTGGAGCAGACTCCGCAAGCAAAGTGAACCCACACTTTAGGAGATGTCCGTCCAGGGGTTGAGCTGTGGTGCTTTAGTCCCAGGAGGCCTATTGGAGGTCACCCTGGGAACTGAAGGCAGGCTGGCTGGGTGATCCCTGCTTCATCTCATCTGCCTGCACTCTCCCCTCTTCTAAATGTGTATTCATTTTCTCAGGATTCTTTTTAAAACTTGGCCATATTTGGAGACAACTAAGAAACAGAGGAGTTACATAGTCTCTAAGAAATAAGATGATAGACAGAGAGAGACAGAGAGAGAGACAGAGAGATAGGTAGACAGACAGATAGATATTATTTCTTTGGAAATGGGTGGACATGACTCTTCTCCTAACATAAGAGGAGGTAGTGTATGCCAAGGATTGCTAAGTCTGTCAACTTCAGCACTCATTTAATTCCCAAATGCTCCAATGAGGAATATACTATTACTGGCTATTACAATTCTGATCTGAAATGTTCCCCACAGGGGGCTATCTGGTCCATGGATGGTAGCAATGCTTTGGGAGATTGTGAGGGGCCTAACTGGCAAAGGTGTGTCTGTTGAGTCAACATTTGAGGATTTTAGCCAAGTACTGCTCCTAAACCTAGGTCTTTCCATGCCTCGATTTGCAGAGGTATGAAGTAACATGTCAAAACTCAAGCTACCACAGGTGCTATCTTCCTGACATGATGAACCCTCTCCTCTAGAGCATGATTCAAAATAAACCTCTCCCTGATTAAGATGCTTCTGCCAGGAATTTGGTCACTGTGACATAAAACAACACTTTGGTGCCTCCAAGCTACGTGTGGCTCCTGACTGGATCTCCACAGATTCCTCAGACATGCTCTCCTCAGACACTGCAGGCTTATTCTTGAAGGTGGCATGTGTCTGAAACATTTTAGCATTAAACATAGCTTCAGTTGTCCATCTGACAGCATTTGCCCATGTCTTGAGCTCGGCCCATCCACACCCATGAGGAAGGAGCTTTGAACTCAACCTGAGGACATGTAGGTGAGTTGATGTGGGTCCTGCCATCAGTTGGATGTCACCCTCTTTCCTCTGCAAACCCTTGATTTCTATCTCTTAGAGACAAAACTCACAGGAAATGTTGCAGTACCTTGTCTCTACAGCATCTTTCCCCCAAATCCCAGTTTTTCCAGAAACGGCAGCCTCTTTCCAGTTCATTCAGATGCTGTTGTTTTGGGTAATATTTAGCTACAGGATGTAATTACATCAGCAAGTGCTGCTGGCATCGGCAGGTTTAGAGACAGGCATAACAGTCAACAGCTCCAGGTGGAGGGGTGCGTGAGTCCTTGGCACTGTGTGTGACAGACATCTTGATCTAGTCAGCACATGAGAGACTTCATTCCACAGGGTGGTTAATGTGGGTAGATAAGAAATGACAACTTTTGGCTCAGTCTGGCTTCTCTGCCTGGCCAGTTAGAAGCTTCACGAATGTAGGCCTGCAGGGAGGGGCTTCCTGCAGGGAACTGATTAGGTCTGGCTGGAAATAGGGCAGGTTGCAGAGGAAGCAGGCAAAGGAAGGCTCAGAATCAGGGCTGTCATCCAACCCAGTGGAGAACACAGCTATAGTAAGTGAGCAGAGCTGGGTCATGGGGCAAGAGTCCCCTGCTTGTGGTCACTCGGGAGTATGTGCTGCAGTGGGCAGATGTTCTTGAGGAACATCTAGGACAGCACTGTACAGGGGAGATGATAGGAGACAAAGGGCTCAAGATGGACTCTGCATAATGTGTCTCTGATGGGGAGCTGCACAACGGGCAAGCATTCTCACTGAGGGTGTGGTATGCATCCGAAGAGTCAGTGGCACATCACGGCAAGAGTTCCTGGATACTTGGGCCAGCGAACCATCATGAGTGCTGGCTATCTCTGCTTGAGATGCTCAGGACTGCAGCCTGCTGGGAGGAGTAGAAAGCCACAGTGGGCTGTAGCAACAAAGGGAGAACTTGTTGCTGTACCAAAGACCAAGCCAGAGTCTGTGCAAGGCTCCTGAGAACCAGTGGAGGGGACACAGACACTGGATCATGTCCGGGGAATTTGAGGGTGTCACATCTGTAGCTGGCCTAGAGTGGACAGAGGCTGGGAATCCTGCTGGAAGCAGCACGGAACACTGGTCCATGGCTGTCCCCTAGCAACAAGGCACGGTGGAGCTCAGAACTTCTCCAATCTTGAGGCTAAGAAATCCTTCTGCTACAGATGGGGAAGGCTGATCACTCCTGAGGGAACAGGAGTGGAACACTTCTAGAATGTCTCCCTCTAGGCAGCCTGTTCTACCTGGAAATGGACTCTGGACTCTGCAGTGTGCACAGTAGGAGATGTTCTGAGTCCAGGGCAGAGAAAAGCCCGCTGCAGCAAGGGTGGCCCCTACAGGGTCCTTTCCCTAGGTGGCTTCTCTGCTCTGGATGAACCTCCACTCCGGTGTGTACAGAGCTCCTTCTGATCTGGCCAACTGCCCCACCACCTCGCTGCCTTTCTTAGAAGATGCACTGACTTCCTGTCCAAGACCCCGTACCCTCAGGCACTGACACCCTGCTTCCTCCAGGGCTCCAGCTGAGCTCAGCATGCCACACTGTCCAGAAGTCCCCAGGGAAGTTTTATCCTGCTCAAGCTCTCAGCTACCCTAGACCCCATGGACCCCCTTCACTGTCCCCAAATCTTCTCTTCCATCCAAGCAAATAAGTGCCCATCACCTGACTACGCTGCCACCCGAAGAGCCGGCCTGTATCTTGTTCACAGAGCTCCCACTCGAATGACGTCACATTGCGAAGTCTGAACCTTCAGCTCTGCTTGTTCAGCAATCCAGCGAGTTTGTGGTTAACTCGGTGAGTCCATGGGCACAGGACTGAGGAAAACAGTCCATGCTGACACAGCCTCACAGACTGTGGCCCCTGGCCTCGCAGTAGCTTCTTGTGGTAGGTGTGTGAGTAGGGGTTGTCTTTGTTGCCTAAATCGATATGGGGAGACTGTTGGCTGGATTTGGGTAGAGGAGGTGAGCTGCATGCATTCTCTCTCTGCTCTGGATTGAGGGTAGGCATGGGACTTCTAACTTCCTGCCTTGACTTCTCAGTGATGGCCTATCACCTGACAGGCTGGGCAGAGCAGCCTCCATGGCTAGTGTAGTGCCTGGATCTGAGACTCCCAGTCTATCCATGAGGTAGTAGGTTACTTGAGACCAGCTTCAGGCTCCTCTCTGATGACAGAACTGATTTCCCACAGGGCCTGTTGGGCCATTCCCAGTCACAGACTGAACATGCTCTCAACTCCACAAAGCATTTAGCTAGCTCTGTCTGCCTCCCTCCACGCCCCATGCAGAATGGGCAGAGAGATGGTGCCACAGACACCCTTGGGTTCAAAGATTAATTTTATAGGAATCTGATTATCATCCCAGCATTAGGTAAGGCCAGAAGTTCATTATCTCGGGGCAAAAAAAAATCATTAAAGTTTGTCACTAGTACCCTCATTAACTTCTGGCCTTACACATCATAATTAAATAACTCATTATGCTTTATATATGAGTGTACAAATAAGGTTAAGAAATTGGCAATGTAACGTATGCCGTTGAAAGGTCGGCCTGTGGCATTTTGTATCCTGCCCCATGCAGGAAGCCTTTGAGCCCCAGCTTCCCTCTGGTGAAGCCCTAGTTCCCGAGGGGCAGAAAGGTGCTGCCTCCATTTGTGGCCCCCATGTGCTGTGGTTCTGTTCCCTTGGTTCTCCATTCAGTTTGGGAAAATTATGCCCTTTTCACACTGACTTTCATCTCACCTGTGCAGAAGAGAACAGATAGAAAGGTCTGCACAGAGGCTTTAATCTATGATGAGCTGACAGCAGTGAGGGGTGGCTGGCTGGGGAGATGCCTGATGAAGACAGTGCTCTTCACACTTCAAAGAAATAGCCACCATCAAAGATTTGCTACAGAGTGCATTTGCTACTTAGGGTAAATATTGTTTCACTTGAGGTAAGCGTCCTTTCAGTGGAACGTTCTTGAGAGACCCAAGTTGAGGGCCAAGCAACACCTTTGTCTTTCGTGCTTACTGGAGGCAGCTTTGGCCTGTCAGAGCACAAGTTAACCTGGCGAGGTGATTTCCAAGCGAAAAAGCCATGAGCATGCGGGACCATTTTGAGTGCTGCTCTTGACACCCAGGAAAGCAGACAGCAGGGGAATGCCTACATTTTCAGCCAGAAAATGGCCTGCAGTAGGCTGAAGGCCTGCAGTGTGTTTCAGAATGCCCTTGGCCTGCAACTCCTTTCAGGGCCCAACACACCTCACCTTCACCACTTGGTGACCACCAGCTAATGTCTCCTTTACGCCCACACAAGGACAACATGGTCCCCAGCACAGTCACCTCAGCCCTTCCTGGCTTCACATCCTTCAGCAATAGTCGTTCTCAGACTAAAGCAAAACTCCTGGCCATGTCCAACAAACTCTACACATCTGCTTTGGAACAGCCTAGTAATCGCTCTCTGTGGACACCCTTCACCATGCAGAATCAGCTGTTTCCCTTTCATCTACATCTCCATAAAGATCCCTTCCACCCCAGGACCTTTGAACAGGATGTGACCCTACTCCTGGAACACTCTTTCTCACTTCCTCCCCAGGTTTGTTCTTATTCAGCTGTGTTACTTCAGACAAACACCAAGTCTTCACAGATGTGTTCTCTGAGAACCCTGTGGCATCACTGAAACAAGGGGGGGGGTCTCTGTGTTGTAATGTCAGAGGACACCATGTTCCTCTGCCTCAGGACACATGCAGTCTAGTCAACTACTTCACTCATTTCTGTGTCACCTGCCATTTCATCTGGTTTTATCATCTGTGGTTATTACAATGATGGTCAGCCAAGTGCCAGTGTGAGGAAGACAGACCTCCATTGCTCCCTGTGACCAGAAGATGCACAGAGAAAGCACCAGCCTCAGAGTTTTCTTCTCACTGTTTTGTGACCATTCTTCCCTTTGCACGCTTATCACTCTGAACCAGGCAGTATGCTTCCTTAGGAATGAGAAATGAAGCACCATGACCAAAATGTTGGGCTGAAGTAACCTAAGGTTGATGATGCTGACTAGCTCAAGTCTGCAGAGGGTTTTAGTCTGTCATGGTAGGGAAACATGGCAGCAGGATCATGTGACTGTCATCACAGCAGCCCAGAAGGGCAGAGAGAGAAAGGAACAAGGAACCTGTGCAACCTTCAAAGGCACACCCCAGTTTCCTGCCTCCTCCATCTACTCCCACTTCCCCAAAGCCTCCCCAAATCGTGCAGTCACATGCAAGGCAAATATTCAACCCATGAGCCCATGGGTGACGCTTCACATTAAACCATGACACAAGGTCTCTATCCAAATCTACACCAGTGCTGGGTGTTGGCATACCTGTGGCTTGTGGAGATATTTGCACACAGCTGGGGTCCTCAGTGATGAGCTTCAGCAGAAGAGCATTGCTCAGCCAGCTCAGGCAAAACCGAACAAGGCAGCAGTGGCAGGCACTCAGTCCTCCCACTGTGGTGAGAGCCTGCTGAGGGGAAGCTAAGCAGAATGAGAGCACCCAGAGGGTAAGACATTACAGAAGCGCGGGTGGAAGGCCTACACGCTGCGCTCAGAAACCAGGCGAGCATTGTCTGAGCAGGGCCCAGCAAGAAGCTGGAAGGCCGTTGAGATTTGAAAAGCATGATTCGGGCCCACGGGAGGAGGAAGTAAATTTCCTATAGCTCAGAACTTAAACTCATGTCCCCTGTGAGTCACACCACTTCAATCCCATCAGCCTCCTGTTCCGCATCTGTGAAACAGGTGACACTTGCTCTGCCGAGTGGGACACCGTGAGATCTCAGTGTCTGTGGTTATTAAGACCCAGCATCCCTCACTCCGGGAGGCACCTCCCTCAGCTGGAGAGCCTTACTGGGGTTTGTCATAAGGACAGCTGAGCTGCAGAGCACCAGGCCTGGCCCTTCTCGCTTGGTCGGGATCAAGAGGCAGGGGAGTTTGTGAAAGAACACTGTTATTGGGCTTCAGAGAGAATGAACAGAAAAGCTGAAACATGTCTGCACAATCACCAGTCCCATTGCTTTCTTACTTAGTTTATTGGGGGGAGAGGAGGTTATGTTTCCATTTCCATAGTTTTGTCTAAGCTCAGCCAATATTTATGCCAAAGGAGGCACAGATCATGGGGTCCCAGCTCCTGGTTGCCTTTTCCTATTTCTTGTCAGCAGCTCCCAGGTGCAAACAAGTGTGAGTTGGAGCCCCTGAGTGAGATGCCCTATGCTCCCTTCCTCAATGCAAAGGTTTCTGTTCGAAATTCACTGTTGTTCCAACGGGAACATTCAAGGTCACTCATCTCCAGATGTGTCCATGGTGAACGTACACATTCAAGACAGCAGAATATCTACCCGCATCTGCAGCGATGAACCTGACTGTAGGGTGAAAAGAAGCATTTTTCTCCTCTTTCTTCTTTAGCCATATCTTCAAAAAAAGAAAACAACAATTACTGTATGTAAATGTGTTTGACATTTGTCAGGATGTCAGATGCAAAGCACGTGGTAGCAATCAATTAAAATCCACATCTCTCATTTCAGAGTCCAAAAAAAAAAAAAAAAAACAAGGTAATTTAAAGAGGAACAAAGGGTATTTATTGATCTTAAGTCCTGCAGTCACGGCCGCTGCCCCTTCTGTCTGTTCCAGTCTGTGCAAACCCTTCTGTGGGCAGCACGTCTCTTCCTTCAGGGAGGAGGACCTACTTGCTGTACCCAGCTCAGCCCCATCCATGGTTCAGCTCACTCAGGTTGTGAGGGGCCGCACACACATTCACCATTTCAACATGGCGCTGATATCCTGTGTCCCAAACCGATAAACAAGAAAGCTGCGCATGTGCGAAGGAAATTTCCACTCATTGTGCTCTGCCTCTCCCGTGGCGTCATCCCGCCTCATGAGTAACAGCCAATCAGAGGCTGACACATCCTAAGCGGAGGATAGTTTTCTATATAAGGACTGGGTTTCTGCCACTCAGGGTCTCCATTTCTACTCGTTGTAAGTTTATGCTCTCCCTCTCAATATGCATTAAAGCTTTACTGCAGAAGGATCCTGTGTGTGCCGCGTCGTTCTTGCTGGCGAGACGGTAACACGAGTCACATCAGGTGGCCATGGCTGTTCCCTACTCTGCCTGCCTACCACATAATCTGGTTGTTTTCAGTGTCAGTGATGAAGAGAGCACCCAAGTAAATAAATAGATTCTTAGCCATGGGGTCTTAAGTTAATTCCTGTTGGTAATCTCTTCCTGCCTTGCATATTTAGCTTTTAGCCCTTAAACAAAAGTGTCTGTCATTGAGACATCTGGTGTGTTGTTTCTAGGGGCCCGGGCAAGTGGGCCAGGCTCTCTCTCTAGTTGTCCCTTATGACTCTCAAAGCCTTAGCCAAGAATCTGTTTGAGGATGAGACCTTAGGGGCATGTTCTCTTGGCAGCTGGAGAACAAGTCCCCACAGCTTCGGTTTCTGGTCCTTCAGTCTATGTGGCACAGGGAAAAGCCTGCGTGGTCACCGGGATAGCCCCAACCTGCTGTCCTCCTGGATTCTCATTCTGGGTTGACACTGGAGGGGCAGACCAACTGCAAACTGTAAGCTACAATCCTTTCAACCAGAAGCTCCTACCCAGAGGGAAGGGGGGGGGGTGGCGCTGTCGTGGCGGGGCATGAACAGGGAGCACTTGCTGAGGGCTTATGGCCTGCGGCCCCATCCTGCCAGACCATGTCTACTTCTCTCTCTGACCTCAGAACAGAGCTAGCAAGATCCCTTAGCAGGTAAAGGTGCTTGCTCATCAAACCTGATGACCTGAGTTTGATCCCCAGAATCTACATGGTACAAGGAAAGAATCAACTCCCACCCACAAATTGTCCTTCCACCTCCACACAATTTTCTTAGCACACGCCCATACCCCACCTCCACATAAATAAATAAAAATTCAAAATAAGTAAATACATGTTAAAAACTAACTCATGGCCTTCTTCTGAGCTACATTTATTGAGACCATAGCACAGTCTTAAGCAAACAGTATGGCTGCTTGTACAAAGCTGCAGATCCAGTCCTTATGGTGGCTGAGGCAGAATTCACACCCAGGCTCTATGCACACCGGTGCTCAACATGTAACCCTAACGTGAGACAGGACACCATGTGGACCACTCAGAGAACTGAGATACACAAAGAGGTGGTTTAGACAGGATCACACCAACAGCTACAGATAGAAACTGTATTCCTTCCTTTTCGCTGTGATAAAATACTCCTCAAAAACCACCTTAATGGAGAGTCATTCTGGCTCTCAGTCACTGAAGGATTCAGCCTACAGTGGAAAGGAAGATAGGGTCAGTCCCCAAATGCCACAACCTCTTTGGCATGAGGTTTGTTTCTCTCTCAGAATTGCAGACACTCCTGACCCACTCTGGTTTTGGCTGGACTCTGCTTCACCTTCAAATATTTCAGAAGGACAGAAGGGGTACAGGGACATTCTATGGTCAGAAAAGTCTGACATTGTCCATCAGTGCTGGAGGCTTAGGCCTGCAGGTCCAAGACTGCAGCAATGATGCCTGGATTGTCCCAAGGGGGTCTGAGGGACTTCAGTGTGACCCGAGAGCAAGGTGTCTGGGTCGTATGGCCCTACAGTGGGTGCCATGCAAGGGGCTAGGTGTAGGTTTTCAAAGAACCCTGTTTCTTCTGAATGCCAGAACAAAGTAGAACACAGGCTTCATCTTCCTCCCACTGAGATGAACTAAGTCTCAGTGACTGAGAGCTGGTGTCTGTGTTTCTGCCCTGTCACATAGACTCTCCTGGCCTGTGATTTAGGAGTTCAGCCCTATGAATTTTCAAGGCAGATGCAGCCTTCTGCTCGATGAGAGCCAGATGGGGTTTTTATTGACTCATCTTGCATCGAGCATAATTAGACAGAGGCAGAAGCAGCAGTTGCCCATAGCGTTTAGCTGGGTGAAGAGGAGAGAACTGGCCCACGGACTCCAGTCTTGCCCTCAGAAGAGGGACATCATGGAGGTGGCTCTCCAGCATCAGGCAGTTCCTGCTCTGGGTCACAGGGGCCCAGTGAGGTAAAGCTGCAACCCTGTGAGAAGCTGTGATTGGGCTGTGTCCTGAGTCAAAGGCAAAGCACAAATATGTCTACCTGCCAACAATGCCAGGAACACCCCAATCCCTAGCCTAGAGGGCAGTAACACAGACAGACCACCCTGACCTTTCCTCCACAGGAAACCTTTCTGATGTCACCACGGACAGTGGCTTGAAGATGTCATCCACAGCCCCCCTTTGCTACTGGACATTTGAAGGTCTTCCTTGAAGCCCCCAAAGTCTGCATAAAATCTTGCTGTTTAAAAAGAAAAGTCCTAATCTTTTCCCCTCCTGTTTGACACTCTGAACTACAATGACGTTGTTTCAGGCCACGTGGAAGTTTCATTATTGTTCAGTTCTGGTGACACAGAAGGCTGAAGCAGAAGGATCTCAAGTTCAAGGCCAGCCTGGGCTACAGAGTGAATGAGCTCAAGGCCAGCATAGGCAACTTAGCAAGAACGTGACTCGAAATTTAAAAGTAAATAAAGGGCTAGGGACGCTCTCCTAGTTTGCTTTCTGTTGCTGTGATAAAATACTGACCAAAATCAAATCGGGAAGGAAAGGGTATATTTTATCTCACATTTCCAGGTGACAGTCCATCTATAGCCTTTACCATGAGAAAAAAATGGGACAGAACGAGAAGCAAGGGGCGAGCCCCGGGAGAGCTGCCAAGATGGATCTGACAGAAACTTTGTAACAAGCTCACCTCCATCGCTGTTTCACCAGCTACCGTTGCCTTCCTTCACCTGGTAATAGTCACCTTAATTCCAGCCTGGAATGTGCAGACATCTCCCAGCTGCTCTTAAAGGCTGCCTTATCGTTCTAAGAAAGCATCATACGTAATTACATTTAATAGACACAGAATTGATTGAAACACTTAGCTGGAACAAAAAGCCCAGACCTAATTTTGTAAACATGTTATTGTACAGTAACCCCCAATGAGTTTGTGCTTAAATCTCCTAATTAATTTTTAATTAAAAAGCTCAAAGATGCTATTACACTTGTTGTAAATGGCAGCCCCATGTAAGCAGAAACCACGGAGCAATGCAGACGAATATCTCCCATTAAAATCTGCGTTAATGAGAGCGGCTGTGCTCTGTATTCTTCAGACAGAAATGGAGAAGAGAATGCCATTTAAGAGAAGGTTTGAGACGCTTCCTCAGCTTTCCTCCCTTTTTCCTAGATTGTGTACCTCAGGCGGCGTGTGATGGGTTCATATGCGACAAGCTGTCCGAAGCTTTATTTCAACAGATCTTTCTTCTACCCGTTCCAATATCTAGCTAAATGTATCTGGTGCCTCTAAAATTATATTTAATATGGTCACAAGCCAAAGAAGCTTTCCACTTTGTCCTGTGATGAATTTCATCGTCCTATTCAAACACTACCCAGAATTGAATTAAAGTCCCTCCCCACAGCCCTGCCTAACACCTTCTTCTGTCCTCTCTGGTCTAATATCACCGTCTATCTGTCCAGGCTTGCAAAGATTCTTTTGAATTCCAGTAATTGAAACTTTTTATGTTTCTCTGGGGATGTGGGTGATGTCACCAGTGGGGAACTATTAATAGCTCCAGACACAACATGACTCTCTGTTTCGGTGAAATAGCATAATAGCAATAGAGAGACCTGGTCACTCTCCTCACCTGTAACTCAACCAGGATGTCCTGGTCATGAGGAGCGCAGGTGTCCCATCCCTGCACAGCTGCTGGGAAGACCAGCCTCTCCAAGGACTATGATTTTGAAGTCACTGGATGTGTACTGCTGCGCTTTCTAATCGAGGGGGGAGTTCCTGTCATTGTCAATAGGAGGGGTGTGTGGTCTGTGTATGGGGGGGCTGCTTCTCCTCCTCCCGTGTTCTGAAATAAGGCTCTGACGTAGTCCACATGCCCTAGGCTGAGGTTCCTCCTAGGAATTGAACTTCGCTCACTTTGTTTTCATGACCATCCCCGACATGCCAGAGTGCCAGCCTTGGCACCCTGACCTTGGGTGGCTGTCAGTCCTGAGGCGTCCTGGGCTCTGTGGAAGGTTTAAGTGTGCTTGCAGCAGCCCCTCCCAGCCATGATAACCAAAATGTTTTCGCACACTGCCGTATCTCCCCTGGGAAGAGCATAAACCAACCCTAGTTGGAAAAGGCTACTTCGGGTTAAACAACAATGGATGCTCACAGAGAACCATCCCAGAGAGGGTCAGGAGGATATACACTGATGTGTTAACAAGTCTGTGGCCCCTCCATGTCCTACATGAAAGTTTCAGATTTACTCAGGCAGTTGGAGGGATGATCTGATGAGTTTGTGTGCACACGTGTGTGCAGGAGAACACCAGTTAGATGTTTGTATGAGGGGTAGGGAGAAAGTCCGTGACTGTGAGGCAGCAAGAGAGACTCACTGTTCATGTCAGGGAGCCAGTTTATGATTAAACTCTTGGAAACGCCTTTGTCTGACTGCTCTTCTGAAATAAAGATTGCTGAGAGACAGGGTGGTAGGACCTCATGCTTGGGTTTGCTCAAGGTGCTTCTCTGACAGTCAGGGTGGGCTACATGTGTGCTTGGAATGGGAACACAGGAAGAGGCTGGGCCCTGAGCACAGCTGCCTCAGGCAGCCTGAGGTGGGAAGACACTCACTGAGGGGTGGGACCCCTTTCCTCAGACTTGTCTTTATACTAGAGGCATGAAGGACAAGGCTAGCACACTCCTGTGTCAGGAAACAAGGGGCAAATTCATTTGATGAGGGAGAAAACTATTTTCTGATTAATGGAACATTTCTTTTCATTTCTTCTTTTCCTAAATTTGGGCACTTGGAGTTTCCCCAGCAAGAACAGAGCGGAACTGGGAGCAGGTGTCTCTGGGGAAAGGGATAAGCTGGAAATTGAACTCTACAGTGGCTAGACCACACTAGCTCTGACAGTCACCCAAGCCTAAGTTTTTCCAGGGAAATAAAGCCTGCCCATACCTTCCAGGGCAGGTGAGATCCATGTTTCAGGTCAACCGTGTTTTAGTAAGAAAACCACCAGCAGCTTAACGGGGGACAAAGGTAGGATGGTGGGAAGGCTGGCCTGCCTTCCTCCTCTGCAGGAAGCAACACTGCCCTCCCAGCTCCAAGGTTACCTGCAGCTCTCATCCTTCCCCATATATTTATCTCCAAAGGTCCCTATTTTTAGTAACTTCTACACAGATACCCAGAGGCAAATATTGTACAGGACCCACAGCATTCATGCAGTGATAATCCACACCAGAGCCAAAGGACTATAACCTTTGTGTGGAGGAGGGATGGTAAGTAGATTGCTATGGATGCAATTTGGAAGGAGCAATATCAGCCTTACTTGGCTCAGTTTCAAGTATCTTGAAGCCTTTTAGAAGCACCTGACAGTTGCCATGATAATTACAACTCATCTCCTCTACTCTGGGAAGGGCCCCCGAGGTCCTCCTCCAGGGAAGACAGTATTCCGATGAAGGCCCTTGCATCCTAGCTTTCCTGTCTGTAATGTCCTTCAGTATTGTTCCCATTTCTAAACAAACAAACCCAACGCACTCAATCAAGATCCTGCCAAATTTCATCTCTTCTGCCAAAAGTAAAAATAGAAATAAAAATAAGTAGGAAATATGGGGCTGTTGTCCTGAATTCCTACCCCCTTCCAAGACCACCCCCTATGGTCTGGGCCTAATTATCCTGAAGTGCCTGTATCTGTTTTCCTCCTCAGCCAGGGCAGGTGTTTGCAGTCTGAATCCTGGTGTCCAATTCTCCTTCATTCCAGTGTTGTCTGTCTCTTGGGACTGTCTTGTAGTCTCCAGGGCCTGAATTATCTAGGGCACTGCAGTGCTGTGCTCCTGGGGTTTGAGCCATCTCTTTGGAACAAGCATGTCAGCAGCCCTGAGGGGAAGGGGGTCAACTTTTCCAAGGCCCTTCGAACGGCCCTGAAAATCCGGGGTTTTACCAGGATCAGCTTAACTGCTCACTGCTCTGCAGTCAGGTACCCAGGATGCTATGCCTGTTTGCTTTTGTGGTTGTTTGTCTGGTTTTGTTTTTGAGAGAGTCTGGAGCTCAAGAACCCCCTGCCTCAGTCTCTCTTGTGCTGGATTTAGGGGCATAGGTTGCTATGGTGGGGTTCTTTTTTTTTTTT
>CM053766.1:119807915-119826711 GCA_028658305.1 Pachyuromys duprasi
GTGGACTTGGAGGGGGCGGGGAGGAGGGAGATGAGGGAGGGAGTGGGAGGGTAGGAGGGACTGAGGGAGGGGGCTACGCTTGGGATTCAAAGTACCTAACCTGTAATTGAGATAAAAATAAATAAATTAAAAAAAAAAAAAGAAATGTGCTGGTGCTTGTCCAGAGCCTCATGACCAAGTTGCTCACATATTGACTGAGCTTGAAATTGGGAGGTGAGATCCACCAACCTGGGTTGTTTCCCCACTTGAGGGCCTTACCGAGGACGTCATTTCTTCGCACTCTTTCCAGTCACCCTGAACAACTGCTAACATGTATCCTGGCTTGGTCCTTGAGCTTCTCTGAGCATCAGACATGGCATTGGGGTGTTCTTGCAGCTTGCCCTTCACAGAGAAGACTTGATTGAGGTCCTGTCTTAGGTGTCCTGCAGGAGCCACTTCTCCAGTGTCCTGACCCACAGCCCAGGACAATTTCAGCAAGTCACCAACATCACCATCCAGTGGGCAGGAGTGCAGTGGGCAGGTCAGTCTGGCTCTGTCATTATAACCACCATCATCATCACCACCATCATCATCACCACCATCATCACCACCACCATCATCACCACCACCATCATCACCACCATCATCATCACCACCATCATCATCACCACCACCATCATCACCACCCTCACCACCCTCACCATCATCACCATCCTCCTCATCACCACCACTATCCATCACAATCATCATTATCACAGTCACCATCATCTCCATCATTACCATCATCATTACCATCATTGCCATCATTTTCACCATCACTGCTATTACTGCCCACATCTCCAGTGGCATCACTATTACTACCACCGTCAGCACTAGCACCGTCATCAGTACAATCACCATTATTCACTCTCATCACTGCCCCCATGCTCATCGCCTTCATCACCATCATCCTCATCACCAGCATCACAATTGTCATCACCCACAAACCTCTGAGGCAACCTTCCCCTCCCCACAGTATGAATGTTAGATTTGTGCTCTCTGTGGGATGGCCTGGAATGGGGTCTGAGCAGAGTCCTGATCACAAAATGGAATCTTCCCAGCAGGGTGGTCAAGAAGTTACAACCTGTCCCGGGAGGAAGGAGGCCACCAGGAGTAGCAGGTGTGGACTGTTGTTGTGCAATAAGTGACCACAAACATTTGCTGTCACGCATGTGTCAGGTCAGAACCTAAGAACAGCCCAAAAGGTAACCTCAACCCATTCTCTCACTTTAGCCAGGTGGTATGGCACCTTGAGTTGCACAAACAGCTTCCACCTCAATTGTCACATGGCTCCCGGGGCTGCTCAGGAACTCCTGTCTTCCTGTGTCTCTTCTGTCATGGCCTCCAGCCTTGAGAGCTCAGGCAGACAGACACTAAGATGGCTTCATGCTGAAGGGGGCCCTTGTTCAGGGAGAGGCAGCAGCTGCCTAACCAGGACACGGAGTCTCCTGTCACAGCATCACAGCCACCAAGACCATCATGAAAGACTCCTCAGAGTCAGGGGCAGAGACATACAGCTGAGCTGGTGACACCATGCTCTGCTAAGGACCTGTGTGACAGAGCAGCTGTCAACAGAATATGCAGTGTGAACACGGGCCCTTCTATGCATCACAGCATCATGCCTGCTGACCCTTCCTCCTCATCTCCCTGGCCAACAGCTTACTTCATGTCTGGAGTTTTAGAACTCATGCTCCAAGCAACCATCCCTATCTTAGACATTCACTTGGACTACCAAATAGTCCAAGTGTGAAAAACTGTTGTCTTACACATCACAGGCACCTTTTCGTCAGGAGTATAGTGCAAGGAGTGTGAAGGGTGCCCTCTGGGCTCAATGAAGACAACAGATGCAGGCCAGTGAGCCCTCCAATCCACCCACCACAGGCCTCTCGGCCTCTGTAAACATGTTCCGTCTGTAGACAGACAAGGGCAGAAATGTCTCGCTTGGCAGCACAGAGTTGAGAGATGGAGTGACTGAGCCGGGTTTAATGCCAAGCATGTCTTAAACTCCACCCAGTTGTGATGTTGAGTGACACCTGAGCTTAGCTTCTGACCTGAGTGTCTTGCACTTGAATGGACCGGTGAAGACAGACTCCTGGGCCCATAATACAAGGCAAGGCAGGATTTACATCTGAACATTCCTAACCTGCTCCCCAGTGCTGGTGTGTTGAGCACAAACTCTCTTTATCAGAACACTGCCCCGGCCTCCAACCTCCTGGAATTCATCTAAAAGTGGAGAAGAGACACAAGATATCTTTGTCGTCAATTTGATACACCTGGGAAGAGGAAACCTCAGCTAAGGAATTGCCTCCATTAGACCGACCCAGGCCATATCTATGAGGCATTTTATTAACTGGTAATTAATATAGGAGGGTCTAGACCACTGTGGGCAGTGCATCTCTAGGCAAGTGGTCCTTAGCTGCATAAAAAGAAAAACACCAGATGAGAAGAGAACAGGGAGCAAAACTGTAGGCAGTGTCCCTCTGTGGTTTCTGCTTGCCCTGCCTTGAGCTTCTGCCCTTGCTTCTCTCAAGGATGCACTCTAATCTGTAAGCCAAACAGACCCCTTTCTCCTCCAAGCTGCTTTTGATCCTGTTGCAACAGAAAGCAAACTAGGGCAGACACTTGTTTCTTCCCTCCCCCCGCCCCGGATATGGTAACAGAGTTTTGCATGAAAAGGAATGCAAGAAACACAATTTATAGAGCTTTAAATGTACTTTAAATATATATTCTGTGTTACAAATGAGTAAATGTCTTATAATAAAAACATGAAATTTAAAAGAGATCAAATAAGATGGTGTAGAATAAAATTCTGAAAGTTAGAGAGCTACAGAATTTGTATGATTTATTGCTGTGTGTGTATGAGAGAGAGAGAAATAGTGGTAAGGGTCGAGGCACCAAGCCCACAGCTTTACACATGCAGCTCCACAGTGGAGCTGCACCATTGGTTTCTGGAGATGGGGGTCCTCTGAACAGCTGGAGCTAGACCAGGACTCGCTGTGTAATTCCTGGCCTTGAAGCCACAACCTCACTACCAAGCCTTCTGAGCACTGGAGTTTATATGTGTGTGTATCCCGTATCTTAGTGCAATGACACACAGGCTGCTCCTTGGCATGCTACTATCATTTCCTTTGGCTGTATAGTAAGGAGTCGGATGGGTCGTGCAGTAGTTCTCTTTTTTATTTGTTTGTTTGGGGGGAGGGATGTGTTCGCATGCGCCCATATGGAGGCCAGAAAAGAGAATCAGACCACGTCCCCTGGAACTAGAGTTACTGATGGTTGTGAACCACCATGTGCCTGCTAAAAATGGAACCCGGCTCTCCTGTCAAACAGCACAGTGCTTGTAATCATCAAGCCATCCCTCCAATTCCCGTTTTTTGCTTATCTTTCATTTGTTTGTTTTGTTTTTGTGAGGAACCTCCCACTTGATCTCTATAACTGTGCTAATCTACAATCCAATTAAACAGTGGACGTTGGCTCCTTTTTCTCTGCCTCTTCTTCATTCATGAGCTAGCTTTCACTGTTTTTCTGACAGCGATCACTATAACTGGGTTGACAGGGCACTCCCTTGTGTTTTGATTTTCTTTTCCTGATGACTGTTGATATTGGCCATTGTCCCATACAGCTGTTAGCTATTTGTGTTTGTCATTGGTTAGATAAATCATCTTCAAACATTTTCTCCCATTCTCTAGTTCTCTGCTCTCTCTGTTGATTGATTCTTTTTTTTTCTTTTTCCTTTTTTGCTATGAAGAATTTTTTTAATGTTAAAGTAATTTCATTGTCTACTTTTTATTGCTTTTGGTATTTTGAAGAGCATATCCAAAATACTATTACCTACACTGAGACTTTGGAGTCTTTGCCTATGGCTTCAGAGTTCTGGATTTTATATTTTGTCTTTGGTTCACTTTGAGGTGATGTTTACACAGAATGGGGATTTTACACACAGAGCACTGTGAGCCTTCTTCATGTGGGTACCCAGTTTTCCTACTAGCACTTACTAAACTGCCTGCGCTTTTATCAATGCTCCTTCGGGCACCTCGAAAAGCCCCTGGCTGTGCGCTTGTGGATTTGCTTCTGGAATCTGCATTCTGCTCCACTTGTCCACTTGATTGTTTGTCTGAAGCAGCAGGTTAGCAGGTCACCCCGGCTCTGCAGTATGTCTTGAAATCAGGAGGCATTGTGCTGTCCCCACCTCATTCCTTTGTCTCCAGCCATTGCTTTGGCTACTCAGTACTATTATGTTTTTCTATAAATTTTTAGATTGTTCCAGGTCTGTTAAAAATGCTGTTGGTGTTTCCATGGTGATTATATTGAACCCACAAATCACACTGGGTCCTATGGACATTTTAATAGTATTGAATCTTCCATTTTGTGTCTTCTTCAACTTCTTCCCTCAGGTTTCATGTTATTATTGGAGTGGTCTTTTATTATTTCCTTATTGAAATTTATCCCTAGGATTTTTATTATTTCTGTAGCTGTTGTGAACAGGATTTATTTCATGAATTCTTTCTGAAAAAAAAAAGTTGCCTACTGATGCCAAACATGCTGCTATTGTCTGCATGTTGATTTTGAATTCTGCAACTTTATTAAAGTTGTAAGTTCTAATGTCTGTTCGTAGAGGTTTTCTACACAAAGAGTTGTATTTGTAAACAGGGATACATCAACAGTCTCCTTCCTATTTGTAGATGTTCTATTTTTCTCTTGTTTAATTGTTCTGACCAACTCTTATAAAACTGTATTAGCTAAGAGGCAGGAGATGAGCTGATGAGGTGGTTCAGTGGTTGAGAGTGTTGGCTTCCCTCACACAGGACCTGTGATCGGCTCCCAGAGCTGACACTGCAGCTCACAACCATCCATAACTTCAGCTTCCAAGGGACCCAGCATCCTCTTCTTCCCTCCACAGGCACTACATGGTGCCCCCACATGGTGCAGATGTACACATAAGTGAACACTCATATTCATAAAATAAATAAATTCTTTTTTTAAAAGAAAGAAGTGAAGAAATACCCTTGACTTGTTCCAAGTCCTCAGAGGAGATGCATTCATCTTCTCTTCATCCAGTACAGTGTTGGCTGTTGGTGTGAGCTTTTTAACTTGAAGACACTTGGATTTTATCAATGCTTTCTCCACATCTACTGACACAACCTTGTGACACAACCAATAAGTGCTGCTTATTGGTTTGTGAATCTTGTTCTGGGTTTCTCTTGGGTTGAACTTAGGGTGGGATTCTGAATCAAATTTGCACCACTTCGTTAAATCCAAGATGGTGTTGATTATGTTTCTGGTGTGTCATTGGATGTGGTTTGTTGGTATGTTTTGAGAATGTTACCTTTGCGTATATTTGTGACTCCTTCTGCATGTCTCTTTTTGGTATCTCACTGTCTGGTTTGGCGATCAGGTAGTTGTATTTCTGGAAAATGAAACTGGAAGCATTCCTTTCCCTTTGGTTGCTTGGTACAGTTTGAGCTATGCCTCCATTGCTCTTCTTTGTGGGTTGGAACCATTCTACAGCAGAGAGGCACGGTGCTGGGGCTTGTTTTTGTGAGAGACTTTTCAGTGGTTCAGTTTCCTTACTTGTTAGTCTATTTGAATTTTTTATTTTTACTAATTACAGTTTATTCACTTTGTATCCTCCCTGTACCTCCCTCCCTCATCCCCTCCCAATCCCACCCTCCCTCTTCCCTACCCATGTCCCTCTCCCAGTCTACTGATAAGGGAGGCCCTCCTCCACTTCCCTCTGATCCTAGTCTATCAGGTCTCATCAGGAGTGGCTGCACTGTCTTCTTCTGTGGCCTGGCAGGGCTGCTCCTTCCTCAGGGGGAGGCGATCAAAGAACAGGCCAGTCAGTTCCTGTCAGAGACAGTCCCTGTCCCCATTACTATGGAGCCCATTTGGATACTGAACTGCCATAGGCTACCTCTGTGCAGGGGTTTAAGCAATCTCCAAGAGTGGTCCTTGACTGGAATATTAGTTTCAGAAAAGACCCCTGTGCCCAGACTTTTTGGATCTGTTGCTGTCCTTGTGGAGCTCCTGTCTTCTCCAGGTCTTAATATGTTCCCACTTCTTTCATAAGATTCCCTGCACTCTGACCAAAGTTTGGCAAATCTGTACACCTAAGAAAACTAATCAGGAAGGAGGACTCTGGTTAAGATGCTCAATTCCCATTCAGAAAGGCAAAGAGGATAGACATCAGAGGGAGAAAACAGGGAACAGGACCTATCACCGAGGGCCTCTGAAAGGCTCTGCCCTGCAAGGTATCAAGGCAGATGCTGAGACTATTTGAATTTTTATGTCCCCAGTAGTTCAACATTGGCAGGTCATGTGCATTCAGAAAGTTGTCTAATTCCTCTGTATTTCCACCTCTAAGTGTATTATTCATATAAGGACCTCTGTGTTGTTGCAATGGTGATTGAAATATGTCTTTTTCCTGGTCGCTGCTTTATCTGAGTCCTTCAAAACAAAAAACTTAGTTAAATAAAGACTGGTCAAACTTGTCTATCTTTTAAAAAATGCTCCTCATTTCATTGATGATTTTTACTTGTTTTCAGTCTTTTTTTATTATTTATACTTGGTCATTGTTATTTCCTCTCCTAATAATCTAGGGTTTGATTGGCTCTTACTTTTCAAGGGCTGTAAAACTCCTTGTTAGAGTAATCATTTGAACTCTTTTTTTTAAAGGATTTGGTTATTGGTGCCTATTAATCCTTTGCTATATCACATAAATTCTGATGTGCTGTATTTATTTTCATCTCTCATGACAAGTTTTTGAGTTTCCATTTATTTTTTTCTATGATTTCTTGTTTATCAAGACTCTACTTAGCAGTGTATCAAAGCAGATATTACCTTCGGCAGAGTGCAGGGAATCATATGAAAGCAGGGGGTGTTAGTAAGACCTGGAGAGGACAAGAGCTCCACAAGGACCAAATATATCTGGGCACAGGGGTCTTTTATAAGACTGTTTCTCCAACCAAGGACCATGTATGGATATAATCTAGAACCCCTGCTCGAATGTAGCACATGGTAGCTCAGTATCCAAGTGGGTACCCTAGTAAGGGGAATAAGGACTATTTCTGACATGAACTCAATGGCTGGCTCTTCAACCCTTCCTCCACCCCCCACCCCACCGAGGGAAGAACAGCCTTGCTAGGCCACAGAAGAGGACATTGCAGCCAGTCCTGAAGAGACCTGATAAGCTAGGGTTACATGGAAGGGGAAGAGGTCCTCCCCTATCAGTGGGCTTGGAAAGGGGCAGGCAGGAGATGAGGGAGGGATGGGGGGGTTTGGGAGGGAATTCTGGAGGGGGCTATGGCTGGGATACAAGGTACACAACCTGTGATTAACATAAAATAAAAATTTAAAAAAAGATATCTTCCTCTTCCACTTCTCAAAATCTCCCTTTTCATCTCTCTGCCCCTCTCTCTCTTTCAGCTCTTTCTCTGCCTCTTTCCCTCTTTCTCTCCCTATCTCTCCCTCTCTCCATCTCTGTTTCTTACTCTCCTCTTTCTCTGTCTCCCTCTCTTCCTTGTCTCTTTCCCTCTGTCTTTCCCTATCTCTCTCTGATTCTCTAGCCCACCATCTCTCTGTGTCCCTGCCTCTCTACTCCTCTGCCCTACTGCTCTCCTCCCTTCCAACTTTCTCTTCCTTGCTCCTTTGTCATGTACTCAGAGATACACAGAACAAAGTACCATGTGTCCAGAGGCACACAAGAGAAAGAGCATCATATGCTCAGATATACACTGGAGAGAGAAATAGAGTGCCAAATGTGTAGCTAACACAACAGAGAGTGTGCCATTTGCCTGGAGGCACACAGAAGAACACACACCATGTGCCCAGAGGTAGTGAGTGAACTGTGAAGCTGCAGAACATGAAAGCCATGGATTGATTGCTTCTGATTCCTGGAATCTAGAAGAGATCTGGGTGGTCCCTACTCTACCTCAAGATCCTCCCAAACAACACAGTTCTGAAATCACCTTGATTTTGAACCTTGGAACCCCCTTTTGGCTATCTGGCGTTACCTGGTTTGAGTACTTTGTTGTGTCAATCCAAGAAAGGAATATATGTCCCCAACATGGCAACTTCTAAGAAATTCTGCCTGTTATTCCTTATTTCATGCTCAGCTGGACGTTACAAACCACAAACATTTTTATCTAAGCACCTCAGGGCCAGACCATGGAGGGAAGGGCTAGGAAGTCAGTATGTATAGAAAGCCAGGTGGGCTCAGAAAGTAGTGTGTGTGTGGGGAGGGTGAGTGTGGGGAAGTGAGGCAGGGGTATTCCCAGGACAGACAGTTATGTGTTATGTGTGTATGTGCTTATGTGCACATGCACGAATATGCATATGTGTATGTGTGTTTGTTATGTTCACACCCAAACATCAGATGTGCATTTGCATGGCCCTGTCTGTATGTGTATCTGTATATGTGTGTTTGGTATTTATGTGTGTGTTACATGCACACACAAGGATGGGTGTATATTTGTATGGCCCTGTGTATATGTGTATCTCTGTGTGTGTGCACGTGTGTGTGTGTGTCTTTGGCTACCTGTGAGAACTTCAGCCAGTTGCCCCTATGGAGTGCCAACTGAGAAAGAGGACAGAAGATGCTTTGACCCTGGAGCATCGACAAGAAGTTGTCACCTCTTATACCATCAAGTGGAGATAACAAATGCAGGTTGCTTCCATGCTACTTCATAGAAGGAATTTTTAAGAGCAAAAGTGCTAGTGTAGCAAATTTTGAGAATGCAAGAGGATTTTTATTTATTTTTATTTTGGGTTTTTGCCAGGATCTCTTTCTGTCCTTATTTTCTCATGTCTGTTGGGTTTTCCTTTGGGAATGGAACTATGGAGGTTAATTCAGTATTCTGAAAAAAAGCTTTATACAGGATGAAAAGCTGCAAAAAGAGCAAAGAGGCATCTCACACACCACACCCTTTGCCCAGAATCTTACATAATCAAAACCTTAATCCAGGCTAAGACCAGGGGAGAGGAGTTAGACTCTGAGGCAAAGTGCTTGCTGAGTATGTGCCAGGCCCGATACCCAATCCCTGGAGGCTCCACAATACACGAAACTAAGGAAATAGACTTGGAACAATGTCGCTCATTTCTTGGCCCCATGCAGAAAGTATTTTTGTGTTCGGTGGCCCTAGTGTGGCAGCTGGGGTCTGCAAGCCATTGTTGCCTTTTCCAGAGGTGAGGGTACCATATGCAGCCTGGTTTGGATAGCTGCTTATGTTCTCTCTAGGCCACTGGTAAATTAAAACTGCTTCTGTTCCTAGGTAGGGCACACAGATGAACCAGATGGTCCAAAGTATATGAAGGCACCACACTCATATTCCACAGTTTAGACAGGTAAGGAGTACATTACATATGGTGCACAATTTAGCGCATAACAAGCAGCATGGATGACCAGGCACTTTACACACAGCATGCATGACCTGGGCACTATACATTGCAAGGATGACCATATTTAGAACACAGGAACAGCACACATCATACACAGACATTGGATAACGGAAATTAATGATCAGTTCAGTTAACAGCTCTATTAAATCTAATTCATGCAATGTAGTGCTCATCTGTGTAAAGCTGTTCACATCACAGCTATGAAGCCATGGTGCTGGCTCGGTTCTTAGATAGCTTCATCATCCCCAAAGGAACTTTGAGCCGTCTGCAGTTACGATCCAGCCGCTCTCCCACAGCTCCTACCTATTAATTAGCTTCTCTGCTGCTGTGAAGACATCATGACCAGAAGAAAGTTGAGGAAGAAAGGATTTATTTAGCTTACGGGCTAGTCCATTGTACAAGGCTGGCAGGCAGGGATCTGGAGGCAGGGACCATGGTGGAATGTTGCCTGCTATCTTGCACACTGGCTCCCACACAGGCTCTGGGTTGCTAGCATTGCTGCTATACAGCCAAAACCAAGCTGCCTGGGAGGGGGACATCCCACAGGGGGCTAAGCTCCCCTTCATGGACTATGAATCAAGAAAATGCCCCACAGCTAGGAGTGGTGGCCCATTGCTTTCACCCTAAGCACTCCAAAAGCAGAGTCAGGAGGGTCTCTGCTGAGTGGCCAAGGTGCCTGGCTCCAAAGAGCATGTTCTTATACTGGCTGCCCTATTTGAATCCTAAGATGACAGTGATCTGGGGATAGGAGGACACAGTGTGAGAGCAGACTGTGAGCCCTTCCCCACTGGAGGGTAGCTGGTCACATGCTTCCTCCATGGTCACCACCATAGCCTCTCAGCTCAGTAGCAGCTGTTGAGTCTTCATCACTGCATCCAAGCCTGAGCCTGGATCCCACCTTCAAAGACAAGTTTTAATTCTGAAGTTCGTCTTCCTGAGCCGAATCTCATTAATAAAAGACAAGAAGTAAATTTTCAGAAAGAACTGGCTGAGATCCTTCTGCAGCCACACACACTGTCAGAAACTTTTTCCCCCCTTGAACAAAAAGGATTTTTCTCAGCAGGGTGAAATAATCTCCATTCCTTTGCACCAAGTCCGAGATCGCTGGTGTGGAAGGAGCCCCAAGTCGGGGTTAATATTTATGTGTGTGCTTTGTGTGTGTGCTGTCACTTTGTTCTTCCTCAGAGGTAAAAAATCTCCCTGGAATACTTAAAATATGCCATTAATTACTGAACATTGTCTATGTCTACAAAGGGGAAAATGAGAGCAGATAATTAGAGACTCCCCTGTCCCCCAAAGATGTTTCAGGGGACATGGTAGGAAGTTAACGAAGTGTGATGGTTGTCACCCCTGAGCTGTCTGGTGACAACAAATGTGGGCACTACGCAGCAGCAACCATCAGGTTTGGAAGGCAGCTCATTTGGCAGAGGCCGAGACTTGGGGCAGATTTGGGGCGGATCCATGGATGGCACAGATGATGTCACTTTTGTTTCACTTGAGGGGTCTGAAAAATCTGCGCTAGGGTTTTAAAACCAAAGTGCGCAGCCTGGGGCAACGGTGTCATACAAGCCTTGCAGGGGACTGTTCTGCACTGGCGAAGCAAATTTTGGTGAGTCAAACAGCTCCAAGGGGTGACAGATATCCTCCCCCGCAGAGAGCCTCAGGACAAGTGCTCTGTGCATAGAGGTGCTCCAAACTCCTGCAGCCTCCGCTGGAGCTGATTTCAGTGTGGTCCTTACTTATCCACCCATCAGAGCAAGAGGGCTCAACTGCTCTGGATCAGAAGAGCCCAACAGGAATGCCATGTCTCCTCACCACCAAGTTCACAGAGTTGCCGCTGCCATGACCCCAGCCCACGCTGTGTGTAGCACTCAAGGGAGACACCGTCACCGTGCCTCATCTCTGGCTGTCACGGAGCCTTTTCTGTCCTCTGGATCATGTTGGGAGCCTGTCATGTGTGCAATGTTCTGCAAATCTCGGGGCTTAAAGACACCCCTGCAGAGCGCTAGGGAGAAGCAGGAAAGGCGGAATCACAGAGCCACCAGCAGAATGTCAGAAAGCAACACAGGCTACAAGGAGCTTACTGGAACTTCCTTAGTGGAGTGGAAGCTACCACTGCCTCCCTCCTCAGTATGTGTTGTCGGGGTACAATGGCCAGGATACAGCCAGATGCCAACCAAAGCCTGGGATCTGCCCACGCATATTGCAGGGCAGGGACACTCACCCTCTGGCTTCTCAGTGCTCCTTGAGGTGATTCCCATAGCATCGTGACTGGCTTGAGAATACGAGGGGCTGTGGTGAGGAGGATGTGCCCTTTCTGGGTGTGCACGAATACTGCAGACCCCTAAGTCCAAGGCCACCAGGACAATGTGTCACCATTTGTGCTTACAGTCCTATCTGGCCAATACCAACTATGTATCTGTTTCTTTAAGAATTATTCAGCAAGAGAAGTGTGGTGGCACACGCCTTTAATCCCAGCACTCAGAGAAGCAGAGGCAGGCAGATCTCTGTGAATTTGAGGCCAGCCTGGTCTACAAAGTGAATCCAGGACAGCCAAATCTACATGGAGAAAACCTGTCTCAAAACAACAACACACATACAACGAATCACAAAGCAAGCATACAGTGAGCACCTACTATGTGCCAGGCTTCTTTTCAGCCACTAGAGATACAGCAGTGCACAGAATAAAAGCCTTGCTCATGCAGGAGACCAACAGCAGGCACCCCATCAACCTACAGATGATGGGCACAGATGCTGGGGACAGTATATGACTGGGTAATGGTCAGGCAGAGGGATGGAGTTTCATTAACTGCCTAGTGATGTGATCACTAATAAGCCAGTGTTTCAACAACGGCCAGAAAGGGGTGGGGGTGGGTCAGTAGCATAGGAGGAAACACACTCAGAATAGAGGAAAGACTGTGGAAAGGTACTGATGAAGAGAGCTTGATTAGAGAGACGCTGTACAGCAGAGAGCATGTGGGAGTCACAGAGGAGGGCTCAGGGCAGTGAGGGGATGTCAGAGCTGTGAGGGGCCTCAGGGCAGTGAGGGGATGTCAGGGCAATGAAGGGACATCAGGGCAGTGAGGGGGCATCATCAGTGAACCCAGCTTACCATCACAAAGCACCACACAAGGATGGCCTAGAGATGACAACTCCACACTCCTCACTATTCTGGACAGCTCTGGCAGGTGGGGTGCCCAGAGAAGATCCCCCATTCTGGCTCTTGGACAATGCTGTTATGAGGTGAGTGTGGCAAGTGCACAGGGTCCCCATATGGTGTCACTGTTGAAGGAGGCTGTTGAACTTCCTGAGGTGGGACTTGGGTGGTAAAAGAAGACCACTAACAAGGGCTTTGAGAGTTCAAGCACAACCCTGATCCTGGTCCTCAGTCGATCATCTGAAACTGACAGAAAACAAACCCTTCCTCCCATGTGTTGCTTGCAGCAGGTGTTCGTCAGCCTACAGAAAAGAAGGAATGCAGATACTTCACCCCACAGTCTCCACCTGGGGTGCCCCAGCTCTCCACAGCCTCTTTTATAAGGAAATTAATCCCTGAACACCTCCTGGAGGCTCCACCACTCAGAGATGTCACATTGGGTCCAATTCTAACATGTTCTCTAGAGCAAAGGGTTCTCTAGTACAGAGTATGGGGTAGCAGCAGCAGGGTAAGCAGGATAAGGTTTTACTAAGCTAGATTCATGCGCTCAATAGCTGTCTAGTAAACCATGCCACCCTAAGAGATGGCACACTTTCTCAAGGAGGGGCATGAATTTAGTCAGAAAAACAAAAATCTTCAGAAAGCCAAATGGTGAGTGAGACCCTGAACCTCATGCCTGAGAATCAAGCAGTGAAAAGGTCATTGGTGGCTCAGAATTAGAATGAATAGAAACCAAGGCCTAGGAAGACAGGGATGAAGGTGAGGAGGAGGGAGAGTGGTGGGGACAGAGAACAAGGCTGAGCCCCTGAGGATGCCCAGAGATAGAAGAGGGTAGGCAGGAGTAGGAGGTAAGAAAAGGGGCAGAGGGCTATGCTGGGCCTCTGAGCACTTTAAGAAACAGTGATGAAGGTGGGGCTGAGGGATAGGATGAGGTGGGAGGCAGGCAGCTAGATGAGTGCCTAGATTCTGAAGATGCTAAGTATCTTGCTGGTAGTGGGAATGAGCTGTAACATCTCCCTCCGGTGTGGTGTCTTCAGTGTGGTAAACCAGGTATGGCTTTGAACTTATTCACACTCCAAGAGAGGACACCCATAAGCCCCTGACTGGCAGGGCCTACTCCGAGGCACCAAGGCCCAGCCTGAAGATACTGGCCTCTGCCCCTCAGAGCCCTCATCCTTGGAACCTTGTTGCTGAGTCAAAGTCTATAGGACAATCCTTCCTGGGAGCCCATCCAGCCCCCGAGGAAATTCCAGAGCCAGCCCTAGGTTTCTAGCCAGAGGGACTGGTGAACCCAACAGGCCACTGTAGATGTCTGGGGCAACCAAGTTTCCTGTGGTCTGTGAACCAAGCTGTGGCATAGACTTGAAAATCCAGCAAAGAGACTTTTCCACCTCCAGGACTTAGGGCACCACCAAGGCCTGGAGGGATGTGCAGGGATCCGAGACTGTGCTCCCAGCTGGAAGCTGGAGGAGCTACAGGTGAACAGGAAGACTGGGAGCCTCCTATAGGACATTGGGTTCTGGTCTTTTCTTTAGTTGACTTTTGCAAGAGCCAAAAAAAAAAAAAAAAAAAAAAAAGGTGTAACATCTGGTATTTAGGTTTCTTAATTCTTGTGGGGCAGAGCCAGGCAGTGACCCCTGGACAGGCAGGACTACCCTCTTTCTGAGCTGTGCACACCTGCCTCATGCCATCCAAACACAGGGGTGTGCAGGGCTGTCCAGGTAGGGTACCTGGCGATGGGTTCTTTAAAGTGGCAGTACCATGGTGCCATGGCCATCCTTACTGGGTACACACAGCCCCAGAGAAAGGAAGAATAGAATAAAAAGAAAATCATGTTCCTCGAACAAGCAGAGCTGAGCCAGACAGGCTTTCTCGGGTGAAGTTTCCACGTTAATTATTAAACCAAAGTGGAGTTGAAGATTTGCGGAGACACAAGACACACAAGGTTGAGAGGGAGAGTTTCATTTAGCATTCTGAACTCTTTCACAGAATCTCTAATCCTTCCAATAATCCTCTAATATATCAACCTGATTTTATAAATGAATTTATAAAAATTTATAAGGTTCATGAACTGAAGCTCAGAATGAATGACTAAGGAGCCCCAGCCACATCCCTAGAGGCAGAGGACCAGGCCCAGGCCCCATGGCGTGACTTCTTTGTGTTCTCAGAGACATCAGAGATGAGCCTCTCACTCACATCTCTTTAAACAATTCCTCTTCACACTTCTTCCCGGGGAGGACTGTCCACCCGAGAGCCAGCTGAACAGTGTATAATTACGCAAACGTTGCAGCACAAATAAAAGTCGCTTGCAGAGAAACATCCATCCTGAAGCAAGGCACATTCCATTATACAGCAATCACAACACAGGTGGCCTAGGAACAATGCGGGGCCATCTCAGGCAGCACCCCAGGACTGCAGTGCTCCCAAGTCCTCATTGTTAAACAAAGGAGAGGCCTGGGCTCTAGACACAGAGCAGGGCCACACTGAGAGCGGAACCAGCCAAGATAATTATCTGTTTACTCCTGACGCTTGCCACAGTCTTTGTTATGCGTGTTTTTATTGAAGGAGCTTTTCGCACAGATAACTTGATACAAATTATCTGAAAGAAAATGTGTTTTGTTATTACTCGGAATATGAAAAGGTAATCATGTCGGAATGAAATGTAGATAAAAAATGAGATCATAGAATAAAGGATATGGAATTTGGCAATTTAAGCAGAGCCACTCAGGTGGTTGCGACTCGTGAGTAAACTGAAGAAGATGGCTCCACTAATGTGCTTGGCCCACCTACTATGCACTGGGGAGATTCAAAATCACCCTGCATTTTAAGTGACTGCCTATAAATGATCATATAATTTTATGATGACATATTTACTTCCAGAAACATCCCTGCAGAGGGCATTGCAGCTGGAGAAACAGCAAGCTGATGTCTCAGGGGTTGGGCAAGTTCTCTTCTGTCTACACTTCTTTCCTGCCCAGACTTCTTCCTCCCTTCTTGTTCATACTTCCTTCCTGCCCACACTACCTCCCTTCCTGCTCGCACCTCTTTTCTGCCCGCATTTCCTCCCTTTCTGCCCCTTTGCCATTTCATTGCCAAGAGGGAAAGGTTTGCAGAGACAGTGGCACTTACACTATGAGTCCACTGATCCAAAGCTAAATTTGTCTTCAGGTTTCTCGTAATTTTGGAAAATAATCCATTAGCTGCTTAAGCCACACTTAACACAGCTTCTGTGTTTTGTTAGGATTTAGCTCAAAATGTGTAACTGAGGCACTTTGTGCTGTATGAAGGGAACACATGGATATCCATCCTTCCTGACAGTGATGGTAGAAGAAGGCATGCTTGGGTTTGAAAGCAATAGGAGATGTATGTGTTTGTGTTTGATGCCTAGAGTAACCACTATTGAAAATGAAAAATAGACCTACACCTAGAACAACAACCAAATAATCCATGGGGGAAAAGAGAAAATACGGCAAGAAAGGACAGATACAAGATACAGAAAGGTTAATGGAAACACTATGCACATTCAGTCCATTATTTAAAAATATATATATAGTTCAAACTTTCCATTGAAGGGCATGGGGTTCCATATCAGCACACACCAGGCTAGATGTGTATAAACAATACATACTTCTGTGCAGGGGTTCTAGGTTATCTCCATGCATTGTCCTTGTTTGGAGTTTCAGTCTCAGAAAAGACCCCTGTGTCCAGATATTTTAGTTCTGTTGTTCTCCTTATGGAGCTGCTGTTCCCCCAGGTCTTTCTATCTACCCCTTTTTTCATAAGATTCCCTGCATTCTGCCCAAGGTTTGGCTATGAGTCTCTGTATACGTTTTGATACCCTGCTAGGTAGAGTCTTTCAGCGGCCCTCTGTGGTAGGCTCCTGTCCTGTTCCCTGTTTTCCCCCTCTTCCCATGTCCATCTCATTTGCCTTTCTGAATGATGATTGAGCATCTTACTCAACCCCTGCACAGAAGTAGCCCATGGCAGCTCATTGTCCAAGAGGGTGCCCCAGTAATAGGAACAGGGACCTTCTCTGACATGAACTCATGAGCTGGCTCTTTGATCACCTCCACTTGAGGGGGAGGCAGCCTTACCAGTCCACAAAGGAAGACAATGAAGCCAGTCCTGATGAGACCTGATAGACTAGGGTCAGACAGAAGGGGAGGAGGACCTCCCCTATCATTGGACTGGGGGATGGGCATAGGAGAAGAAAAGGGAGGGTGGGATTGGGAGGCAATGGGAGAGGGGCTACAACTGGGATACAAAGTGATGAACTGTAAATAATAAGTGAATAAACTGAAAATAATAAAAATAAAATAAAAATTTTAAGAAGACACACACTTCACAACAAGATGAAGATGAGGCAGGCTAACATAAGTACGTCTGCCCCACTCCAACAACAGTCCATTTTGTTGGAGGTGACATGAGAAAAAAATACCATTTACCTGCCAGACTAGCACCAGGAAAGGCCAACAGTTCATTTCTGACACAGTTCCTAGAACAGCCAGTTTCCCGAGGAAGCTTGCTGTGGTGGGAAAATGGATCCACATTCACAAAGACCCACTAGATGAAATGGTAAAGCTTATCTCTATATACATGTATATGTGTAACAACAATTAAAGAACAGGAGGCCATGAAAGAGGACAAGGAGGGGTATGTGGGAGGATTCAAATGAAGAGAAATGAGAGGAAAAATGATATAATTATAATCTAGGAAACAAATATAAAAATGGTGACTGATGGCTTTCCTGGCAACGTACCTATATACAGTGCAGTGTAAGAAAAGAGCAACAATAATGGGCGTTTTACACCAAAAAAGTCTCCCTGAAAAGCAGAGAAGATCAGCTAAAAGCTACTGGGGTACTAAAAATAATTTACTAAATGATCTACCCTTAAACAGTTTACTCACAGTGAGGAAATAAAAATTTATGAAATAATTCTATAAACAAAAACTACAACATGGGCAGACTGGGAAGATGGCTCAGTAGTTAGAGCACTGGTTGCTCTTCCAGAGGACTCAGGATGGGTTCCCAGCACCCACGTGGTGTCTCACAACCATTTGTAACTCTACTTCCAGAAGATGAAACTCTCTCTACTCTCTCTCTCTCTCTCTCTCTCTCTCTCTCTCTCTCTCTCTCTCTCTCTCTCTCTCTCTCTCTCTCTCGGCACCTTCATTCATATGCATATGCCTATGGAGCCGCACATGGGCATATACATTTGATTTCAGATAAAATAAAGCTTTAAAAAGCATACATGTAGTCTGCCTCAGAATAATCCCAACAAGGCTTGTATAGAACTTCATGGGAATAGTGTAAAACTTTACTGGGAGATATAAAAGATGATGAAGAAACGGAGAAACACATCGTATTCCCGAGTGAGAAGGCAGGGTACGGTAAAACACCAAAACCCTCCGAAGGAAGCTATAAACTTAATGGAATTCAAATCAGAACCCTAGCATGAGGGTTCTCTGCGTCTGATGATATAATTTTAAAGTTCATTGAGAAGAATAAATATATACTATCACCTAAGAAAGGTGGGGAAGGAAGATAGAGGGAGGGAGAGAAGGAGTGGGGGGGGAGGAAAATGAGGAGACTGAGAACAAGAGGGAACAAAAGAGTAAGAAGGAAAAAGAAGAGAGAATAGAGGGAAGGAGGGGAGGGAAGATAAGAGAGATCAGAGGAGAGAAGGGGAGGAGAGGGGACTCATCTCCACAGAACTGGAACACTCAGTTAAGATAAAATAATCTTATTACCTAGAAAAAACCAAACGGAGTGTCAAGCTAGAACCAAAACTTATAGACAAACCTAGGTAGACTATTTGATGAATGACATATAAATTTGGGCTGCGCTATGATGGATCTTGGTTTTATTTAATCATGCTACATCTTAATGTAGATCAAAACAGCATATTACATGCTAAAATATATGCAGCTCTGATGACTCAACTAAGAATGAGTTATTATGTTTGTGATTATAACTATTAATAATGCAATTGTTTTTTAAAAGCTGTAGCTGGGGCTGGAGAGATGGCTCAGTGGTTAAGATCACTGGCTGTTCTTCCAGAGGACCTGGGTTCAATTCCCAGCACCCACATGGCAGCTCACAACTGTCCATTACCAAGGGATCAGACACATTCATATTAATGCACATAAAATAAAATTAAATAAATCATTTTTAAAAAACCTATTGCTACAGAAGTGGGTCAGGAAAGCAGTGAAGTGGGGTGG
>CM053766.1:119827211-119882810 GCA_028658305.1 Pachyuromys duprasi
TGGTGATGCCTTGTCAGGGTGAGGTGCTGCCATTGAACCTTTAGGAGGTGGAGTCAGGATGTGCAGATAAAACATGATCCACTGTCTTACTGATATCCAACCTCAAGCCTCTGATGCCAGCATCTTCCCCACGTTGACAGACTGTGTGTCCTCTGGAGCTATAAGCCAAAATAAATGTTTCTTCCCTAACTTGGCTTTCATCATGTTATCTTATCACAGGAACACAAAATTAACAAACATAAATTCCATCCTGGACATTTAGCAGAATCTCCCAAGTAAGAAAATGAGGAGCATCCTGATAAAAGAGGATGGATGACAGACTAGGTAAGCCTGAAAAGAAAATGCAGTGATGTAGAGTGAATGCAATGGAAAGAAACTCTCAGGTAGCAGTTCTAGATGTTTTGGAGATATTTTTAAAGTTGTGATAAGGTCGACGAACCCACGTGATGGTCCTTGTTCATTGTCCACTACACAGGCCTATTTTTCCCTGGGAGATGGCCTCTGAGCATGTCAGGTATTTATTACCTAATTGAAGTGGGAAGAACTGCCCACTGTGGGAGGACCCATCCCCTTTGTAGGAGGCCTGGACTGTATAGAATGGAGAGAGTGCTGAGCATGCATCCATTGCTCTTCTGACTGTGGACTCAATGTGATCAGCTGTTTTCAGGTCCTGTGGCCTTGACTTCCCACCATGATGGATTTACCCTGAGCTGTGATCTAAAATAAACCCTTTCTCTCTTAAGTTGCTTTCATTGGGAAAACTTATTACAACATGAAGAAAAAGAAACTCAGACTAAGGTGAGATGGGAAATATTCAGAACTGGGGAGTGAGAGATGGTAATGTCACTGTGAAGAATGTCAGTGAACTCAGGCAGAGTAACCTCAGAAGACAGGCAGACAGAATGTGTGGATCACAGAGTGGACTGATCAGGACACACCAGAGCTTGCTGGATTCAAGGAGGGGTAACCAGATGGGAAGGGGAAGCAGCTGCAAACAAGATATTTTACTTGTTTGGGGCATTCATAGAGAAGATGGCCACAGGCTCCACTGTGCTGTGGATACAGGATTCAGACATGGACATGAAGAGAAAGATAAGGAGAGACCAGTGGAAGTCTGTTCTCTCTGTGGAAAATGGATCTACCCGGAATCCTAGCATGATGCTCTCAAAGGGAAGCTGGGGCTTGTAGTGTCAGAACTCAAGCCTGAAGCAAGGCTCCTCTATTGTCCTTACAGATAAACCTTTCCTGAACCCTATGCCAAGGATGGAGGCCAAGCCACAGGCCACGCCTTGGCACCAAGGCAGTTGGCTTCACCATTGACTGCGGCTTGTTGGGTTTATACGGAACAATAATTCAAACTTCACTAACTTCCACAGTGCCTCCAAATGGCTCTTGTGGGGCTTCAGGTCTCTATCATGAGCAATTTGTCCTTGGTGGAGTCCACAGTGGTTGATCTCAGGATGTAAGCCTCCCTCACAGCTGAGGAACTGAGAGCCTGGTGCTGCTGGAAAACCGTACGCTCTGAGAGCAGCTGGCGGAATTTGGAATTACATAGACACAGGCCACCTGTGTAAAGTAGGACCCCCCCACCCAGGACAAACACATTAACTTCTTACAGATACAGATCTGAGTCCTAGGGCACCCAGAGAATTGTCTAGTTTCTTATAACACAGGACAAAGAGTTTTATTAGGGACACATGGTTAGAATTAGAAATGGAAACCATTACTAGGAGAGAAGCTAGTGATCAGAGAAAGATTTATGTACTAAAGCCCTGGGACAGGTACCTTTTGACCCTTTACAGTTCATTAACACAATGTCCACCCCTTTCACAGTTGTAAATGGGGGGCTTTTCTTGAGCTCAGTTTGCTACATGTATTCCACATAGGGAAGGGTTTCCAGCCATTCTCTGCCAACTCACTTCATTCATGTGTTATTTTAAAAAATGTGTATGTATGTATGTGTCTATGTGTGCCATATGTGTGCAGGTGCCCAAAGAAGCCAGAAGAGGGTATCAGAGGTCCTGGAGCTAGAGTTACAGGCAGTTATGAGCCTCCCCATATGGGTGTTGGGAACTGAACTCAGCTCCTCTGGAAGAGCAGCAAACACTCTTAATTATTGAGCCAGCTCCTGAGTCTCTCCTATTTAGTCTTTTATTTTACATGCATGAGTATCTTCCTTGCATGTATGTCTATGTTTCATGTATGTGCAGTGCCCACAGCAGCCTGAAGAAGCCACTGGATCCCCGACCCTGGAGTTAACTACTGGCTATTCACCACCATGTAGCGCTGGGAATTCTACCTGGGTTCTCTAGAAGAGCCACTAGTTTTCCCAATCACTAAGCCATCTCCCCAGCCCTGCCCCTCACGGGTTAATATTGATGTTGATCTCTCCAGTCACTGCTCTCCTGCCACAATCTCACCCCAGGGTATAGACAGGAGAAAAATGCTGATAGAGACTCCCACACTCTTCATTCCTGGCTGTGCCCCCTGCCCCAGGAACTACAGGCTTCCAAGATAAACCAAAACTACCCAGACCTGACTCCCATTCTCAGGCGTTTGTGAGCTACTTGAGAAAAACGGATGCACAAGCAAATAGCAAGGACTGTGTGGGACTGTGGACAAGATGCTCTGGGTACCTGAAAGTGGACGCTCCTCCTGCCCCAGGGAGATCAGCGACAGAGACAAAGGAGCCATCAATGTGAGTGTAATCAAAAGCATACATATAAAAATTCCCAAAGAATGAACTAAAAGTATTTTTAAAAGCACCTCTAGATAGTTACTCCCCTGTGGGACTCAGAAGAATGAGCTCAGAAGTGGGGTCTGCAGTCATACCTGAGTGGCTTTCTACCACTTCAAATTGTTTCTAATACAACCATGAAAATCGGTTTGTATTCAGGAACTATGGGGGTCCAGGAGCCCCAGCGCCCTGAAATCAGGGATGTTTTCTGTGAGGCCAGTTCTCACTCCAAGAGTTTCCTGGAGTCTTGGTTAATCTTGGAAAAGATCATGATCCCTGATCAAGTCATGGGTGATCCTGGAACAGAAAGCCCGAGAAAGGGACGTGGGTGGCAGGAGACACACAGAAACCTTCAGGAATCATTGACATCTGTGAAGACACTCAGCTCACAGGCTCACCTGTCTGTGACAGTGCCTTGCGCACACCCCATGCTACTGCGTCATCTGTGTGAAAGGACATATACGAGCAGCTGTGCAGTCAGCTGCTGAAGCTAATGTTAGCACAGGCAGACTCCCTCCACTTCAGCAGCATTCCTGCAGTGAGTGCAGTGCTGGTGGATTCCAGGGCTTCCCCTGGTTCACTTACAGTGAGCAACCTGGGCATGGTACCCTGGTCCGTGGTTTAACGGCAGCGGCTGCTCAGGCAGGATGGACTTGTACCAAGGCCTTTATTTGCATGGTCTCATCTCATGCTGTGCAGTTTATTCTTGAGTATGTTCTCAATTGGTCCAGCTAATCTTTTTAATCCCACGTACAGATATTCGGAAGGGAATGAGAGTATTCATTTAAGCAAAAGAAAAGAGGAATTGTTACGCAAAAGACAAACACAGATGACCGGAAAAAAAAAAAAGAACCAGGCATGATGGTGCAGGCCTGTAATCCAGCTGCTCAAGAGGCCAAGGGAAGAGCTTGGAAAATAACCTGGAGGGTCAAAGCACTTGTGTGCAAGTGTGCATGCCTGAATTCGAATCCCCCAAACCTTAATCAAAACAAAATTCAATATCAGAAACGTCTATAACCCCAGTGTACCCCTTCAGGCAGATAGGATGGGGTGACAAGATTCCCAACCTTGGGTGGACCCCTTGTGGGCCTCTCATGGCCAGCTGGCCTGGCTTACACAGCAGCAAGGAGACCTGGCTCAAATGATATAGGAGGAACAACAGCTGAGTGTCAGGATCTGGTTGTTTGGGGTTGGGGAGGGACATGGAGCCACATGGATTGAGGAATGGTTTCCACCTGTTCTACTGTTTCTTGTGGGCAGTCTCCAGTCTCTTGGCTTCCTTTCGCTGTGAGCAAATCTCAGGGCGCCGAGCTCCCGAGTGCTTGCACTTTTCTGCACATGAGTCACATATTAATAATTATGATAAAGCTGTAAAGCTGAGTAAGAGTATGTTGGTTCAGAGCTTTAATTATGAAAGAAAATACTCACTGGCTCAGAAACAAAACACCCAGGTCCCTGCATACGTGGGATCGCAGGACACACAAAAAAAGCTGTGAATGGCAGAATCCTGAACCATCCTTCTCTCTGTACATCACTAGCGCGCCCATGGCAGGATCGCCAGGTCACTCTCTCCCTGGTGCTATCTGGTGATGGTGAGGACACTTTTAGAATTCACACACACAGGGATGCTGGCAGCACCCACTGGGTGGAGACTCGATGCTGCTCAGCATAGGGATTTGCATGGAAGTTCACAACAATGATCCCATGACCCGTGTCTCAACTGGTGTGCACCTGTGGGCGTGGAGGAGATGAGTTCTCAGGACGTCAGACATGAAAAACAGCCCCAGCTGACAGCAGGGATTCCTGACTTCTGGTCCCTGACCTGCAGACTGAACTGGCTTGTCATGTGACCTGGACCCAGTTTTCAGGTTCAGTGTTCAAACGATAAGCCTCAAAATGCTACATCCCATTCTTTCCCTGGGAAATTCTGGAAAAAGTGATGCCCATTTAAGAAGCCAGGGCTGGATTGTGGCTCTGTTAGTATGGCGCCTGCCTAGCATGCAGAAGGTCCTGAGTATAATCTGTACACACTACACACACACACACACACACACACATATATATATATATATTGATGTATCTCCTGCATAATCAGGAATAGAGGGTGTAGTGGGTATAAGAAACTCTTCTCAAACAAATAATAATAATAATAATAAAACAGGAGACTCACACTGCCATCCAGTCCCTGTTTCCTGTCTGTGGCTCCCTTTGAGATCAGTGCCACAGGGACCCTTTCAGGAGGTCTGTGCATGCATCTCCCCAGTGTCTCACACTGAGCAATGCTAGGCCCTGTCACTTACTGTGTGTCTTAGAACCCATTCCACATCCAGCTATAGACACCTTCCTCATGTTGTAAGCTGAAGTCTTGTGAAATTTCCCTAGCAGTCATGAGGTCAGGCCAGTGAGAGATGATATGACAGACAGGCCAGCCCTAGCCACGCCTCAGCAGACCTTGACAGAGCAGTGTAGACGTTCAGCTGTCAGGGCATGGGGCTCCCCTGAGACTCTCTCCCTATGCCATGCTCACCCAGAGCAAGGCAACAGAGGGCTTGGTGTCTGGGGTGCAGACTCATAATATCACAGGGAGCAGTCCTGGGCCCAGAGCATGTCAGCAGCTTAGGGCAAAGCCTGTAAGCATCACGCACCTTCCCTTCCAGGGCCCGAGGCAACTCCCAGCTCTCTGGCTGCCCTTGAGTCTGGTATGTTGTAGGCACCTAATGAATACACATGAAATTGATTCAGGACTCCTAGGGCAAGCCTCCAAGCCAAGACCGCAAGGACAGAGTTAAACTTCCATGTGACTGCCGTGGAACCGAATTTGGTAGTTGGCAGAGCCCCACAGCAGGCACTGGGACAGATGAAAAGCATATGGCCCTTGTTTCCACAGCACTTCCACTCCTGTGGGGAGACAGATGTGCACAGCATTAAATATCTGAGAAGGCAGACTGCGGTAAATACTACAGCAAACGCACAGAGTGAGAGTGGGGTAGGGTTGCCTCCTGCCCTGGGATCTGAGAAGTGGTGTCTCTTTTGGTCCCGTGGACCCCAAGCTCCCAGAAATATACCTCATCCGCGCCACACGGGATGCATGCATGCTCCCCTGACTCCAGCACAGGAAATCTGGCTGGCATCCACTGGCCAAGAGAGTGAGAGTCAGCACTCCCTGGGCACTTTCCAAGGTCATTGCACATGGGGTATCTCCTTGAGTCCTCAGACTTCCCATGCAGAGTGGGGCAGCCCCATCTGTATGCTGGCCTCTACCAGGTGTCTGCAAAGTGGTAACAATGACATCCACGTGGTGGAGTTGTCAAGATCAACTGCGCTAAACCACAGGGAGCAGGAAGCACCTAGCAGGTGAAACAGCAGGTGCTGGGAAATGCCAGCTAAGATGGCTGCCATCATTTCTACATCCAGCTGGTGCTAGAACGCAGTTGAGCCAAGCCTCTCTGCCCCACTGTGGCTTCACCCAGCTCTCAAACCAAGTCGTGCATTCCTGCTCCCTAGAACCATGTGGCTTCAGTATCCCCATCATCACACTGGAACCAAGGCAGTGACAGGACCACACCAGCCACCAAGCAAAAAACACTCAGGAAAACCCATCACCTCCCCAATCCTTACAGCTGCATGTGAATGAAAATTCAGGACTGCTGACAGCGGCTTCATTTCCTAACCAAGCCCCACTATACTTGTATAGTATGTATATATGTGCACATGAATGCAAGTATCTACAGAGGCCAGAAGTGCCAGACCCCCTGGAGCTGAAGTTACAAACCCTTGTGGGTCACCCACTGTGGAGGCTGGAAACTGAACTCTGGGCAGGAAGCACCCTTCACCACTGAGGCATCTCTCTAGCCTGGAATTTTTGCATTTTAATTTCTTTCCTTGTACTCTTTTATGAGAACTGAGCCAGATGAAAGAATCAATCTGTGCAGTTAAGGGGATGCTACATTGAATTGTGCAGTCCTGTGCTGATTTTAAAAGCAGATAGAGAGGAAGGACAGTAACAAACTGAACATTCATTTGTATTGGCCATGTGCCAGGCCCTGAGAATACGCCACTTCAAAAGGCTCTCCTACTCCCAGGGATCCCTGTAAACCATGGAAAGACAGAAGGGACTTGGGTGACAACAGTGAAGTGAAGAGAGGGCAGAGATGGGCACATTGCTTAGCCGGGTCAGCTCAAGCTTCCAAGATATGAATTCTGCAGGATAGAATTTTGGAAAGTAGTCCAAATGGGGACAGTGCTTCATAAAGTCAGAGTAACTTACAAAACTCAGGCTCCCCAGATGGCACAGCATGTCCCATTCACAGGCAACCAAAGAGAGATACAATACACAGGCCTTCACTTACCATACCTGTATCCCTGACAGGCATTAATAATTGCTCCCTGCCTTCAGAGCCAGAGAGCTCAGACACACACACTCCTATTATAGCTGTGCCCCTGCCAGACATTACTATTCAAGCCTGACTGTGGGTGCCAAAAATGTCAACCTAACCCTGGGCTTCTGTTAACCCAAGAGCTGGAACAGTTAAAAAAAAAAAGTCTAACTGTGGACACAGGGCAAGGAGCCTATCACAGCTGCTCTCCAGGTAGAGGAGTACTTGTTTCACTCGCTGCTGTAGAAATCCTCTCTGAGGTCTGCAGAGAGAATGGATGGCATGGAGGCTGAGGATAAGGATGGAGTGTAGGGTGTAGGGCAAGGGGGACAGGCAGAGAGATGCAGCAGGTCCTCTGATGGCACTGAGGGAAAAGCCCCTGCAGAGTAATACTGGCCTAGAAATCCGTTTATAAGCAGGAGCAGAGCGGTTTTGCTAAGAGAAAATGTCAGGCTTAATGGCAGAAGAGCCCCAGGCCTCTGTCTCCTCAAGCTGATCTCAGCCAGAGAGGAAAGGCAGGCAGGCACAGTGATGTGCCCAGGTAATGGGGTCTGGACCCCAGTTCCTACACCAAGCTTGTCCCTGCAGCTCATTGGCTACAGAAGACTGAGGTACTGGATGTGAATGCAGGCTCTGGCACCTGGGCTTCCATTCATGCCCAGTGACTGCATGAGGAAGTTCTTGTTCAGGGCAGAGGACATGCTCTAGCCCTGTGTGCATGAATAGCAAGCAAGCTGGCAGCTCTGCCCCACCCTTGCTACCCCCTTGCTCGTCCCAGGAACTCTGATACCTCAGTGCCCCTCCATCTCTGCTCTGCTGGCCTCTTGATGCCTGAGGCCTCTAGCTGTAACTAAACCTGCACTGTGGTCCTCAGTCATGGCATCCTGGCTCAGATCTCCACTTTGTTCTTGGCCTCTGGTTGTCTTAAAGAACCCAGTATCCCATGTGAGCTCTGCCAGACACACCGCAGATTCCAGCCTTTGTTACTGAGAGTTCCTCTCAGCTGGTGCTGAAGGGGCCTGGATCAGGCCTCGCAGCTCACATGGCCACCCTGCTCAGCACTTGTCAGGCCCATCAGCTCTGCGAACACTACCCTGCACTCTCTAAAGTCCACCCAACTTTCTTGTGCTTCCTTTTGGGGATGCATGGAGACGGCTATGCATTTTCACAGTTCTCAGAGCTCACTCTGCTTGTCTGTGTGAAAGCTGCAGTAACAACAACTTAGCAGCCCCATTGCAGTGGAACAGACTCACAGAGAAAACTGTTAACTTCCAGTAATGCCTACGAGCAGTGCTCTACCACAGCACCCAACAGCAGCCTTCAGGGTCTGGAGCAGGGAACAGGAGGCCTGGCAGGCAGGAAAGGTCACTATCACATGAGGCTGCTGAAAACTGAGTGGCTCAGACATGTTCTGCAGCAGAGTTCTGTTCTCCTAAATTATTCACTATCTTGACTGGGATTCAAGGTCACTGCATCCCTGCATCTTTCATTCTGAGAGGACCACGTGGTGTTGTCCACTTCCAACAGGATGCAAGGAGCACAAAGCTCCACGGAGACAGGGCTGACTACAGCAGCCAGCATCTGCCCTATACATACCTCCCTGACAGAAGGAGCCAGGCTCAACAGTGCTGTAGAGCCTGAGCCTTAAGCACAGCTAGAAGTTCCTTCCTGCAGAAGAAGAAAAGGCCCTGGGCTGGAACAGCATGGTTTGCTTATTTTTTTTCCCACTTGGAACCAAACCCCAGCCCCAGACAAGTTTGAATATCTTCCATGAACACAATGACCACAGTGGTGGTCAGGCACTCTCACTCCTTCCTGCCCACAGTGTCCGTCTGGGAGGAGAGGCTATCCACTTCTCTCCAACTTGGACCCATCCCCAAGCTCACCTGGGTGCACACACCTGTCCACAAATGACCCTGTGGCTCTTCTCCCCTGAATATACCGTTGCCTGCCTGAGGCAGAACTTGGATTCAAAGCCCTGGTGGACACGGGCAAAGAGCCACCAACAGCCTTGAGCTCTGCAAGCCTGTCACACTCAGCTCTCTGCCTCTCCCCTTTGGAAAGGATATTGGAAGAGGAAGAGAATGAAGAACTTGCAAACTAAAGCCCAAATGACTGGTCTCCCTTGAACTTGCTGGCTTGATGCACACCCACGGAAGTTCTCAAAGACTTCTTTTCAAAGGGCTTATTTCTGAAGATTTCAAAAAAGATGGTCAAATATAATCTTTTCTTTTTTCTTTCTGAGGAACAGCGCATCTCAAAGTTATCTGAGTTTTACAGCCAGAAAGTTGCAAAGCATAGATCCTGGCCTGCTCAGCCCAAACAACAAAAGCAGGGAGCCCACCTGTGCGCAGCGTAATTTCTTTTTGTTTTGTAATTACAGCCATCCTCGGGACTGCGTAACAGGAGAGAAAGGCAACAGCGCCATCTGTAGGAGAAGAACAGTAGCTCCAGACCGGATGCTGCCAACTCCAGTTTAGCCCAAATGAAGACACTGCGCTCAGTGGATCCAATGCTCACACCCTCCACACGCTCGCACTCAAAACACACACCATACTACCACATATATACACAAATGCGCAAACACTGACACATTGCACACGTGCACAAAAGGATACCACACCCACCACATACACATATCACAACATACCTGCTTATATGCCAGCATACACTCTTACAAATACACACACATCCACATGTATACACAACGCATCCACAATACACACAGACACACAATCAAACCTTACAATTCACGTATGTATGCCTACAAGCTCACTACACATACCATCCCACATACACTATGTATCACACATGCATATATACACATGCACAGGGATACTATTCATACAAGCATATGCAAATACTATGTACCAAATGCGCACATACATATTTACCACATACATATACCACACACGAAGCACATACCATGCCACACTCAAAGAAACCACACATGCCTGCCACTAGTATACCATACTTACACACACGTACACATCAAGCACACACCTCCCACACAGTTTTCTTTTTTTATTTGAAGAATAGATAACTGGCTGTGATGATATTGGAGGAGTTGGATACGTCTGTGAGGTTCTAACTTCCTGTCCTCTTTTATCTATAATTGTTCCAGTGCTGGGCCCTCCACCTGTACAAATATCACACTTATGCAGAAATAAAAGACTGCAGGACATTCACTGCTGGGTCCGTTTAGCAGGGATGCACATAAGCCATCACTGTGCTTATTAATGGGGACTGGGTAAATCTGTGGGATCTCTGAGGCAGGGAGGCTTGAAGGAGGGTATCAGGCAGAGAAGGAAGGCGGGGGGTTGCCACTTAGACGCTGAGGTTGCAAATGCAGCCTGGGCAATCTGGTACGGATTACACAGCTTTGGTGTGGTCAGTGTGCATGTAATCTGCAGCGCTTATCCCCGAGCCCATGGCTATGTGTCTACAGGCATGTTTGAGAGGATGTGTTGCTAACTGTGACATTCCAGTGACCATCCCAAGATGGGTGATAAAGGCCTTCCTCAGAGCAGAAAGTCAAGACATCCCCTCAGGTCTCTACAAGATAGACCTTCTAGTCCTCAAATGTTTAAAAAAAAATCTTTATTTTTGCACTGAAGATTGGTGTTATTTTGACTGAGTGCAAGATTTGTTATGCGAACAACTCTGGTTGGAACAAGTTGCGCCTCCACTGTCTCCCAGCATCCACAGTTGACAGGACCCTGCCAGAATTCTGCCTCTAAGGTAGAAATCTCATCTTTCTTTCTGGGAGTTTTGGATAATCTGATTGTTCATTTTTCTGAAATCCTGGGTCTTTCTTCCTCTCCGTGTCATAACTCTCATCTTCCTTTTTTTTCTCACTACATCTCATCTCTCTTTCCCGGATTCTTTCAGGAAGTGTCGTCTTGTGGGCCTGTACTTCCCAGGGCTTCTCTCTGGTTGGGTACACCTCCCCATGGCATTCCTTAAGTGTTCTGAAGGCTTTAGCTGCATCTGCTTTGCCCTCTGCCCACAGATCCCATTTCTAGCTCCCTGGCTTCTGGGTCTGCCTGGTTTGAGACGTCTCTAGCTCTCTTTGCTCTTTTTATTCTGTTCACCAGGTTAGCCCTGCTCCAAGAGCTTCTAGCTCTTTCCATCTGTTGCGCTTGGCATCGCACGTGCCTGCTGTGGATTTTCCTAAAGTGTCTGCTGCAACACTTTGCTTAGCTCTCAGTGCTAAGCCCTTTGCTTTTCTGCCAGGGAATGAGACTCACTGCCCATAAGTTGACAGATCTTATTTTCTGGGTGTGAAGTCTCCCCTCCCCCATCCTCCCTTGCTGAGGTCACAACATTCCATCTTGTCACCCCAGAGTTTGCAGTAACTGCTTTGGCCTCAGGCAAAGGCATTGCTGTATGGCACATGAAAGAATAAGACAGAGTTACCTCATGTAATTTCAGCTCCCTCAGCTCGGTCTCTGGAAGCCCTGTCCCCACCTCCCAGGCAGTCCTTTCCTCTGGGCTTCTGTCTCAATCCTGTCACTGCCTCTGTCTGCCCTCTGTATCCCTCAGTCTGTGGGTCCCCTCCCTTCTTGTCTTCAAGGCTGTCTGGTCCCCTGCAGGGGACATGGCTGGCTAGAATTCTAAGTTGCATTTTTAAAAAAATATAATGTGTGAGGGATTTGATGTAAGAAGAAGGAATCCCATTGCTGTGGTCATTCACCTTCTCCGACTTAAGGACTCCAGAAAACGGGTGAGTTACTGATACCTGTGACATCACAGATGGGGTGGCAGCCTCCCCAGTGGGCGATGAAGGTCACAGAAAGTGTGCTGGGTGGTGTTACCCAACTCGATTGTGCCTCTTTATTTCTGGTGACTCTAAATAAACGCAAATGTGAACTGTTTGGTCACCAGCACCTTGTAGCAGCTTTGGCAACAATGTATTTGTTAAAACGAAAGAACTTTTGTGTACTTCTTTCAGGGTTAGATGTTTTCAGCGAGAACATCTGGCTGCTGTGTTTACAAAATCTTACGGAATAGGAATAAGCCAAGCATTTACAGCCCTGTTCCTCTTTTATTGTCAAAGTCCCAGATACCCTTCCTGTCACAGCAGCACACACATTAGATGTCAGCCAAGAGACTGGGCTTGGAGAGTCCTTCACCCTTCTTACTTCTTTTACTTTCCCATCTTTCACTCGGGAAGCGGACACTGGCTTCACCTTGTAGGATGATCTTCCTGGGTGTTAGTGTGGAAGGAGCATCCTGACCCAGACATCTGGGAGAAGCATCTTTTAGCCTGGCGAGAAGTGGGATGCTGGTGCTCCTTGCTCTTTGTCTGCTCACTGTGCATAATCACTGTGGCAGGATGACAAGCCATGGGAAGCCCAGGGAAACTGGTCTCCAACACCTTCCTGGTGCAGACACGAAGAGGGTATTTCCACCTGGCTGCTGTCTCAGCCAGGAGAAAAGAAGCTGCAGGAAACTTCCCACGTAGACTGCCCACAGCACTCTCCCCATTCCATTCACCACTTCTCCTCCTGTTCAGCAACTGGCACCTCCTGTACCCATCACTTGCGGCCTTAAACTCTATGATACCTTCCCTTTGTCCTTACTGAAATAGAAAGCCCTCAGAGACTGCTGGGTTGCCATGATCTGCCTGCCTCCTCTTCTCCTTCCCCATCTCCTCATCATATGGGCCTGTAGGTGCCCTAGCCTCTTCCTGCCCTTGAACATCCCCCCAAAATGCCCTCCTAGTGTTGGCAGGGAGGCACTGTGCAATTCCAGCTGCATAAAACAAGCCCTTCAAGATTTGCAGGTATCTCCCCTTCCCTCCCAGGAACCTTGGCCATGGTAGGGGCCTCATATTGGCTCCATTTTGCTCTCTTTCCAGGCCCTCCTTGCTCTTTGACATCCCAAACATATGCCTTTTTCCTGCCTCTATATTAGAACAAGGTCCACAAACCTGAAGCTTTAGTTTTTTAATGAAACGAATAATGGCACCTTCCAACAGCACATGTGAATTCAACTTCAAGATAATAGAATCTCCCTTTCCACACAGCACAGGCGAATTAAACATCAGAATGAATCGTTTGACATAAAAATATGGCAAAACATGCTTCAAAGAGTTTAACACAGAAAAAAAAATCATATGATACAGTAATTTCACTCTTCATTGTACAACCAAAAATTTGAAAGTAATGGCTCCTACAGACGCCAGGTACATGTAGCTGCAGTACTCAGTGGGTCACAGACAAAACAGCCAGTGTATTTGACCATGTGTAAAGAGACAGATAAGCATGGTGCATGCATGGGATGGAACAGAACTCAATCTAAAAAGAACATGACTCAGATAAACAGAGCAACATGGACAAACCTCAAGGGCAGAACAACAAAATACAAATACTTCAGACATGAAAAATGTCAGCATAGCATAAATGACTGCTCTTACTTGCGGGGCTTGCCTCAGCAAATTCAGAGAGCCCAGTTAGGATTGAAGTTATGAGAGATCAGGGGAAGCAGGAAGTAGGGGTGTTGTTGAATGGATGCAGGACTTCTTTGAGCATGAAGGGTAGACAGATGGGTAAATAGAGGATAGATAGGGAGATGGATAGATAGATGATAGCTAAATAGTAGATAGGCCTATGATTGGATGATAGGTAGTTAGATAATATAAAGATGATAAATAGATAATAGCTAGGAATGTAGATAAAGGATAGGTAGATCATACATATATAATGATTGATAGATAGATAGATAGATAGATAGATAGATAGATAGATAGATGGATGACAGATGACAGCGGTTACTCTACTTGTCTTGATTTTAGGAAATTGGATTAATTTATGCTGAGTTTTATTAGATGAATCAGCACCAGTAAGAATTTTTCCATCTGTTTAGCTTAATATTGCAGTGAAACTCCCGACTTAGCATTCTTTATTGGTTTTATTAAAATGAGCTCTGATAATTATGCATGCAAACCAGCACTAGGCAAGGCAGAGGAGACACTTCCAATGCTGAATTCTTATTTATCCTGATGTCATTTGTGAACAGTACTCCATGTTTTTACCCATATATTATTTCTGTTCCCTCAAGATTAAAAAAAAATCACTCTACAAATGTTTGTCAAAATTGGTAGCACTTTAACAAATAGCTCTCAAATATAGTACCTGCTAACATGTCATTAAATATTCTCTTTTGAATATAATTTAGACCTTTTCAGTTACATCAGGAAATTCGCTAATATATTTCCATAAATTACAATAAATAATATCCTGTTAAACTAATGTGTGATGTAATTGGACTTCAGCTCTCTTTTCCTCCCTGGGTGTCCCTAGTTCTTCAAACCAGCTACACTCATTAGGGAACATGGCTGGTTCCGCCAGGGACTTTTCAGAGTACTCCAAGCCTGTGTGATGTGGAGTCCCTGTGGATGGAGATGAGGTGGGAGGTGCATGCTTGAAAGCTGAGCAACTGCTACTCTGGTCCAGGTCACCTTTACTAAATGTCCTCAGAGCAATTACAAGAGCCTTGGCTGCTCAATAAAATCTGCTTCCGGGCAGACCCTGAATCTGTGTGACCTGTCAACCCAGCTGATGGTGGGAGAGGGTTCTAGATGGTACAGGGACAAGGACTTGCTTCATTGTAAGGCAGTCTTTGAAATTCATTATGGCAAGTGACATTGACTTTGCCCAATGATAAGAGCATGAACACAAAGTACCCTTTTACTTTGCCCAATGATAATAAGAATGTAAACACAAAATGCCCTTTTAAGATAATACATTTAAATTTTAAAATGTTTGTATTTAAAGAGACAGGCTTGCCCTGTACCATGGGCTGGAAACAACCTACAGGACAGAACAAGAGTGGTTGCACAGGGCAACACTAAACTAGCAAATGGCTCTGGCTGGCCAGCAGCATCGAGATGCCCAAGAACAGAGAAGTGGGGGAGGCCCTGTGGTTTCCAGAGCCTTACAGAGTCATAGAAAGTCAGCCTGGACTAAGGGGAGAAAAAACAGGGGATGTGGCAGCCTTTACCTGAGAGGAGAAACAGCTTAGACACAGAGAGGACAAGTCTACCTTGTCGGGAACAAGAGGGTTCCAGAGAAGAGAAGAAATGTCACCTGTGCAGCCCCAACATGACAAAGCCACTGAGCTCGAGCAAAGGTAGCAACTCACGACAGCTGGCTATGGCCATCCACACTTTGCTCTTCAAGTGAACTGGCAGCCAGAGGTGCTCAGCTAGCTCCCTGACACAGATCACCTTCTCTCATAGAGTCCCAAGTTCTCTCTCACCATGGACAAACTTCCTTAGCTAATGCCTGGTCCCCACATGCCTCCCCTTCTCGGAGTCTCTGCATTCCCACCATCTTGCTCTGAACCTCTAGGTTCAGAGGGCTTTCTCTTCGTAGGGTTGCTAAGACACCCATGATTCCTCTAGGCCTGGAGGAAAACATTCTACACACAGTGGACAGTGAGAGAGTCTAAACCTATGGCTCAGGAACTTTCCAGAACAGAGAGGTTTCAAGTTCACTGGGAGAACACGGTGCCTTTCTGCTTCTCTTGGAACTCTGAGGAACCACACATTCCCGAGCTAGGAGCCTCAGTTATATTGTTGCGCTCACTGTGTTCTGCTTTTCTGAGTAGAGAGCTGCCGAGGAACAGAGCTGGAATCTGGAGGTGGATCGATCATCTGATGATGGAGCCAGCTGGGATACGGCTAACTGGAGACAGAGCTATCTGGGGATGAAACTGTCTTAGGATGCTGTCTGGAGATGGAACTTTGGGGATGAGGCTCTCTGGGAATCTCCTGAGTTTAGAGACACCTGCGGATAATAATACATAAGAATGAAGAGTACACTTAGGGATAAAATTGCTGAGGGTAGAGAGCTGTCTAGGGATGAAGTTCTCGAAAGACAGAGCTTTCTACCAGAACAGCTTTGAGTGTTGGCTGGCAGCATATGCCAGCATCTTCTTCCTTGCCAGGGCCATTTTGTGCTCAAGGAGCTGCCTCCAGTATGGAAGCTCTTGATCTGCCAGAAGAGCCCTACACAGAACAGGCTGGGGCAGGCTAGAGCAGGCTGGGACAGGCTAGGGCCGGCTGGGTTAAGCTGGGGCAGGCTGAACCTGGCTGGGGCAGACTGGGGCTTTGTGGATTGCTACTGGCCTTGTGGGAGCTTTAATTCTGCTGAGACTCTGTGGCTTCTCTCTCTCTAAGGACCTCAAATGTCACATCACTTGATTTTCAAGCTAGTGATGTAGAAAATGGCCAGCACCTCCGTCTACTTCCAGGAGTCTGCTATCTTGACATGTAGGCTGTTCTCTTAAATCATCCTTTCATTTGATGTAGTTAATCGAGTTCTACTGAGCTTCAACCTCAGGGGAACTCCAACTGGATAGGAATCCAATTACTCGGCCACCTCTGGAACTTCCTAAACTACTGGGTTTTTTTTTTCTCTGCTTTCCAACCTTATGTGGTAGACATCTCTCTTTCCTGCCAAACTCCTTCTGGAAATGCTCACTCATCTTGTTCATATTCCCCCACTCTCAAACTGTAGGGTTTGGTCAGAGCTGACCCACATATCATTCTAAAATGGGTTCTATGCCTTGGCTACAAGCATGGTAATCAGTGTAGAGAATCAGGCACAGAACTAAGCAGGTAATCAGAGCATCCAGCCATCACCAGACAGGGCTGTTTCTATGAGAAGAAGCTTCACTGATACAGTATAGATGGTACAGGTGGCTGTCCTCTGACATTACTTGGCAAGGACCCTTGGAGTACATAGCTAATACAGTAAGCGTGAAGCCAAATAGAGATATGACTCTGTGCCATCAAAGGCCAGGATGTACCTGTTTGGAGTCAATTTGATTTCCTCTCTCTTTTTAAATGCAATTTACATCAGATTTCATTTAAACATGGAGTCATGGTCAGTGTCTGATGTGATTTTTAGACTCTAGGCAAGATGGGGGGGGGGTGTAGCCTCATCTGGATCAGGTTATATCATTTGCTTGAAGACAACATTCTCACTGACACCTTGGTCCTCAGAGAGGCCACCTGACAGGGAGTGGTGGTGTCAATAAATGGAGTGACAGTCTCAAGGGAGAAGCTCTGCTTCAGAAGGTTGTCCACCACAGACTGCAGCATCCGGGTCTTTTCTTTTGGATGAGATTCCCACCTGTTAATAAAGTATAGGAAATGAGCATATTCAAAGAACAGATTCCATGGGACAAAGAGCATACTGTCCATTCACTGTCCATTGAAACACATTCTTTCATGCTAGGTCTCTGAGAACCCTTAATTGCTGGAATATACAACTGTTGAGGAGCCCAGAAGGCATCCATCCATCCACAGAACAGCCCCTCCCTTAGAAAAGCAAGCAGGATTCATTTTCCCTGCAAGAATGAAAGCATGGAAAGTTTCTCCCACAATGTGTGCCCTCCATGTCTTTACCTCATGGCTCTAAGCCTATAGCCCCGACTTCTCTTCCATCAAGCCTGCAGATATGGCAGGGTGTGGCAGGCAGGGCTTGCTCATTTGTCTGTTCTAGGGCCCTCACATTAACAGCACTAAAAATGTGTTTATGTACTAATGAGGAAAATCATTCTGTTTGGGGGATTTCAAAGGTTTGCCTAAATTCTAAGCAGCTATTTCTGACAAAATATCTAGGCCACTGTCTTTGGCAATTCTAAATATGTGCATCACCATTATGGCCCCAACAGCTCTCCTGAGCCTCACCTCCATTCATGGATGTCAGGGCACAGCCACCTCCAGCAGCTGCTCTATACAAATACTCTGTCCTTAGGACAAAAGAAAGCATTTGCAAACTTCTCATTTGAAGTCCTTCCTTTTGAAATATCTTTGAACTTGTTTCATCTCCTTTTACCTTTCTTTTTGACGAACTGGCACCTTCTCAAACTTTTGGAGACATCCAGTTTGTCATTTCAGTTCTTGAAGAATTTCTAGGGCAACTTTCTCCAAAAAGAGGGTTTTGTCTTAAAAAGCTAATTAAAATCTGTTCATTCCCATTGGCTTTGTGGCAGATTTTTATGTTTCCTGAAAAGAAAACACACATACACACACACACACACACATACACACCCCAAAACAATTGTACGGAAATTTAAAACAATGGGAGGAAAACAGATTATTCTAGATCTTGTTTCTGCTGTTATTTTGTCATATTTTAAAGACCACCAAATTTAAGGTAGAACAGGTGACTTGGGCCTTTAGTCCTAGCTGAGATGGGAGGGTCACAAGTTCAAACGCTTAAGTTCAAGGCCAGCCAGGAAACTCAGCAAGATTTTACCCCAAAATAAAACAAATAGGAAGAGGAGGAGGAGGAGCAGGAGGAGAAGGAAGATGCTCGTGATGTAAGCGGGGGGTGGGGGTGGGGGGGAGTGGGGGGGAGAGAACGTGGCTGGAGAAAGATCCCTGGGTGGCCATTTTTATTTCAGCCATGGCCACAAGGACAGCGGCTGCTCAGTCTCTAAGATGAACTGCCATGTTTCTCCACCAAGATCCTGTGGGTTAAAAAAAAACCCTTCCTCCCTCAGGTTGTTTCATATCAGACTTTGGTTTCAGGGACAAAAAAAGTCACTAATACTGAAATACTGCAGTGCAATGGTCTTCCTTAAGCAACGAAACTGAGGGGACTTCCTGTTCAGGGATGGCTGACTAGACCCCTGCTCCTTAGATGCTGTGACTTGCTTTAAGTAAATTCAGCGTGAGTATCCCCTACAAACAGAGGACCTGTTACATTGCTCTGGTCTGCAAAGCCTCAGTCTAAGTTGCCAAACTTCCCCAGGGTCATCAAATGTCAGCCCAAGGTGATCACCACCTTTACAGACCGCATGCCACCCCTCTCTCCGTAACGGACTCACCTAAGCCAAGTGTTCAAGGATGACAGATAAGATGCAAGCACCTGATTACAACTTGGGTGACTCATCCCTGCAGTTCTGTGTTTAGAAGTTGGACTGTGACGTCAAGTGGCCCTGAGTTCTAGTCTCTCCCTACCACTTTCTGGCTGTGCATTAACATGAGTGAAAGACCTCCCTATGATGTCTCCAAGCCCTGGGCCATGGCTTGGAGTGAGTGAGCATATATACCAGACTGTCCCTGAGGAAGGCTTTAGGGATAACCTAGCATAGAATAGGATTGGTATAAATGGCAGCGTGCCCTGTGGCTGTCCTGATGACCGGAAGTCCCAATCTGGTATGACCAAGCTCGTCTGTCATCACAGACATAGGAATCATCCTTGAAGAATCATTGGGTTGGTTTTAGAGAGGGGTGAACGCCCACTGAGCAAGGCATGCTGAGATCCCAGCGAACACTGTGTTATCTCCTGCAGACAGACTTGAGATAATCACTCACAGCCTGCAGAGCCAGGCAGGTCTGGAAGACTCAGGGGACTCAGGGGATTGTGGACTTAATGTCATCAGGATGAGAGGCTGAGCCCTGGCATGACAGGATTTGCCACTCTGGCCAGGATAGGATAGTTTAAAGCTCCCTCCACCCCTCTGGATAAACTCCAGCATTTACCATCTGGGTCCCTATAGCCAAGCTTCCCTGACAGGACAAACCCTGATTGACAGGCTTAACAGAGGTAAGTCAGAAGGCCCAGTGAGCCTTGTTCTCTCCATCTTCTCCAAGCACCTCCCCTCTGTCACCACCATAGTTCTGACAGGATCCCTCTGTGCTCACACCAACCTGAGTGGGTGTGAAGTCACCCAGAAGACACATTTCAGGTGCATACTAGCGGCTGTCTCCAGTAAGTTCTACCTGATGAGGGGAGACCCCCCTGAGGTGTGCAGCTCTGTCCCATATGTGCCAGGGTCCTGGGCTGAAAGCGACAGTGAGCTGATGCACCAGCGTGCATCTCTCCTCTTCCTGACTGAACTGTGACCAGCCGCCTCATGCGCCCACTGCCATAGCTTCTACCAGAATGGTCTGTCACCCTCAGAATGAAACGTTCCTTCTTTAATTTGTTTTTGTCACACAAAAAGGAAACAAATGTCACCTAATGCCCCTTCCTTTAGGTGGCAAGGATGCAGGGTAAGTAAGGGCAACTGAATTCCGTTCCACTCATTGTCCGTGAAAGCTTAAAACAGGGCCCTTCTATCCCACCACTCTTTTCTACAACTCCCTGCACTCTGCCCAAAGTTTGGCTGTGAATCTCAGCAGCTGCTGTGATCCCCTGCTGTGTGAAGTCTTTCAGAGGACAGCCATGGTGGGCTCCTATCCTGTTCCCTCTTTTCAGCCACTTCTGGTGTCTATTCTATTTGCTCTTCTGAATGAGATTTAAGCATCCTCCCTAGGGTCCTCATTGTTATTTAGCTTCTTTAGGTCTGTGGATTGTGTTATCCTGTATTACATGGCTAATATCTGCTTATAAGTGAGTATAAACCATGCTTGTCTTTCTGGTTCTGGGTTACCTCACTCAGGATTATCTTTTCCAGTTCCATCTTTTGCCTGCAATTTTCATGATTTCCTTGTTTTTAATAGCTGAGTAGTATTGCATTGTGTAAATGTACCACACTTTCTGTATCCATTCCTTGGTTGAGGGATATCTAGGTTGTTTCCAGATTCTGGCTGCTATGAACATAGTAGAAGGCCAGCAGAGCCAGCAAATCTGGGCCCTAGAGGACCTGCAGAGGCTGATGCCCCAATCAAGGACCATGCATACAAATGGCCTGGACTCCCCCCACCCCCATCAGATGTAGCTAATAGGAATCACAGTCTCCATGTGGGTTTCCTAGTAAGGGTTGCAGAGACTGTCTCTGACATGAACTCTTGTCTGCTCCTAGATCACTTCCCCCTGGGATGGGGGTGGGGGCCTTGTCAGGCCACAGAGGAAGAAGATGCAGGCAGTCTTAATGAGACTTGAAAGGCTGGGGTTAGATGGTAGGGGAGGAGAGCTCCCCCATTCTGAGGAATAGGGGAGGGAGATATGGAGAAAGAGGGAGGGAGAGCAGGATCAGGAGGAGACAAGGGAGAGGGCTATAATCAGGATGTAAAGTGAGTAAAGCATATTAAAAATAAATTTAGATTTTAAAAAAGCTTAAAACAGGCTACCAAAGCTCTTCAAGCTCAGTGGCTGCACAGTCCAATGTCACTTTGAGAACTGCATCACACTTTATCATGGAACAGAACCACCACCCTTACTGAATGTCCAATGTGCTGCACCCTCTACACAAAGCACATTCACAGAGCGTTTCCTGCATCTCCAGAATGAGCCCACATGTAAGATCCCTCAGGAACACAGAGGAATGAGCTATGGTGCATGCAAACACCTGGGTTCCCAGAGCCACATTATGTGAAAGAAGCCAACACTGTGCATGCTCCCATTTAGAAAGCAAGACCTGGGGAAAACAGGACTTTTAATTTAACTGTGATAGAAATAAAGGGATATGAAGGAAAGTGACTTGACAAGGGACGAAGCATGAGAGCAATTTACACAGTAGATTCAGCAAAGCTTGTTTGATTCCCTATGTCTGTCTGTAAGACAGTCCTCCAACTCCAGTACCATGCTGACAGCTCTCAAGGCAGATCCTTGGGGCGGGAGGTGGCAGGGGGGTGAAGATGTAAAGCAGACACTTCTGGGAGCTATGGTTTGTTATAAGAAAGAGACAGGGGGACAATTAAGATCAGGGGTCCATTGCTTCTAATGACCTTTCTCAACCCAGAAACTCTCACCATGCCAAGGTGCCTGCTGGGAGGTATCATGCTCTTAGCTCCACAATGCACATGTAAATACACACACACGCATATACATGCACATGTATACAAACACACATATACACACACATATGCCACACCAAACAACAAAAAAATGATGTATACATGGGTCATGATTTTGTAGTAAAAAGTCAGATGACTAAGATGACAGGATGCATCTAGCTGTCACCTGGCAAGGAATATGAAGGACTAGTGTGCAATACACATACATGCATACATACGTATGTATGTATATACACACATGCACAAATATATTGCTTCTAACAGAAAAACTGAATGCACAAAGGCAAAACTCTAAATTGAAGTGGTTTTTCACAATTAAAGAGGGAGTTAGCAGGCAGCGAAGAACAGTCTAAGAAGAGGAAGGGCACTGTGTAGGCGAAGCCAGCACTGAGCCCTGCTCTTGTCTGCAGGCTGTGGACATTGCACACAGCCCGGGGAGAGGGGAAAGGCTGAGAAGAAAGGGAAGAGGGAGAAGATGAACAAGGCTCTAGCCCCCTCAGGGGTGGTGGTGGGGTGAAGGGCATATTCAAGGACACCAAGACTACAGCGACTGTACAGGAAGGCCCAGAGAGAAGGTGGTAGGGACAAGGATGTCAGTCTGTCCTAGGTTCCACTTTGGTATCTGCCAGTTTATAAGTAGGAAATAGAGGATGAGAAGGTGAGCCACACACTTCTTGGGGTGTCAGAGGAACTGCTTGAGTTCTGTTGCCATAACCTTTAACCACCAGGATGGATCTTGAGCTACAGACCTTCTGTTCTAGTCTGGCAGGAAGGAGGCTTACATTTCTTCTGTATACCTTCCCCTCCGACATCAGTAGGTAGGACCCACTAGCCATTCAAAAAAATGTATGTACATATACATACATGTCATAATAAAAAGAAATCTCTAAAATGAGATGGTGTTCTTCTATATTCAGTCATAAATTATGCAAATGTACTGCAAGTTCTCTGCATGCTCTTTATTAGATTTCCTACTCTCTTTTTTTCCCCTGGGGTCTCTTTCTGCTGAAAAGTGTAATGGGACTTGGGAGCATTTAGTCTGCCAAAGTCAGCTGCCAGCAGTCTGGGAAGAGTTGAATGTGGTCATGCCTGGAAGCCCAAACTTGTGGATCTGGTTGCTGGAGGCTGTTTCATCTCCATCATCGTCAGAAATTATAGAAGGGCTCCTGGGAGTCAGGCACGGGCTCTGAGGTTGCAGAAGTGACTGCAGAAGTCCCAGCTGGTTCCTGGGAGCCCAGGGCCACACACGGCTCAACTGGGACCTCTTCTGCATCTGCTCCCTCAGAAGTGAGGGGCACTGTGGAAAAGGGATATTCTAAACATGTTGATGAACTCTTCTTTTGAGATAATAGCTGGTGGTGGGTGAGAAAGTATAAATTCCCAGACCATCAGAAAGATAACATGCAGGCAGCCATGCAGATGCCACAGTGAATGCTGGAGACTGAGGCACAAGTGTTCTTGATGCTTCCAAGCATCGAGGCTTTCCCTGTCCCCAAAGGAAGGCACGGGGACTCCAAAGTGCTTTAGACTGCACTTGCCATCAGCCATCCACATCACCTCAGTCATGCTTGCTTCAGCCAGTCAACAGATAAATCTGGCATTTCTCATGCTCCTGTGAGTGTGAGAGGTCCTTTTCTACCAAGAATATCCATAGAACCTAAACTGGAAGCTGTGCAAGTCCAGGCTGAGATGGGAGGGAGTTCCCCAGGAGCAAGATGTTGTGGGGAAACATGAATGCACTTCGTTGGCCACAAGCAGTAGCTGATTGCACCCAGACCTAGAAAAGCCTACCTTTATCAGGTGCAGCCTCACGTTTCCAAGCCCTGAGCATGCTCTCCACTACCCAGCCACCACCTCTGGCCTCCTCCAAGTGCCTTGTCTCTAAATTCCTATGCAGGTGGCTCCAGTGCCCACTGGACTCATTAAGGCCTAGCTTGCCCTGCACAGATTCAGACACTTTCAACAGATCGAGCAATAATGCCTCCAAATGTCCCATTGCTACACCACGCACATACATATACAGCACAAACATACACAGTACAACAAACACACATACACAGCACACAAATACAAAACACACATATACAGCACACAAATAAAACACACACACATACATAGCACACAAATGCAGCACAGCATACAACAATACATACATGTAACACATACAACACACACGACACACATATAACACACAGAGACACACTCATACAGACACATGCCCATCTTGTTATAGAAAAAGACCTCTGCATGCAGCCCCACCTGCAGCAGCCAAGCCCTTGGCCCATATGTTCTCACGCCCAGTGTATAATGAGAGGCTTACCAAGGAAGAGAAAATAGAAGCAATTTCCACTCCCCCTTAATGAGATCAAATCAATAGATAAAACAAAGAAAGGATAACCCATCGGGCTATTAATTAGAAAGTGTGAAACGGATGCACTGCCCTAATTCCCTTGTAGTTGAAAAGTCAAAATGTATATTCATTAAAATGAGGTTCTTAGCATGTGTCCCCTGCTGAGGGATGTCAGGGGTTTTATCTAGACGTCCTGATGTTTGGCTGTAATCATTCTAACCACAGGCTTTGCATATCTCTCTCAAAGCAGACCTTCATGCTCCGCAGTTCACATCATACCCAGCCTTCCTTAATTCCAGTGACAACCACCCCCTTGCCACAGCTACGCACCACTAATCAAAGACCTCAGCTAGGAGCAAGAGATGGGGAAAACAGCCTCAGAAGTGGTGGGGTCAGGGACTGGTTACAAAGATGCACTTTAAAACCACTGCAAGAGGGTCTTGTTGCCTGAGGCTGTGGACTCGGCCTCAGTTTCAAGGCCTACTCAGAGCTAAGGTCACCTGGAAGTGTCCCCTGTAAGGGGCCCTACTGGAAATGACCTTGTCCAACTGCCCACCTATTTATCTTCCGCATCCGCTTGGCAGGTGGCACTGAGGTCTAGGAGCCAGTTCCTGCCATGAGCATCGGAGGCCGGGAGCCTCTGAAGCACAGCCAGTTTCAAGGGAAACAGGAAGTCCTGGAAATGAGGATGGAGTTGTGCATTGTGGGTAACCCAGTCCTGGAAAGCAGGGCCTGGAGAGTTTTCTGCAGGTGGGGAAAGACAGGGATTGAAGGTGAAGACCATGTCCCTGTCAAAATCATTTAGAAGACAGACTTGTGACAGATTAGCTGTAGCCCCCGTTCAAAACGTTGATGATTTTTAAATTTTCTTTGAAAATTTCACACAGTGTTCTCTTACTTCCTGTGTGTGAGGTGGGAGGCGGGGGTGTGTCGTGGCACATGTGTAGAGGCAGGGGCACAACTTTTAACAGTCAGGTTTTTCCCTCCATGAAGTGGGTTCTGGGTATCAAACTCATTAGGCCTGGCGACAAGTGCCTTTACCCACTGAGCCATCTTGCCAGCTACATGGTAACTTCACAACGGACAATGAAAATGACATAAGCTAAGAGGAGCATGAATGAGTAGGTGATAAGGTGTTGACAGCACTGAACAGTGCATTGTGGCAGGAGGGGAGGAGAGAGACAGGCCCCAATAAACTGCAGCTGTGGCAGCTAGGTAGAAAGCCAGACACAAGGAAATACAGGAGCTGGGAGGAACAGCATGAGGGTCTCAGCAGAGCACACATGTCCTGTGTTCACGAACACAGAGAAGTTCGTGACTGACAAAAAAAAAAAGTGGGCAGAGTCACCAGTGAGACATCCATAGTGAGGATTTTTTGGTTAAGAACACAAAAATGTTATGGGAATATACTTTTGTTTTAATCCAAGGTGTGGGATATTGGGCTGCTTCAGATTGTCCACAGCAGCTTATGATTTGCCTCATGCTCTAGCAGAAAGTTATTTTTGCCAGCTGCAGATACTTTCTGCAGGCATGGCGTTGGAATTCTGGAGTCTTTTGAGAGGGTATATAAATGCTAGAGCCCAAGAGAGGCAGGAATAGCTTCTCTTCCTCCTCCTGTTCCTCCTCCTCCTGCTGCTGCTGCTGTTGCTGGCTGCTCTTGTTGTGGTTTGCTGTGCACCAAGAGGCAAGAAGCAGAAATTGAATATCCTGAAAGAGAAGATCAAATTTGCCCCAAGAAACTTGACAACCCTAATCAGCAGAAAGTAGTCTAATGATAATGTTGCCCTCATTAGACTTGGAAGCTGGGTTTTTTGTTTTGGGGGTTTTTGTTTGTTTTTGTTTTGTTGTTGTTGTGTTCTTATTTTTTTCTTTTCTGATTTTTTTTATTGTTTTTGGAAAACAGAGCACAAGGGTGGGAGGGTGGATCTGAGAGGAATGAGAACCAAATGTGATCAGGTGATTGTATGAAATTTCAAAACAATTAATTAAAACATTATGTTAAGGTAAAAAAGTTAAAGAAAGAAAAACTTATGTAAGCCATGAGAATAAAACTGTTAAAATCAGTGAAGAATTTTGTTATGTTTTGTTTTTTTTTTCTTTTGAAGGTTTGGTTATGCTGTTCTGATCATCATCATGAGAATTTCAGTACAGGTGAGGTAGCATATTCCTTTAACCCAAGCTCTGGGCGGATCTCTGTGATCTGCCTGGTCTCTGGCAAAATCCAGGACAGTCAGAGCTACATTGTGAGACACTGTCTCAAATAAATAATAAATAAATAGATGAGTGAATGGATGAACGAACAAACAAATATTTGAACAGATAGAAATGTTTTGTAGAGAAACATCTAAACTGTAGAATCCTTGGGAGAGGCAGGCAGAGGCTCTGAGAAATATCCATCAAGAGAATGTTGAGTATTGGAGTTGGAGAGTGGACCAGCCATTTTCAAAGTGTGCCAAGCTTACTGAATGGTCCTTGCTATGGCTATTGTACTTAAAATGGTACACTATCCACCCCAATAAAACATGGTGTCTACACATTTACACACTGATGTTCCATGAAATACTTAAAGTTTCTAAGGGAGATTTCTTGTGCCTCTGCACCCAGGAAGCACACTATGCAGTGTTTCTCTGCCATGATTCCCAGCATTAATATGATAGCATTTGTGAAACAGGGCCAAGAGAGCACAGGGAAGGATTGGGGCTATTTAGTCAGCTCTCTACTATCTCATGTAGTGGTGGGCTCCAACCAATAGTAAGGATACATACCTTTGGATTTCTGAGTGTGAGTGAAGTGACAGTGTTCTACATATATTCACTTTGCAAGCTTTATTATTAAGATTAATTTGCCTCTTCCATTTAGTGGCTGTGAGAAAAAGTCAAACTCTCATCTGGCTTCTGTTAAATTCCCGCTGTTCCGTGCCTTGCCAGGTGGGTGATGAGGTCAGCAAGCATGCTGGGTAAAGCATGTAATTTATTAGCCAGGGACCGCTTTGACCATGCAAGCCGCATTTAAAGAATTACACCAGACCAGATGAGGTCTGAACGAAGGCTTGCTCCCATAGCTTTGGACCCTCTGAGGGCTGCGCATCCACATAGTTCAAAAAGTTCCTTCCTATTCCTGCACCCTGACCTGCCGCTCTTCAGTTGGAGAATGAAGAAAGCCGAGTTTGAGGTTGTAGGAGAAATCAGGAGGAACTAGGAATAGGGACAGATCAGAGTTTCTCCCCAGTGAAGGAGCAGTGGGCTGAGGAGTTTCAGAACAGAGCAGTGACAGCTCCTACCGTTCATGTTCATTTCTTTGCTCCTTTATTCCAGCTCAAGCTGGTCTCTCCCCACAGTGTCATCTCTAATTTCAAACAAACAGCATACACAGTGTGTGAAGAAGGCAGTTGTGTGGCTGATAAAAAAAAAGGCTTTTTCCCGGATTCACCCACATGGCGCAAAAGAGCCATAGACAAAGCCTCATTCAGTGAATGCAAGGAACCCAGGAATGAACCCATTGCCCTCCCTACCACGCTCAACTCTGCCCACAGAGGAAAGGCAAGCCTTAGGGACCCTGTGCTTTCTTCCCTCATATGTAACCGGGTCATATTTGACCTTGAGTGTGCGTATGAGAACACGCAGTCCAGCCAGCATCAAGAAGATGATAAGATGATTAGATGTCAAGCCATAATGGCAATATAAAACTTGGGACCATTTTGTCCTTTTGACAGTGTCCTTTGCCTTACAAAAGCTTTTAGGTTTCATGAGGTACCATTTATTTGTTAATCTTAGTGCTTGAGCTGTTGGTGTTCTGTTCAGAAAGTTGTCTCTCATGTCAATGCGGTCAAGGATACCCCTCACTTTCTTTTATATCTGGTTTAATGTATCCGGTTTTATGCTGAGGTCTTTGATCCATGTGGACTTGAGTTTTTGTGGAGGGTGATAGATATGGATCTATTTGCATTCTTCTACATGCAGACATCAAGTTAGAAAGAAAGTTAGATACTTTTTATTCATTGAATAGTTTTGGCTTGTCAAAAATCAAGGTCTTGAACAGTTTTATTCACTTCCTTCACCTGTTTGATTGTATTTTCCTGAATTTCTTTAAGGGATTTATTCATTTCCTCTTTAGAGGCCTCTATCGACTTTATGAGATTGGAGCGAAGGTCATTTTCTTTTGCTTCGGTTGTGTTGGAATAGCCAGGGCTTGTTGTAGAAGGTGTCGTATTACCCCAGCTCTTCTTGATTGTATTCTTACACTGGCCTTTAGCCATCTGGGTTTTGCAGTTATTACAGGTTTAGATGCTGATTTCTGATTTTATCTACAATGGGCAGGTGGTTTTGAATATTTCCCTCCCCCACCCCCACTCCCTTGGTTTCTGTCTCCTGTCTTCTGGGTGACCTGAGGTTCTGGTGACTAGCAAGTCTTCAGGTCCAGTGTGGTGTTTCTCCTCGGGTATTTGTGGCCTGTGTGGCTTCTGGAGTGTGGGGTACTAACCTTGTCTCTGGGGTCCCTTATGCCAGCATGGCTTGGTGTCCAGAGTGGCCTACAGAAAAGTAGGCAGAGTCGTGGGCCAGAAAATGGAGTCCAGGTGAGGTGGGGTATAGTTTAAGGCTATTGGGTATGTTTTAAGGGGATTTGGTGGGCAAGGGCTTGAGGTGGGGGTCATACCTGGTCCCAGCAGGTCTCTGGGAAAGCAGGCAGAGCTGTGGGCTGGAAATTGAAGAGCAGGGACAGGGTCAGTATACCTTGTTTGTTGTGCTTTGGGGGAACCTGGCAGGTGAGGCACTGGAGAACAGGTGTTACCTGGTTGTCCCTGGTACCAGCAGGCCTCTGGAAATGTAGCAAGAATTGTGAGCTGGAAAATGGAGTGCAGAGGACAGGGTCCTAGATTGATAAGAGTTCCTCAGCCCTCTGTCCCTATGGAACCTTGAGTTGTTCTCCATAAGAAACGCCTTCTGAGGCTGGAGACATGGCATAATTCTGAGAGTGCTCACCATGTATGGTAGTGAACATTTGTGTTCCCAGCGCTTGGGAGGTGGAGGCAGGAGGATCAAAGGTTCAAAGCCAGCCTATGCCACTTAATAATGGTAATGATGATGATGAAGATGATGATGATGATAAACCCTAGCCTGACTCCTCCATTCACTAAAAAATTATTAGACAAGTTGCACTGCTCACACACCTGACACAGTCCCCTGGTGACCTCTGCTTGGCACTGCATCTCAGGGGTGCTGTCAGCTCCAGATGGGTTCACACAGGATCTTCAGGACGCCGTGAAGCAGCTGCTTCCTGTTTTCATCATCTTCGTCTGAGAAAGGAGGCCTGGAGGAGGCAGCTGACCTTGAGCAGAGAAGAGAAGGTGGGACAGCAGCCACACCAGCTGATTCCCGACAGTCTGCTTACAACCCGTACTTGTTCTGAGCCCCCATCTAACACAGGTTAATACCAGGGAATCCTTTAGAGTGCTTGCGCATTCCCTCAGCCCCTGTGAAGAGCTTCCAGCAGCCAGGGGAAGACCATAAAGTCAGGTTTTCTCTGCACTGCAGGAAATCTGCCTTCTGACTGGGGAGTCAGTGGTGAAAGAAGAGGAATCAAACCTCTGTTTGTCTTCTGCGTGTGTTCATATGTGCATGTGTGTGTATGTGGGTATACACATGCTCATGTGCTTGTGTGTGCCCATGCGTGTGCGTGAGTGCATGTGTGTGTGCCTATGGGCTGCATGTCGGTGCATGTGGGGGACCCAAACGCAACCTCAGATGTCACCCTGGAAGACGAACCCACCTCCTTTAGAGACAAGGTCAGCAGCCTACAGCTCACTGATTGGACTAGCCTGGCTGGAGCGGGTGCACCAGCATCCTCTTCTCCCCACCAACCCTGTGCCGGCACCACAAGGACAGGCCACCACCCCTGGTCATTTTTGTGGGTTGTGGGCAAGGCCAGGACTACTGACTGGCTCTCTCTAGGCCTGTTATCTGAATTTGAGCTTCCAGAAGGCTTCCTGGCCTCATCCTTTTGTGTAATTTCTGTGTGCTCAGAGCTTGGAGGCAAGAGGACATAGAACCAAAGATGGGTTGTTGGTTTTCTGTTTTGTTTTTTGCATTGTTTCCTTTGAACTCTGGCCTCCTTGTGCACAACCTTCCATTTGCATCTGTGTACACTGTAAATACGCAAATCCCCCAGCAAATGGGAAGGAAAATGCTCAGACAAGCTGGCCACTTGTCTGTAGTGAACATCACTGGTCTCCATCTTCCTGGCCAGTATGGACACCAGGCACAGTGACCATGTAATCTAACATACACGCTATTCAACCCTATTCAACCCCCACAGTATTTGAGGTTCAAAAAGACCAGCGGCTTTGGCTGTGTTGCTTTGTTCCCAGAGCTGAGAGTCAAATCCAAGGCCTCTGAGGCACATGCACAGTGTGTCAATGTGTCAGGGAGACTGTAAGGGCTGGGCTCATAGTCCAGTCTGCAGAGTGTTCGTTTTGCATGCATGAGCCTCTGGGTTCAGTTCCCAGCCTTGCACAACCAGGACATGGCAGTGCATGTCTGTCACTTGGGAGGTAGATACAGGAGAGTCATTAGTTTAAGGTTGTCCTTCACTCCATTGTGAGTTCAAAGCCAGTCTGGGATATATTAGACGGTGAGAAGAAGCGAGTAAACATTTCAATTTGGGTAAAACTCTAGACTCCTTGCTTCCGCTGGAAACCCTAACACCCACATACTGATCCAGAAATGGGCTAGAGTGTAATCAAAACCACCATCTAGCCAAGAGTACGCTTACCCTAGGTCCTGGCAGTACCCACTGCTCCTTGTGGCATTCCCATCATTGAGTTGCATGCCCGCTGTCTCACATGCATGATCATTGTCCAGGTCCGTGTCTTCGTGCAAAGATGGAAACTGAAGTTCAAACTAAAAGGTTCTTGGTGTCCTTTCCCCTTCATGATGCCTGCTCATTTCCCTTCATGGCCTGGCTCTGTGACTCAGTGCGGACAACCCTCCCGGTTCCCACGGATCAGAGATATGAGGGCACATGCCCACAAATACTTGCTCAGTGCCCAGAAGGTCATGACTGAAGATCCCAAAAGTCACTCCTGAACCAGTCATTACCAGCTGCGGAACAAACCTCACAGTGGCAGAGCTTGACACAAAAGCCATTGACTTGGCTCTGCACCCTACATGCGAGCACTTAGGGCTCCATCAGGCTCCTCCTTTCCCAGCAACACCTGGGCTTCGAGTCAATAGTCAGCAAGAGGCAGTGGCCTGAGTCACGCATCTAGGAGGGCTGTGGGCAGAGACATGAAGGCAGCTGGGTTGTGAGTCCATCACCTCACATGCCTCCCTCAGGCTCATTCTTGTGATGGGGATCATGGTTCCTACACCGGGTCCTCCATAATAGACTGATAGAACAGTGAGACACCCAGACCAGGAAGTCAGTTCCTGTCAGTATGGACACTCCTGAGCCTGACACCAGCCACGCTGCGCTGTGACTCTTTACACGCCGTTTATAGACAACCACCTTCCCATGGGACCCTTACCCTGTGAGGGTGCAGATGGGCAGCCCCATGCCCTGTCGCTTGGTTGGTCTAGGTTCTGTCACACAGCCTGGTGCTCACCGGCCGTGTTGGCACCCACTGAATGGGACCACTGTGCAGAGCAGCAGGAGCCCAGGCCTGCATCGCATGTCACAGAGAAGCTGCTAGTCTCCTCTCAGCGTCTACTTTGCAAAGCAGAATGTGTCTACTCCGAAGCCCCGAGTAGGGCTTACAGTAAGATAAGATTCGGCAGTGAAGAACATGGCAGACTGTGCACGTTGTCAACGTAAAGAAATGGGTAAACAGCACCTCTGAGGACTGTCAGCAAATAGCTAGAATTATGTCGCATCAACAGCCCGTCCACTTAGAGACTCAGTAAGAGGCTAGCTAGCAAGTGTTTACAGTTACAGAGACCCAAAGGAGCCATGTGCATAGCACAGACCTCTGCCTGCGGCCATCTCTCTAGTTCCATGCAGATAAAGCGCTGTGTGAGGGTCTGAGATACCTCAGGAGGGCACAGTGGATAGAGCAGGACCCTGGGTTAGGGTCGTTTTAGCTACAGGGAGGCAATACTCATAATTACACTGACTTAGAGAGAAAAAAATAAACAGCGTGACTCGGTTGCAGAGAGTTTGCTCTTAGGGGCTTTCTCCAGGGGGAATGCTAACTGGTAAGATATGGTTCATGGTCAGAAGCTGCTGGGGACAGTCCACTCAGGGAAGGAGATGGCACAGAGGACAGGCAGCAGAGGCTGGGCACAGATGTGTGTAGACACTCTTGTGCCCATCAGCCTGCTTAGAACTCCACAGCTCTCTCTGACTTTCCCACGAGATACAATGGTGAGTCCCTGTAGTGAAACTTAGACTCAGTTGTCAACTGGATCAAGCAATGTATAGACTGATGACACATACTTGTGTGCCTATGGGAGTGTTTCCAGAGACAATTGTCCAGATGACTGACTTGTTGATTGCCAGGTACCTTTCAACAGGCTAGTGGCCCAAAGAACAAGTCTGGAGGAAGGTAACCATGTGTTTCTGACAGCCCTTTCCATCTGAGTTACTGTGTCTAAGGTATTTTCTGTTTGCCAACACCAGACTTCACCTTCAAGACATCAGTTGCTGATGTGAGACTCCACCTGCTGACGTGAGACTCCACCTGCTGACATCAGTTTCTTCAGCTTGCAAGTGGGATTCAAATACCAGTGGTTTTCCAGGAATGTTCCAGACCTCCAGCACCATCCTGGGACTGCTGAGGCCCCAGCCTTATGGACTGAGCACCTACCAGCTTCTCAGCTTCTCCATGGGAGAGCCCCACTGTTGCACGACTCAGCATTATCGAGTAAGGCCCTCCAAAATGCCCTCCATGTCTGCCCTTCTAGAGAACCCGGATTATGGCCACTATTTAAGAGGAGGGGGGAAAGAACCCAAATTTGGAACTAGGGATTGGTAACTGGTAACTAGACTTTACAAGACCAGGGTCTGTGGAGGTGTCCAGAGAACATCTTTTTTGGAGAAACAGATGAGTTAAACACTGATGCTAACTCAAGTTAGGAGGAATCCGGAGCAATTCTTTTTTAACAAACTCAGTCCATACTGATACTGGGAGCAGGCACTGAGGGCATTTCTGCATTGTGATTCAGACCCACCCTGTCCCTGAGCTTAGCATAGACTCTTTGATGCCCTTGGGGGTTTGTGTCAGGCGAGCCTGAACTGGACTGAGTGTTCTGTTGGTACTTCCCATGATGGCCCAGAAGACACTGGCAGATGTGCAGTTACTATGGCCAGGGAGGAGAGATGGTCTCCTCTGCTTCTGTGGGACTGGTTCAAACTCCCAAAAGTCTCCAGCAATTCTGAGGCTCCTCACCACTACAGCCACTCTACAAGGGGAGAGAAAATGCTGGTCTCTTGCCCCCTGTCCCACTTTTCTTAGGGCCCATGCTCCCATTACACTTTTGTCTAGCCCATGCAACATATCCAGTTGCCGGTGTGGCCCATGTTGCCTGTAGGTGGATTTGGATAAAGTTCATGCCACTCAAAGTAATTTGATTATTTGCAAATAATGGATTTGGTGGTGAGAAAAGAAAAATAACATATTCAAGCGGCCATGCATAGTCTAGTGGATTAAAAATTGAGATGTATTGTAGAGTGCAGATCAGAGAGATAATGGGGAGGCATCCGAAGTCTAGAACAAGCAAAGGATCTCCAGGACACAAAGATGTCAGCAAGAGACAGACAAGGCTAGGTCTCCTGCCCTTCCTGGTGAGCCCTCTTCTTCTGGAAATAACTATCCTATATCTTCAAAACATGGGATTTTTTAGCCCTATATTATTAGGCTGTGGCCATTTATTAAAAGTACCAAATCTCCAGTAAGTGTCAAAAATCAGTTTATTCAAGTTGTGATTTCTTTGAGGTCATGCCCTGCAATTGCTAAACTAGTACTTATCACCCTTCCTAATGCTGTGACCCTTTAATCCAGTTCCTGGTGTTGTGGCGACCCCAACCATAGTCCATTGATGCTAGAACAAGCAGACTGTGGTCCTTTCATGCACCCTCCTTGCTAAACTGGAATTCCAGTGTGAAGAGAAGCCATCTGAGAAAAAGAACCGCCAGAGTTGCAGGCATGGAGCAAAGGCAGGAAGCATGTCTGGCATGGTCCTGTCACATGCTGGTTCTGAAAATGACTTCCCGCTGAAGTGATAGATCCCTGGCTGTGCTGCCTGAGTTTTAGCTCTGGTGTGCACTGGTGGTAAAACTCACGGATGGCTTTCTCCTGTGGCTGCCGTCCCTGTGGCCCAGCCTTGGGTTTAACATAGCTGCCTCCTTCCTGTCTACTGCCTTCTACTGCTGTTCTACATCTTACCAGCACATGTGACCTGTCCCCACTGACCAGATCATGCTGCTGCCCCAAACCATGAGACAAAAATACCCTTTTAAGATAACTACCCAACCTTGAGGTATCTTGTGACAGTGACAGAAAATGAACTGAGAATATCTGAGCATGGTGGTCCATACCTACAATCCCAGGGCTCAGGAGGGTTGGGAATTCCAGGCCTGTCTCAGCTACATAGTGGGCTTAGAGCCAGCCGGGGAAACATGAGATCATGAAGAAATAAAGGAAGAAAAGGAAGGGAAGGAAAGAAAAAGGGAAGGAGGAAAAGGAAGGGAAGAAAGGAGTCCATCAGTTACCTCATCTCCTGTACCGAAGTGTTCCTAAGTTGGCTTCTCCAGTGTTCTGGCTCAAGATAAACCCCTCTTGCAGCTCCTCCAAGGCTGAGCAGATTTTTGTTGTTGCATTTTCCACAATTTTAAACAGCAGTATAGTGTATACCCTTGGGGTCAGGCATGTTTACACATTCCCAAATTGCTATTTTAAGGAGAGCTTTCATAAACATATTAGATGAAGCAAAATAATTATCATAATAACCATAATAAGTCAGACTTTTAAGTCCTGCAGCTGAAGTGCTTGAGGCCCCCCACATCCCTAAACAGCCACAGACTATAGGCTTTCCAGTCCATTTTTAATTTTGAAAGTAACTGTGGCCCATGACCACTGACCCAAAACTTATTGCTTTAAACGGGTCACTGCAGGGTCCCCATCACTCACTCTTTCCTTCAACAAAACTGTGAGTCAGCATCTGCCGTGTGTCACACACTATGCTATGACTGTGGACACAGCTCTGGCCAGCAGAGATACAGAGCTCCTTTTCTGGTCCAGAGAATGAAGCTCTTGCAGGGCATAAGCCATGAAGGGGAAAACAGGGAAGCAAAGCAGTCTACTCTGGGCTTGCGGAGATTGGAGCTCAAGAAGGAAGCTCTAACCAGCAGGCGAGCCAAAGGGAAAACAGCCTTTGCAAAAGTCCTGAGGTCTGAGTCAGCTTTTCTTGAAATTCGAGTAGCAATATCGTGCTAGAAGAAGACCCAGAACCCTCAGTCTCATCTCCTGCATGCCTGGCCCACAGCCAGTTAGTCACATGGCCGACCTGCACCACTGTAAGGGATGGCAATGTTGGGGCACAAACCTCTTGCCTCTTGCCTTAGACTCCTCCCCCTGAGCAGATTTTCATCACCTTTGCCAACATGAGCAAGAAGTGTCTCTCCATCAGCCCCTAACATCCTCCCCTCAGAGTCACATGATCCTAGTGATTTACAACAGCTATCCCTCCAGAGCGGGGTAGAAGAGGGATCTTCATAATTACACAGGCTTGCTGTTATTTAAATATTTACCAACATTAAACACCAAAGGGCCGCACAAATGATCCGGGGACTCATATTGTTCTAAGCTAATATTCTTTGTACAATATTATGCAAATTGCATAAACTTTATTTTGTTGTTGTTGCTGCGAGTGGCGTATCCCAAGGCAGCCATTCACTAAGTTGAAGCAGATAAAGTTTTAATAATAAATAGTGATGATGAATAAGTCACAAAGTTTGCGCAATGCTAATCCACTCGCTCACCCTAGGGTGGTTCATTAGATAAACAAGTAACATTTCCTGCTTCGCTTTTGTTCGAGTGGCATCGTTTTCCTAGAAAAATGTTTGCACAATAAATTATTTCAACCCATTAGGTGCTAACGAACAAATCATACTCACTCGCAATCTGTCGTGAATTGCCGAGAATTGAGATTTAAACACTGAAATCATACATTAATTTTACTTTCCAACAACAAAGCTGGTTAAGAGAAATTAAACTTGGCTGAAATGGGAACAAAACAGTATGTCTGGTGCTGAATATTTTAAGCTTGCAAAGGAGGCTGCAAATTGTTTCATTAATATTCAGACCACTTGGGCATTTGCGACAGCAATGGAAGGCAAATAAGAACGCCCTGTCCAGGGAATATCCATTAGCAGGAAGGTGTCTGTATGGCTGATGTGTTTGTCCACATGAGACCAGGATTGGCTCTAGCTGGGTCAGGTCCCTTGCACTGGTTGTCTCTCTGGCCCAGGCTGAGCTGCCTCCTGGCCTCCCAAGGTAGAAGGGATTCCCTGCCAAAAGTTATCTGCTCATCACAGCCTGCGTCCACTTAAACAACATGCTGGGAAATTCATCCATCAAGTGGACAACATCCAGAAACACCGTAAGTGTGCATCTGAAGGCAGAGAACCCAGCCAAGGTTGCCACTGTGGTGGCAAAGTTGCCCACAGCTACAGAATAGAGAAGAGGCATCCTCGATGAACTCAAACTGATTCCAAAACACTTTCCTACAACATAATTATCAAAGAAAATCCTACAGGCAAAGGCCATACAAAGTGGTGCGTTTTTACAAAGGACCCATTTGGGGCTCCAGCACCCATGTCTGCTGAGAAGGCTCTCGGCCCCACCAGAGCCATCCGGCTGACAGCAGAGCCCCTGCTGGGCTGACCAACCCTGCATACCTGGCTCTCGCCTTGCCTGTGCAGCACACCTACCTGGGCACCTGCGGCTGCACTTGGCTTTTGCATCAATAGACAGGATCTGTTGGACCAAACACTGCCGTGTGGCCGGTCATCTTCCTACCAGCAGGTGTTTGGGTCCTTCTGCTTTGGGGTAATCATAAATGGCTATTAAATGTAGATGTGTTCTGGTAAGCCAAATGTTGGGACGAGTTACATAAACATGGTTACACAGGGGGCAGTGGTACATACAGCACACACACACACTCTTGCCCCCACACTCCACAAACACAAGAGGGACCACTTGAATTATATAAAGATGGCAGCCAGCCACACCTGCCGTTTGGAAGAATGCTTTGTCTTAACTTTTTCACTGTTTGGCTTTTGTGTGTGCTATTCTAAATCTTCTAAGTGTATAGATTAAGTTTTTAATATAAAAATTCACTCATGCAAGAGGGGTAAGTAGCATGAATCGGAAGTCATTTGGTTCTGGCTGGGCCTGCGGTCATTATTACAACGTTAAATTTTATTCCCCTTCATCTGTGCAGTTCAGCTTGCCCAGTGCTTTGCCAAAGTGCATCTCAGTTACTTCGGACAAAGAAAGAATGGGAAGCAGCCTTACGTAGCCGCTCCAGGGTACAGACATGTGCCCCGGCCACCTGCGATTTCCTGGCTAACACAAGAAATGGACCCTAATCAATAACTCAATAATTTCTTTTGGCTAATGAGATTTATGAGGGACAGAGGGCTCACCCAGCCCCCCAGCCCTTGGCTGTCTCTTACTCACAATGATCACCCACAGAGTCTGGCGAGGGCGATGCTCAAATGACAAGAGGAGAGGGGGAGATGAAGGATGTGAGGGTTTGAGGGTTAACCCTGCCACAAATCCCTCTTGAGATTTCTGCAACGTAGTGACCCCCACCCACCCACCGGTTGCCTTCTATAGAATGTGCTCTGGGTCTGAAGGAGCCATACAAAAGCAGCTCTGAGGACACCAATCACAGTGCAGCCTCTCTGCTCCTGCTGACTTCAGCCCCGAGGAGCTGGAGACAACACATGGAAGCAAGGCCAGGCTCCACAGTGACATCTGAATTGCATGGATTCCCTCCTGTCACTCTCTCTTTAGTCTTTTCCTGCCACATACAAATGTGCTGGGCATTCTTAGTCTTCATCCAGAGGCTGGGCAAATGCACATCTGGACCATGGGTTGCATGCCAGCATTCTTTTAAAATAGGTACAAGAAGTAGGTTAAAAAAATACCAATGACCCACTTAAAGTTAAAATCCTTTCAGTTACAAAATGAAGAACAACGCAAACCAGTTTGATCGACACAAAGATTTAGGGGTGCCAAACAGAACCACAAGGGCTTGCGGTTCAGGCGTGGAGATTAGGTATCTGGATAACAGCAGGGCTTTTTCTCTCCATCTACCCGTAGCCTTCTGTTTCTCCTCCTTCTGCTCTTCTTCTCCTCCTTCTCACTTTCCTCATCATCTTTTCCATTATTCCCCTATTCTGCATTCTGTTCTATTCATTCATTCTATTCTGTTCTGCCTTTAGTGCCCTCTGCTGTTCTTAAGTCTAGACACTCCCCTAAGGACACCCTACCCGCCCGGACTTCCTGGCCAAAAAAGGTCCCACTGCTTCCTCCATTTGACTGTCACTTAAGCAGCCATCTTGTTCCTTAGCATTCCCACGCAAAGGGCTCCCTCAGCATCTGCTATCTGATTGTACTAAAGCCCGGTTGTTCTGCTGGAGGCCTCTTTCTACACAGACCTGCAGCTGGCCTCAGATCGCATTTGAAATTAGAGTGACAAGATCAGCTCCTGAAAGAGGTGTGCAGTATCAGAAGCCTGTATGGAAACCAGCCAGTATCCCAAGGTCACAACAGGAAAGGGCACAGTTCTCCATGCCCACAGGTGCCCACAGCCCTTACCATCCCCTGAAGCAGCACAGCCAGTTAGCATTCAGGTTGCAGGGGAGTGTCTGTGCACCACGTGAGCAGCTGGCAGAATCACCACACCACATGGCAATAACAAAGGTAATTGATGTCTGTTATCACTGGGGTGTAGGGAGCTGTTAGAGCCCATGAATGTGGATATGGACTGTGGCCAGGAATGCCACATGCCTGAGGCAGAGGTGAAAACAGAGAAACCAAAATGATCTGACCTCTCTCTCTCTGTTTAATTTTCCCAAAGCCCAGGCCTTTTTCTTTTTAAATTTAAATTAATGCGTGTGTTTGCATACATGCACTTGTCTCCTTCAGTCACTCTCGATATTATTTTGTCTGTTTTTGTGGGTGAGTGGGTGTGGGTGAGTGAGTGGGTGAGTGGGTGGGTGGGTACACACTACAGCATATTTGTAGGGGTCACAGGAAAACTTCCAAGAGCCATTTTTTTTTTTTTTTTTTGCCTTCCACTGTGTTGGGAATCAAAGTGAAGTCATCAGCCTTGGCAACAAGCATTTTTAGCTGCTGAGTCATCTCACCAGTTTTATACTTTTTGAGACAAGGCGTCTTGGTAAACCTGGATCTCATTGATTTCTTTATACCGCCCAGCCAAAAATTCCCCTGGGAACCTCTTGCTCCTGCCTACCCAGTGCTGGGATTACAGGGGTCCTGGTCTCTTCATGCTATGTGACTGATACTTCGAGAGGAATCCATCTCCCTACCACTCAGGATTGTTTCTGGCGCAGAGGGACTGATCCAGCCCCACAACATGCATCCTGAGAACTGCAGAGCAAGCAACCCGTTCAAGGGCTGATATTATTTATTCAATTCTTTCACATATCACACCTATATTGAATATTTGATATAATACTGAGGAGGAGGAGGAGATGCCATTATGAAAGTAATCTCCCAAAGCAAATCCACAGAGAGGCTAGAAGTTGTGCAAGCGGGCAGTGGCTCTAAAGACTTTGGTGAGTGTGTTAAGAAGGAACACGTAGAAACAGTTCTAGAAAAGTGAAGTCCTTAAATAGCAACTGGACATGCAATAACCAAACAAAAAGAGTAGTGTTTTATTCAGAAGGCTCAGAAGCTATCTTGGCATTGAGAATGGACTGTGTGTTCAGAAGAAGCTTAAAGAGGAGCTATCAGAAATCATTCAGCTGAGACAGAGAGAGGTAAGTGACCAGCACAGCCGGAAGGACACATCAAAGCGCCACAAATCAGTAACAGATTTCTAATGTAAGTGCAACTGGAGTCCCAGAAAGAGAGGAGATAGAATGTAAGGAATGGTAGAAAAAGTTATTTGGAAAAGACTAAGGAAATGATGGGAAGCATTGACCTACAGAGGGAAAAATGTCAGCAAACTCAACAGAACAGAGACAAAATTGCAACGTATGGACCACTGAAATCATAGGAAAACAATCCAGTGGGGTGAAAGGATGAACACAAAGTCCCCAATATCAGATGCTTCTCAGTAGGACCCATGGAAACCCCAGCTAAGGGACAGTTTTATGAGCTCAACCTGGGTCTCCACAGAGCTGTAGCACACCTCAGAACTGAATCCACGAAACTTTGTTGGACTTAAGAGCTGAGGGGATTTAAGATAATGCTAAGTGGCATTGCCCAGGGTTGTGAGAATGGCATCCCCTTATTGTTCTTGAAGAGTAAATGAAAAGGTCTGGAATGCTCAGAACATACACACGTGTAAGAGATGTAGCACAGAAAACACAAAGTATTGTGGGGAAATGAATAGAATTGTAGAAGCCTAGAGCATCTACATGGTCACTGAGAAGTAAAACGGAGCTGTTTCTATCATTTAAGGATAAATATTGCAGTACTGAATTGGCCACTAAATAAAGATTAAAATGGATAGCTTAAAAAGCGGTCATAAAAATAGAATACTTCAAAAATATCCACTTAAACCAAAAGAGGATGGAGAATGAGGAGGAGAGAAATAAGGAATAAATGATGAAAAATGTCTCCAAGAACCAAGTCCTGAGGAGACTATAATCTGAAATATTATATAAAAATAAAATTGAGAAAAACAAATATTGACATTGAGACGAGGAAAGGAAAACCCTAGTTCAGTTGTTAACACATCCAGTGATGCTAGAGCAACCAAAAAATAAATCTACACGGAGATAGACGTTTGTTCGGTGCTGTCTGTCAACGTTCAGCAACACAGAGATAGGCTGTAAACACAAGCCTCTCTATTTTCCCAGAGCTGAAACATTCAGGGTGTACTTGGATCAAAACGGTAAGAGCTGAGAAAACAGGAAGGCTGTTAAAATGTCCTAAAGTGATTAGAAATTAGCAAAATATCTTCAAATGAATGCACACATCAAAGACTAAATCGTAGGGGAAAGGGAAAAATAGATTGACTGAATATAATAAAAGAGACAGACTATCCAAATTGCGGGATGCCGCTGAAGTGGCAGGGATAATTGTCCCTGTGTAGAGCTGTACACTTAATACGCTTTTAGAGGAGACTTTAAAGCCAAGGGCTACACTTCCACTTGATTATCCAGTAGAGAACAATGTTAACTAATAGATATAAAATAAAGGCAGAGATTTATAAGTGTGTGATAGTCAAAGGAAATTAAAGTCACCAGAAAAACAAAACAAAACAAAAAAAACCAGGGGGAAAGTATGGATGTTTAGAAGGATTAATACAATCCTGGGAAAGTCTAGCAATGCTGATGAGAAATAAAATCCCAAGATTAACTTAAAAGTATTTTAAAGGTTTCATTATTTATTTATTTTTATGTGTGTGGCACACACATACAGTACTCACGAAGGCCAAAGACGGTGTCAGATCTTCTGGAACTGGCGTGCTGAGAACTGACCCCAGGTCCTTTGCAAGAACAGCATGCTCTTACCACTGAGCCATCTGCCCAGCTTGAGGAGGGTATTTTAACAGTGACTCTAGACACAGTGAAAGAATTTCAAAACATATGATTTCAAGTTGTCAGGAAAATGGAAAAATTTCTTTGACAAACAAAAATAGCAAAGTAGCACAATGCCCTGGTTAATTCCTGCTGTCAACCTGATACAGGCCAGAATCAGTGCAGAAGTCTTGTTGGCTCAGATCATACTGACCTGTGGCTGTGTTTGTGAGCAATTGTTACTGGTGATTGATGTAGCAGAGACCAACAGAGATCAAACACTGGAACATGAACCAGTACGAGTTCCTTCATGGTTTCTGCCCCAGGTTCCTGCATTGAGGCTCCTGACTGCCCCAGCTTTCCTATGTAATCATTGTGTCCTGGAAGACTAAATCAAGCCTTTCCTCACCAGGTTGGTTTGGGTCACAACTTTAACACAGAAAGAGAAAGCAAAGCAGAACACATGGGAAACAGCCAGCCTGCATGCCCAGTGTCTGCTGGCAGCCAAACTCAAAAACAGTGTTCCTGCCGTCAGAGACATGACAAAAGGCTGCGCTGTGCGTGCTATCCAACGTTTAAAGAGATGAATGGTCATGTTTATATTCTCTTACACAGAAAAGGAAAGAAGGAACAGTTGCCACTTGGTTGGGGAGCCAGCATAAGCCCCAGTGCCAAATCATGACAAACTGAACAAAACTGTAGCCCAAAATCCTTCATACTATAACTGCAAAAATGTGTTGGAGAAGTCAAGCATGCCTGGAACTGGGCATGCAGGGAAGGTGTGAGTGCCTGCCTCTTATTAGCATAAGACCATGGGTCCCAGCCCCATGTAAATCAGTTAAGTGGATCACACCTGAAATACCAGCACTCAGTAAGTGGAGACTGCGGGATAAGGAGGAGAAGGAAATCCCTGTCTCAAAAAAAAAAAAAAAATCAGGCATGGGAATATGTAAAGTATATCTTGACATACAGGTTTCAACATTCAAAATCAGAGTAACTTACCATGTTAACAAAATCACACTCATAAGCTTCTGCTCATCCTAAAAAACGCAAAAATGCAAACAAACAAAACAAAACATTTGATAGAACAAAGCCATAAATAATTTTAAAAACTTTTGGCAAAAAGAGATGGGTTTTTCTACAAGAGAAATTTCAAAGTCTGATGAAGGGCATTCATGAAAACCCCATGTTCACACCCTTCTCAAGGGAGAACAGATGTTTTCCTATCAGGAGCATGGATTTGTGCTCTTCGGTCCCATTTCACTGCAGTAAAGTCTGCACTATCACAACAGACAAGAAAACAATTAAGTCATAAAATCAAGGAAAGACAAATGACATCTGACCTTGCTGGCAGGGAATATGATCCTGCGAATCTTAAAGGGCCCATGGAATCTACAAAACCTACCGGGGATAATAAATGAGGTTACAAAATACAACGATGCCAACTTCTGTGACCATATAGAAGCAGTGGAAAGAGAGAGAGAGAGAGAGAGAGAGAGAGAGAGAGAGAGAGAGAGAGAGAGAGAGAGAGAGAGGTAATTTTAAAACAGTAAGTTTCTAACTGCACTGATCATCAAATGCCTAGAAAATCCCAGTGAAAGACCTATGAGCTTCTCCACCGAGCACTCTACGTGAAACTATAGCATACAAATTAATTTCACATTTCAATAAATGCTCATGGGCTGAATAATCAATATTGTTAAAACGTTTGCTTCTCTTGGGTTGATGTGCCCAATCCTGGGCTTAATAAAATTTAGAAGAACTGAGCAGCCAGTGGGAGAGCTCCCGTCAGGGTTCACTCTGACCTGAACCTCTGGACTGCACAAGCCCTCTAGGAACTGTGGCTTTGACCCCTCCTGTCCCTCAGGTGTAAGTTAAACCTCATTGGAAACAAAAACAAAAGGAAGTGGATCCCAGCCAGGGAAGCCTCCTCCCAGCTGAGACCTGTGCTCTCGCAGCTCTCTCCTGTGCCATGGGCTCATAAGCACAGACCCTCTAGCACTCTGCATTTTGGTTCATCTCACCCCAAGCCACTAGAACACACCCATTCTGCAACCTCCTCCTCATGACTCTTTTTTTTAAAACCAATGTCTTACTGATCTCTACTACTTGAGCATAATACATTCCCCTCCTCTACCCCTGAGCAGGCAGTAGAAGCAGCGAGGTCTCTCTGAGACTGTTCCAGCACAGTAGACAGTGGTATGAGCAGCTGAACAAAGAGTCCCACAGGCAAACACTTCCTGGAGGAGGGCCACCGTGAGCCAGCCAGCCCTTCCACCCATGCTTTCATGACCTGGTTCTGATAAATGTTAATATGACAGAATCAAACATATGGGTTAATTCCACTTAATTTAATTAACTGGACTTAATTTTACTCTGCATTCTGATGCACCAAAGGGTAGAATTTCATGCCCATCTATTCTGTGTTAAGAATTCTGGGGATTTCTTTGATCGTCTACTAATTTAGCTGCTGTAGCAATTAGCTGCTGCTCAGCTGCCCCAGCTTTCAGGCACAACCTGATATTGCTTTTAATTAATCCATCTAAGACCAAGGCCAAGTGAAACACCCATTAAACCCACTCCAATCTCAGCTCCTTTGCTGTGAATTTGATGCATGAATGCTGATCTGGATGCTCTCCCAATCAGCATTGCTCACAGAGAACCCTTTAAATGTGAGTCCCTCCTTCCTTCAATTCCTCCCTCATGACCTTTCACAATCATCATTATCATTTAGGGCAGCACTCACAGATTTTTCTCTTCTCTTTGGCAGCAAGAAAGTGTCCTGCAGTCCCCTTTGGGAAGCAGCACCAGTTCACGCCTAGAATCTCAAGTTTGGATCACCTGAACACTTCACTCACCAGAGCACTGGGGTCTGGAGCTTTTGACCTCCCTTGGCATGGTGTCTTTGTGAATGGCTCCTGCTCTTCCTGCCAGGTCCGATGTCTGGCACCTGCCAGCTTTTCCTTTCAGTCTTTTTGGGGATTTAGATCAATGTGAGAATCAGCTGCTAGACTTTATTTCCCCATTGTTCCACTCACATCAGGTGTTGAAGACTGCCAGTGATGATCCTGAATAAAAGTCAATACTAATCTGCCTGATGGAATGATCCAGCTTGGTCTACCTTCTAATTCAAGTTCTAGTTTAAAAAGAAAGCCATGATTTAAATAGGTGGATATTGTCAAATTGCATCATCGCTCAGGAGCTGCCAGCACGACAGACAGGTTTACAGTGGAATAGAGCTCTCTTTGGCCTGTCCAGGGCCAGCAGTGATAAGCAAGGAGCAGGCAGCACAGACGGTTTTAGGTGGGTACTGTTTCTTCTGTGTCTGTGTGCCTTGTGTGCTGTTTCTCCATGGCTATGATAAAGGCCATGACCAAAACCAACTTGGAGAGAAAAGGGTTTGTTTAGCATACACCTCATACTCTATTACTGAAGGAAGCAGAGGCAGACACTCAAGGCAGGAACCCAGTGGCAGGAACTGATGCAGAGGCCACAGAGGAGCATTGCTAACTGGCTTGTGCCCCGTAGCTTACTCAGCTACCTTCTTCTACAAGCCAGGACTGCTTGCCCTGGGCTGGCACCACTCACACTGCCTGAGCCCTCCCGTACCAATCATCGATCAAGAAAATACCTCCAAACACTTGCCCAGAGGCAGTCTAATGGAGGTATTTTCTCAGTTGGGGGTATCTTGTTCCAGATGACTCCAACTTGCATCAAGTTAACACACACAAAACCAAAGGAAAAAAATAAAACAACAATAAAACTACCCATCATAAGCAGTCTCTCTAGAGCCTGAAAAGACAACTAGATGAAGAGCTCAAACTTGCTTCATTTTTTGTTGAGAATGGGGGGAAGGAAGATGGGGAACACAGACAGGGCCTCTCTCAACACTTTCTTCTACTTTGGAAGTCCACAAGTCCATGTCGAGTCACTTTGATATGGACAATGATATGGTCAGAACCCCTGTAGAGCTCTCCTGCCAGCCCCTTGAGCTCCCCACTGTCTCTCCAGAAAGGCAAGTAAGGGAGACAAATAGTGTGACGGGACCAGTCACAGAATGCGGGCTGCGGATAGGTGTGCAGCTGCTAGATACTAAACACCCACTTGGGCAGCCAGGGGCTGGTAGCCGCTGACAGGCGGCATGTGGTTCTCTCTGCTTCTGCACCTTGCTTCCATGCATGCTAAGCTAATCCAGACAGCCACAGCTCTCATGCAGGAGCTCTTTAATTGAAGAGCGTCTTCCTTGTGGAAAGAAAGAGCTGCTATCTCAGATGGGGCCAGGGGTCCCTTTGAGCCCGCCCCTGGTCATGGATCCTACAAACCCTCAAGATGAACAATCAAGATAAAGAAAGCGCCGAGGTCCCTAGACCAGGCCTTTGCTGGCCCCATGAGGCTGACACCCAGGGATGTCTCCAAGTCTGATGCCCCAGGTGTCCAACTGTAGAATAAACACACCCTGCTCCCCTGTAGTGGGGATTAGGTCTCCCCCTACCCCCACCTAAGTTCCTCAGTCTCACTGTGTGGCCCAGCTACTTGGTTCGCAAACTGTTCTTGCACATGCTCCTGCCACATGCCCTCTTTCTCTGCTCTCCATTCCTTCCCACCTCTCTCTGCCTGTTTTTCTCTAATTCTTTGTCTATTATTCATGGAGCGAATCCTCAACATGCCCTCCCAACACAGGAAACCAAGGGTTAGGCTTCCTTTGCTCCAGCTCTGCTCTTAGACAAGACAACTCTCCGGAGACCCTGCACTGCCTTCCTTCCCACTTTCTCAGAAGATCCAGGAAGGTCACACAGGGGCCTTTTGCTATTGTACAAACTCCTGAAGACCCAGGAAGCTTTGATACTAAAACCATGTTTATTGCTCTACACCCTCCAAGTCCTTTTTGTGAATGTACTTGTATCTTGTGTGTCTGTGTCTATGTTCCCATATGTGTGGAGGGTTGTATGCGTATTCTCATATGTGTGCCTTTGTGTCTATATATGTGTGTATTCCTACATGTGTGTCTGCTTATGTGTATGTTTCTATGTGTATGTATGCCTGCATGGATGTATATGTATGCATGTTTCTTCTATGTCTGTGTGCCTTGTGTGTATGTATGTGTGTCTGTGTGTATGTGTATGTATTTGTGTCCCCATGTATTTGTGTGTGTGTGTGCATGTGTTCCCATGTATGTGTGTGTGCATGTATTCTTGTGTGTGTGGGTTTGTGTTCCTGTGTGTATGCACACGTGTGTGTATACCTGTTCCCACGTATGTGTGTGCATGTGTTCCTGTCTGTGTGTCTGTGTGTTTGTATGTGTATGTATGTTTATGTGCACACATGAGCACTTGCACATGTGGGAGCCAGACATTAATACCTAGTATCTTCTTGAGCTCCTCTCTATGCCTTATATAAGGACGAGCCTCTCACTTGAATTCAGAATCCTCTGGTCTTGCTAGCCAGTTTGTCCCAAGTGTGCTGTCTCCACACCCTACGTGCTAGGATTACAGACAGGTTACTGCGACACTCAGTACTTACATGGCAGCCAGCCCTCATGCTTCACCACAATGGCCTTACCCCTCCCCACAGCCATCACTTCGGCCCCATTAGAGTATTGTTGGTAAACATTTGTTGCTCAGCTATTTGTCCTGTGGAGCTGTTTGGGGACAGGGAGGGAAGCACCAGAGATGAAAGAGACATTTTCCTGTCTGTGCTGAGACCAATCTTCTTGACAGCTGAGAATCACAGACCCACAGGGGGACACAAGGGCCATTATGAAGTACAAGATGGGAGCAAATTGATACCAAGCAAGCTAGGGGCTGGCTACACAGGGCCAACCAAGACAAACTGCAATGTGGTCTTGGTGGCTGTGTCCATCTGAGGTTAAGCATCTCTGAATCTTCAGGGATGCTCTTCCACCTCCGAGGCCCAGGACATTGCTCACACACAAATGTGTGCAGGAACAGGGGGGTCTGAGCCTTCCAAAGTTCTGACATCATTACATCACTTAGAGCTTTAGCTTGATATCCCTCTTTTATGGGGATCATGGAAAGAAGTACTCTTAAAGGGACATTGTTCAACATGACTTAGGGAGGGAAGGGTTTCCTTATCCCATGAATATGCTGTCCACCTTAGACATATTCACAGAATCTCTTACATTCCACTGGGCAACCCTTTCCATGGAGACCCCATGCATAGCCCCCTTTGGAGTATTTGCTTTGAGAAATAAAATCCAGCTCAAACTGTCTCCAAGACATTTTCAGCTCCTGATGAATGACACTCACAGCTCTCTCTGGTCTGGACTGAATTCATCCCTTCAAGAAGACAAGTATTGGACAACGCAGTCTTCCCGCCGTAACAAAATCCTAGGGTGTCTTAACTGACTTGTTTCGATATAACAAAAGGCCATTCGAGTAGCATGGCTTGAACCACCGACATCTATCTTCAACAGCTCTGTCTCCTCCCATAATAATAGGAGCCAGCATTGTGGGGTTTGGAATCGGCACTTCCTCAGACTTGTAGATGGCCACCTTTCCATTGTGTCTTCACATGATCTTTCCTTCCTGTGAGCTTTTGGAGAGAAAGAGAGGTCTCCATCATGGTGAGTTCTTTTAGCCTTAGTTACTTCCTGTTCTAGTTTTATTCCATGGTGGAACAGCATGAGCAAAGTGGGGGTAAACTAATTTGGCTTTCACTTCCAGGTCACAGGCCATCATTGAAGGAAGTCAGGGCAAGAACTTAAGGGGGAGGATGAGGCAGAAATCATGGCTGCTGTGGCTTCACAGACCCCTGCTTCGCTAGCTTTTGATCACAACTGAGGACCACCTGTCTAGGAATGTTGCTGCCATAGTGAGCTGGGCCCTCGCTCATCAATTAATAACCAAGGCAGTCTCCCACAGACATACCTCAGGCCATTCTGGTTAGGGGACCCTTCAGCCAAGACTCCCCTCTCAGATGCCTCAGGTTGACCCCTCCTCAAAGCCCTGTGTCCAAACATAGTGTCACTGGGGACTGGGAGGTTGGGACTCCAACATAGGAGCTAGGCAGCATGGTGTCTCTCAGCAGCTTCCTTGTGTAGTGAGATCTGGCAATAATAGAGACTGTTACTAGGAACACTGAGGGAAATGCAAGGGGCCTGGAGAGACAACATAAAGTATTTGTCATGTGGGCATGAAGAGCTGATTGATCCCTAGAATCCATGTAAAGAGCCTGCATCTGCTAGTGATCTCAGCTTGGGGAGGCACAGATGTGAGGATCACCCAGCTTGCTAACCAGCCAGCCCAGCCCAATAGGTGAGGACCAGGCCAAGGAGAGACCCTATATCAGAAAAACATGGTGAACAGCTCTGGAGGAATGAGGCACAGGTGCACAAGTGCACACATACACACGGAGAGGAGCCACAGGCCACAGACAAGCAGGTGGAGAGAGGGACGAATTATGGAGAGCAGCATCCAAGGCCCTAATTTAGATCTGTTGCATCCCAGACGCCTGTGATGTTACAATGGGCAGATCCGCTCAGCAGTGCAATAAAAAAAAAAAAAACTTGAAAATGCAGTAATAACTCACATTACTTGTTCTCTGCCAAAGTGCAGTCGTTGGGGGCTTCAGAGATAAATTCCTGTGGCTCTCTTTGGCTGCCCTGTCTGGATCCTTGCCTTGATGGCTTGGCTGGCGTAAGACAAGCTGTGGTGGGGGTGAAGAACAGGCGCTGGAAAGCCTGAGCCAGGGAGTTTCCAGTGTTCCTTGGGAGAACAAGGCAGGGTGGCCAGTGAGTGGAAAACGCTCTCCAGGCAGGGCACTCCCCGGGCTTGTCAGAGGGAGGTGGCGCAGGGTCTCCTTAGACAAAGTCATTAGTCAAAACAAATTCTTCCAGCCTGAGAAGCCTGAAGCCCTACAGGCTTCCTACACAGCTCTCCTAGGATGTCCCCAGTGGCCAATCATGCATTGCAAACTGCCACAGTAGCCATCTGAGTTTCATTAAGTTCAAACATCTGAAATTGACTTCTATTTCTCTTCTGAAACCCCTGGGTCCCTAACACCCCCTTTCCTGCTGTCTCTGGCTTCTCTCTGAGTGAGGCCATTGAAATGCATCAAGTGAACATTCTCCCCACCCAGCGCCTCACTCTGGGGAGAGTGAAGCTGTGTCTCCAGCTCTCAAGGACCAGAGAAGGCTCCGGAAGGCTTGTTCCCTCTCTCTGGTTTTCTGCATCAGATCTCTTCTCTCTCCTCCGAGGCAGCACCAGCGATGTTATGCCATCTCTCATGCAAACAGAACCCTTCTGATTTAATTGCTTTATTCCTCTCAACCAAACAAAACATGTATAAGTCTTAACGGGCTGAGAGAGGCCTCCGGGCAGAGTTTTTTTAACAACCTGCCTGTGATTTGGAGCTTGCAAGCATTTCAGAGGCCGCAGACACTTGCCAAAAAGACTGTTACAGATCTTGGGGGCAGGGCTGCCTCCAGGGAAAGAGCCTTGGGGAAAAAATCTTTAAGGCTGTTGAAGAAATGTATCTTAATCCCAATATATTGCAAAGATGCATCAATTTTTTTAATGTATTCGTGCCAAAGTGTTTTAACAGAGCATGTTGTCTGATACCTAACGTAAAGTTCTCAGAGGATGGAGCCTAAGGGCTAGAAAGAGATCATTTGCAGAATATGAAAATGTCAGGGGTTCCATCAAGTAGTGTCTCCAATAAATAACTCAGCAGGATGTGATTCTCTTGGCCTCCCGTGATCTTTGCCCCTTAGTGTTACTTCTCAGAAAGCATTGTTGTAAATTAATTTTGCCTCCTTCACCAGCTCTGGCAAGGCAATAAAGTGCAAGTAGGAACTTCTGGAAGAAAAACCCCTTCCCTGTTCAGTTGGAAAACAGTACAAACAAGGCCAAAAGCTATCCTGTGAGAACGGGTTGGGCACATGCTGGGCAATATACAACAGTGAACTGGTAAACAGAGTTCAAATCCAGTTTCTCAAATGTAAGCATCTTGAAAGTCTTCCTCCAAAACCCTGAAAGGAAGAACGAAATTCTAAAACCTGACAGCTTTTTCTCAACCTGGGCTCATTGGCCTTTGTTGTCTGAGTCCTTGTACCAGGTGCCGGGGATTGACCCAATCAGCATAGAGGCACCTGTGCTAGGCACCTTGTTATCACAAGGAAGCAAGAAATGGGCAGTTTCCCACACACAAAAATAAGATAGAAGAGTCCAGTCAATCAGAGCCCACTCTGTCCTCACCCTGAAGTAATTTTGAGATGACCTATTTGTTCAGTTTCTGTTTTCTTCAGCCTTTTCTGTGAACCCTATCTCCCTGCTCAGATCAGGGTAGCCATTGTGTAGTACATGGAACTTCCAGCTGAAATTGCAGCCACAAACCAAGTTACTCTTTACTCAAGCTTATTGTCACACCGTCTTCTGTCCACAGGGTGAGTCACTGTCCCTGATTCTGGAGAGATGGTTGAACCAAGATTGTCACAGCCTGGCATAACAGATCAATACTAAAACACAGCAATCAACATGCCATGTGCCCGAGACAAAGGGGAAAAAAAATCTTGAGAAAGACAGGAGGGGATGGGGAGCCCTACAGTCACTGGCAGGGAAGCTAGCATGAGGCTCACGTGACCTTCTCCGCAAAACCAGGTAAGCAAAAGAAGAGCATTAAAAGGTAATACTCTTGATTTGTTGTGTTTCTCACAGTATCGCAAAGCACTTGGATGAAGCTACTGGAGATTCACTCTGGCTCACACTTTGTATCTTGGTTGCCTCCTATACTGAAGATATAGGCCACATTTAGGGTGAGCCCTTCTTGCTTTAGATAATGTGATACAGAATATTCCTCACGGGGCTGCCTAGCAGTCTGCGTTTTGGTCTGCTTCAGATGCTCTCAACTTGGCAACTGAGATTATTATCCATCACAATGGCTGTGCTGGTTAGTTTTAGTTTTCAATTCGGCATGATCTAGACTCTTCAGGGAAGAGTCTGAATGAGGATTTGTCCAGATCAGGCCATGTGGGGGACTGTCTTGATTGATGTGGGAGGACCCACTGTGAGTGTGAGAAGCAGTGTTTCCAGGCTAGGTCCTGAGCTGTGTCAGACAGCACAGTGAATTTGTCTTTCTCTTGACTGTGGATGTGACAGGCTAACTATTAGCATCCTGCCTTGACTTCCCTGCATTAGCAGACTTTAGCCTCAAATTGAATTGTAAGTCAAATAAGCCCTTCCTTTTTTATGGTCTCTGATCACAGTGGTTTTTGTTGTTGTTGTTGTTTGTTTGTTTGTTTCTCACAAGACATAAATGAAAGTAGGAAGGCAGAACGAGGTTTTTCTTTTCTTCCTATTTAGCTGATCTTTAGAAGCGACTTATCTGAGGGCTGATAGCAAATGACCATCTATGGGTGACAGTGGTGCACAGGGACACTAGATGACGTGGTTGTAATCCCCATCAACCTGGAGCACATGCCAGGCTTTCCCCTCTGTGCTGCCCAACAAGTTGCAGGCACAAGTTGATAGTGGGCTCGGACATGGGCCACTAAGGAGGCAGAGTAACGGACAGACCCGAAGCATAGAATCGGAAACTGAGCTTAGCCCTGGAGACAGGGAGGTGGAGTCAGACCCAGCACCCCTCTTGTCCACAGCAGCCAACCAGAACGTGTGTTTTAAAGTTTTGTCTCAGAAGCAAAGGCTGCTAGCTCCACCCTGGTGGCTTGGTCAGAAACACATGTGCCAGTTCCCAGGTACACCCCAGGCACAGGCATTTCTCCCATGTGGAAGCTGTTGCCATCTTGACTCTGAGCGGTGATTCTCAGCTTGTGGTCCCTGGACAGTATCAGAGACACAAAGGAATGTATTAAGACACACATCCCTGCCTTTGCACAGAGCGGTCCAGCAAGCCACACCTCAGCAGCGCTTCTAGGCCATAAGATTGTAAGGTGTGCTTGAGAAGTGCCTAGGACATCCATTCTAATGGGACCTGTGACTAGCTGGTTCCCCATCATGATCTGACATCCCATCTGACCCCTTTTACTGTCATCCTCAGAAGGGAGCTCCATGAGCGGCACAAACTGAGCTCTAAAATCTTCCCACTAATGAATGACTCCATAGCAGTAAAAATGCTTTCCCAGCCTCTCCAAGGGCTGATGCTCGTTCCATTCCTTCCTACTGTTTAGAAGGGTAGGTTGATACTGAAAATGCACAGGTGTCCTGTTTTAGCCTCTACTGTGTGGGGTCTCCTTTCTAGGAGTCTGATAGTATGCCAAGGGACAAATCCCACAACTGACTTGGGATTAGCTCCCAAGGGGCTTGGTAATCTGATGCAGCAGGACCGCTGGGCTTTCCAGTGACTCAGGGCCACATGAAAATGAGAAAGACATGAGGTTTCACATAGTTTGGTTCTTGGTTCCTCTCATGGCTTTGAAACTGCTGAGGTCTCGTTGTAGAGTCATTTTAGATTAGACCTTGTTTGCTAAGCCTCTGAAGCAAATACAGGGTTGCATCATACCAGGTAGAGGAGTGGGAAGAGGCTGTCACCATCACCTGCCGAGCTGCACTGGGAGACAGGCAAGGGACAGGCAGTCTTGTTTACGGCATTTAAGGGATGAGGAGTCTGTTTTCCAATGGGGGAGAGCAGGGCCACACCTGCCATTTCCTGGAGAGGACAGCTGTTGGGCATCTCCACGAGACATCAGTTCCTGCTGTTGGTGGAGCCTGGGGTACTCCACCTGATGGATGGAAGTTCAGCCAGGCAGCAGGTCCCCTCTGCCCATTAAAGCAGCATTAAAATGTGTTTATCGGAAATACCTAGTACAGGCGGCACCCTAATGAAACTGGCGTTCTTGTGTACTTCTGGAAGCATCTGGCAAAGCAGCAAATGGGGATAATGTGCAGTTGGAAAGCATCCGTCAACACATGAGCCATTATAAACATTTGTGCTGCTGGGCCCGGCAGTCAGGCTAAGGAAAGCCGTCCTCGGCAATGAGACTTTCAGCAGAAGGGGGTGCATTCTGGGCTGGGTTCATTTGCCAAGGAAAGCATTAAAGATGTCAGAGAGTGACTATGGAAATAGATGTGACTGCTCAGGGGTTTGGTGCCTTTAACATGATTTTTTTTTCTGGCAAACATCACACACAAAAAGTCTTAAAACGTGTTGGTTAAATAACAGCCCTTGGAATCGTACTGAGTACAACAGCAAGTGCCGCAAGAGAGAGGTCGGGGGAGAGGAAGCAACGGGAGGGCTTCCTACGATGAGACAGCATGGCTAGAGTTTTATCCCATGTCCTCTGCATTTCATGTTTGGGGGGGTGGAAATAGATGAGAGAGGGTGACACTGGCGGGGGGGGGGGTGACCTAGTTAGCTGTGCTGAGGGAGGAGACCAAGGCTGTAGGATTTTTCCCCACTCTAGTCATTGCACCAACTGCTTCTCTCTGTCTCTGTCTCTCTCTCCCTCTCTCTTCAAGAAACTGATCATCTAGAGGCATGATGCACTGGGTCTGCTTGGCCAGCGGCCAGGAAGCAGCTGAGCCACACATAGAGTTAGGAAGTTGAGGCCACATTCCCCCTGCCCCGTCTCTTGATGACAAGGTTGCCAGGCAGCCTTGGCTGTGATTTGGTAAGTTACAGTTCTCAAGCTTGGAGCACATGAACAGTGAGGAAATCTGAATACAAGGCAGGGATCCCTGGAGAAGATGTTGCCTATGAGGCTCCTAGGGGGAAGCAACAGCTGAGAACTTTGGAATGTGGGGCAGGAACAAGCAGAGAGGCTCAACACAACCTGGATGGAAAACCCCTAATGCCCAGAGAGCCCTGCTCCAGCCTGTGGGCAGGAGTGCCCATTTCCACATCACACAGAAGGGCTCTTCTCATAGTGAGGGCCCTCGCTTCATCCTGCAATTTTGGTCACACAGGCTAAAAGGTATTTGAAAACCTTTGCTTCATTTCATAACTAAACATAATGGTATTTCTTGCTTATTCAACAGCCATCTTGTTATTTCTTTCCATTAATTTTAACAACTATAATAATAAAGAATTACAGGTTTGCCTGAGATAAGGTTTTTTCCCCCCTGTCAGCTATCACTCCATTGTTTGAATCGACCTGTCCCTTGTGGTGACAGATTGTGAAATAGAAGTTCTAGTCCCCCTGTGAACCTCGGAGCTCCACCTCTCCACAACCTCAGATTTTCCCCCACCAACAACACCCCACAGAGAATTGAACAAAACCTATTTTTCAGCATGACCTTCCTAACCTATAGGTCTATATAAGTGAGTATATACCATATGTTTCTTTCTGCTTTTGGGATACCTCACTCAGTATGATCGTTTCCAGGTCCCACCATTTGCCTGCGAATTTCATGATTTCCTCTTTTTTAATTGCTGAATAGTATTCCATTGTGTAAAAGTACCACAATTTCTGTATCCATTCCTCAACTGAGGGACATCTGGGTTGTTTCCGGGTTCTGGCTATTACAAATAGAGCAGCCACGAACATAGTTGAGCAAATGTCCTTGTCGTGTACTTGAGCATTTTTTGGATATATGCCTAAGAGTGGTATAGCTGGGTCTTGAGGAATCACTATTCCTAATTGTCTAAGAAGGTGCCAAATTGATTTCCAGAGTGGTTGTACAAGTTTGCATTCCCACCAGCAATGGAGGAGGGTTCCTCTTTCTCCACAACCTCTCCAGCATGCGTAGTCACTAGAGTTTCTGATCTTAGCCATTCTGGAGGGTGTAAGGTGAAATCT
>CM053766.1:119883310-119941875 GCA_028658305.1 Pachyuromys duprasi
TAGTGAGGGAAACAGGGACTGTTTCAGTCTTGAACTTGATGGTTGACTCTTTGACCCTCCCCCATACATGCCGGGGAGTGACAGACTGGCTAGATCCCAGTGGAGGACATTGCAGCCAGCCCTGAGGAGACAGGATGAGCTGGGGTTGGATGGAAGGGGAGGAGGTCCTCCCCCATTGGTGGACTTGGAGGGGGCAGGGAGGAGATGAGGGAGGGTTGGGGAGGGTGGGAGGGAATGAAGGAGGGGGCTACGCTTGGGATGCAAAGTACCTAACCTGTGATTGATAACAAAAAAAATAAAATAAAAAAATATTAATAATAAAAAACCCCTATTTTAAAGAGTGCATGCTGCCACCTGGTGGCGGTGTACCCAAATGTAATTCCTAGAGCTTTGATGACAAAGCAATGAATGCTTCGGAGGCAAATTGGGACACAGTGTTCATTTAGCCACTCCTGTTCCATTGCCCAGCACAGACTGAAAGCACTCAAGTTCCCTCTACCACATATCCGCTTGCCTCTGCCCTCCTGGCTAGAACCAGCTGCTGTCCCCCGGGCTGGTGGGGCGCCTTCGTGGGAAGGGTGTCTTTTTGTCCTCTCTTCACAGCTAACCCACAGCCCGGATCAGCAAACCCAGCCTCACCTGGCCTGTGATGCAGCATCTCCCTTCCACCCGTGTCTCTGTCACACAGTCCCACACCCAAGGCAAGCTCATTTGCTTAGCTCAGTACTGAAGGGAATTGTATTAAACCTGGAGGCAGCTGTTTGCTCATGGAAAAGAGCAGTTTTAAATTATTTAAGTTGAAGCAACAAGGGCAGTGGTTCAGCCCCTGACACGCTGACTAATTTGTAGACTCTCAGGCAATGACCAGACTAGTGAAGCTATGGTCCTCTGATTGGATCACAATGTCATCTTAATTTGTTTGTGTAACTATGTTTACTTTTTAGGGCTACTATCAAATGTTAACATCGTATTAGGCAGAGGACATAAAGAGATTCGGATACACCACATATACTATCACTATAGGGGTGGGCTGTGATTGCCTGAACAGTGTGGGAATGAGATCATCACTAATGAGCGGCACACATGTATGGCCTACCTGAGGCCAGCTCGCTTCAGGTGGCTGGTGTTGGGCTCAGATATCACATTCACTGTCATCCATGATGTTTAATTCATCAGAGTGCTCTAGGAGTGTGATAAGGATGGGTGTGTGCATGGACGTCACTAGGCCAATTTCCTGTCAAGCAGTAAGAACATTATCTGTCCTGGGAGGACTCTCTTTTCCTGGAAAGAGTTCTCTATCCCCTGGAAGGAGCTCTGTGCTCTTAAGAGCACCTTTGCTCCAACCCTTCCTCTAGACTAGCCACTGTAACCCCTAACACTCCCGCTAAATGCTCTGGCTTCTGGGCCAGTGGGCTCTTCCAGAGTTGCTCAGTCTGACTCTGCAGGCTGGGAACCAGCTGTCATATGTGTCAGCAGGCCTGAAGCAGCCACTGGGGCAGGGTTGTATCCTGGTCAGTGATCTCCTGACCTGGCAGAGAGCCAGCAGTCTCTATCACACCTAGATACACTCAGGCAAAGCAGGATGCCTGCTCTGACAGCTGGTCCACAGACTTCCGTGGAATCATTCTTTAGTGCTGGGATACCCGAGAGGACTCTTGTTGGGGTTTTTTGTTTGTTTGTTTGTTTTTTGTTTTTTATATTTTAACATGCACCACAGAGAACATGGTGCCTTCTCTATGAACCATGATATCCCATGTCCTTGGGAATCCACTCTTCTCTAAGTCCTTTCCATCAGAGAAATCTGTGCTCTGGGAGGGAAAGGCTTGCCAGCCATCCTGCACTCATCCTGTCGGCACTGCAGACTGCTGTTCTCTGGGCTCCAGCCTGCAAGTCGGGAGTTCACACATGCCCAGAGTCTGTTCTCCAATTCTTTCACAGGGTGATGTTACTCAGCATTTTCCAGAGAAACAGAATAAAGGGGCAGGGAACACAAATATTACAGAGTGGGAAGGGAGATAGAGGGGAGAAAGGGATTGAAAGAGGGAGAGGTCTGCATTGGGGAGAGGAAGCAAGGAGGGAAGAGTGAGATGGGTATGGAAAGAGGAAGAAGAGTAAAAGAGAGGAAGAAAGATTGCTCTGGACTGAAAACCTGAGAAAGACAGAGAACTATGGAAGGAGGCAGAGAGGTATGCAGAGAAAGAGATGGAGGATATGAGAGAGAGATGGGGAGAAAGAAAGAGGGAAGCAGAGAAATAAGCAATGAAAAAAAAAGGAGGCAGAAAGAGAATGAGAAACTGTAATCTATAATCTAGAAGGCTGACAAGTCCCACAATCTGCCCAATGCAGCTGAAGAGACAGGAGAGCTCACTCCATGTTTAGGCCTAAGACCCACAGGAGTCACTTCTGTGAGTGCTGTGCTGAGCACAAGAGGTTGAGATGCGATGCCCCAGCTAATGTAAGAGAGGAAGGAGATGCAGAGATTAAGGCAGGCCGATGTCTCCCCTCACTCTGCCTCTGACCTGCTTTTAAAAGACAGAGCCACTCGCCTGGAGAACCATCTTCTTCATTGAGTTCAAGGATCTGAAGTGTCATCTCATGGGAAGCAGGGCCTTTAGCCACACCTAGAACCCCCAAGGAGTACTTGACAAAACACAAATACTCACATAGAGCCCAATGACAAAGCGGCCAGGAGCTCAGGCCTTCCACTCTCCTGGCTGTGCTCCTGGATGAAGGAAGTGTGCAGCTGGGAGCCTCGCTCCCTGTTAAGGTCATTGGGATAGTAACTGGACACTGGGTGAGTTCTCCATGGCTGGACCATTCCTAAATCAGCTGGTCTCAGCTCCTGTGAGAAAAGCAAGGCCCAAACCCTCCTGTGGAAGTCAGCTGACTTCTCACCCTTGCAGGCACAATGTCTGCTGTTTTTCAAAGTTCCATTCCAGCCCCAGCTTTGGCTCTTTGCTTCCTGCTTACTGTTCATGATGTGCGGCCTTACCTCTTAGCAACCAGCTCTATCCACCATGTTTGCCACCTGCTGCCATGAGGTCCCCACCATTATGGGCCTCTGAAACCATGAACCCCAAACAAACCCTTCTATAAGCTGCCTTGGCCATGGTGTTTTACCACAGCAACAGAAAGGTAACTAATGCAACAGCCTGCCATGGGCTCACACCAATGCCTGGTTCTTGACCTAACTCAACATGGCAATGGCCTTCTTCTGGCCTAACTCGGTGTTTATCCTCTGGGACTGACCACCAACCATCTCTTTTGTGGGTAAGCCTTCCCACACACCCTGTGTTTTTTCCAGGAGCAGCCACAAGGTCAGCTGAGTGTAGGGGTGATCTCATTCTGTGCTTGGGACTGGGCTATCTATATTCATCAAATCTCAATATAATGCTCCCATTTTCATTCAGATGTCTCCTTGCAATAAACTTACAGAATTGGTAAGTTTAGATGATAACAAAATAAGATTTTCTCCTAACAATAACTCAAGAGACTTTATTATCTTTATGTTCATAAGTAATCATTATGAGAAATAATTACAAACGCCCAAAGGGGTACATCTTTTAATGCACAATAAACTCAAACACATTTACACCAGTTAGAGTTTGAGATTCTCTCCTTCCTGCTGTATGTATGCCCATGCAGCCTTGACATTTTGCAAAGAGTCACCTGTCTTTGCGGTACCAGAACGCAAGTCGACAGCGTCAGAATGGCCTCCCCCTGACAGAGCAGCCACAGCGTTGTCAATGGCCGTATCTGTCTCAATTGTTTCCACAACTTGTTTAGCCAATTTTCTGCTTCAGATACTTTGTTTGCCCCCATTTTTCACCACTGCACACACTACTCATTAGGAAGCACACATATGCATCTTTTTACGCTTGTCCAATTATTTTCTTAGGATAAATTCCTAGAAGTTGGATTGCTGGGCTAAGGGATTTTCTATCGTGGTTATTTTCAGATCTTTTATTTATTATTATTATTCACACTGTCAGGTTATTTCCTGTTTGAGTTTCATTTCTGTTGCTCTGATAAAGCATCCTGACCAGAAGCAACACAGGGAGCAGAGGGCTTGTTTGGCTTACGATTCCAGGTTCCACTCCATCACTGCAGGAACTCACTGCAGCAGGAGCTAGGCATCCAATCAGGCCACAGTGAGTTGGCAGAGAGAAATGAATGCATGCATGCTGCCCGCTGGCTGCCTCAGTCAGCTCTCTTCACTGTTACACATTGCAGGGCCCAGTCTAGGGAATGGCGCCACCCACAGTGGGCTGGGTCAGTCAATAACCAGGACAATACCTCATGGATGTGGCCGCAGGCCAAGCGTAATTGTATCTAAACAGTTCCTCAAATGAAGTGATTTCAAGTGATCTCAAGTGATTCTAGATTATGACAAGTTGGCAATTAAAAACTAGCCATCAAGCTAGAGGTGCATGCTCATAGTGTAAAACACACCTTCAATCTCAGCAACTGGAAGACAGAGGTAGGCGAATGGGTCTCTTTGAATTCAAGGCCATCCTGGTTTACACAGCAAGTTCCAGGATATCTGGAGCCATAAAGGGAGACCCTGACTAAATAAATAAATGACACATCCCCCACAAGGCCATAAAAGTACATTATCTACCCTCATTATTGTCACATAAATCTTTTCATCACAAAAGTAGGAAGAAAGAAATGTAAACAATAATAAGGTTTTACACAATAAGGTTTGCAATCACAAGGTTTGCATTAAGGTGGCAGGACATAAAATGTTTGAACAGCAATATCAGTCTTCCTGTGTACAAATTAATTATTTACCTTTACCTTATATAAATATTTTCTCTTATTGTATTTAAACTTAAGATTTTCAATGGGCAATATCAAGGACCGTGCTCAGGAGAGTGTGCAGGTAGGCGTGAATACCCCAGACGACACTAATCAGACATAATTCCCAAGGACATCACCCTCCCCAAGTCAGACATCTACTAAGACACCCTGGAGTCCCTGCTCTCACCGCAAGCCTCAATGCCCTTCTTAAATAATTTTTAAATTTTGGGGTAATTCTAGGAACCACCCAGACTAATCCAAGCTACCCTTACTCATCTTCCCAGAGGTCTCAAAATGGAGCCAATGACACAGCCAGAAAATCAACCTGGACCCAACCTCCCGTCTTGTTCAGAGCTCACAGAATGCTCTTTGCCATTACGCCTGTGTGATTCCCGTGTTTAGCTCTCAGTGATTCTAACACATGTGTAAGACACGTTAGAAGACAAGCCCCTCAAAACTACACCCTCCCTCCAACAGCCAACTCCATCTCTCACCCGGACCTGAGCACCTGGGGATGAAGCCTTCTGTTGCTCACCTGCCTTGCCTGTGCAAAGCCCTGGATTGCCATGGTTCTGAGAAACAACCCAGTTTGCCCACGATTACTGAGATTAAACATATGTGACCTTGAACGAATCTCAAGGGGATTCTGAGTGGAAAAGGCCATAAAAAGGTAGTTCATTCCAGGGATTCCATTTTCATGGACCGTTCAAGAGTTTAAGTTACAGAAGCGAAGAACAAGGGGACATACGGGTCAGTGGTTAAGGTTGCACACTGCTCTTGCAGAATTCCCAAGTGCCTGTAACTCCAGATCCAGGAGGTCCAGCATCCTCTTCTGGCCTCCGAGGGCACCTGCACTCATGTGGCACATTTACAAACACACACACTCGCGAACACACGCACGCAAGGTCACATATGTTTGTTACTTTTAATTGCTGAGTACTATTCCATGTTAGGGTCTATCACACAGCTTGCTAAAGTACCCACCCACCTAAGGACACAAAGGTTGTTCCCAGCTTGGGGTTATCATGAATCAAGCTGTAATAAACACTTCAGTGCAGGTTTCTGTGTGAGCATAAGTTATCACTACTCTGGGAGACATGCCCAAGAGCACAATTGCTACGTTGCCTGCCACTTGCATATTCAGTTTTAGGAGAGTTGACAAACTGCTCATAGTGGCTGTGATATTTGGTGCCCACAAGCAACACCACGTGTCCCAGCCCCTCTGTGCCCTGAGCAGCTCTCGCTGGTTTCTTCCTGTAGCTGCGGTGACGGGTGTATGGAGGTCGCTTCCCGCACCCCCACCCCACGTCCTGTCTTACCCCCTCCCTGACTTCACACACTTTTTTGCATTACAAGAAACAACTTCCCATTTTTCAATATTTGCTTACTTGCCATCTGTGTCCTCCGTGCAATACTGTGGCTTTCCCTATTTTCCAGTTGGGTTGTTTGTTTACTTTCTCATTGACTTTTGAGAATTCTTTAAAATTTCCCAGCACCAATCCTTCACTGGCCATGCAGTTTGTCTTCTTCCTCTTCTTGGGGGCGTTTTCTGGCCAGGCTTCACCGCGCTTCGGGTGTTAGCTCCAAGACTTTTGCACTGAGCCATAGGAAATAACGGTTGGGGGGAATCTTTATCTTTAATTAAATTTTTAGTTGGTGTTTTCCAAATGTGAAGCGTGCATATACCTCGTTATACCTTGTTCATTTTCACCTCCCATTACCAACCCCATCCCTCCTGCTTCATCTGCCTTGACACCTTTCTCCTATCAGATAGTTTCCCCCTCTCTCTCACACACACACACATATGCACACATGCTCACACACAAATACGTGTTTGTGTATGTATTATGCATACATTTATATATATATATATATATTTAAATGTAGAGAAAATGTGGTGGTTTGCCTTTCTATCCTTCCTGTGATTAAGTTTTGTAGGATTTTGATGGCTTTAAATTAATGACCCAGTACTGTTACCCACGATAAGTTAACTTTTTAAATAGTCTTACCTCATTTTCTCTTTCTCACACAGAAACCTCACTTGGAAGCTGTAGCATGAATCTGGGGTCTCTGCAAGGTCCCCCAGTTTGGGCCATCATGAAACGGTGAAATCTGAATGAGGAGGTTGAGCATGGCCTTGAGGGATGAGGTATCTGTGGGCTTCAGCCCTGACATTTAAGTCTCTTTGGAAAAGTTGACTGTGGAGCTGGACCGCCTCTGGCTGGAGTGGGCTAGCCATTACCACCAGCCAGCAGCAGCAGCTTCTTGGACACAGGGTCCAAGACAGTGTCTAATGCCAGGGTGCATGGATGAGGCCACCAGGACAATGGCCTGTCACTCAGCGAGGTGTGGCAGGGACAGCATGGAGCTTGAAACGGCTGCTGGCATCGCCCTCCATCAGGGAGCAGACAGGGAGGCATGCTGCTGCTCAGCTCAGAGCCCTGTTCTCCAGGCTTGGGACCCAGCAGGGAACTGCTGCCCACCCTGATGGCTCTTCTCTCTTCAGTTGTGTCCTCTTGGAGACATCTTCACAGATGCAACTTCCATCATGATTCCAAATCCCATCAAGTTCACAAGCAAGGAGGTCGGGGATCCTTCCCTGGCTAGACACAGGCAGAGGCTGCCATGTGGGACCTGTCTGCATGTCCTGGGCCACCAGCTCTGTGATGAGGAAGCTTGCTGTCCTCAGTGTTTCTTCTGGGTCTCTGCGCCCCTGGCCTCAGGCACTTCCAAAGCCTCTGGCCATCACTGCCAAGACCTGGAGCCTCCCAAGTAGCAGAACCATGCCATCCTTTTCCTGGAAAAGAGCTGAGCTGAGCTGGGTTTCATTTAAGGACAGAGGCCTTTTCTTCTCCTTCTGACTGTGAAATTGTTCCAGCACTTTCCAGTTGTTTTAACTGGAGCCAGCCCTGTCCATGCCCCTAAGCTGCACCCTCAGCCCTGATTGTGGTTTGTTTGTTTGTTTGTTTGTTGTTTATGTTAGACACAATTTCACTAAGTTGTCCAAGCTGCATTTGAACTCACTCCATATCCCAGGCTGCCCTTGAGCTTGCAAGCCTCCTGCCCCAGCCTCCAGAGTAGCTGGAATTTCGAGCATGCTCCTCCGGAAATGGCTATCATTTCTTAAGAAGCAGCCTTTGTCCTCTCAAGAACTTTTGTATCTGTGACAAAAAGCAACCGGATGCCACTGTGAGTTTTCTGCTCCCTATGGCCGTCAGGTCTCTCTTCCAACCCTGCCCTGACTGACAGTGTCATGCTGCAGTGGGTCCAGGTCTCAGGTGAGAGTGCGGCTGCAAGGGCCAGTGTGAGGACGCACCTGGTCATGCTGAGCTGTATGGCTGTAAGATGTGGCTCACACTCTGAACCAGTTGTGAGAGGAGCTGCTGCTTCTTCCTCTTCAGTAGAGGCAACTCCAGAGGAACTTCCTCTGCACTATAACGTCCATAGGCTTCTGGGTCCCACTTGGCAAGCTTCAGCTCTGGAGAGTGAAGACTCTGGGTTTCCAGAAGAATAATGCCAGGAGTCCCAGATGTGGCCATCATTCTGACACTTCAAGCTCCTCCAAAGGCAAACGGGGGCCTCCTGGGCTGGCCAAGGTCACAAGCATTTGCAGGAAGCTTGTTGCTGTTTCGGCACTGGGATCACAGCTCCAGCCAGCCCTCACGATTTTGAAGCAAGCACTCTTAACCGCTGAGCCACGTCACCAGCCCTTGTTATGGTTTTCTTGGCCTCCAGCTGCATGACAAAAACCAGAGATCTGGTCTCGGTGGCACAGGCTGTGATCCCATCTACTACTGAGGTGAAGGCTGGAGGATCCTCAGTTTAAGGACAGTTGGGCCATCAGTGTGAGTGCAAGGCCAGGGTGGACAACTTAATGTAGCCTGTCTTGAAATTAAAAAAAAAAAAAGAGGGGTGGAGCCATAGTTTCTCGGGGATGATTATGAACATGTGCAAGGCCCTGAGTTCAAGCTCCAGCATTCCCAAAATAACCAAATCGACTACTCACAGCACACCACTGGGGTGGATGCTTGCGTGAAGGGTGACAAGCCTCTTCACTTTCTCTCACACCTTTCCCATTGCCTGTGAAGATCTGTTGATTTGCAAAGCCACAAACTTAGCCTCACTGGAGTCCCACTTGCTTCTTCCCCTTTCCTGTCCACACTCTCCCCCTTTGGATGGCGGTGGAACCAGGAAGCAGAAGAAATACTAAAACTCCTGCCACAGCGTTCATGTTTTTAATGTGACAAGAAAACTTGTGCGATTACATGGAACATTCATCTTGTTTCTTCAAAATGTTGGGATTCTTCTATGAATAGCAAACAGCCTCTGAGCAGAGGATCTATCCCCACCCCTGCCTCTCCTCTACCTGCCTCGACTCTGTCTGAGGCCAAAGGTCTTGGTGTTCTTCGTCCACCTGAGGCCACTGCCCCTGCATGTCTGGCTGACCTCACCAGCAGGTGCCAGGTAGGTTCTTTTGGAATGGTGGTATATAGCTCTGTCCTCCAGAGCTGGAACATGCATCCAGAACACCGAGAGTGGAAGATGCATGTGAAGTGCGAGTCTCACAGGAGCCGTGCGACTCAAAACAATGCTGGCTGAGACAAACAAGCCGTACTGCCCTTCAGTCTGCTCCCTCCAGACTTCTCCCTTGCTCTGTCTCCCAACACATCACTGATTCCACCTCCTTGACTATCTAAACGCCATCTGAACCTCAGTGCTTCCGCAGACACCCACCCCTACAAGAAGGCTCTTGTAACATATCCACACACGTGGCCTCTTCTCACAGCTTTATGTGATCCACGTCTCTACTATGTCAGTCTGAACTCCGAAGCTCATTAGCACAGTGATGACAACAATAACAGCGATTGTATTCAAGCCCAGCTTAGGCAGGTATGATGCAGGTAAAACTCTGTCAGTGTGATGTGATGTGATTGGTCACATCCCACCATGTGATTGAAGAAACTGAGGGGCCAAATGGCAGTATTGGTTACTTTTCCCATTGTTCAGATCAAATAAATACCCAACTAGAAGCAACTTTAGGGAGAAAGAATGTATTTTGGCTCACGGTTTAGGAGTGTACAGTCCAGAATGGTGGGGTAGGTAACATGGCAAGTGGGAGTATGAAGCTGCTTGTTCACATCCAGACAGACCAGAGATGAGACAGGGAACGGGACCAGGTTATAAGCCTCAAGACCAGCCCGCTGGAGACCCACTAGGCCACAAAGGTTCCACAGCCTCCCTAAACTGCACCCTGACCCTGGAGACCAAGTATTGAAACCCACGTGTTTGTGGGAACATTTCAAATTCAGACCGCAGCAACAATGAGTTGCTGTGTGGTCGGCTTTGAGGAACAGAAGCACGGCCAACCTCAGCATCCCTTCAGCACTTGGACTTTTTGACATCAACTAGAGAATTACAGCACTGGGTGGTTTGGGTGGGAATGTCCCTGTAAGCTCACATATACTCACGCTCAGTTCCCAGTTAGTGGCACTGTCTGGGGAGGTACGGGAGGCGTGGTCTTACTGGAGGAAGCATGTCACTGAGGGTGAGCTTTAAGAGTTTAGAGCGTGACACTACCTCCATTTCCCTCTCTGCTTCCCACTTGCCCTTGAAGATGTGAGTCCTGAGCTTCCTGCTCCTGCCTGCTGTTTACTGCCACAGTTCCCACCCCGATGGACTCTCACCTCTGTGGAACCTTATGCCCAAGCAGTCTCTTCTTTCTACCAGTTCCCCGGGCCATGACATTTGTCACAGCAACAGAAAGTAGCTAATACAAACACACGCCAAGTGATATAGGGTTCAATCTTAATGAGCCATTCCATGCATCAAATTCCTGTAATATTCAAAATTAATGAAATGCATTGTTTGAGTGAGCCAGGGAGGTAAGCATTCTTGATTTTCTGGGAGTTGCCTCCACTCTACTAAAATGTGCAATTAAAGCCGAGGAGCCTGTCGGATTCGCATGAGGCTGAGCAATGCCCCAAACCCGTTTCTGTATTCACCTCTTCCCTGACTTAGGAGATTCCAATTTAGACCTTTCTACACCATAAATATTAAACACGAACTCCTGAGTTCCATTTGAAAGACTCCTCAAACCCTCATCATTATTCTTCCAAATAACAGTGGACAAGGTTTCATTTGAGCGCATGGAGAATGTGGCCCATCAGACACCACTCAACCAATGCTTTAGGAGAAATGTGTTACTGCCCATTTACTGCAAGGGAAACTTGTCTGGGAAAGAACAAAAAAATAAAACCCTTCCCATGGTGAAGCAACTGCGGATTCTTCCTTTAGAGAAGTTTACCTTAGAGTTCGTATGCTAAAACAAAAATGAAAGTAAAAGACATAGTTGCCCACATGACCCTCAAAATCTCAGCATCAAGTCAGTCTAGGGGTGATGAGATAAGAAAGGAAAAGGCACTGCCACAGGGACTGTGTGTGTGTGTGTGTGTGTGTGTGTGTGTGTGTAAGCCAGCTGACAACACTGGCTGTCTTCCCTCATCATTCTCTACCTTACTGTTTGAGGCAAGGTCTTTCACTGGTCTGGGCTTGCTGATTTGGCTGGACAAGCTAGCTGGTGAGCTCCAGGGATCCCCATGTCTCAGCTTTCCCAGAGCTGGGGTTACAAGAACTGCACCTCTGTACCTGGTTTTTAATGTGCATCCTAGGGATCCAAACTCATGACCTAGTGCTTGCCCAGCAACACACTGTGCCACCTGTGTCATCTCCTGAGCCTCCAAAATTAAAAGTTTGTATGGATTGCTACATGGTAAACTTATAAGCCGTTCCTGGATTGCACTGCCTCCTCACAGGTTTGGAATGCAGAACATAACCCCTGGGACCTGTAGCCAGTCACCTGGTGATTACACCACACAGCAAGGGCCTTCCTGAAAACGGCTGGCCTTCACACAGGGCAGTAACCTGAGCAGGGGCCGCGGTCAGATGAGGCTGGGTGACACGTGGATTACACACACTGCCTCAGGGGGTGAAGGCGCTGTGCTCTGAAGCTACCGCTGAGCCACTTTGCTGTGTCCAGGGACAAGGCAGATGCAGACAGTCAGGCACCAGCCCTGTCATCTGTGCTCCTGCGGTCAGTTGTAGACCGGGGACAGCTTTACATCACATGCCCTCGGCACCTTTGTGTGTCATGAATAGTGTAGCAGCTCCTCTTGGGCTGAGCTTTGGAGTGCCAAGCGCACATCAGTGCCTAGCATAGGGCTGGTGCTGAAACCAGAAACCTGGTTTCACTTTAGCCAGAAAACAATGCATGATGTGGTTTATTTCAGGTTTTCATAGCAGTCACTTTGTGTCTAGCATTGCTTTCTTTGCTCGGAAACATCACTCCCTACAAGAAATGTGACCAGTAGCTCAGATTCATTTCTACACAGCGGGGGTGTAAATATCTGTCATGCACCCAAAAGGGGGCTCCATGGGGTGGGACAGATATCAGGAAGGAATGCCACTGGCTATGTATCTGGTGCCCATGTTCCAGTCCAGCTTCACATTGCAGGAACAGTGTTGACGAACTACACGGCCTCAGTCTTCCACCCCCTGAAGGAGCTGGGGAACCTTCTTCAAGCAGCCACAACAAATGAGAAGATCCCGAGAGCACCGGAAAGGAAGGGAACAGAGCAGAGGTTCCCAGTGGCCCCTTTGCTGTCTGAAACAAAGAAAAATGAAACAAAAAAATGGTGGTCACCGTGTCAGGGAAGACCACCGTAGGGGACAGGCTCACAGGCCACCAACTGCCTCACAAGGAATGGGAGGGCCAGCAGCCAGGAGAAGTTCAGAGATGCCGAAATGGAGAGTCAGGGAATGCTAGGGACCACATGGATTCCAGACAAGGGTGTGAGGCTGGAGAGAAGGCACAAGCTGAGCTTGAAACGAAGCTGGCCAGCTATCCTCCTGCTGTGTGACAAGATGCAAGGACGTAAGGTCACGGTAGATACTGAGGTAACCCTCCATGCACACACTCACAGTGGAACATATAACACACAATAAGGCTGTGTCCACACCTCCCCATTGTACACACATGATCACCCTCACCCACATGAGTTCGCATACTGTTCACTAAAGTACCCAGCCGTACTCATGCACTTGAGTAGATGTGCAGTCACACATCACAGGCACACATGCACACACACCTACTTAAGTATTCACACTGAAAGATACCAGTCATGTGTGTTCACACTCACATTAACATGCTCAAATGTGCACGCACATACTTGAGTGTGACTTCCTGGGGATGGTACATATATCCACAGACACAATAGTAACACACACACACACACACACACACACTGAGACCTCATGTTGCCAAATGTTTGCACCCTGCACATTAGAGGGGAAACTGAATAACTGAATATCAGGAGTGACTGAAATCCAGAAATGTATTTGCTCTGAGGATCAGCATCACAGACATCTGTCATTGCAGGTGCTCACAGGGCCCTCTATTTATTGCTGTCCTCAGAACCTGTCCCGTTAAAGCAGATGGCAAGGCCTCACAAGCACAGCAGCTCTTCTTGGGGGACTGGTGCATGATGTCTAGGGTTCCAAAGAGTCTATCCGGGCTGGTAACCAGTCAGCTCTGCTAGGGGCAAAGTTCTCTTTGCCAAAAAAAAAAAAAAAAAAGCCACCCATCCTCCAGCTCGAGCCCCTCCTCCACGGCAGCCCCAACAGTCTCTGTCCGCCTGCGTGCAGAACATACCCATGAATTATCTATGCGCCTTGGAGGCCTGCTTGACAGGGAACGTGGGAACCTTGCAGAAAGGTTGCAAGCAGTGGGACTCAGCTGCTAATTACCTCTCGCTGTCAGTTAGCGATGGTGTCACATCTGCTAGGGGGGAAGGGGTCTTCCCTGTGAGAAGGGGGGAACCAACCAAACAAACCAGGCTTTGACAACACATATAGGGCAGTGAGATGGGGCAGTGAGTCCAGGTTCTCAGAGTAGAAATAACTGTGAGGACAATGGCTGAAGTTGTCCTGCCAGGGAAATGGGACAGGAGGGCAGGGCTGTCCGGGAAGATGAACTCAGCACCCAGGCTTTGGGCAAGTCATTCTAGCCATCAAGCTTCCCTTTGCTCATATGTGTAAGGTTCTCAGATCTGCCTGGCAACACGGTGGGCCAGGACCTAAGCATACAGGATGGGAGCTGCATGCACACCAAGGATGTTTGACACAGCAGGACTCCTGATAGATGGGAAACTTCCAGGATAGTGCATTCCATATCTTCCACCATGTTTTCCACACACGATATTGTCTGACTCTGATACTCTGAGCTTCAGTCTCCAGCCTGCACTCCGCATTTATATTGAGTTTCTCGCCACGGCTCCTCCTTACTTGGAGTCTGCAACTGCTGCACCAGGAGCTGCTGGGTAGGAACTGCCTGTGACTCTAGCAGCACACAGCCAGCTGGCTCTGTGGCACCTGGCACCTGCCCAGCAATGGTGCTGCAGGCTCACTGTACCCTGCATCGCTGTTTCCTTCCAGCCACGGGCGGAGAGATCCAAAAGATGTCTGCTAGTTTTCACACATCCAAAGCACGCTCTCTAGGCATCCAAAGTCATGCAATTGCAGAGGCCAGGGTTAATCTCCGGCCCCCTCGGGGTGATGAATCCATGCATCTTCCAGTTCTGGAACTAGCAAATTACCCTAGACTCACTCCAAGCTCCTCTCTCCAAACCCAGCACAGAGATTTTTTTTTCTTTTCTCTTGGAACTTTTGTTTTTCTCACATCCTTTCTTTTTTCTCCCCACGGATTTTAGCAAACTCTGAGAATGGTGTTCTAGAAATGACATTTGAGTTGTAAGAAAATATTTGAAGGACTTAATGAAAGGAAAAAGATGGGCTTGCAATTTTCTACTGCATGCGTAGCATAAGGGGAGTTTATGGATGTCCCCACACACATGCCCAGAACAACTCTCCAGGAAGGGAACTGCCCCATGGCCCTCAACCTAACATCCTTCAGGGATAAAAAGGAGAAGGTGACAGGAGGAGGGGAAATGCCTTGGTGGAAATGAGAGCTGTTCTGCTGCTCAGTTTGTTGACCATGCTTATTGCCTAGAAGCTGCCCGGCATAGATTGCAGCGTTCCTGCTGCAAACAAAGACAGGCTCATGAGGAATGGGCGTGTTGAGCCGTGCAGGCCAGAGAGCATGCAGCTCTCAAAGCGTCACTTTGTATGCCATAAGTATTTACCACTCATATTCACCAAGTGAACTAAAAGTATGGAATTTCAGAAGGCCAGGTGTGTTAGCTTATACACTAGAATGCCTGTAGTCCCAGCCCTGGGGCAGCTGAAGCAGAATGATCCCAGGTCCAAGGTCAGCCTGGGTGGCAACGTGAGACACTGTAATAGGCTGGGAAGATAGCTCAAGTCTGCAGAGTATCTGCCTCGAAAGCTGGAGAAGTTGCCTTTGGTTCTAGAAACGAATTTTTTGTTGTTTGTTTGTTTGTTTGTTTGTTTGTTTGTTTGTTGTTGCTTAAGATGGTGGCTTTGCGTGCTCATAATCTCAGAACTGGATATGAGAGGGGATCAAACCTACTGTATCAAAATGAGTGACACATCCCCTCTCCTTATAGATGATGTGCACACTGCATTCAGACCTCTTCGGGAAGGCTGCCTTTCCTCTCTCCACAGAGCCGCTGGGGTTTTCCTCCTTTGCCGTTTGCTGGGGGAGTCCAGGCTGGTGAGAGACACTGTCTTGGATATACGAGTGGATGGTTCCTGAAGAACAACACACAAACACACACACACACACACACACACACACACACACACACACTTGAGGTTGGGAGGTATATAGCTCAGTAGTACAGATTGTTCAGCATTCATGAGACCCTGGGTTTGAGCCTGTAGCACCGTAAGTGAAAGAATGGGAATGGAGTGGGGGGGGCGGGGAGAGAGAGAGAGACCCTAGGCTGCCCTCTGAGGCCAGCAGGCTATCTTCACCCAGACCTGAGCAGGGTCTGGGAAGGTGAGCCCTGATGGTATGAGCCATCTGTTGCCACAGAAGTGAGTTTGATTTTTTTCAGGGCCTCTTCAGATACCAGTTCAGAAGCTTGGAACAGACCCTGCCTTCTCCAGGAGAGGCTTAGAATCTGAAGCTATAGGAATACAGACAAATACATCCCCGGGAGACCAGAACTTGCATGGCTCTGAAAGGCTGCCGTGTATGACATGCACAGAGCACCCCTAGAGAATTTATTTAAACCAGAAACACTCCCCTCTCCTGAAAACCTCATTTTTACCCCACTCTGGAAGTGTAGAAGATAAAGCCATTTTCACAGACGCACCAGATCAAGATGAAGAACAAATGTAACAAGACGACGGATTGTCCCAGGGGACGCCTTGTTTGAGTCTATTTCCATTTTAATGTCATCTTAAAGATCTTTATCAAAATTAGGGACACATCCCCTCTCCTTACACACATGTGCACTGTGTGCAAATCTCTTCAGGAAGGCTGTCTCTCCTCTCTCCACAGAGCCGCCGATGGCTTGTCTCATTTGCCATCTGATCACAGCTCAGCTTCCTCCCTGTCACAGCTCTGCTCTGCTTGAAGGAGCATCTTCTAGAAAATTCCACAGCAGAGCTCTTCTGCAGCCCCCACCCCCCCGCCCCAACCTGCCTTTTTTGATCCATCCTTTGTTTCCTTGAAGAACAAGAACACATGTGGCTCTGCAGTTCACACCTGAGATGTTTACCTCAAGGCCTTTGGATGGATCTGGCAGAGATCAAAAGTAATTACTTTCAATGCCTTCTTTGCCACCGAATAAATATTTTACCACCGTGAGACTGGGATGTTGGTTTTTCTCCCCTTTGCAAATTTCTTTTTTTCTTTTTTTAATTAGTTGATATGCACATACTAGCTGGGTGTTTTCTTTCTTTCTCCATGACTCTGGTCTCCTTCGTATCAGCTTACAGAATTAAAGACCCTTGAAACCAATCTAAAGCACTTTCCCACAGAATATTAAAGAAGCAGTGGCATAGGACATTGGGTGCCCGGTACCACAAGGCCACACATCTATTCCATCTATTCCGTTCTCATCTGAGATCCAAACATGGAGAGCCTGCCTGCCCACCCGAGGCGCTGTGAAACAGTGTTTGTTCTTGGTACTTGGTTATTAGCTAAGTTGGAAACTTTTGAGATCTAAGACCAAGTTTTGGAGCTCATCGTTAGAAAGCCTCTCAGACTCCCTGAGCCTGAGCATCTGCCACTTGCCTGCCTGCCTGATGACAGGGGCCTTCTCAGTGGTAGCAACACGTCTGCAGAAACCTCACTTCAGATAAACAAGCCGGGGCAGCTGACTTGGAACTGACAATAATTTTCTACCCAGCTGGCAGAGGACAGAAGTTTAAGGAAGAGAACCTGAGAGGGGGGTCGGCTGTGGGTCTGCACGGCTCAGGAAGCTGGGGGCAGACAAGCCTGCTGGGCACACTTGCAGCCCAGATGCCAGTCAGCTTCCTTTCCCTTTTCTAGCAGCAGCTCCATGAGCATGGGAGCCACACCCATGCTCCCCTGACCACCAGTGCATCTTAGCCCAGGCCCTCTGCTCCTCTATCCTACCCACAAGGGTCAGGCTTGTGGCTCAAACAAGCTGGAGAGAATACATGGGGTGAAGCCAGCTTGAATCCAGTTGAGACTGAATCAGTTCTGTTGTACTACCTCCTTGCAGTCCCTGGCATTCCTGCTAACTCCGTAAACCAGCTGCCCAGCCGACGTTAGACACATGCCTTTGCTTCTTAAAGCAACATGGCAGGACTCAGGGCCCAGCAAGGTCCCCAGGAAGTAGGGACAGAGAGACAGACTCCTACTGGCCAGCCACCCATCACCCACCCACTTGCTTGTTTAAACAGGCACATTGCTGAGACTCCCCTGCAGCTTTCACACTCAGAGAGACTTCAGGACAGAATTTTCCTCAGCCCTCATGGTGCCCCTAGGCAGTCTGAATGGGTCCTCTTCTTAAAGTTAAGAATCTGACAGCCAGCTCCTATCAGGGGATTATAACCAAGGGCTGAGCAACTACAAGGGCTCTTTCTTCTTGCTCCATGAGCCCCCTCTACACTCCAGAGCAATCTTAGCCTTTGAAGCAGGTTCAGAGCTGGGAGTGCTGGTGCAAGGCTGGGAACCTGAGAAATGGGGAGGCTGAGGCACGAGGCTAGATCCGGAATTCAAAGCAAACCCAGAATATACATCATGGCTCTGTCTTAGATAGATAGGTAGGTAGGTAGATAGATAGATAGATAGATAGATAGATAGATAGATAGATAGATAGATAGATAGATAGATAGGAGATTAAATGAGTCAGGCAGGCCAGGGTTTCAATTAGTGCCCCCTTGAAATAAATAAGTCTTCTTTCCAGCCATAAAATCATATTTAGAATTTCAAATCATAAGACAGAGGGGATTGAAGAGGGTAGACCACAGCTGCAAAGGAATTCCCCCAACTCCTCAGAGCTAATTGCTCTGATGCCACAGAGCTCAGCCCTCTGAGCTTTCTCATTAATTCAAACTCCACTGTATGTCTTGACCTCAGCCATCTCCTATGCAAGGTCTGGGAAGAGGACAGGGTGGGGGATGGGATGTCGAGGTGGATTCCTGGCAAGCTCGTTGAGGCCACTCACTATATTTATCCTGGTGTCAGCTCAGATATTCAGGTTCAAGCTCCTATCTGATTTACCTTCTTAGCTGAGAACTGATAGTTCCCTTCACGCTGAGAAATTGCAATGTGGGTGTAACTGTGCCGTCCTCAGGAGTGCTCTTAGCCCTGGGTGGAAGAATGCCTGGGGAAGACTTTGGCCCATCTCCCGGGGTGGCTGGGAACTCGGAATCCCAAGACTAACATAGGGTCTGAAAACCATGCAAGAAAAGCTCTGAGGAGGTTCCCCTTTGTACACTGATGTCCTTCAAGTATAACCACAATGCTTTTCCATTCCTGATGCCCACACAGGGAGAGCACAAAATGGTCATTCTCTGAGAGGTTGTGGTTTATACACATGCTAGTTTCATTTCTGCAATGTGTAAGGTCTTCAGAGGGAAGAGTCATGGAATATTCCACACTTCATCCACACTGTGCCTGGAGGGACAATGAGAGCACCCAGCTATATACTCTGGGGTCGTAAAGCCTGAGGCTTCTGGAAGGCCACGTCCCATAATGCACTGGGCTTCTCTTTTACCTCAGAAGACAAGCTTTCTGTTTCAAAATGAAGCTTCTAGTTTGCATCTCTTTCAATAGGAGGCTGAACCAAGTCCTTGAGGCTCGTTTTCCTCTTTCCAAAAATCTGGACCCAGATTCTGCATCTCTTATCTCCAAAAACCATATGGTGCTTTTGCTGAGCTGGCCTGTTGCCACATGCCACCATCAGGCCAAGGTTGGAAGCTGGCAGGACTCTCCTCTCTACCCCAGCCAGGGTTTGTGTGTAGAGCAGATCCGGCAAAGACACACTCCTGAGATAAAAGCTTAAGACATGGGGCTGCTGCTGTGCAGTGCTGAGGCTTCTCTTGGTGAGACAGCAGGTCAACTGGATTCCTAAACACTGTGGACATGATTGTTCTCTGCCGTGGGACCATCTACCCATGGTTGTCATGGTAACAGAATTCGCTCAATGACAGCAGCTTCCTCCCAGCAGGTGACAAACAGCATGTGTCTGGTTGCCACCAGCTTGGCCCCCAAGGAAATTTATGAGCTGAAGCTTAGTTAGTGCCCACACGACTGTCGCATGACTATCACAGAGGTCAACTGAGTTGGTTGCATAATTTCTGAAGAAAGAGATCATTTCCATGTATCAGGAGAGGATGTTCGTCAGGGTCTGCATCCCAGACTCACACCCCAGCCCACTGTCAGTAACACAGAACATCCCTAAGGGCTCAGCAGGGGAAAGTGCTAGGCATTTCTGAGTTCTAGGAGAACCTGACACAAAGTAGAACCCTTAAGGGGTGGCCATACTTCTTTCTCTCCCATCTCTGAATGCACCATCAGCTGTCCAGCCAGAAGTAACAGCTTTATGTGAGGCTGTGCCACAGACTCTCACGGTGATAACATTTGGAGCCTTTTACTGGGACATAAACTGTAAGCTAAAATGTCACCAGATTTTATTAGACAATCTAAACTTAATTGCAAAGAAGTTGACGTACTCATAAAAGATGATGTAAGACCACCATCTAAGCAGCGTCCAGGGACCAAGCAGGGGCATGAGGCAGGGACTAAGTGACAGTTTGTCCTCTACGTCAGAAAGCATTGAGGGAGTTCTGAAGCACAAAGGGGGAAGAATTATGTTGGCAGGAAGCAGCGTTATTACTTAATAATAATAACACAAGGAGCCAAAGGTTAAAAGAGGTCAGCACAAACCATGTTCCAAGGCCGTTTTCTCTGGAATAAAATTTTCATAAAGAGGCCTAAGTCTCTTTTTTATGGCAGGGAGAACATCACTGGGAAATTAATGACGGATCCAAATGATAAATCTGCCTTCGAGAAGATGGGCTGGTTTGCTGGAAATATGCTTATGTGCCTCTACGGCTGTAATGAGAGGAGACAAGGATAAACCAAAGGGTGATATTTCAGCCAGGCTACTTGCCCCATGGACACATTCAAAGGGCCCTTATTCCAGCCAGGCTTCCTGCCCCAAGGGCACAGCCAGAGGGTCCTGCCCTGTTGCTTGCTTTCATTACGTCTCTCTCAAACAAAATATATTCTATTTCTGTGTGTGCAAGGACTGGTCACTTGCTTTTTAAAAAGATTAATTATGATTAATATTGGGGTGAGCCAATACTGTTAGTTAGAATCTTATATCTTTACCACATGTTTCAGAAATAGACAAAACTGTGAAAATGGGCAGAACGCTCAGTTTCCCAAACTGGGGGAAATCTTAATTACTAACTGATCAGTTTTCAAAGTTGTTGCATGAGTTTTCTCCAGATATAGTCACAGGGCCTGAGATGTGACTCAGTGGGCTGAGTGATCACTGAGTGTGCGCACAGCACTGGGGTCTTATCCCCACTGCCACACAAACCAGGGGAGGCCATGGAGGTAGGAGGATCAGAAGGTCAGGGGCATCCTTGATTCAGAAGGATTTTGAATCCATATCTGGCTGCATGAAAACCTGGAGGACTGGAAGGGAAGGAAAGAGAGAGACAGACAGATAGACACACACACACACACACACACCACACAGAGATTACCACAGATGACTATGGGGCAGGGTGGTTCTACAACAGAAATCATCCCCCACAAATTTCTGGTGGGACCATGCATCACTGTGAGGTGCTGCAAAAAGGCCCCAGCCATAGAAGGGTCACTATGCCAAGGTCAGCCCCAGCCAACCACAGGCTCTTCACCAACTCTCCCCACTAAGAATCTCTCTCCGAACATGGCCACATTTGGAGGGACGCTAGCCAACGCAGCTGAGACACAGGAGAGCAGCGGCATGCAACATCACACAGCCCTCCCAGGACAGTCAGAGACTTGTGCACTGAGGGAGTCACTGCCGATCACCAGGGCTTCTCACTCAGGAGTGAGAATTGCACCTTCGAGGCCTTAAGGGAGGTGTCCCCCATCTTTCTACACTCAGGATGACAGAGAGTTGCAAATGCAGAGACACCCTAGCCAAGCAACTCACTGCTCCTTGGGACATCCATCTCGCCAAGGTACCTGTACTTTGGGGCACATGGTAATTGTGCTGTAAGTCTCAGTACCCTGGGTGCCATGGAGGCACCTGGGGCAAAAGATCTCTCAGTGGAAGGAGATAATGCCACGTAAGGACCCAGTGGCCCAGGCCCTGGCCAAGGCCCACTCTCTCTCTCTCCCTTTCACACTTTGGATCCTCTAGAGCAGTTTGACCTTGATGCTGGTATCCACCTTAGCCTTCTAGAGGGCAGCCATATGTCCCCTTGACTCCCATGGCTGTGGAAAACAGTGACCTTGTGAGCCACCACTGAGTTTACCAACCCCTGCACCTCTGCCTCCACTGGCCCAGCCCTGACTCTCTATGTTGCTTCTCTTATCTCTCTGTCCCTACGTATCACTGAAGATTGAGGGATGGAAGGATTGTCCTTGGCCTTTCACTTGCCATACACAGCCCCCAAACTGATCACGCCCCCTCATACCATGCTCCTGTGAGCAAAACACCAGGATGTAGATTCCTGCTCCATTCTCTTTTCCAGAACCCCAGGTGACCACGGCAAGTGGACACACTTCCATGTGCTATATGCAGCTTTCACATCCCACACTACCCCTTACAAGGTTCAACACATTTTGCTACAACCTCTGTTGACCTCATCCCCAGCCTCAATAGGCAGGTGCAGTCCTCCTGCTAACTCAGAGCCTGGTGCCCAGTGTGGCTTCAAGTGGCTACTGCTGGTAACTCACTTGTGAGTATCTACTGTGTGCCAAGCACTGTAGCAGTGGACGGTAGTCAAAACATGACCTCCTTTGGCTCCCCAGGCACTAGAGGAATAGGACGTGTGTCAAGGGTGATGGACAGCAAAGCCAGTGAGAGCATGAAAGAGCTAGGTCCTGTTTGGACACCATGGTGAGAGCTGAGCTGATGCCGGGCACTGGAAGAGGGTACACTATGAGATCACCAAAAGCCAGACCCTCTGTGCAAAGGAAGAGGGCATCTGGATCTGGTGCAGCCAGAGCATTGAGCAGTGGCAGGAACAAGAACAGAAGTGGATCAAGTCAGCAAAAGGAAGGGGAGCCCAGATCCCATAGTGTCACTTGGGTGGCAGTGCTTGAGATCCACCTGTCTGCAAGGAAGTCACATCACCTCAACCAAGTGAATGTAAAGGTAGAAGCAATGGGAAGGCTGATGCAGCCAACCAGCATCTGCCGCCCTCTCACAAGCTCCCAGGCCTCTGGGATTACAGCAAGCTCAAGTGCGGATTCAGCCAAGAGCCCTTCCTCCTCACCCCCCCCGCCCCCCCCACCAGCTTCGCCCTCAGAGAAGGCTCGGCCCCAAACTCCACAGCAACTTGTTCTGCGACTTGTCCGTGAAGTGCTTGCTTTGCGCTTGTGAGGATCCAAGTCTGATCCCAAGATTCGATGTAGGAGATCAGGTATTGTGGCATCCCCTTCCAATACCAACCCTGAGGAGCAGGGCCAGGCTTAACTTCAACCTAGCTGAACTGGCCAGCTCCAGGCCACTGAGAGACCCTATCTCCAAACACAAGGTAGACCCTAGGTTTCCCTCTGCTATACACACACACACACACACAGAGAGAGAGAGAGAGAGAGAGAGAGAGAGAGAGAGAGAGAGAGAGAGAGAGAGAGAGAGAGAGAGAGATTCTTCCAGAAACAGATTGAGAAAAGTCCAATACTCTCCTCTACCCAGGATTCTATGCAATAAATTGCTGTTATAAAAGGTCTGTTTCCAGGCAGGTAAGGGTTCTGATCTCTGTGTCTTCCTGGCATAAATTAGTGACTTCTGTGAACAGGGTTTATTTACTTAGCAAATAAATTGGGTTAGATCCCAGTAAATCTCGTCATTGGGTATGCATGATATTTATGCACTTAATAGCTTCATTAAGGCTGGTCCGGGAGTATATTGCTGTAGATCACTGGGCAATAAATTTAGAGAACTCTCCTTAACGTTCATATAATTTGGCCGTAGTTTTAATTAAGTGTTTCAACTAATGATTCCCATTTACGTTTAATAAAATTTATTGTGTAAAAATAAGTTATCAAATCCCAATTTATGCACGTTCTACTGACTAATGTGCCCTGCCCTGCCAAGCAGAGCCAGCTTGTGTCAATGGGTGGCGATTTGTGCATAGTTCTTTCCAGGAGATCAGAAAATCCCTGGTCAGAGGCAGTTGAGAGGGTGGCCTTCCCTGAATGACTTTAACATCTTTCACTTTAAGGAGGCAAAATCACATGTAGAAATTCCCCAGGAGCTGCCCAGGAGCTGTAGAGAACAGCTGTTGCAAATAGGGGCTGGTTTTAGAAGTGGTTCCACATGGTGGGTGTGTCTGAATGCCCCAGAACCTGTCTTGAACAGTTGTCTGATCCTGACTCACTCTCTTAACTTGTGTATCCTGGTGCTATGACTGCACCCGGAACTTGGGTGAAGTGTTTTGTACTTCCCTTGCTGTTTCTAGAAACTTTGTTCTCCACAGGCCCCATCCAAGCCAATTTCTCCCTGATCCCTAAATATGCAGCTCTCTATGGGCCTGTGGTATCCTGTCCACCTACCCCACCTCAGGACATGATTTTTCAGGTCTCATGTTGTACACTCAGAGGAGGGTCACGGCCCAGTGCCCACTCCCAATCCTTTGGATTGCCAAGCATACCTGAGGCCATGCCATTTCCCCAAGGTGGTCTACATTCAGTGAAGGACTCATTGAGGGGAGCAAACACTAGCCCATGAGCTAAGCTTAGAACTCTGAAGATCCATGTTAGCTTCAGAGCACAAAGGAGGTCCAGGGGAGCTTTCCCACAGCTGGGATTTTTAACCCATCTATGGGGTTCCAGATCCCTGGAGGTGCAATTATGAAGAATCACCCTCCTTGCAGGTTACTCAGGGTCCCTAGTGTCTCCCGGGACCTGAGCAAGAGGTCTGCACTCTTAAAAGCACACCCAGGGAGGGTTACCGCCACACTTACTATGAAATTGTAAATGCCACAAGCCATCCTCAGAACCCGCCAATGCTGCAGAGGATGGACACCGTTTGCATAGATCTTAGTCTGTTTCTGAAACAGAGAACTTACACGTAACTCCTGAAAGCCAAAAGCGGGACTTTTCTGAAGAAGAGAAGGAAGAACGCTCATTAGAAACATTCAGATGCGGCACATCTGCCTTGCTCCTGTCATTTGTAGAAAGAACATGGGTGATGGACAGATGGCAGGTCCCCGGGACCAAGCTGTGAGTGCTTAAAGATTGTTCAGAGGCTTGACCTAAACTTGGTATTTTCTCACTGGAACTGTTTGGGAAGCTGCTGGCAGCTAAGTAACTAACAAAGCCAGGCCTGTCAGAGCAATTTCCCATTCTTGTGGCTGAGTTGTCTCTCCCTTCACATGGTCTCTTTCTACTGCCAGCACAATGAAGTAAGAACATGCATGAACATCGCCGTGAAGCAATGCACACACACCATGTCTAGTAAGCCTGGGCTGGGTGAGCACACACGTGAGGACTTCCTAGCCCAAACCCACACTTCACAGCAAGACCAGGAATGGAGAGCCTGGCCTCAGTGATGACAATGAAGTGAGCAGAATGAAGTGGCCGTGTCTATAGCCATGACTGAGACACTGCAGTGGGGTGGAGGGTGAGGAGGGCCTCGGGGTAGTGTGAGATGCCTATGCTCCATAAGCAGCCTCAGTGAACTCACCAGGTCACCAGTCTGGGCGTGCGTGGAATTCTTTCTTAGCTCTGTCAGAGTCTGTTCTATCCCAATACACACTCCTTTACCTCCCCAGGAAAAGCCACACAACACCCTTCCTGGCACAGTGGCACCTTCTAAGTGCTGTGCCTGGCTCTCAGGGAATGAGTGGGTAGGTGTTGGCTAACTCTTGCTGTCCCAGATCACATCAAGTGTCAGACAAGTATGCTCATCACTCACTGAGCCCTAACTCCAACTTCTGGGATTCGGAGACCTCAGACATGGGCATGGATGCCATTCAGCCAGGCCCCCACATCTAGTCTGCCTGCCCTTGCGGTCTCTGATCTGAATCTTCTCTTCTTGGAGATCTTGGCTTCCCCATCATCAGCAGCCAGGGTATATAAAGTAAAGCTGGAGTATGTGTGCCAAGAAGAGAGGAAGAGGCTAGCTAGCCCTGGGGATGACTGGTCAATATCAGCACTCCAACCCTCAAGCTTCTCAAACACCCACCCGGCAGGAGCAGGAGGAGACCGTTTATTCTCTGAAGCACCAGAAGACGGCCAGTCTTAACTGAGTGCAGCTGCACATCTGTCCACACCTTGTTCTCTCACCCAGGTCAAGTGCTGCCTGTGCCTCTCTGCCCGCACATGCCAGGGCTGCACACAGTGAGGAAAGAGGCTGGAAGAGAGGCTGACAGAGTGTCTGCCTCCCTCTTCCAGTGCTCGCAATAGGAAGAACCCAGGAAAAGTAACAAAAGGTGATTGGGGTGGGAAGAGATTGTGAGAAGCTGGAAGGGCCGAGTCTTCAGATTTCACTGCTCTGATCAAGATGGCAGCACCGAACATGGTAAGGAGAACCAGCATGTCACCTGCATGTGTGAGTATGTGTGTGTTATGGGTGTCTACTAGTATGTCTAAGTATGTATGTCTAAGTATATGTGTATATATATGTATATCTTTGTGTCTATGAGTATGTCTGAGTGTGTGTGTATCTGTGTGTCTCTGTGTGTGGTGTGTCTGTTTCTACATATGTGTGTCTACTAGCATGTCTAAGTATGTATGTGTCTGTATATGTGTATATATATATGTGCATGTCTTTGTGTCTATGGTATGTCTGAGTGTGTATGTATCTGCATGTGTGTGTGTCTATAAGTATCTCTGTGTGTGTTGTGTGTGTGTATAAAGGAAGAAAACTTGGAGGTGGCTCAAGCACTAAAAAGTTCTGCTTTTGCAGAGGACCTGGGTACAATTCTTAGGACATATTTCAGATACTACAAACCCATCTGTTACTCCAGCTTCGAGGGCCCCTTGGCTGGTGTCCTTGGCCACCAAAGGACACACACATGCGCGCGCGCGCACACACACACACACACACACACACACACACACACACACACGCTAAAAATAAGATAAAATTTTTAAAAGAGAAAACTCTGATTTTGGGACTCCATCATTCTTGTTTCCTCCTGCTACAGCAAATAATCACCACCTCACTCTTCCTGTCCACCTCTCCGCCAGCAAGCTCCCGACATCTTCTGGGGCCCCATGCTTCCTCACAGCAACTTCCTGGAGCCACATGCTTCCTTGCAACCCCTGATGCTCTCTGAGCAGCATCATGGGATATGCTGTCTTACACGGCTGCTGCACCACTCACACTTGCTGTGGTCTACATGCTGTGTCCTGCAGCTGTTCCGTGATCTGGCCTCTTAACCTAGTTCCTTTGAGGAAAAAACACACACGCTGTCTGTCCAGGATCCGTTTCTTGGGGGACAGATAGTAGGTGTAGATGATCAGTCCTATGATTCAAACTCCCCTGCTCCTGTGTACATATAGACACGTGCTCCTACTGTGTATATAGACAGCTGGGTGTGCCCAGAAGCCCACGCCTCCATGTTCTTGGTTATAAACGTGGGACTAGAGATGTAATTTGGTGATGAAACCTTTGCCCAGCATACATGAGTCTCAGACATGGGGAAACTTCAGCACCGCCATTAGCACCTCCACGAAGCACAGGACTGGCCCTAGGACTCAAGCTTCCACTTGAGAGCCCTGTTCGGGATCACACCAATAGCCTTTGTGCCCATTCTTGGACATGGATATTGCATTTGTCTCTGGTTCCTTGTCCCTACCCCTGCTATCAGTGCTCCACAAAAACCATGGCTAATTCCCAGAGTTTGCTCTCAAAGAAATTTTATTTGGATTTACAAGAAGCCAGTACAAGTCCTTTGATCTTGACAAGGCACAAACCACCTCATCCCACCGTTTAGGAAACAATCTCAGACTAATTTCGACAACCTGTGAACATTTGTAAACTTCTTCAGGAGTGAAAGCTGTGGTGCCGTCTCCTGACATAGGAGCTTCTGTGAGCTGGGCTGCTATGCCATGTCCCCTGGGAGAATTCAGAGGCCTTGGATCTTCTAAGGAGCTCCGCCTTCTGCTGAGATACAGAATTAACTACAAGGTCCTTCCAGTCCTCATGAGTTAAATTTAACTAAGCAGGTGAAAAGCCACAGTAGTGGCATTGTTCCCTGTGGGAGGCCCCGTTTGACAGGTGCGTGCTGGACGGCTGGGGCCAGGCTGGGACTTGCTTCCTCCCTGCTCTTCCAACCTTTGTGTTTCTTCAGCCTGTCTTGCCCATGACTGTGTAGCTAAGTGATAACAGAGTAATGATTAAAATGAACTGGGCCCTTACTCAACTCCCCCATTAGGGAAAATTACCCCCAAATTCTAGCTGTTTGCATAGCACCTAGGCAAATTCCAGAGCTGAGAAGCCTTACTTCCTGGGAACTAGAGATGCCCAACCCTAGACTCCAAAGAAGGCATGCAGCACCTGGGCCACACAAAGACAGGCCCAGGGTTCCCCAAGGCCCGGCTCACATTTTAATGCCCTTCCAACTATTTGCCATTGTTAATTCAAGTGTATGCACAGAAAGCAGGTAGGAATATTCTTAAGTCAACCAGCACTTAATCCTTAGCTAAGCCCTGGTCAACTAACTATATCCCTTCTTTATTAAAAGAAAAACAGAAAAGGAAAACGGGCTTTGCATCCTTTGTGAAAAGCAAATTGCTGACACAACGCTCCCAGGGACACACGTCTCTGGACTGTCAGGGTAGACTGGCTCTACCCCGACAGTCCAGTGACAAAAGGCTCACTTGATGCCCTTTGCTGTGTGAATCCTGCCTTGTTTCCACCAGAGACCTGTCTGTGATGTTTGGGTGAGTTGGTTCCTTTCCCTGCTCATGAGAAACTCTTCATTCTGCCTGTAAGAAATGTCATAAAGGAGGCCTTGGACTGGCTGTCTGGCTTTGCTCAGCGGATAAAGCCATGGTCACACAAATGGGGAAAACAGAGTTCAGATCCCCAGGACCCATGTGAATGTCAGGTGGTGTGGTGGCCAGCCTATAATTCCAACCTCAGAAGGCACAGCAAGCTCCCTAGGGAGACAGCCACATCAGTAAGCTCTGGGTTTAATTGAGATGTCCTGCTTCAGTGAATAAGGGGGGAGATAGGGGAAGAATCGGGGTGTTAATGTTGGGCCTTCACATATACCCGCACATACACGTATACCCATACACATGTGAATATGCACACACAGTAACCAAAAAATGAACCCTGTGCCCAGATATTTCTCTAAAAGGGGAACAAAGACAAGTTTTAGACTTAATTTTTTTGTTTTGTTTTATAAATTTATTTTTTATAATTTATTCATTTTATATCCCAATGGTAGCCTCCTCCCTCCTCTCCTACCAGTCCCATCCTCCCTCCCTCTTACCCCCTATTCTGTATCGTATCTGTAGACTTAAATTTTTAACACTGTGCAGAGGGCATGGGAATCGCAGGTGGCCCATACTTGGGCAGGTGTGGCAAGTGAGAAAGGAGGGTCATATATATATGTGTGTGTGTGTGTGTATGTATGTATGTATGTATGTATGAATATTGGTCTGCTTCTTGGGCATTGGTTTACTTCCTTGTCATAAGGCTCCTCCCATCAGAACTTCCTGGGACTTGAGGAATTTTTCAACTCCAGAGAAATTTCCTACATAACCATCACACGGCCTGAAGAGCAGGAAGCCAAGGGAACCATATCTACAAATATAATGAGAAGTGGCATATCATTTTCCTCAAAAACGTTTGACCTCAACAGTAGAAAAACTAAAGAAATGAACCTTCAAAGAGACATGTGACCGAGTGATCAAGGCCAGTCAGGAGGCTGTCGCTATGCTCTTCCAGCCCTGCCACAGCCCAGAAAAAGGCTAAGCAGGGAGACAGCTACGGGGTCCAAGTCGGCAGGATGGGTGTGGGGAGGGGAGAGAGTGTTCATGCCAATGGAGATTTCTTGTATGGCCCATCACGGTGCTTTTGTTCCAGCCTCCAGATTTAGAACCTGACGGGGTCTCCGGCCAACTCTGAACTGCTAGCCATGGTGATGACCTAACATTGGCATCAAACCCATCACTGGCAACAAACCCACCACTCTGGTAGAGACAGCATGTGAGTGGGGCAAGGGTGACCAGCGCCATTCTGCAGTTTCCAACCCTAGGGCTGCCCTAAAACAATTTTTAAAGTAGATGAGGAATGATGGATAGTGTCGCTCACACGGTCCACAATGGCACCCACTGCCCAGAGCAGATGTCTTACAAGGCCATCAGAGTCTGGGGGTGAGCAGAAAGGGGACCTCGCTGGCATCTACATATACCTGTGTGGCACCCACACGTGACTCACATGAAGGGAACCGAAGCAGGCAGCTAACAATGCTGGCCTCCTGTCTCTTCCGCCTCTAGAGGTCAAGCTGCCACAGTAAGCTGCTTTATGACACAGCTTTGTGGTTGCTGGTCATTAACAAATACTACAGCAGTCAGTCACGGCTCTTAAGCTGGGTAACAAGAATCAAGGGGACACACAGAGGTCTATTAGGGGTGCCACGGTCTGCTCTTCCCTCACAACCCCTCCCAGGTGAGCAGAGCGGGTGTCCGCCGCTCATTTCTGATGGTATCTCAGTGGTGACAGGTGAATGATTGTCCTCTAACATCTTAGCTGAGGCTAGCAGTCCTTGTGCTCAGATACCTCTGCCTGGCGTTCACACACAGCCGCCCCTTGTGGCCGAGCCTCAGTGCTGGAGCTGAGAATGAACAAAATCTCGGGCTTAACAAGTTGGAGGAACCTTGGGGCTCTCTGGAGCATGTTGCATGCTGCTGTGGGCATCTTAGTGACTCACAGAGAGCCCTGCATGGGGTGAAGCGTGGGGATGCGCCCTGCCAGGTGGCTTCTCGCAGGTGACAGTGTAGGACATTTGATTGGTGGCTCTTGCTGGCTTCCTTTGTTATTCCCTTCAGGTTGCTCTTGACAGGCGGCTTGGCGAGCATGAGTCGGGGCTGCACATCCTCTTACAAATGGAATATTAAGTAGACATTTTACAGCTAGGCTGCCAGGCTGCGGGACAGCTGAGTGAGAAGAACAATGGCTGATGGGTGAATTCTCTCTCCAGGTTTGATCTACTAAACTTGCCCAGCAGAGTAGTGAAGGCAAGATGGGCTCAAGACACTTTGATGGGTTCAGTGTTCCAGCATTAGTGAATCTGTTGGTCTCTGCAACCTGTGGGCTGGTCTCTGTGTGGAACAGGGTTTGGTGTAGGCTTGGGGGCCCACAGGAATGAGGCATACTTGTGTGGCTACGACATGGACTAAGCCTTTGCTTCTCTGCTGCTGCTCTGTGGTCCACAGGCTGGGTGGACTCCCCAGACAGAGCCAGTCAAGGGCATCTCACCCAGGGAGACATCTCTGCAGCTGCTATTATAACTTAGTTTCTGCTTCAGCCACCCTTGCCTTTACCTGCAGTTCCTGTTGACACAGGACTCCTGGCATAGCAGTTTGCAAAGACCTTGGTGCGATACTGTTGGCTTGTGCCCCTGTTAATTAGAGTGGTGATTTGCTCAGAGCCCCAAAGCTCATGTGGGCCACAGGTGCCTGTCTCTCTGACTCCCCAGCTGAGTCCAGAGCCTGAGAGATTTGTATGTAAGTAAGTACTTGGGACTCTGAGCTTCAGATAAAAAAGGCTCAACTCAAATGGGTTTCAGAAAAGAGAATGAGAGAGAGGGATCCATGGGCCTCCGTTGATGAGAGGTGCAGTCCTGGCCAGATCCAGGTTCAGGCTAGGTTCCTGGGGTATGACTGCCCTTCCTGAGTCCCTCAGTCACACAGTCCTTGATGGCATCGACCTCAGGATCTCTCGTCTCAGAAGGAGCCCAGTGCCAGAACCTCGTCAGCTGCACAAATGTGGCAGACAGGAAGCCAGCACCTGTATGACTTTTTTTTTTTTTTTTTTTGGTTAGGTCATCTCAGGTGAGGAGCCTAACCTTGACCCAACCATGGAGACAATAGAACACTTAGCACGCTTCAGAAGATCTACAGGATAATGTGGAGGCTCGTTGTTCAGAAAGGGGGTAATGAAGTAACAGAGGTCAGGCACAAAGGGTTTTGTCTGCCCAGGTGAGCCCAGCTTCTTCTTCCTCCCAGAACAGCTCAGCGTGAGGACTGCCTGCCCTCCTCCTGGCCTGGCCTGCCACTTCCTTGCCCTGCTTTATCAGTGAGCATATGCTGGGGGTAGGGGGACTGGGCTGAAGCATAGGCAACCCTGACACAATGCTTCACCCCAGCTCTGGACAGTATCCCACACCCAGGCACAGTCCCCACCGTGCCCTAAAGCCTGCTTTCAGCTTCGCTCTCTGCCTAACAGAAAACCCATTGCTCCTGTCACACATTCATAGATATCTCTCAAATGTGCCGTCTGGGAACCACATCCCTGCCACGTGCCATCCATCTGCGCCACACAGCTTATCCATATTTTTCTTCAACTTATTTCACTTCTCAGAGTTACACTTAAAAACATAACTCACCACAAATAGCATTTTTTTTTAAAAAAATGAATACCATTAAAATCAAAAGAAATCAGCAAATACCATGGCTTGCCAAAGACCCTGGGCCTCAGGTCTGTAGTTCCTGTTGAGGGGAAGCTACCCAGACTGGGCATCTCTGGAAAAGCTGTTGGCACCAGCATAAGGCTCTGCATGCTCAGAGCCGGGGCAGACCTGTGCCATGAACACTGCGAGTGATCCTCAGGCAGAGCCATGGGGGGAGGCTCTGCTTCCTGGAACAAACACGAACACCCCTAAGGGAGCCATTTCTCATCCAGCAGGAAAGCTGATGGGCCACCCTCTTGGAAACAGAAAGATCAATAGCTGCCTCACTGTTTATGTAGTGCACAAATCTTGGAGTGCCTAATCTGCTCTTTAATGAATCCCTCACCTAGGCCTAGGCAGGCCCAGACGGGAAGCTCAATGAATCAGAACAGAGGGTGGCAGGTCCCCACTTGGGAGCTGCTGGGGATATAGTCTCCCGCAGTTCCGTCAGGACTGGCAGCTGTTTGTGGGGAAGCATGTGACAGGGTGGGCATGCTCCCCTGTCACACAGCACTGTCTTGAGGCAGAGGGTATCTGAAGTTACTGCAACTGAGCCAAAAAGTGATGTGAAACAGAATATGCTACCATGAGAGATGCAGAGAGGCAGAGTATGAGCGGGCCAGGCACCTGCAGCTCTGCCACAGCCAGGCAGGTCTAACCTGCCTCCCAAAAGTCACATGTGCCCAAGAGAGCTGTGAATGTGGCCCAATACAAACTCATAAAATTTCTTTTGTAACTTGATTGCATGATATTCTTTAATTTAATAATATTTAAATTTTTCTTCTCTTTCTGCCTCTCTCTCTGTCTCTCTCTGTCTCTCTCTGTCTCTCTGTCTCTCTCTGTCTCTCTGTCTCTCTCTGTCTCTCTGTCTCTCTGTCTCTCTCTCTCTGTCTCTGTCTCTCTCTCTCTCTCTCTCTCTGTGTGTGTGTGTGTGTGTGTGTGTGTGTGTGTGTGTGTGTGTAAGGACAACTTTCAGGAGTCTATTTTCTCCTTCCATGTGAGTTCTAAGGATGGAAGTTGTATGGTCAGTGATGAACCACACCAGCCCTCACCTGCCCAGTTCTGTACTGTGAACTTTGGCCATGAAAACATCATACCACAACGTCGAAAGGTTTTATTTACACTCACACCCCACAACAACGTTTGAGTAGACGACAGAGAAAAACGTGTGAGACACCAAGCATATACAACTGAAAAAGTGCCACGACCCAATGACCACAGGGACACTGCAGCCCTGCAGCCATGTCTGCAGTGTCTGTGGAGATGCTTCACCCCTACTGTGAAGCTGGTCAGCCCTGTGCCGTGCAGGAAATGTAATACTATAAGTGATGACAAACACCTGTTTCTTACCGTCCTGTGCCTCCCCATCATTTTAGAGGTCTTGTCTTGAACTTACATAAAAAATTACTGGAAAATAGCCAGTCCTGTTATGTGGATGGTAGCCTCATAGAGCTTGTCCTTGCTAAGTGTCTTGATTGAATTACTTTTATTGAGCCTGGTTCAGAATCATGTTTCCTTGTTCATGTGGCATTACAGACACAGGGCATACATCTACACACCTATATCTATCTGTGTGTCTATATATCTATCATGAGTGCTACATGCACATTACATGTTTAATGAATGTACACACGTTTTACCAATAAGATATATAGCATAGAATATATAAATTGTGATACAGAAGTAAGTGGTAGACTCAGGTAGAGTCCAGCAGCCACCCAGGAGTCCCTCTGCAGTGTGCGGTGTTGCTGACCATCCATGCTATGGGACTCTTCCATAGTGTAGCTGATCCAAAGAAAGTCTCCCAAGTAGCTGCCTCTGTGTCACCCACATGTCTGTAAAATAACCCAGTAAACCAGAGCTGGCATGAAGGAAGCCTTCCCTGATCTGTCCATGCCCACTCTGTGTGAGAGGGAGAGTCTTGCAGGAAAAAGCCCCACAACAGTGGTGGCCTATTCCATCAGTTCGTATGTCACTATTGCCCATGAAATGTTAAAAAAAATAAAATAAAAGGCTCAGAGGCTGATGACCAGCATGCAGAGAGTCACTCAGGGTAGTCACTCACAGACAGCAAGGCCGATGCAGAGTAGCTGTTGGGTTTCATGACAAAGACTTTAAAGTGTTCCTGAAAGCAAAGTCTCTGTAGTCACAGATAGCTAGTTTATTTATGTGTTCCCATGAATTTTTGTTTGCAGGTTATATTTTATTTTCATAGATTATTGGTTAAAGACCCTTCCAAACTTACACACAAGTTGACTGATTAGGCAGAACATATAGAGATACATCAGAGGGAGGGAGAGAGAGCGGGAACGATAGTGCACTTGTTGGTCATCATTTATTGCTTGCCTAAGCCAATGTCACCAGAAAGCCAGGTCTGATACTCTGATCCACACAGTCCTGAGAGCAGAGCGCTTCACTCACAGTCAGGGCCTCTGCCTCTCTTCCCTTGGGACTGTTCTCCTCGCTGAGCTAGCAGAAGCAATAAAGGGTCTGATTTGTGCTCTGTCTTGGCTCTAGGGACCATAAACACAGCTATAGTATATGATACAAAGGGCCAGACCATTCTAGCCACCCAGGCAAGCTGCTACCCAAGGCTGTAATTTCACTTTATCTCTCACCCATTAAAAGGCAATTGAAAGTGAGCAGAGGAGAATGGGGACTGCCTCGAAGTCTGCACCCCTTGAATAGTGAGCTTGCTGAAGGGCGACACGTAGGCCAAAAGGACAGAAGAGGACATTGGCGGAACAGTGAACTTTTTTTTTACTTTTATTAAAAGTAACAGCAGCAGGAATAATAGAAACAATATCCAGGCTGTTCACGGAGCATTTGAGGTACCGGGCTCTTCTGAAGGCTACTAGTCCACAGTTTTGCTGCTCCTAGGAGACTGATGTGCAGTTGAAGGCTCTCAGGAAGGTCTCAACCCATCAGCCAGGGAAGCAGGAAGTAAACCCGTCCTTGCTGGACTCTCTGTTCTCAGAACTGCCCCTCCCTTCCACATTCTCACCCTACAGCAGTCACCAGAGCTCACTTCTTATCCTTGGCTCAAATTTTCCAGAGAGGTACAGTGGGAGACACACTCCAGCAGCAAGCACTGGACAAGCAATATGGCTGTCTTTGTTTCCTTCCCTTTACTGTGCTGAATCACTTAAGTCACTGACAAAAACAACTGGAGGGACGAAGGGCTTATTTTGACTCACAGTTCAGGGTTTCATTGGTGACAAAAGAGAAGTCAAGCTAGTAGGAGCTGGAAGATCTGGCTGAATCACAGCCACTGGCAGGAAACAGAGTGTTGGGTGCACACTTCCTGCTGCTTGCTCCACTTCTCAGTTCTGCCGTGAAGATCCCCTGCCCAGGAGTGGTCCCACCAATCATTCACATGGGTCTTTCCCTCTAACACGTATGCTCAAGGCCAGTGCAATGACCGAGTCTATCGAGTTGATAACTGACACTAACATTTTAGGGACCCAAGAATCCCCTGCTCTTTCCCCAACTCACACTGGAGCTCTTACAGGAGAAAGACTCTAAAGAGATGTGCTTGTGGCCCACCCTGTCAGACGATTTCCTTTTTTAACACTAATATGCTTTGTGCCTGTGTGTGTCTGTGACCATTTTTAGAGAGGTTTAACTGAGGAGGGAAGGCCCAGTCATGGTGCTGGGGCCCTGACTGCACAAAAAGAGAAGAGGAAAGTGAGTACAGCACTAGCACTCATTGCTTCCTGACTGCAGACTCTACTGCCTCACACTGCCACACCCTTCCACCATGATGGGCTGAATTCTCTCAAACCATGAGCCAAAATAAACCCTTAAGAAAAGTCTGTCTTTAAGAAGATTTGAAGCTGAAGCTGACCTTCAAAGACACGATGCTCTCGTTATCCAAAAAGTGAACTTGATAAGATCTCTACCAGGCCCAGGGGGAGAACTTTACACCTTGTGAAACCTTTTCTCTTCCAGAATGAGGGGGCAGAAGGCCGCATTTTCCTCAGGTAAAGCTAAAATAAAACCTTGTATCTGTGACAGAGAAGTGAGGCAACTTGGGGCCAAGCCTCCCCCACCCCACCCCCAGTGAATGCCTGTTTACCTGCCTCATATTTAAATGTTCACAAGTTCTGTTTTTATGGCTCCTAAGCTGTAGGGTTGAGAGAGCCTGGCTAAATAAGTCTGACCCACTCTGTGACAGACTTTATTTTCTTGCTGGACAGAACAGGCCTAAGAGTTACAGGAAAAACCACACAAAAAAAGGGGCTGAGCAACCAATCAGAAACAGCCAAGACATCTGGCCTGGGGAAGATAAGTTTGCTTAACTATAAGTTTGAAAAGCACCTAAGTCCTGATCAGAGTCACAGGTCGTCCATGTGCATCAGCCAATCCCAACAGAGGTTACATAGCAACGGTAGGAACTCCTCTTTCTGGCACTAAAAGGGGCCCTCAGCTCCCCTTGCTGTCATCACCACCACGTTGTGAAGGTGGTGGCCCCAGCATGCTGGACTTTCAGAATAAACGCCCTTCGTTGCTTACATGCTACTCCAGTCTGGGGTTGCTCTTTCAGCATCTTCTGGATCCTAACAGGGTGGTGACAGATGTGGTGGAGAAGAAATGAGTTTTTCTTTCCTGGTCCACTCCTATAAATAAATCCACTTCTGCTTTGTAGTTTCTTCTAAAATATAAAGAAACTAAGGCAATGAGATTAGGAGCCCAGGTGTCCAACGGCAACACCAACCAGCATTCCACAGCTTTGCTCACATTAAGCAAATGCAGTACAAAAAGATCCATCACCAAAGTGACCCCCCCAAATGAGACCTCCTTGGGATTCTGAAGCCTAGGAGCTGCCAGTTGCAGGCACACTGCAGGGGGGGGGGGAAGGGGCATTTGATCTATGGTCTACAGATACCGTTGGTGTCTTTGACTCCACAAACATCAGCAGAAGTGATAGCATGAGAGATTACGATGTAGAGAGACTAGATTAATGCTGCTGTGATCAGGGGGAGGAGAAAGTCTTCCCAAGTGTCTGGGTGACTGAGAACTGAGGCTCTGCTCTCAGGGGAAACAAACCAGCCATTTGCCATTAGAGATCTCGAGTCTTGCAGCCAGCTAAGAAACAATGTCCTCTCTGGGAACTGAGCATGAAAATCATTATCCTACCCCTTATGGGATGCCAAAAAGAGAAGAGAAAAACCACAAATAAGATGCTTCACATGGTGACTAGAAATTGGTGACTGTATAGCAAACTCTAGGAGAACATGTGACCTTGTTCTCATTGAGGAGGACATTCAACCAAGCTCTCACTAAGGAGGACACACAACCATGCTCTCACTAAGGAGGTCACACAACCAAGCTCTTACTAAGGAGGTCACACAACCATGTTCTCACTAAGGAGGACACATGACCAGGCTCTCACTAGGGTGACAGCCCACAGCCTGAGCCTCTTAGCAGGTCCTGGGCACTTTGCCTTCTGTTCATGCGTCTAGTTTTAGGGGTGTTTGCTTGTTTGTTTGGTGTTTTTTTTTTTTTGAAGTTTTGCTAATGATAAACCTGGTGATAATTTTTTTGCAGCTTTTGCCTGTCTACAGATCCCAGGGCTGTGATGCCATGTGGCCATGTTTTCCTTGAAAATACTGCTCTGGCTTCCTGATCCTTGTGAGATGAGACACACAAAGAATCACACACTGTGTGGGCAAGGCCTATGACAGAGCAAAGCAGAACATTCTCAAACATTCTCAAACATTCTGGATGGTGACCAGAGCAGACCCTACTTCAACCTGCATTTTAGATAGTCTTCCTTCCTACTATTCATAGTCTCTAGGTTGCCTGTCCAGATGATTGACAGGTCCTTTTAGGCTGACTTTGGGAGGAGACAGTGTTCAGTCTTTGTTCTTCACTAGAAAGCCTGGCCAGGAAGTGCGTGATCTTATGAGGTTTAGATAGTTGTTTATTGATGACCTCAGAATGTTTTGTTCCTATCTTAATCAGATACCAGAGTCCTGTGGTTTGGGGTTCTCGGCTTTACAAGCGGCTGATAACAAGGCAGGGTCCATCAATAATAGTGTGCAAGCATGTTAATATCCAACTAGGTACCTAGTATACCTGGGTGTTTGAGCGGTAGGGACAATGAGGGGCTGCTACTCTCCTACCACTGTCACTAGGTCAGGTCAGTCTGAAGACAGTTCCATCATCTGTACTTTCAAACTCCGAGCTATCCCATTGTTCTCTCTGTTCCCCCCTCATTTATGCAGACAAGAGGAGGCGGGTAGGTACGCCCTCACAGAGGCACACCTAGGGCTGAAGATCCTCTCTTAAAGACAGTGAGGAGGAGTAAAACACCAGGCTTCTGGCCTTTCTTCTCTTCCTTCCACTGCTGCAGCCCTTCAGCTACAGCTAGTTGCAAGGGAGGCTGGGAAATGTAGTTCTTATGACACAGCTGACTCAGGAAGGGAGGAGGAATGATTCTGACAGCCTGTCTACAAACAGCCAGGATGACAGAATGAGATGTGTTTGAGTCCTGAGCACTCTGGAGACTGAGTCTAGGGGAGCAGACAGCACTGGGCACAGATTTTTCTGTATCTCATGGAAACTAAGCATAGGTCAGGAGGTTCCAGAACACTTCCAAAGCTCATGCCAAAATTACCATGAAATGGAACTGAGCTACTGACCCTCTCCACAGCCAGGATCAGGGGGACTGGCACTGTTTCTTTAGAACCAAGAGGCTTCTAGTGAAATTAATTTCTAAGGGGCTTTTGGGGAGGAAGAGGCTTGAACCCCATCCCTGAAGCACACTGCCAGCCTTTCATCTCTTCAGTGGCTGCTCTTGTTTCTGTTGAGATTCCGTGCCTCCCTCCCTTGTCTCCTGGGCAATAACTGAAAGACTGATAGCAAAGAGGCTTTCACATTCGGTCACACACCTTGCTGCTGATGGGGCCCAGCTTCCATAAATAACCTTTGGCTGCTGGTACAGCAATGCCACCATTATGAACTGTACCTTCTGTGCCACTCCTGGTCCATCTGCTAGCATGGCCGTGGTCCAGGACCCTCAAGCCGCACACCAAGGAGCCATGACCAGGTGGAGAAACTTGCAGTCATAATGGTGATGGTTTCTTTCATGAGAAAGAGAAGTGACAGCCTTGGGACCACCATGGCCACATCAGGAAGAATGGATTTTTGAAGGGCTCTAAAACCCTCGGAATCCCTGTTTCCTCTCATACCACAAGCTCAGTGTGGCAAAGGCTTGAGCACCAGGATAACTTATGGCCTTCAGGAAGTCTATAGGCCCAGCTGACTTACAGAGTCTCAGCAAGCCCCCCTCTACCCTGTTCCTCATCAGATGGCAAACTAGTTCTCTGACACCACAGGCAGAAAATTGCTGGCTGGAAGGCTGTTAGGGGTGGAGGGGGTGGTAAGATGCTGGCCTCGGCCTTCTGAGAGCATTTTCTGCTTGCCACCTGGCTATGTTGCAAGGAGCACCTAGAGAGCTGAAAATACCAAAGCTACCTACTGACCAGAGCACCTGCCCCTTTAAGGTTCCAGACAGAATTAAAAAAAAAAATAGACAAATGGTGACAGACATTGACATCTTAGGGGGAAAACTAAGAGATAAAGACTGTCTATCAAGGAACAGATTCACCCCTGAGATTTGGCATTTATCCTGTAGCAACGTGGTACCCACACACCCTGCCTTTGAGGGGTGGTCAGACCTGGCACCATGTTATTTCCTCCATGCTCCATCCTGGTGGCTAGCGTCTCTCTTGGGTTCTGGATGGCACCAACTGAAGAAATGTGGCTCAAAGAATTATGTGAATACACACACACACACACACACAAAGAGATTGGTAAATCAATTTCTTCATTTCCAGACAGTGCTGGGAGACCTGCCATGTCTCTGTGTGGCTGTGGGTCCAGAGTTCTTGCTTGGCTCACCTCTGCCTGTGCCTGTGCCCATGATCTACAATGGATATTCATCCACCTGTACAACTTGCTCATCGCAACAGTCCTCACAGGAACCAAGTCATAGGATCAGCTGAGCTGCTCAAGTACGAAAGAATGGCTAAAGCACATGCATTAAATATACACCATGGAGTGTTACTCAGTCAGAGAGGAAAAAAAAAATGGAAAAAATACCATTTGCAGAAAGCAGACTGGACTGGAAGGCATAATATTATGCAAGAGAAGGGTGACTCAAAAAGACAAACATAGCATGTGTCCTCTCATGTGAAAGGGCCAAGAGCTCCCACAGCCCTGTTGGGCATGGCAGCAGCATGACTGTCCACACAGCACCGCAGGAAGCTGTGCTAGTCATCTGGCCGGGCCAGCCCACCCCATTTGCCCCTTTACAGCCACTGATTGACCAGCACATCACCTTGTTGGTCCACTTGGGTCAGTCTGTATGAAAATGCAGCCTGGTATCCCCAGGGGATGTCCTCCAGTAGGTGACGTGGGACCCTGACCCCAACTTTAGCATTTGTTCTGTTTATTCTCCATCCTGTGTCCCTTCCAGCTGTGCCTTCCTCAGGCTTCCGTCCTCATGCGAATGCCACCTCCTAGAAAGGTCTCCCTGGACCCCTAAAGGCCTCAGGGGTTGGTATGGGTGGTGTAAGGTTGTGTCACTAAGACTGCACTCATTCTTCTTCAGTCTTTGAGGAAGAAAGAGAAAGGATGTGGAGAGGTGGCACAGGGCTTTGTGAAGATGGGCCACTAAGCGGAAAAGCTGCAGTTGGTTTCGTGCCTACTTCCCAGCCCAGACCTGGATGGCAGGAGTAGGATGGGCAGAGCCCCGATTCTCCCCGAGCTGTCCCCAGTGGCCCAATAGTCCGGTGTAAGTTCAGGGCACCGACCCCAGCCGTATCCTTGGCTGGACACGTTTCAATGTAGCTCAGACTCGCCGCCTCCTCTCATGTGGCCACCACTGGTCACCACAGGGTCCCTCTGTCTGCTGGAAAGACTCGGAGTGTGGGGATTCAAAAACAGACAAGCAGGAGCTAACCCTGAGGCCAAGCCTTTGGAGCATGAAGAGATCAAAGGGAGGCAGCCTCCTCCACATCAGAAGCCTCCAGAAGGCCCTCCAGTCATGCCTGCTGGCCACGTCCGACCTAAGGTGTCTCATCTTGCTGTAGCCAAGCCCAAGTCAGCTGGGAGACATGTATCCCCTCCCCGGGGAGTGCTCCCTGCTCAGTGCTCCAGTGAGATGTAAAGGTGAGAGGAGGTGGTTGCACACCACCATTGAGTCAGCAGTGGGGCTACCCTTCACACCATCTCGGCACAGTCAACGTGGGCAAAGACGGTGCATACTATATGCTGATAAAAATGCACCAGAGGCCAGAAATAGAAACATCCACCTATCTTAAATGAGGTGAGTGAAGATGTTAATATATATATATATACATATATATATATACACATACATATATTATAGGCGATTCTTGTTTTTATTACGCAAAATCTATTTTCTAAATTTTCCATAAAAGTCACCTTTTAGCATCAAAAGAATTATAAACATGCAGTGGCTTTGAAGGCAGGTTTCAGAATTCTGTATAACTTCAGTACCAGCAAAATTCTGTGCAGTAACTATAAGCCTATAAATAGAAGATAAAGTACTCTATAAAAAAAATAGTTACTGAGAACCACCAGCATCAGATCTGCACTCTTCATCCTCCATTCCTTCCTTCATGTCACCAAGAGCCCTCCCTGTGCTGGCTTGGCATGGGACACAAGTGGTTATCTGGTCTTCTTCCCAAAGAAATGACCCCAAAGCAGATAGTGCCCTTCCCAGCAACAATGAAAGTCACAATAATGCTGACACCAGGGACAGGTGCAGGGTGCTATACATATGGCACCAGGGAGATGCCCACTGAGAAGCCAGTGTCCTGTGTCACCCTCCAAGACAGACCTTGATGGCCAGAGGAGGATAGGCAGGAATTCCCTCACCTCCCCGAGTTTCTCCAGTGATCCACCAGGAAGTGAAGGGATTCGACCAAGCTCCACCCTCAGCAAAGACCACAAGGAAATGAAGATTCTCACAACACCCTGCATGTGAGACATCTTAGATGGAGGAAACGGCATGTGCCAAGGGCCTGAGGCAGGACCCAGGGGAAGATGAAATAAGGGGCTATGGGGAGGAGAGCCAAGAAAGTAGCATCTTGGAGTACGGATTTCAGATTTCACTGTGTTTATGAGGAGGCCTGGGAGGCAGGAGTCATATGGCTGTAAAAGCATGGTGGGTCCAGCAGACCAAGCAACCACGACAACAGGACAGCACAGGCTAGCCTCACTACCACCTTGTAGGGGCAAAAACCACCAACAGAAAGATCCTGCAGGTTTCCAACCCCCAGCCAAGGGATGGAGAACCTGCCACTCTCCTGGCTCATGCCTACCCCTTGGGCTATCAGACAATGGACACCAAAAAATTAGAATTCTTCTAGGTGTCTCATTCTGGGAGAAGCAAAAGCCTGAAGCCTGGTGCCAGCCAGAGAGGGACCTTGTCTCTTGGGAAGAGAGATTCCACACGGTTCTGACAGGTTGTCAGACCACCTTACAGCAGAGAGAAAGCCTGGATAATGACAGGTCAGAGGTGGGTAGTACCTGAGACAATGATGGGTGAGTGATGGATGGGACCTGAGACAATGGAGGGTCACTGACAGGTGACACACACCTAGACCAGGATGGCTTAGTTGCATAAGCCTCCTGCCCTTTAAACCTAAGCATCCTGTGAGATGGACTTGGAGGCCACTGGGCATCTTTCCTCTTCTCTGCAATGTGAACAGCTTTCCTTTGCTGATTCCACCATGACTTGTTTGTTTAGCTGACCCATTAAGGGCTGGATGGCCAAGCCTGGCTTGTTAGAGATACCAGGACCTAGGTTCTGACTACTCCAGCAACAAGCCCAGTTCTGGTCATGGGACATCTGACCCAATAGCCCATGGCTTCCCAGATCTCTCTCTTTAACATCTCCCTATCCATGCAGAAGCCCCGCCTTTCACCTCAACCCATAGCCAGGGTCTAAGTCTCAACTCTCAATTCTTAATGCAGTGAGCACCAATATCTTATTAAAAGGCATTGGTCTTGGCACCCTAGGCTGTAAGATGGATGGGAGAACACTTGCTGTGCTGTTCCTTACTTAAATGAGGTAATCATTTTAAGACTAGCTTGATACCATGGCTGAGGGGTGACCTTACCAGGGAAGAATTGCATCCTAGATCAAGAAGAAGCCTAGCATTTAGCACATGCTCTCCAGTAATTCCAACCTTCAGGTGCACCCTGACTTACTAACTGCAGCCACTGCCAGGGTCACTTGCTTGGCCTGAGCTGCTAACTAGGTTTTGGATATCCTCATCCTTACAACAGGAATGCTGGTCTTTGTCACAGCTGTTTGTGACTAATCTCTTTTATGGCTCAAAACAAGCTTTTTATTTTATTTTTTGACCAGAGGTGTTGAGAAATGGGTGGTTATTGCTCCCAGACATCTGATCACACAGAGAATGGGCAGGCTCTTACTAAGCCCCACCAATGTCCTCTCTGCTCACTGCTATTAATTAATATTAATTATTAATATTAATTATTAACAAGGCTGTTCTGGGAAAATCACTTCTGCTGTCTGGTTTTCTCTTTCCCCACCCCAACCTCACCACTGCCCTATTAAGAAGGGAAGCAGACAGACTAGGTGACTGTCCCCGCTGTAGGCGAGACATGATCTTGCTATGCCCTATAAGATGACAGCAGAGGAGGGGAGGTGGCAGGCTCAACAGAATGATGTGAAGAGATGAGAGCATGATGTGGCATGAAGCAGGATGAGAATCTGGAAGGACACTAAGGTGCCATGCTGACTGGGACCCCGGCTAAGCCATCCTCTGGGCTTTGCAAGAGAGAAAACTTCCTGTGAGAAGACTCTAGCAACCATGTTCTAGTAACATGGCATCCAAAGTGAGAAAACTATGGGGTTATGGAATATCAATCTGCCTTTATGCTACAGAACGCCTCCTGATAAAACCCATGCTCCAAGCCCTGTGAGTCTTCCGTAGAAGCCTGAGAGGTTGTCTCCACTTCCTGATCGGGACAGACAGATTTCATTAAAATATCAACAACCCTGAAGTTCTGGCCAACCCAACCCCACTCACTCCCTGCAAATGTGAAGGAGGACCTCTATCCCAAATCACAAGTGCAGTGCGACCCACGGTACTCAGTCTCTCAAATTGCAGCTCCAGGTGCCTGCTGACATCGACAGGAAAACCAACTTTGCATGATGCTGCAGTCCTCCAAGGAGCCTTCTGGTCTGCACACTCTTCGTGGTATGAGTGGTGAGTGGGACGTGGCCATAGGCTGTAGGGGAAAGGCAGCTGGGCTGGGGAATAGTCCCTTGCCACAGCCCCTATATGTGACTTGCCGGGGCTAGCTTCTGTTAGACAAATCATTTCCCATCTCCAATTGCCCTCATGAGAGGGGGAACCACATCCTCCAAGTCTCAGTTTTAGTAGTTATTTGTATATGCACACATACTCGCCATGGCGCTCCTGTGGCAGTCAGAGGACAATTCCCGGTAGTCAGTTCTCTCCTCCTACCATGTGGGTCCCAGAAACCAGGCTTGGTGACAAGCACCTATCCCTACTGAACTTTCTCGCTGGCCTGCCTGTTATTTTCAGTTGTTTTCCAGGAGTGGAAGCTGGGGCTTGGAAGTTGAAGTGACCAAGCAGCCGACCTACCTTGACAACAAACAGCATGTGGCCTTGGGTCCCGAAGGTCAGCTCCCTCATTGACAAGCAGCTGAGAAGGGTGTAGGGACTTTCCCAAAACGGGTAGGCCCTTGATTAACTGTTAGCTCCATGCAATTGACCTTGGTGGCCCCTGCCCCTTGGGTAGTGGCTCAGGATACAGCCAAGAGTGATAATGCTCTGCTCATTTCCCTGTGCTCAGCTGTGCACGAAGCTCCCTTCTGAGGTATTATGAGGCCCATAAGCGTGTCCTCTGCAGTCTTGCATGGCAGCCTCACACCTGTCCGTCAGGACAGCGCTTGTCCCAGCAGGTGCAGTGTGAGTTCTGCTGCCACCAGTGACATCAGGCAAACACGGAGTCCGGGGCCGCTCCAGAAGGGCCTCATTCTGTTCATTTCTGTAGCCTTGAATGTATCATCTGGGTCTCTGGGACTTTCGTTTGATGAAGGAGAAAACACAAGCAACTATCATCTTCCCTTGGACTCCTCTGCATGAGACTGGAGTCTCTTTCCCCTTCACCCAGAGGGACCCCAAACACCTGCTTCCTCCCTGATGAAACATCCAAGAATCATATCGGAAATCAGGGTGAGATTCTCAGGTGGTGCCCGGGTAGGGGTGAGGAAGGTGAGATTTGAGGCATAAAATGGCATGTCTTATATACCACAATCCATTTATTTGTCCCTCCCATTCGGGGCACCTGAGCTCAAATCCCAGACCCCACGGGTCAGAGCACAGCTCTGTTCTCCTCCTGTATCCATCCCTCACTCCAACAGCCTTTGTGCTCAATTCACTCTGAAGTGCCAATGTCTTTCTTTCTCTTTTTTCCAATCTAAAGGGAGACAATCTAACATCTTAAGTCTGGATGCTGCCTTGAAAGGTCACCCAGTGTGCACCCGTGGCTTCAGATGGAACCACTTCTAACTGATCCAGACAAATAGGGGCTTCCTCCACACATTTGCTTAAAAAGTCTATTCATTTCTCTTTTGTGGTTGAAGCTAATTTTATCACATCAGAAGAGATATTAGAAAGGGGCCAGAAATATGCAGTCAAATGTGCCAATTACACCTCTGGGCCGCTCACAGGTGACTGTGTAATGAGGGCTTCCTTCAGAGGCAGCCGGCTAGGCCACGTCCACCTGGTCCCATGGGTCATTCTTCCTTGTTCTTGATTTTGCACTCTAGATGAGGATATTCTCCGCCTATGCAAACAGAGACCTGGAGGCACAGGGAACAAATTGGGGCAGATTAGTTAAACTGATCTAAAAGTGATAATTCTGGGGAAAAGTCAGACTCTTGTCATGTGCTGATCAAAAGCACGTCACCTGTACAGCCTCCTGAATAAGCGAGGGCCATTCATGCAGCCACAGCTAGACTTTTAATGCCACCAAAGCCTCCAGAGAGACAGAGCCATAAAAAGAGGAAGTTGTGTGGGAGGCTCTGGCCAATAGGAGAAAAGTGTCTGCAGAGGCCACACCATTTCCTTAGAGAAGTCCAAGGCTCATGACAAAGAATGGCCATCTATGAATGGTGATCCTTATCCCAGGTGACCTACCTCAGGTCCTTCTGTCCCAGGTGACCCATCTCAGGTCCTTCTGCCCCAGGTGACCCACCTCAGGTCTTTCTTCATGACAATCCACCTTCAGGAAAGTACCCAGGCCCTGGATCAGACTCTTCAGCACCAAGATAATAGCACAAGGCAGGACTCCTGCCCTAGATCATCTGTAACCATGGCCTTCAGAAGGCCTCAACCTTCACTTCAGTCTTGAGTCAGCACAAGGCTAACCACCACCATGAACACATGCTAACGAGAAAATCCTCTTCTCAACTCCCCCTTTCTGAAGGGGCCTTTCCTGGACAAGTTGTTCCTCCAGATGTCATTTGGCCTTAGCTGGAGACATTGCAACATTTGGAGGAGAGTGTGGCTGACACCCACTGGGCAGAGACCAGGGACTCCTCTTAGACCTTACAGTACAGTGGTCACGCCCCAGGGGACAAAGTCAGACACATTGCTAAGGGGCCTGGAGCAAGGCCTTCTGGGGCATTCCTAGTTTCCCAAAAGCTGATAAGTGGGCCCCATCTGTGTGCACCATCCTGCTAGGTCCTAAATGGAGTGTGGACACAACATCTGCCTGCTCCAAAGGGAAGGCTCCATGTAAATGCCCCAGCAGGGGGAAGCCTTGAGGATGAAGCCAAGGAGAGAGGCCAGGAGCAGGAATGAAGGCAGAATCCAGGAACTTGCCTCAAGTCCCTCCTGTGAGCCTGCAGCTGGGGCAGTGTTTGTGAGGCCCCTCCCCCAAGCATCAGAACTGCTATCTTATACAAAGAGAAAAATGAAAAGAGGAACAGAGGAGAGGAGCCCAAACAGTAACCTAGCTGAGACAGCGACCCCAGAATGTGTGTGTTTGCTTACATGTTTCTTTGCTGGGTGCCTGTGTGGACCATGTGAACCAGATGTGGTGGCTGGCAGCATGCTGGCTCATAGCAGGTGCTCTTAAACATGGGCTGACCATGAAGGCTTAAGGTATCAGAGCAAAGAGCCAAACCATGTCTTGATTTCAAGGAGGTGTTTCTATGACGCATGTTAACAGACGACAGAATGAAAAGGCAGCATAAACCCCCTGTGGGAGGCAGGCTGTGCTGTGCACTGCGCAACTGTTAGCTGCCTCCCTAGCTCTCCCTGGCCATCCCAGGCATGACAGCGAAACGTCCCCAAAAGTCCCTAGAATGCAACATCACCCAGTCCAGAGCCACCACTGAGGAATCTGAAAATGAACGGGCAAATTTGGGTTCCGTGAGTGGGGTGACAAGCGTGCCCTTTGTGCCATTGAGATGGGAACCCTCCAGGTGCCACCAGAACTGGGTCAAAGGGCAAGGCTGCAGATGAGAGGGTGGAACTCCAGCAATTTCCTGACAGGCAAGAGAAAAAGGTGAGAGGGCTGTTGCATGGGTCATGGGCTGTGAGGAGGGCCAGCAGGTTTGGGGGACCAGGACTGAGAACAGAGTAGGAGCTCTGGAATTTCCACTGAGTGTGCAGGGAAGGCCTAGCCTGGCAATCAGCAAGTCCAAACTCCCTGACAGCACACACATACATATACATGCAGACACATATACATAGACAGACACATGCATGCACATACACATGTGCAACACACATATACAAGGCAGATACACACATACATACACACATATACACAGATACACACATATATGCACACACATATACACAGACAGACACATATATACACACACAGACAGACACACACATATGTACACAGATATAGACACACACGTATATATACATATATACATAGAGACACACACATATATACATACACATATATACAGACAAACATATATATACACACAGGGAGAGAGACAACAGACAGACATACACACAGACACATACCAACGCGCACACATACATATACACACATACACACACATGCATGCACACATGCACACATGCACACAAACACACATACAGCCCCAATTATTGAGTGTCATTCCCATCCCAGCACCAGCTTCACCCCAAACGGTTTCATACAAAGGCAGAGAATACACAGGATTTAAAGGGGACAACTGGAACCCAACTGTCAACAAGAGTGACTACATAGTCCAGCGTCTGTTGAATGACTACTGTGTTCCAGGCACCGTGCTGGTGCTGTCTGAGCCAACAAACCCTAGAGCAGCCATCTGAGATATGCAGCATCTGCCTCCACCACTAAGGATAAACAGACATGGTGGAAAAACAGTAAAAGACTCAGGAAGACCCCCACTGAATCTCTGATTGAAGTCTCAGATGAAAGTTAGCACAGGCTGCAGAAGATATGATAAGTCAATAGCTATGAGAAGTGTCTGGCTGAAGAAATGCCTGCACCTCACAATGTGGATTTAAAGACACCAAGTCCTCTTTACAGAAGGTCATTTGCCCACGATCTCAGTTTGTTTGCTTTCTTTCTTTCTTTCTTTCTTTCTTTCTTTCTTTCTTTCTTTCTTTCTTTCTTCTTTCTTTCAGTTTGTTTATTTGTTTTTCAAGACAGGGTTTCTCTGTGTAGCTCTGAGTATCCTAGAATGCACTCTGTTAACAAGCTGGTCTTGAACTCAGAAATCCACCTGCCTTTGCCTCCTAAATTCTGGGATTAAAGGCATGTGCCACCACCACTCAGGCTGTTACTTTCTTACTGCTGTGAAAAGACACTCTGACCAAGGCAAATTATAGATGAAAGGGTTTATTGGGGCTTACAGTTTGCAAGGGTGAGTCCATAACCATTGTGGTGGGGAACATGGCAGCAGGCCAGCATGGCACTGAAGCAAGAGTAGACAGTTTACATCCTCATCTGCAAGTAGGATCATGGGGGTAGAGGGAGATGGAGGGAGGGAGGGAGAGAGAACAAGAGTGCTAACTTGGAATGGCCTAGACTTTATAAACCTCAAGAACACACCACCCCCAATGACACACCTTCTACAACAAGGCCACACCTCCTAATCCTTCTCAAACAGTTCCACCAACTGGGACCAAGTATTTAAATAAAGGAGCCTTTCAGAGCCATCAAAGCATATGTGGTGAACTTAATTCTGCTTTCCTTTCTCCTTCCCTTCCCTAGCTCTGTGCTCATGGGATGCTGATACCCAATGCTGATCCTGGAACATGGTGGGCATCTTCCCCCACTGTGCTTCTCCTCATGTATGTGTGTAAGTAAGTGACACTATAGCTCATAAGGCCATCCTTTCAGATAAAAGTGTCTGCCTTCACATTATTCTAAAATCTGCATGCATGGAGTGTGGAGCAATTGCTATGGGGCATGTCTAGAGGAGAGAGGGTAACTTGCAAGAATCAGTGCTCTCTTCCCATCATGTTCTGGAGACTGAACTCAGGCCTTAAGCTTGGCAGCAGGCACCTCCACCTGCTGAGCCATTTTGAGGGCAGGTCTACCATTTGCTTTCTTATCGTCACCTCAATATTAAGTTGTTTGAAATTTCCCAGACTAATAGGGAGTTCTAGTTTGCCATCTGCTGCCGTAATGAACACCACAGCCAAAAGGAAATCGGAGGAGAAAAGGGTTATCTGATTTACAGGTTACAGTCTACCATGAAGAGAAGCCAAGGCAGGAGCATGACGCAGACACCACGGAGGAATGCTGCGGACTGGCTGGCTCCCAGGCTCGTGTTCAGCCTCTCTTAACACAGCCTAGGAGCATCAGCCTGGGTGGCGCCCCCCCCACACCAGCCTGGACCCCCTACATCAAAATCAAGGAAATGTCCCACAGGCTCATCCAATTGAGGCAATCCTGACCAGCCTCCCTCGAGTACCTCTAGGTTGTGTCAAGCTGCTAGCTGAAGCCACCCAGGCTGCAAGGTGGGACAGTAGAGTAGTGAGATGCAGGAATCACCTCCTTCCCTTCCCCCACTAAAGAACATTTGGGTCATTTATGAATTGTTAACCAATTCAATTTTTTAGCCCAGGCCTCCTTGCACGCGCAGAGGCGAGGGTCAGTCCGGTCAGAGCTGGAATGTCTCTGGTGCTAAAGAACTGTCTACCCCTCTCCAAGCTCCTGCATCTCCCTGCACCCCTCCCCCACCCATCTCTTTTCCCAGACCCCAGTATTCTCCAGGCGGAAATATTTCCTTCTGAAACACTGAGTCTGGAAGCAGAGACACAACAGGCTCCAAACATTTGGACCTCAGTGGGTACTAGCATTTCATTTTCCAACATGGCTGAAATGCCCTCTTCTCCCTCCAGCAGCAGGTGCGCCACATTTCCAGAGTTTCCCCGCTGCCAGACAGCCAGGCTGCCAGAGCCTTAGTTCCTGGAGTCTTCAAGGCATCTCACTTTTGTACCACAGATATGGAAGCAACTCTGGCAAGAGGAGAAAGACAAAAGGCTCTTGACTGTTTTTATGATTTCAACACAAACCAGATGCCAGGGCCTGACAGGTCCTAGGAAAAGATAATTAGAGAAAAGGTTTATGCAAATGCCTGAGTGAGGCGCTGGCAGCTAGAAGCCAGTTCACACTGAGATGGAGGAGGAGTCCCAACTCACACGCTGTAAAGAGCTCCAGTCTGGAATCTAAAAACACCTCCACAGCCTCCATAGGAGGGAAGGAGGCGAGCCATGCCATTAAGTCTTCTTTATAGGCCATAAAGACATTTAATAAAAATTTAATATCCACTTCTGATGCTTGCAAATGGGTGGTTACCTCCTTACAGGATTCAAGAAAAAAAATACACATTTCCATCCAAAAATTACCTTCATAATTAATTGTAAAAATACTAGAGGCATCCCATTAGAAACAGTTTAAGAGGGCTTCTCGTCACCATTGTAAAATAAAGTACTGAGGGAAGCAATTAGACAGGAGTATAAAAGCTGTTGAGAATATGGGAAGAGATGGAACAATCATAATTTATAGATAATAAGGCTGTATTCCCAGAAAAAACAAAATAACAGAAAAATATTAAAACAATAAATACACAGACGTATAATCAGTTTTAAGTAATACGCAACAATCAATGGCTTTCTCATACATAAAATATAAGAAGTTGGGAAATACATAACTTTGAAAATCATTTGCAATAGATCAAGTCCTAAAACACCTAGAAATAAATTTAACACTAAAACTCAGAACACGTGTGAAGGCAAAGATAAGTCTGGCTAGAATCCCCAGGCTGGGAGACCACTCAGTGGGTGAAGTGCTTGCCGTGCAAGCGTGAGGACCTGAGTTCAAATCCCAGCCCTGGTATAAAAAGCTGGAATGGGATGCTCACCTGTAGCCCCCAGGGTTGTGGTCCATAGGCAGGAGTAGCTGGGAAGCTGCTGGCCAGCCAGTCTAGCTGCAAAAGTCACTTTCCAGTTCAACGAGAGACCCTGTCTCAGGGCAGACACATGGTGCTGATGTCACACCTCCACACGTGCATGAATGGGTGTGCTCACGACCACAATGTGTGCTCCCACATACATATACGCATAGAGACAGAAATAAACAATAGCATTTTTAAATATTTCAATAAGTGGCACGGCTTGGTGGCACATGCCTGTAATCCCAGCACTCGGGGAGGCAGAGGCAGGTGGATGGATCTCTGTGAATTCGAGACCGGCCTGGTCTACAAAGAAAGTCCAGGACAGCCAAGGCTACACAGAGAAACCCCATCTCAAAAACACAAACAAAACAAAACAAAACAAAACAAAATTCAGTAAGTGAATATGAGTGTCTATTTTATGTGTGTCCAAAGACTTTAAAAAACAATAAAAATAGAATTTTTCTTGTTGGTCTATAAATTCATAAAATCCTGTTGTGGGTTATATTTTAACTTGGGGAAAAAGAGAAAGGGTCTAAAATGTGTGTGGAGGGATAGCCTGATGGCTCAGCAGGTAAGGTTGATTACCTAAAAGCCTGCAGAACTGACTTTGATCCCCAGAACCCCCGTGATGAAAGGAGAAAACTGACTTCTGCAAGTTGTCCTCTGGCCCCCACAAGCATACCATGACACACTCAATTCCCCCCACCCCGCCAACACACACACACACACACACACACGCACACACACACTAATAAATTAATGTAATTTAAATAATTTTTAACATATGTGAAAACTAAGCCACTGATCACAGTCAAGAAAATTCTTTGATCAGTGTTTTTGAGGAACTTGTCCTGCCAGACGTTAAAAATGTATTAGTTGGTGACAGTTCAGTAACTCAGTATGGTCTGATAAAATAATAAAAAAAAAATAGCCCAGAGGAAAAGAAATTGTGCTAGCTGGGACCAGTCCCCCAAACACATTTTTAGCATACACTCCAAGGGAGTCAGCTCTTGCAGTGAGAGGTCCAAAGGTATAACATTGGATGCAAATCCATTTTTCACTATGTAGTGAATGTCTAAAGATTTACGTGAAAAGAAAAAGTATAAGAACTAGAAAATGAAAACATAGACTATCTACATTGTTACAACGGGAGACTCGTTGGCCATTTTGAAAACAGGATTCCAAAGGCACAGAAGCAGAGCTAAGAATACAACAATGTAGAGTGCGCCATCAGAATGTCTTTAAATGCCACTCACAGAGTCAAAGATAACAAATTTCATAGTTCTATCACAGAGAGCCAATACGCAAAAAAGCTTTTATAAATCAATGAGAAAACGCTGTGCCAATGAAGAGACTGGTAAAGGGTCTGAACAGCCTTTTCCCGGAAGACGGAATGTGAAAGGCAATGGTTGTCTCTAAGCCGAAGATCTGTCAAGTATCTCAGAATTGAGGCTTCTCTCCCTGAGTCAATGCTGTGAATATGGGTGAGCCTTTATTGGGATTTCAGCCTGAGGGGCTCCTTTTCAGCTGGAACCAGAAGGAAGCAGCAGACAGAGACCTGGCTGTTCTCTGCACAGAGTAGTGTCTTGGTAGACCTGCTTGTACTGGAGTTTGCTCGCTTTCCACTGACTGAGGGCACTGTTTCCAAAAATGCTTTGCTTCTCCTTCGTTTTTTTTTTTTGAATGTGCAAATTCTTTATAGAACTCTTTATTAAAGAAGAGGCAGGCTTCCCAGTTGTATATTTCATATGCTTCATCACAAGATTGAAATGTCTGACAGGCTCCTTGAGGGCCATCTATATGCCTCACAATTTCGACTACTTTTTTAATATAATTTTTTATTTATTACAATTTATTCACTTTGTATCGAAGCTGTAGCCCCACCCTTGTCCCCTCTCACTCCTGCCCTTCTTCCATCCCTCATCTCCTCTCATGCCCCTTCCTCAGTCCACTGATAGGGAAGGTCCTCCTCCCCTTCCATCTGACCCTAGCCTATCATGTCTCATCAGGACTGTCTTTCATAGTCTTCCTCTGTGGCCTTGTCAGGCTGCTCCTCCCTCCAGGGGAGGTGATCAAAGAGCCAACCACTGAGTTCATGTCAGAGAAAACCCCTGCTCCCATTATTAGGGAGCCCATTTGGAGACTGAGCTGCCATGGGCTACGTTTGTGCAGGGAGTTTAGGTTATCTCCATGAATGGTTCTTGGTTAGAGTATCAGTCTCAGAAAATATGCCTAGGTCCAGATTTATTGGTTCTGTTGTTCTACTTGTGGAGCTCCTGTCCCCTCCAGGTCTTTCTATCTCCCCCTTCTTTCATAAGATTCCCTGCACTTTGCCCAAAGTTTGGCTATGAGTCTCAGCATCTGCTTCACTACCCTGCTGGGTAGAGTCCTTCTTCTTGCTTAGCTTCTTTAGGTGTACAGATTTTAGTATGATTATCCTATGTTATATGTCTTATATCCACTTATAAGTGAGTATATACCATGTGTGTCTTTCTGCTTCTGGGATACCTCACTCAGGATAATCTTTTCTAGTTCCCACAATTTGCCTGCAAATTTCACAATTTCCTTGTTTTTAATTGCTGAGTAGTATTCCATTGTGTAAAGGTACCACAATTTCTGTATCCATTCCTCAAATGAGGGGCATCTGGGTTGCTTCCAGATTCTGGTTATTATGAATAAAGCTGCTATGAATATGGTTGAGCAAATGTCCTTGTTGTATACTTGAGCATCTTTTGGATATATGCCTAGGAGTGGTATAGCTGGATCTTGAGGAAGTGCTATTCCTAATTGTCTGAAAAAGTGCCAAATTGATTTCCATAGTGGTTGTGTCAGTTTACATCCCCACCAGCAATGGAGGAGGGTTCCCCTTTCTCCACAACCTCTCCAGCATGTGTTGTCACTTGAGTTCTTCATCTTAGCCATTCTGATGGGTATAAGGTGAAATCTCAGGGTTGTTCTGATTTGCATTTCCCTGACTAAGGATGTTGAGCATTTTCTTTAAACATGCCAAAACAATACAATGGGAAAACAAAGATAGCATCTTTAACAATTGGTACTGGTCTAACTGGATGTCTACATGTAGAAAAACTCAAATAGATCCATACTTATCACCCTGCACAAAACTAAAGTCCAAGTAGATCAAAGACCTCAATATAAAAACAAACACACTAAACCTGTTAGAAAAATTGGGGAAGAGCCTTGAACTCATTGGCACAGGAGACAACTTCTTGAACAGAACACCAACAGCAGAGGCTCTAAGATCAACAATCAATAAATGGAACCTCATGAAACCAAAAACACTGTCGTCAGAACAAAACGATACCCTACGGCTTAGGAGAGGACCTTCACCAACCCTATATCTGACAGAGGGCTAATATCTAAAATATATAAAGAACTCAAGAAGTTAAACAGCAACAAATGAAGTAATCCAATTTAAAAAAGGGGGGTACAGGGATAAACAGAATTCTCTGTAGAGGAACATCAAATGGCAGAGAAACACTAACGAGATGCTTTGCTTCTTAAGTGACAGTGGGTCAGGCAGCTGCAGCCTATCCCAGAAACAGCTGAGCAGAGCCGCACAAGCACACTTGGCTTGGGGGCCTGCTCTGGGCCCAATGACAAGCCGAAGGATGTGACTTTCTGCAGCTGCTGAAGGGAGAGAGAACGGGCTGTGAGGGGAGTTGGGGAGCACATCTGCCCTAACATGCTGCAGGATGCTGAGCCCTGTGTGGTGCCTGAAACCACAAAGGAAGGGTCACAGCCCAGAAGAGTACCCCAGGCAACTGTTGCTCTAACCCTGTGGCAGAGGCTTCCTCCACAGAAGCCAGGCCCTAACAGGGAGTTAGTGCTCGCTGTGTGACCTCCCACATTGGTGACCTTTAAGTCAGTTCGGAGCAAATGAAGCTGGAGGGTTTATTTAGGTTCCCTTGGCAACAATCTCAAAGGTGTGAAATTATACTTGGACACCTTCACCTGTCAGGGCTTTCAATTTTGACTCCCCAAAGCTGACTCAGTCTCCCTGCCACAGGACCTTCTCCAGAAGCAGGCACCACTCGGGCCTCTTCTTTCCTGGTGGTCATCACCAGGATCTCACCCTTGAACGTCAAGAGTGTTTCTTCATGCTTGAAAAATGTACTGTCTTTAAAAACAGCACTTCTCTGGGCTTCTTCTCTGGAAAAAACAAAACAAAACAACAACAACAACAACAACAACAAAACAATGGAAGGAAGTATGTTGGAATGAGACAAAAGCAACACCATTGGGAAAATGCAAGCCGGCATCCAGCTGAAGGACCCTGGATGCAGGGCCTCTGGGAGCTGAAAATACCCAAAGCACACTTCACTGCCGATTTGGTGGGATCTTGAATCACATGGAAGGAACCTGCTGGGCATGGAGTAAGGAGGAGTCTAGATCTCTTTCACTGGTGTAGAAAGGCTCTTCTCTGCTATGAATGACACCATCTCCAAGGCTGGGCTCTTGGACTGAAAAGGAGACGTGAGCCGAGCTGCAGCTGCTCCCTGACTGTGGATGCGCTGTGGCCAGCCGCCTCACTGTCCTGCCGGCATGGCTGCTCTATCTGATGGATGGAGCATCCTTAAACTGTGAGCCAAGAAGATCCCTTTTTCATTAAGCTGCTTTTGTCTGGTGTTTTGTTACAGGAATGAGACAAGAAAGTCTCCAAGAGCTCCTAACCTCTCCACTCCTAAGGATCATTAGGGTGCTCTCTTTCACTGGCACAGTGTTCAGAAAAGTTCCCAGGAGCTGTGGAATGATTCCTAATTTGTCTGCCATCTTTGCTTTGCTTGAAATTGCTTACAGCAGGTGAGAGATACCGCCCAGCAAGCCTGTAGTCATTTTTAAGTTAAAAGAATAAATGCGGAGACCTTGTTGGTAGCTGAAACTCAAAGGCAACTTTGTTTTCCAAAGCTGAGTTTAAATGAGTCAATCAGGAAGAAAGGCCAGCCTGAACTACAGATGAAATAGCAAACAGGCATTTCCCAACTCAGGCTCTGCCTTTACTATGTCTGACCACCTCACAGAAGCCCTATAGGAGAAAAGAATGCTTGTCTTGGCCCAGGGTTTCAGGGAGATCTGAGTCTGTCAAAGTTGGGAAGACATGGCCACGATGAAGGAACAAGTAGAGGAGACTACCATGGCGTGGTAGGCAGGAATCACAGAGCACAGGCAGAGGAGGGACAAGAATAACCATTGTTGTGCTCCACTTTTATCCCCTAAGGGCCCTACCATCTTCAAACCTGCACCAGAAGCTGAGGGCTGAGCACTCTTACCATGAGTCTTTGTGGGGGCGGGGCACAGTACTATATGCTTCATGAAGACTCTGGAAAACCTCCTCCCATTTTTGAATCACGGTCCATGAAAAGACCCATCTCAGGGCTGGTTCAATGTGTGAACCCTCAGCAAACAGTAAAAACGGTAGCCAGCTTACTAGTCATGTTCGTTGGTGTAAAATTACATTGAGTAACTAAATGTGTGAGGACCCAGCATTTCAACCTGTGCGTGTTCACACATCTTGCTTCCAAACCCTCCAGGACCAGTGAGACACTTGATGGCACAGGGAGTCCTCAGACCAAGGTTTCCACAGACCTGCAGTAAGTCATGCTCCCACCAGGAATTTTTGCTGACCCAGCCTTCCTCTGAGTGTCTGTCAGCCGCCCTTTGCCTACCCAAAAAGACTATAGCAGCCATCAGAGCCCCAGCCCAGGACAACCCTTGAGGGAACAATCAGGGAAGCCAGTCCCTGCAGCCAGACAGTTTGTTTATGGAGTGGCTCTGACAATAGCATCTGGGTTCCTTAGACAACATGAGAGGAGCAAAGATTCTGTCTGGTGTCTGTTTTAAGAACTGCGGCATTTTTCGGCATGGTGCCTGAGTAATTAGCAGCTTATGCTTGACGTCACGCTCAGAGTTAGTTCCCTGGCTCTCCCAGCAAGAGGGGAAGCCCACAATTCCTTGACTGGTAAATCTCCCCAGATTCCAGCCTTCTTCCTGCCGGCTCTCTGCCCCTGCTCTATGGACAGTGTAAACATCTTGCCTCTTTTCCCCTTGCCTGATTTCTCTGCTGGGATGTGTGTTTGGCTTTATGAGAAAGTGAGTCTCAAACACAATTCTTCCTCAGACCTGCTTTTCATAAACACAGAAGTCACTGAGCTGGGAGACCCAAGCCTTGAATCACTGCGCCTCGAGAGGCTGAGGCAGCGGCTTGCCAGTTCAAAGCTTGCCTGAGCTACAGAGTAAATTTAAGACCAGCCTGGGCAGCCTAGGGCCAACCTGTCTCAAAATAAGCAAAGGTGGGTGGGGATGTAGCTCAGGGGTAGAGTGCTTGCTTGGCATGCAGGAGGCGCTAGGTTCAATCCCCAGTGCCACCAAGGAAGGAAAGGAAGAAAGGGGAGAGGAGAGAAGAGAAGAATAGGAAAGGGAGAGGAGAAGAGAGAGGAGAAAGGGTAGGGAAGAGAAAGGAGGAAACGAAGAAGAATGAGGAGAGGAAAAGGTATGGGAGAGAGAGGAAGCGTGAGAAAAGGAGAGAAAGGGCCAATTCCAGGCCCACAGCATTGGGGCTTCTCAAGAAGGCTCCCAGCACTTCTTGTTTCCAGGGCCCCAGAGCTGACCCTGCAGCACGGAGAACACTCCCGAGTGGGCATGCAGCCAGGCAAAGATGCCATCTACCCCTCCCTCACATGCTGCTCAGGTCGCTATCCTGCCATGGCAGTTGCCACAGCTGGGCCACGGCCTTCACATGACTCCTCTAATGACCACGCTGGGATTTCCTGGTCAACCAGTTCCTGTTCAGATAACACAGCTCTCACCTCAAAGGGAGCCAAATATGAGTGGCCTGGCCCAGGAATGTGAATTCAGGTTACCTACATGCCACGTGCCAGCATGATAACAGGTTTCTCGAGTTTTCATGGTTATAGAACAAAGGAAAGTTAGAGAGATCAAAGCACTTTTCAAATGCATTAGTAGAGACATCAGATATACGGGTTACAGCAGAGGACCA
>CM053766.1:119942375-119967023 GCA_028658305.1 Pachyuromys duprasi
CTTGGCAGACACCCAAACAATGATGAATTGTAAAACCACTTCCCCACTGCTGTGCAGGCTGGTGTGGGGAGCCTCTTCAGAATTCAAGAACTTAAAGAGAGAGCCTAGGTTTTCATGGTAAGTTCAAGGCTCCTCCCAAGTTTCTTTGCTTTCTCTTCTCTCGCCCATGTTTGACTCTGACACCTGTGCCCTGCATGCAGACAGTGTTCAGTCCATGTGCTCTGCGTGAGTCTTCACCAAGAGCCTGGTGGCCACAGAGAGCTTGGGTAAGTCCCCTGTCAACACAGTAAGTTGCAACTTGTCACTGCAAGAGGATAAGCTCAAAGATACTCATGTCTGGGCTTGGGTAAGCCAGTCTGCCCTGCTCTAGAAGTGCGGGTGCAGTTTCCACACAGTGTAGGACAGGCTTCCACCACACAGAAAGGTTTCTGGGAGCGCCAGGCCTTGCACTCCAGGGTGTCAGATGGGCATTGGTCTCATCTGACTTCAGCTTGAGTGGAATTTCCGGGTTCCTGAGGTACCCTCACAGGCCTGGTTCTCAATTGCTGTTCCAAACAGTGCTGCCAAAAGCCCTTTGCCAACCCCTGTAGCCAGACCGCTGGGCTTTTTAGTGGCTCCCAGATAGTTTTAGCTTCCCTTTGGTCCTGAAAACTCAGCCTGATGATTCTTTGTTTGCTTTTGTTTTTGTTTTTGTTTACTTCAGTTCAGATTCGTTGGACCGCTTCAGGCCATTCTCCGAAGCCGGGGCTCATCTGACTGCCACCGCTGCCCTCAGCTCCAGAGAGAGACTGGAAAACCATCTGCCCAGAGTGTCTTCTTAACCCCTCCTGTGACCGAACCTCAGTCTCCCCAGCTTCAGACTGTCTTAAATCCTACGTGGAGGAGGGTTGGGGAGGTACTGATGGCTGGTGCCCACTCCTGGGTCCAGTGGAGGGGATGGGGTTTGTATTTTTATCTTTCAGGCAACTCTGATGCAACCACCCGCCTCCTCACCATGACAGCAAGCTTTGCTGGGTCCCCTGGAGCTCAACACTCTCTGGTGACGATTTTGTTCCATACCAGGTACAACAGGCCAAATTGGCTTGTCCCCAAAGGAGCAATGGGAGAAGTTTGCTGATCTGAACTGTACTTCCATTAGGCACCATGAGGGGGCGTGTGAGGTTCTCTGGCAGCAGAAGAAGGATCCCCAGTGGTAATGAGAGGCTGAGAGTCTGACCTTCCATTCTGAGGACACTGGGGAAGGCATCCACCCATGAAACTCGCACCTGCCCTGCTCTCTGGCACAGCAGGTGTGAACTGCCCTGCCACGGAAGAGATGGCCTCGGAAGCATCAGAAGAGTGCCCGTACTTTAAAGCTAAATGAAAGTCACCCATCTGGAGACAGTTTGCAATAAAATCATTTTTATAGCCATCAAGAGTTTGCCCTGGTCCTACCCCGCCCCCAGCCCAACGCTCGATTTGAAGTCCTTCCATCTGGAATTATTAGTTAAGGGCACCGTACCGGAGAAAAGATGGATGGCGTAAGCAGATCTTGCTATCAGTGTTCAAAATGCCGTGCTAGCCTCACGACATCAGTGCAAGTTCCTTAATCACGGCTGATTGAAGGTTACCAACCCTGAATTATTAGTTAACAACATCTCTGCTCAGCAATGATTTCTCTGAGTAAACGGAACGTGAACACAGCTCCTGAATCTCTATCGCTAAAGTATGTAAACTCTGACTCTGGTCTACAGTGGCAACAATGAAAAACAGGTTTCTATTTAGCCTTGATCTCAAACCTCTGGGCAGTGGAGGGTCTGAGGCTGGGTGATGGCTCAGCTGGTAAAATGTTTGCACAGGATGACCTGTGTTCAACCACTGGTACCCACAGAAAAGGGCAGGCATGTGGTGTATGCCTGCAATCCCAGCACGGGGGAGATAGAGACACGAGGATTTCTGGGGCTCATTATCTAGTCTAGCCTAGCCTAGAGCCTCGTGTGAGACCTGGTCTCACATAATAAGGCGATTGCTCCTGAGAAATAGTACACAATGTAAGATCCACATGCACCCATACATGAACAGGCTCACACACCTGCACATACATGTGCACACACAAAAGACAGGGGCCCAAGGCACAGTGAGTTCTCTAAATATTCTTGATGTCAGCTCACGTGTATTGAAGGGCTCCCTCAAACCAGCGATGTCTCCATCTCAGAGCTGTCTCTGTGACTATCATCTTCAGGAAAGAAGCATGACTTTCTGCTGTTATAAAAAATTAAAATCCCAATTGCTCAATTTTACCAATAAAGACTCAAGAGCTGGGGTGAAAACTTGCTAGCTCAGAGAGGCAAAGAAAGCCCCCAGCTGACCTTCCTACAGCTCACATCCCAGAAGGAAAGAGCCAAAAAGCCAAAACTTGCCAGTTCAACTGATGGCCCAGAAGGAAAAGGCCTGCTAGCTCACCCAACAACCCAGGAAGAAAAGGCCTAAAGCTAAAGAGCCAAAAGCTAAAGAACAAGGAGCTGAAGAGCCAAAGCACCCTTCTTCTTCTCCAGGCTGCCCTTAAATACTTTTCTCTCAAAGTCCCTGCTGTCTATTGATCCCTGTCAACTGGTTTCTTGCTCTTCCTCTTGACCTAGGTTAACTTTATTAAATCCTATGTGCAGAAAGCTCTAGGATCTAAGGTATGTGTTAGGGCTGAGCCACACCACAATCACCTGTTTACAAGAAACAGAAAGTTCTTGGATTAAAGGTGTGTGTTAGGGCTGAACCAAACCAAGAGCTCTGCCTCTTCCTCATCTCACTCCCTTGAGAACAAAGGGCATTGAGCCTTGTCTTAGTTACTTCCTATTGCAGTAATAAGACACCAGTACCAAAGCAAACAATAGAAGAAAGTGTGTTTGGGGCTTACAGTTTCAGAGAATGAGTCCATGACCATCACGGTGAGGAACCATGACCATCAGGTCAGGCAGACAGACATGGTTCTGGAACAGCAGCCAAGAGCTCATACCTTAAGCCACAAGCATGAGCCAAAGAAAGACTGAGATTGGGAATTGCTCTAGGATTTTGAAACCTCCAAGCCCACCCCAGGAGACACACCTTCTCCAACAAATCCGCACCTCCTAGTTTTTCCCAAACAGTTTTACCAGCTGGGGACAAAGTATCCAAATATATGGAGGCCATTCTCATTCAAACTACCACAGGTCCGAAGGGGAGAAATGGGTCCATTTTATCAGTTACCTCATGGGGCTAGTTCAGCCTCAAGCCCTCTAGAGGGCAAGGTTAGGGGAAGCAATAAGGCTGTGGCTTCTACAGCCTGTGACCTGGCCCTGAGGCTGTTTCCTGCACTGTTCATCCATATGTCTGAAGGCTTCCCTGATGGAGAGTCAGGTCTCCAGGACACACTATCCTCTGGCAGGTTCTTCTGTAGCATGGAGTGACATAGTGGCAGGTCAAGTCAACATCAGGAAGACATGCTGACACATGGGGAAAAGCCAACATGGTACTGCATGCTCGTAATCCCAGCACTTTCAAGCATGGGCTACTTGGAAGCTCCAAGCCAAAGAGAGGTCTTATCTCAGAAAAATAAACTGAATGGTTCCTGAGAAATGCTACCGGAGGCTGCTCTCTGACCTGCACACCCACCCCACCCCACCCCACCCCCCACAGCTCAGGCAGGTGCATCAGGGACCCCAGACAGCTCCACCCCAACCCAGTCTGGAGGGATAGTTCACACTCAAGGGACTCTCCAGTCACCCAGCCCACTGGACAGGAGCCATGCTGCAGGTCCGGTGGAGTCAACCAAGGCAAGTGACAAAGAACTGGGTCCCGGCTCCGCTTTCTGCTGGCTGAGCAGCTGTGTGAATGGAAGCTGATCATTTCATCTCTCTCAGAGCAGAATGCACAGTGATGGGCCAGTGCATGTGCACCCACCACAGGGCCACATGCAGGGAAGCTCTGTGCACAGTGCCCAGAACTGACTAGGTGTTCAGTAAAGCAGCCATTACGGCGCTAAGGAGACGCTGCACACTCTAGCAGCTTCCCAGCTTCGCAAAGGACTGACTGACTTCTGCGTGTGAATTAGTTACAGGGCCAGAGCACACCCTGATTCTGAATCCTGAGTCCAGAGCTTCCTCCTTCCTACCTTCAGCATCACCTCCTCCCCCTACTCCTCCTGGACCAGATAACTCCCTCCTGTCTGTACCTGTTCCAGGAGGCAGGGACAGAGAGCAAGGGCTGGCCCAGAGTCCAGTAGAGATGGTTCGGGAGCTCAGAAGGTGTTCGCAAAAGCCTGGTTGCCATGCTTTTGCGGTGCTTTACTGTGAGCTTGCCTAACACTCTTTCTGATGAGATAGTGGAGCAGAGAGAGACCTGGACCCCATAGCCCCTGTCTTATAGAACAGGCCAGGTCTTATCCGAGCTCAACAGCTGGAGAGGTCCTGGCAGAGACAGCCCTGTGGACACAGCCCGAGCTGGCCATGCTTTGCAATAGTTCAGGCAAACCCCCCAGCCCAGACCCCTGCTGCTACCAGCTCCATGGACAGCACTCTAAATAGCAGCTTCCTGTGTAAGATTTCCAGGCCCAGACCAGGTATTTTTAGCCACTGTTAGCCAAGCCTCTGCTGTGAGGCTTAGCACAGATGCCAGTCAAGAGCAGGGCCAGGACATTCCTGTACTTTGTTCCCTGCTCTGGGTCTCATCTGTTCCCACGGCTAATTTAAAACTTTCCTGGCTACCCCTGTGACCCTTTGCCTCCTGACTTTTCCCCTAGAACACAGGCTCCTCCCCAGTAGTCCCGGGAATAACCTAGCTGCTGATAGTTCTAGCACTGGTCTGTAGGAGGGTATGGGGTGGGGACAGGGCAGAGCTCCCTCCACTCAGAGTCTGCTGCAGAGCATGTCACACACAGCCTGGAAGGCAAAAGTGCCCAGTAGAGACTTGCTGACCTGGGTTCCCAGGCTGCCTCTATCCTGGGCGTTTCTATGCTTGCCTGCTTTCTACCTCCATAGATTGAGACTGATTCCTTCTCTAGTCTATGTGTGTATACAGGCTACACCTCAAGGACTTCTGCTGTGGAATGCTCTCCACCCTAAGAGCATGGCAAAGCCAGTAGGGTCTTAAGATCAGAAAAGCCATGATTACTCAAACAAGACCCTCAGGACACTGAGCTCTCTAAGATTCCCTGCTACAGGAGAAGCCTCTCTTCAAGGGTAAGGATGTCTGAAAAGGTCATAATAAATCATATGACTATTTATCTAAAACAGGCTATAATGCACACATTGTGTGTATAAATATACATATATCTTAAATAAAAACCTTTACATCTGGGCTGGCAATGCTCCTTCAGGGAGTCCAAGGCACCTAACACTAATACTGCTGAGGAGAAGGTATTTCTTCAGTCACCCACACTCCTGTACATGATCCCTTACCCACGTTCTTGCAAGTCACCTCCAATAAGCCACCCATGCCCCAAGCTGAGCTCGGATGGAATCAGCTCTTTGGTTGGTGGTTTGTGCCCTTTCTGGGCTGAGTAGAGCTTTGTTCATGTCTCTTCAGAGGAAGATATCAAATGTGTAGTCACCAATGTCACACATGAGTTAGCTTTAACTGTTACACATCTGGGCTAAATTTAAAATATAGGGGCTGAGGAAATGCCTCAGTGTGCAAAGTATTTGCTTTGCAAACATGAACTCCTGAGCATCTACACAAAAGCTGGGCACAGAACGGCATACCTGTAATTCCGGAACTGTCACAGGTGGCAGGGATGGAGCAGCATGGAGAGAGGCAGATCCCTGGGGTTCAATGGCTACCTGGTCCAGCTGAGACTGAAAAACCCAGGTTCAGTGAGAAATCCTGTCTTAGAAAAATAAGATGAAGGGTGGCAGAGGAAGACACTCAGGACTAACCTCTGACCTCTCCCATGCATGTGCTCATGTGCACACACCCATATGAGCACATGGTGTTCCTATAACACAGCACAGATACAAAATAAGTTATGTCTTTCTTTCTTTCTTCCTTTCTTTCTTTATTATGTGTTTGGGTGATCTGCCTGGATGGGCAAATGTGCATCGTGTGTGTGTGTGTGTGTGTGTGTGTGTGTACATGTGTGTGTGTATGTGTGTGTGTGAAAGACAGACAGAGACAAAATCAGACGGAGAGAGGGGGAGAGAGAGAGTTTCTTACTGTGAAACCCTGGCTGGTCTAGAACTTGCCATGTAGACGAGGCGGGCCTCAAACTTACAGAGACCCACCTCTCTGCCTCTCGAGTACTGGGATTAGGGACGTGTACCATCACACCAGCCATATACATTTGTTTTGAAAGCTCCCAAAGCTGGCACTTTAAGCTCTTATGCAGGCTATTGGTCTGTAGAACACAAGGTTGGAAATGTGTGTGATGATGGCCATACTCACAGCCACTCATCATGATCCGACTCTTGGAATTAGCTCTGAAAAGCAAACACAGGGTAGACTCCATCTTCAGTCTTGAGGGCCATGCAGCAAGTCTTCAGCGTGCTGGTGGTCCCACCCAGCTTCCCCCAAAATATGACAGTGACCGAGGGACCTCCTTAATTTTGCCCATGTCACAGTGAACACGGGGATCCCAAAGGGGTACATCTTCACCCACTACAGACAGAGATGAGCATTTTCTGGGTTGTGAAGCCCTGTTGTCTGTTACAGCTGCAAGTGGTGACCCCCTAACTAGTCAGGCTCAAAAGCACTAACTTCTTGCCCCATAGCAATCAGACCTTCAGGATTGTCTGTTTATTAATTACAGTTTCTGGACTGTCCTGGATGAGTCTACTCAGCTTCTGATGAGCTCAAAGATAATAGTCATTAAGGCTGTTGGACAAAGACAATCCATGCCACCAACACCATCAAGCCCAATAGAGGTCACAGCACCTGAAGTCTTGATTGACAAGTCTTGATTGACATGGCAGACTAAGTTTTCCAAATGAAGATAAAAGCTGCAGAAAAACAAACAAACAAAAAACAAAAACAGAAACAGAAAACAAGAGGCCTAGAGCTTGAGTGGAAACAGCATGACTCTATCCGAAGTGCCCCTGCCCTCTGCCCATCTATACAGTCTTCTGTTTGCCAGCCACACCTCTCAGCCTGAAGCACACTATCCCCCAAGCCACACCTGGGCTGGCAGCCTCACCTGGAGTCCTGTGTTTAGGCTTTCATCCCAGTTGTGCCTTTCCCTGCACCAGCCTGGCCAGTGAAATTCTTACCCATCCTTGGGATCCTACCCCACTGTTCCTTCTTCCCAGCTTCCTGTGAGACACAGGTGCCAGCCAGCCAGTGCTTCTGTATGTGTCCCATTCAGTCAGTGAGCTGGAGTGCCTATGCAATGCAAGGTCCTGGGGACCTGGCTCACAACTCCTCCTTCAAGGGCTCTTGGGGTCTCCATGGAGAAGAGAGGCATTAAAATTCAGCAGATCAGGGAGCCTGTCTCTGAACATTATAAACCAAATAACCACATGCCTGTAACTTTATAAATGAAGGGATTTTAGAAACTCAGGCTTGAAAAGTGGCCACTGAAGGGTTGGGAGGGAGGATGGCTTGTGGAAAAGGGGTGATAAGCAGCATGCTGTAGGTTTTGCTTAGGACTTACTCTATCCTGGTCTATGAGGGTAAAGATGCTTCTGTGAGTGATGAGATGGCAAAGGATGGGGGACACATGGGTACTTACAAGAACCCAAGAAATACAAAGGGGATGGAATGTCCACACCAATGTCCGTAGAGGAGGATGGAGTAAAAGACACAAGGTCTGCACTGGCTGATACAACTGTGGATCTTCACAGATGTCCACCCGCAGTACCCCTGAAAGAGAAAGAGGGTCCTAGGCAGGCCTGTCTTCACCCTGCACCATGGCCTTTACTCAGAGGCAGCCTGAGCCCCTACTGGGGAGGAAGTGTCCTTGCAGTGATTCTCACATGAGTCCCCAGCCTCTGGGATGGAGCCCCCGTTTTATTTTCTGCTAAGTGTACTGAGTTGCAGGCCCCGCTTTGATGGCAGATGTCCTTTGAAAGACACAGCGGTCCCTGTTTTCAGCCCTTTCAATCTCCAAATTGCGCAGCACTTGGTGGCTACAGATTGCAGAGCTGGCCATAGCAGCCCCATTAGCACAGCTGTGTCTCTTTCATTCCTGCTTGTCTCCTGGCCAGCCTTAGCCAAAGTCCCTGTCCCTCTCTTAGCATGGTGCTAAAAGCAGCCACTAATGTGCCCTGCATCGAGGATGTCCCACGCTGCTTCCTGTCTAGAACACAGGCTACTTTTCAAAAGACGGCTGAGGACCAGTGTGATCCAAGGCTGTGTTTCTGTATAGCCGGGGTCACCAGCTCTCTCTCTCAGAATTTGAGTCCCTGCCACCTGCACACATCCATTAAGCCAACACCACAGGCTTAAGTTCTGCTACTCATGGTTCATTCCACTCTCTTCTGTATTTTGTGTTAGCTAAGATTCAGTTTGGCCCCAAGTGGTAGAAATTATAAAACAGCAATAGCTTAAACAAGGCATGTTTGATTCTTTCTTTCTTCCTTTTTTTTTTTTTTGAGTCTCAAAGTGGTGTAGGAATGAAGTGAAGCAGAAAGTGGGACCCATGAGGTCAAGGAATCTCTCCCATCCTTCCTGTGGCCATGGGAACTGATAGCTGCCCCAGCTACAACCAGCATGTTCTCATCAGCTTTAGGAAGAGAAGACGGGGAATAGACATGCTGTCTCCACCCTGAAGAGAGACTTCTTGAAATGGCCTTCCTTTGATGAGAATGTCGTCACATGTGTGCATCTGCCTGGAGGATGGGAAATGTTCCTGCCCGAATAGACAGTCCCTGAATAGTGTGATCTCGGGTGTTTGCCCTGAGCAAGGAGAGGTGGTCTGGATTGGTGTAGTTTTTGGTGTGTGGCCTCCTACAGCTAATAGCTGAAGAGCTTTTAAGTTAAGCCTCCAGAATGCTTATTACTTCTTTATGGCAGAGAGGGCCATGGCTGGGTAGGTTTGTGAACAGTGGTGTAGCTCCCTGCCCAGTGCTGCCCTGGCTCCTGGCTAGCTGGCTAGATCATCTTTGAAGGAGGCCACTGCCGCTCTTCACAGGGACATAAATGATGTCTCCCTGGCCATTAACGTTCCATGAGAGTTTCTGTTCGCCTGTGTGCCTATTAGCTTGCATACTTGCTCATGTGTGTTTCAGACAGCCCCTCACTCTGCAGCCCAAGATGACTTGAACTCCTGCTCCCCACAGCCCTTGCTCCTAGGGCTGGGATTACAGCCACGCTGGGATTACAGGCTCCCCACCATACATGGCAAGAAAAGGAAAGTTTCCCAACTGCAAGGTGTTCTGTGTGCAGCAAATTCTAAAGGCCAGAAAAGCACGTGCTGAGGCGGGAGTTCAGCAACCCAAGCGGTTACTGCCTGCAAAAATAGATTATTTAATTGAATGAATTTTTAATGTCAGTGACTGCAGATGACTTTAGATTAGCCAGTCATTTGGAAGCCAAGGTTCTTAATAAAAATAGATTTCCCTGAAAATATTTACCACCGTTGTCTTATTTTACACTCTAGTGCTACCAGTAAGAACCAGTTTCATTCATAAGGACATTAAAAGGCCACTAGAGGTGGATGATTTTCATGGACACTACCTGATGCTGGCATCTCCAACAGAAACTATCTCAAGGGTGTGGGTACATTTGATCATTTCGGAGTTGGCTTTGTATAATGGGGATTGAACCCAGGGTTGCTCTGCAGTGGAGCCAGCCCTCATTTAGAACATGAACCTCTGGGAAGAACCAGCCAGCTGGCACCCAAGAATGTCTCCTGTAGACATCAGCAGGAGAAGGAGGCAGTATCCAACTGACATCTAAATGAGGAAGTAGATGAGCTCCTATGTCACACTTTTGAAATTCGTTGCACTGGATGTCAGAACCTCAAGGCCTGTGTCCTGGAAAAAAAATGGTCATAATCTGGTATCATGGGGGATGTGTGGAACTGTCGTACAAATATCTAAAAGGGTTGGCAAGATCAGTATTAGAGCATGTCTAATTAAATATCTACACAATGTAACACTTTGCTCTCCTTGTTAACTGCTGAATCTACATACATTAATATCACATGAGTGTTTTATTACTTTTGGAAACAATGTGCTGGAGAGCAACTTACAAGGCAAGAATTTGCAAAAGTGTACCACAAGACCAGAGGAAAGCCAGAGGAGCCACCACTCAGGACTCACTTACCTAAAACTTCTCAGGAGCATCTGCTAACATGTTTGTCCTAGAAAGAGCTATCATAATGTGTTTGCTGTGAGCTTGGGTTTCCAAGAAGGGATGGTGTCAAGCTCAGGTTCCTCAGAAGATCCTGGAAGTAAGTGTTGCAGGATGCTGTAGCTATGAAACTCTACTGTCTGAGCCCAGAGCGGCCTGGTGCCACAAGCATGGCTGAGTGTCAATAAAACTTTATTTATAAGAGCAGACAATGTGCCAGCTTCCTCCACGGCGGTCATTTTCTTTCTCTTGTCTTAGCTCTAGAAAAAGCTGATGACCGTTTACTGACTTTAGCCAACAACTCAGACTCAATGCATTTTTTCTTTTACTATTGTGTTTGTGCATGCATCATGTCTGTGCACAGGTACACATGCCCATGGTGCACATGTTTAAGTCAGGAGACAAACTTTGTTGAGTCAGCAGTTGGTAAGTGCTCAGCTTTTTAAAAGGGCACAGGTCCTTGTTTATAAGTTTAAAAAAAATGCTTCCACCCTGCCTCACCGCACCCCACTTCTACCACACAAGTTACATGACCACTAAGTGGACAACAAAATCCAGTAAAAGGCTATGGTCTTGTTTAAACAAAAATCTAACCAGAACGTATTTCTTCAAAGTTTTCTAAAATTCTTTTCCCATACTGATACGAGGAAGTTAAATCATGGTGTATCTTAGATTTTCAAAGCACGTTCTGTTTATACAATTTTAAGCTTAATTATTTTTCTCAAAATAACATAGCTGGCTTAGCTAATCAAAGCATGGAAAGGGACTGTTATCTTTTAAGCAATCACTGAAAGTACTTATTACAAATACTCAAGGAAACACTTTCCCATTTATTACCTTTCCCCACTTAAAATGAAGCAGAATGACAATTATGGGAATGTAAATAATCTTTTAAGAACCCACTTTCATTTTATTTTCCCAGAATTACCTACCGCTGGCCAAACAGCCAGGTGATCCATGGATTGTACTGTCACTCACCAACAGAGCTGGGTCACCAACCGAAGCAAAGAACATATGATTCAATATAAGTTTTTAAAAAAATAGAACAGTGACGACCCAAATTTATAAAACATACAATCACAATACCATTTTGCTTTATCAAGACCTTGAGTTTAGATCCACAGTTGATCCTCACCCTAGGACCATGTCTTAAGTTCCCTCCTGCTACTGTGATAAAAACACTCTGACAAGAACAATTTCAAGGGTTTATTCTGGCTCACAGTTCAAGGGTACAGTCCATCATCGTGTGAAGTCAGGGAGACAGGAGTCTGAGATCAGGAGGAAGAGAGTGGCAGGTGCTGATGCTCAGTCCAGTCACATGAGTCTGAGATCAGGAGGAAGAGAGTGACAGGTGCTGATGCTCAGTCCAGGATCCCAGCCAGGGGATCGGTGCTACTCACAGTGGCAGCTCCTCCCATCTCAACTAATGCAAACAAGATAATCCCCCACGCCAGAGGTGTTTCCCAAGTGATTGTCCAGTTTGCAACACTAACCACTACAGACTAGGAAGTAATTAAGAATAAAAAAGGAGGGGTCCATGAATAGTGACCATTCTCCCAAATCATGCCCATCACACACTTTTATGAAGGAAACCTTGGTGCAGAACATACTGCTTCAGATGGAGCAGAGTTCGAGCCCAAACAGTTCAGCTTGGGAGAAGTCCTGCTCCAAGGACAGAGAGCTGAGGGTCTCAGCTCCCTCACACTCTCCCTCCTCTCTGTAGACATGAGGCAGGTGGCCAGCATCGCCTTCCAGAACATCAACACACTGGAGCTTCTGCGGAGAAAGCCAGAGAAGTAAGCATTCGCTGATACAGGCGCCAAACAGCATCAGTGTCCTGTAGGCTGACTGTGAGGAAAGTCTCAGGCGTGCTGGTGGGAAGAAGGTCTCAGCCCAGCAGACTGAGCCGTGGTGCCCAAGCTGAAGAAGGTGACACTGCCTTCTTCATCACTATTCTGACTATGATGCTGACCATCCTAGGTTTTGACAGAAACCCCTCCTGACGACTTCTCCCTTCTTGCTCCCTTGTGCACACATCCTTCGGCACAGTCCTGAGCCTCCCATATCTTGGACACTTCCTACTTATAACTCACCTGGATCTTCACTCAGGACAGTGTCCCAATTTTTTCCACCCTTACCATGCTTCTTGTCTGAGGACACTTCTTAAGTCACAAATGTCTTTTCAGTCTGCCCACCCTTTGCTATCTCCTAAAAAGAGTGGTCCCCACTCAGTCTGCCCTTAAACATCATCGTGTCTACTGCTACCACATTCTGGTCTCCCACATGCATGCACAAGCCATGGTGTCACCCACTCCCTCAAAAAGGTGATGGGTGATCACTTTTGGTCTGGGGTAGTCGCTGGCATCACATCCAGAGCCAAAAACTCTACCTTACCTTGCCTGGGCTGTTGCACAGGGACAGACACACAGACCTCACACTGAACATCCAAGACAGCACCGCCTTTTGCCCTCCAAACACCTTCTCCGTCCGTGTACCTACACACCATGTCACAGAGGCTGACACATGACAATTCTTGGGACAACCCCAGCCCAACACCTGTTGAAAATAAACTTATGTTTCAGCACAGCCATGCTTCCAAGCCCATACAATGGCCAAATGGAGAGGCTGGGACTGACCCTCAAGTCCTAAAGTATTTCCTGTCTGGATCTTTACAGGAAGTTGGTCACCGGACTGACCCCACAAGATGATCCTAAAATCTACTGGGATATACTTAACCTCTACAGGTAGCTACTTTACTGAACATAAAACATAACAACAACAACAACAAAAAAACACTCTATAATTTCACAAACACCATTGGTTAGCTCACAATACAACTAAAAGTCAAAGTGTCTGATGGGTAATAGCAAGCGGGTGAGGCATTCTTAGGAAGGCTGTGTGAAGCCCTAAGCAAGTGAATCTCTAGCCTGGTTCACACTATGGCGTCCTCACCAGTGCAGCTGTGTGCAGAATCCTTGCATTGTTCATTGTGTCCCCACCACCACTCCCACATACCTGATTTTGTCCCCTCTGCTCCAATGCCTTGGCCATTGCCTCAAGCCCCTTCCTCCCTCCAACCACTGCAGTAAAGACTATCAGGAGTCAATTAATCAATTCCTACTCCTGACTCCTGGATATACCCAGTGGCTGAGCATAAGCCAGGGATGACAGGCATCAGGAATAGTCTCCTGGCCACAGGGCCTCCTTTACCCTCCCTTCTGATAACATGTTCCAGGGCTCCTCCTGGGCAGAATCACACATGGATCAGAGATGTTGGACCCTGCATCCTGTTTAAAAGCTTCCTTCTGATGCCATCCAACTGTGATGCGAGCAAGAAGCACAGATCCTTCTATCAGTCACTCTGATGGGAAGCAGGCTACTCTGATTCTTCCTTCCACTTTCCACACATCCCAGCCTCTCTTCAATGTCATACTCTTGTCCACCCTCTGAACAGGACTAGACCTATTTTCCAGTCTCTGGTCTAAATTGGATTCCTCCTCAAGCTTCTGAATAGCAGTTCTTGGACTCTAAATCCCAAGTAAGTCAGCTCTCCCACCTGACCAGATCTATCTTCCTACCCCTTTCTGTAAGGCTCTCTGCACAGACCTACCCTTCCTGCCTTGGGCTTCAGCTATTCTGAGTCACTGGCTCCCATTCCTTCTAGCCTCTGCTGCTCTTCTCCATGAATGAGGGTTGCTACTGCCAACTTCTTGTTTGCAAGCTCCAGCTCAACGTTCTGGGCCCAGACATTCCTCTGACAGCATTTCCTGGGGTTTTCTTCCTGAGTAACTTCATACATGTTTAATGGGTAGGTGGACAGGCAGAGAGATGGAGATGAGGATAGAGATATGAATGGATGAATAGTAGAGAGATAGAAAGCTGGTAGAGAGATGGAGGGAGAAAGGTAAAGATGAAGGGACAGATGGAGATATGAATGGGAAGATGGATATATGTATGCATGGAAAGATGGATGGGAAGCAAAAAGAGAGGAATAGGTGGATGATGATGATGAAGATAGATATATAATACATAGACTGACAGATGGCAAAGAGATGGAGAGGTGGAAGAGGAACTTCGCCATATTTAGGATGGCCCTCTCTGATGCTGAGCCATTTCCATCAGTTATGGTGATAATGGGTGTAAAGGGACTTCCTAAGCCATCTTCAGCTGAAAGGGACCCCTGACACCTTGTATGGAGGATGAAAGCAGTTGGAACATGGAGGCTCAGAGCACAACATGGGAAATGTGGTAAGGCCTGGAAAGGGGAAGCTGATGCTTCCTGAGGACCCCATTCATGTGTTCTCCTAGTGGTGCACACTGAGCCAGCTCTCTGTTTCCCTCTGTGTCACAGGAGCCCCATCCCTCCAGAGAGCCACTGTGCATGGAATCAAGTGTGCACAGACAGGTGTGGCTCGCCCACACCTGCAGGGCCTGTTATCTGAGGGCTATGGCCACCACCCTGCTGCCACCTGCTCCACGCCCAGGTGGGAAGAAAGAAAGGAAGCTTTTGCAGTTGAGAAGCGAACTCCAGACCTGGACCAGATGTTAGGAGTCCAGTCACGTCCGCTGGGCAAAGCTAAATAGATAATTCATGACAGACCTGGTATGTGCAGAACAAAACTGAATCAGCAGCAGGGGCCGCGCCTCAAGAATTCAGCTTCAAACCCCCAAGGCTGGCGGCCAAGCAGCAGGGCTCTGCACCCTGATTCAGCAGTTCCAGAGTCCCCTAAGATCAATAATTCATCACAAACCACCAACTAAGTTCGAAGGCTCATGAGGGAAAGAACTGCTCTTCTCATCTGGGCTTTTTTTTTCTTTTTTTCATTTCTTTTCTTCTCACAACATGGAACTCAGGGCTTAAGTTGTACTGCACAGAGCTGCGTGTCTGGCTGGCACAGGGAGGAGGGGGCTCCTCTCCTGAAATGCAGCCTTCTCCTGCCTACATACCCGTGGCCCTCTCTGTGCTGCCTGCTTGGCTCAGCTAGGTGTGTACACACACGAAAATGGGTACCAGGTCCTACATGTAGGAAGGTGCATGGCCTCATTTGTGCATAGTACCTTTGGCAATGGGGTGCAGCTGTCCAACCATCCTTCATAGGGAACACAAGCCTCACCAACATTGCTCAATAGTCAGGCAGGCTGGATTGGACTTTGTGTCCTATATTCTAGCCCCAGATCTGCTCCTTGTATCTTTGCCACATGGAGAAGATAGTGGCCTGTGTCCAGACACGGCTCTGCCTTCATAGGTCAATAGTATGAGGGAGTGCTGGCCTGTAGCCAACCCCAGCTCTGCCCTCATAGCTCTACCACACGGAGTAGCTTCCCTTGGTTTTCAGGTCCACCTTTCTTCCAGAGCTTTTGTGACAAATCTATCTTTCATTCTGCATTGACTATTCCCCTGGAACCTGAAAAGTACTAAAGTGATATTCAGGGTTGGGACTATTGGACTGTGATTGGACCTTGAGGACTCTGCCCTCACTGATGGGAAGTGATGGAATGATGGAAGGCAGGACCTGGTTAGAGGAAGTGGGTCATTGGGACTGCGTGACTGCAGGATCTCTCTTGCCCTCGCCTCTTCCTGTTACCTTTCCCTTCATCCTGGCAGCCTTGAGCTGGGCACCTTTGCTGTGCCATGTGTCCCTACCTCCATGGTATTCATGATATTCAAGCCACGGTTCACAGCATGGGGGACAGCCAACTTGGGCTGAAGCCTCTGAAATCAAGCCCAGATAAGCCCTTCCCCCTCAGTTTATTTTCTGTCAGATATTTTTCCAGAGATGGAAATCTGGCACATTGTAAGGATACAGGGTTCCCTCACAGAAGTTCTAGTCTGGAGAGAGAGAGACAGAGACAGAGAGATCATGTCTCCTCAGGGATATTCCTCTCAGTGATCAGAGCCTAAGAAATGGTCTTCCAGTCCAAATCTAGATATAAAACCTCCCCCCTCAGGAACCTGGTGGCTCTGCTTTGTGGTGTATTGCAGCAGTAAGCAGGCACTGTCCACCCTGCTGGACTCAGGCAACTGTAGAGATGTAATGCCTGCCCAGGGATTGGGAGGACACTGGGAGACCCTGGCAGAGGCGTTATACCTAGACACAGTCCAGGCTCACTTCCCTGGGTCAAGGTGCCTTGCAGTCCCGTCTCTTGTCCACTCTGGCACCAGAGGTTCTGATGAGCTCTCCCAGACCCACAGCATCATGAGGGTTCACAAGGCAGGGTCCTGGAACCTTAGAGGAGAAGCTCTGACAATATCTGCAGTGATAAACTTCTGTGTGGACGCCACCAGACTCCAACATTGCGTTATGGCAGCCTTTGCTGCCCCATGTGATGATTTAGGAGAGAGCATCTGGGCCAAACTCAGAACAACATAGGGAAGAGGAAGGGTTAACAGCAAGGACAAGGACATAGACAAGAAGAACACCTACCTGGCTCAATCTCTCCACCACCCTTTCTTCCATCAGTTGCAGGGGGCATCGAGGCACCACATGATTCAGACAGACCTACAAAATGAACCAGCAGCCCCTAGCCCCTAGCTCAGTCACCACACAGCTTCCTGTACCTGTATTCTCTGCCCTCAGCACAGAGTTGACACCAACTGGTTATAGACAAGGGTCTTGTGCTTCTCTCTGTATGCTGGGAGAGGTCAGTGCTATGAGTTGCATGGATGGATCTTTCACAGCTGGGTAGAAACACTCTTGCATGGAAGGAGGCTATAGGCAGCTGCTTCGGGGTTTCTTTGGGGTTTCTTCCACAAAACCCATTCCCCCTAAACCTTTTCTTGAAATTCTTTCCCCTTGGCCTTGCTCATGGCCTGCACATGTCATTCCCTGAGGTGGGCACCCCGGCACTCACTGTGTTAATGCATCTGTCTCAGCTCTAAGGGCTGTCCAGAGAGCAAGTGTACAGCAGTAGGGAACAGACTAAACATGAACCTGGTGGTTCTCCGGCTCAGCCACATGCCAGGTCCTGTATGGAGGCCAGCCAGTTTGCTGGGGACCTGGCTGTCAGGCAATTTACTCCTCAGTTCATAGCATGAATGTGCTAGGCTAGCACCCGAGAGTGACAGAAACACAAAAAGCCATGAGTGACAGAAGGGATAAAAGGGCCCTTCAGCTAGCTAGAGGCAGGAAGACCCCTTAGGACAAAGAAGGCCATGAGAAGGAAGTGAAGGGCTGCAGCGAAGGGCGTAGAGGCATTTCCAGGTGGAAGAGCAGTAAGAGCTCCAAGCCAGAAGGAAGCTTGGTGGCTCTCGTGTGGCAAAGAGAGTGGCATCTCCTGACTCAGCACCTCTCTGGTCTTAGCCACTGGCCTTGGGTCATGTCTACAGGTCTTGTGACTGCATGGCAGTACTTCATCAAAAGAGATTTAATTTCATGTTAGTCGTGCACAGACTTTTTTCAACTGTGTTCTCTAACATTACTTTTTGCAATGTAAAAGGTGGCTTCATCATTTTGAACTCCATCTGGAATGACATGCCAATTGGCTTCTATGAAATTAAGTTGTTTGTTTGTTTGTTTTTGTTTTTGTCTAATGAATCAAAGAGAATTTTCACAAGAGGACCAGAGCTGCTCAAATACTGTTGATATTCGGGATGATTCCAGCGACATATCAAAAATTTCCTGATGCTTCAAAGACCAGTTCCAAACAAGAGGAGAATTAGGTTTTAGGAAGTGTTCTTCTGCAACTTCACCACAGATCCCAAGTGGGCTTTGGTTTCATCAGAATCATTATTTTGATCCGTCACTTTGATTAATAAGTGTGAGTTATGTCAATATTCCATCAAACAAGGGCTTTAAAGAGTCTACTCATCAGTCTTATTTAGAGTGGGCAGTGGGTAGGAGTTCAATGGGATAGAAGGACTCTGCTACCAAAGATGCTCAGAGGCAGGACAGATCTAACAACTGATCTCTCCCATCCACCCTATCCCCACAACTCCACATCTCAAAGACAAGCACAGATACACCTGTTATGATCAAGTAGCGAAGCAAATCAGCAGCCAAAAGGAAGTTGCAAGGACTGATGCCTCTGTTACTTCACATCCTTAGAAGCCTCCGTGTTTAACTGCTTGTTCTGAGTGTGTGACTGAGTGTGTGACTGTATATATATGTGTGTGTGTGTGTGTGTGTGTGTCTGGTACGTGCATGTGTATGAAAGTATGTGTGGGGGCTTGAAATTAATGTCAGCTTTTGGGGCCCCTCTCTACATTTCTTCTGTTTTTAAATTTTATTATTTGTGTGCGTGTGTGCACGTGTGTTACGATTGTGATTGCTGTCCTGAGTTTGTGTGGAGGTCAGCTTACAGGACAGCTTACAGGAGTTGGTTGTCTCCTGCCAACTACCATGGGTTTCTGGGATGGAACTGCAGTCATCAGGCTTGGGCGCCAATCATTTTCACCTTCTGGGCCATCTCACTGGCCCATAACTTTCAGTTTCTGATACATGGTCCCTCAGTAAACCTTAAACTCATCAGTTTGATTAGGACAACTAACCAATGAGATTCAAGGATCACCTGTCTCCAACCCCCACGGAGAGCCTCATGCTTGCCGGGCACCTTACAGGCTAAGCCATCACCCTGGCCCTGTCTCACATTTCTAATCCATGGGCCATAGTCAATCCTAGGTGTGTTGGGTGTGGGCTGTATTTTGAACCTACTCTTTCTTCTTTTCCAAATCACCTATTCTAGTGGCTCTGAACAAGGTAATGCTTGCCGTACTGTGAATGTCTACTTACCGGAGTGGAAGATCGGTTTTTCAAGGCTCTTGGCTCAAAGAACGTGCCACCACCCTTAAATTTAAAAAGAATGAAAATTTGTTGATTTTTATATAAATTAGACGCAGAGGTAAATTCATGGCTAGGGATCCTTGAGACAACTCTGCTTTTCATTGCTGAAACACAGAGTGCTGACGAGAGCAGTGCAGACATTCACAGCAGAGGGCCCGCACACCACGTGGGGACACTCAGAGCAGAGAGCCTGCAGAAAGCGGTGCACTGCTGCGTAGTAATGGGGCATGAGGATGTCAGACATAGCCTTGTGTTCTCACACACTCAGCGAGGCACTCTCTCTGGACCATGGCCAGGACCTCAGCATGTATAGAGACACCTACTCAATCCTTAGAAGGCAGAACTGGCTGTGCAACAGGAAGGTCTTAGTGCACAAAGAAATGGCAGAGCCCCCTTCATTAATAAAGACTGAGAAGATGGTGACAGCAGAGTGCCAAACCTTCCAAGGGCCTCTGAGTGTGGTTCCTGCACAGGCCCTGCAATGGACCACTGCACACATGTTCCATGCCCATAAAACCAGAGAAGCGTGCCTGCAGTGACTGGACCCTCCCTGGAGGTCGAAGGCATCTATTCTGTACAAAGAATGGCATCTTTTTGCTCAGTGCCTGAGCAGCAGTGAGAACCTGCAAACATTATGAGTTCCATCTTAGAAGGTTTCCTCCCATAGAGAGGCCTCGGCCCTTCACACCTTGAATACCGCTCTTTACTATGCCGAGAAAATAAACTTTTGTTAAAATGGTAATTTATTAAACTGGTGAGGTCCAAATGAGGTGGCTACCCAGAGACTCATGTGGAGAGAGCTACTGCTCTTTGGGTCTGACATGTGCTGTGGTCAGGTGAGGCATTCTCTGGGGGAACTTGGAGAGTTCACAGACACCCCCTCACTGTTGTTTTTACAGCTTCTTTCGAGTCATGAAAATAAAATCACCTTGCCAAGCAAGGCATCATGCTTCCTGTCCTGATAGTAATGTTCTAAACCTCTGAACTACAAGCCAATCACAATTAAATGTGATTTATATATAAGACTTGCCTTGGTCATGGTGTCTCTTCACTGCAATAAAATCCTAAGACAACCTCTTTGGTTTAATTTAGATTTTCCAATCAATAATAAAGCAAATTTTCAAAGAAGACCAAGCTTGTGGGCTGGTCATGCACAAACATGAGGACTGAGTTCAATCCCCAGCACCTACAATCATTACAAAGCTGAAAGGAGTGGTGTCTGTATGCTCCCCCAGCCCTGGGGAGGTGGCGACCAGAGGGTCCCCAAGGCTTGTTGGCCAGTTTAGCCTAATCACTGAGGCCCAAACCCCAGTGAGAAACCCTGTCTCAAAAAAACAAACAACAAACATAGGCAATGGATCATAAGGCACATGAGGCTGACCTCTGGCCTCCAAGCACAAGCACAGTGCACGCATGTATACATGTGTACCTTCAAACACACACACACCATAGAGGAAATGCACAAGCACAGTGTACACGTGTACATATGTATACCTTCAAGCACACAGGCACATATTACACACATACGCACATACACACACTCACAGACAGTCAGACACACACACACACATACCATATAGGAAATGCAGCTGGCATTGGAGCTTGACATTGGCTTAAAGGGTAGCCTTTTTGTGCAGCAGAGTGTAGAGCACTGAGCTGGCAACAAGTCTTGAGTGGCTCCTTAGCTTTGAACAGAGGCTGGTCTATATGTTACTACCAATGTGCTTAGTGTATGTAGAACCCTGGGAAGGAAACCCAGAGACACCCAAAGACCTCAGTTTTCTCCTCATAAAGCAGGGACCAGCCCTGTAGTACTGCTCTCTGGGGAGGCTGTGGCAACTTTAGAAAGGAGTCATGCAGGAGGAAGTCTGTCACCCCTCCTTCACTTCCCCCTCTGCTTCCTGTGTGTAATCAAGATGTGATCTCTCAGCTCCTGCCACTGCTGCTCACTGCCCACGCCTCCACCATGATGGACTCCCCTTCCAGAACCTTAAGCCAAAGCGAACACTTCCTTCTACAAGTTGCTTCTCTTCGTGGTGTTTCATCACAGAAAAGCAACTACTTCGCATGTTCGTCCCTTCCCTGTATGGGTCTAGTGTGAACTCAGTGGAGTGGGCATGCACAACCACAGGGTTGGCCAAATAAGCCACTCCTCAGTATTACCTTGGCCTCCAGAAACTTCCAGACTAAAGAAGGAAAAAGGAAGCAATGCCAGGCCATACATTATGGTTGTAATTATGGTGACAAGGCAGACATACCCTAGCAGCAGGGCTGAGAGACCCTGGTCCTGCCTTTAAATTTGGCAACCCAGAGGCAGAATTTGGCTTACAAAATGGGGGCACCAACTACTTTGATAAAGGAAGATTGGGTAAGTTTGTAAACTGCTCTAAATTACACTGAACTGCACAGTGAGAAAATTCTTCCTTCCCCAGTTCCTTGTCCAAAAGCCTCGTTACACATGGGCCAGAGAAGCTGTTTCTCCTGCATGACCAAAGGCAGACAGATGCTACAGAGGGTGTTACCTTTGCCCCAGGCCAGGCACCAGCCACAGCTCTGCTGAAGGACAGAGCAAACATCTGGTCTAATTCAGCTGGCTGCATCTGTGGAAACCAGAAGAAGCACAAAAGAGGTCAGAGTTACAGAGGACAGTCAGAAAGACCAACAATCAAAGAGACCCCCGTCTTAAAACATGTAACAGCAATGCCATTGGGGAGGAGGAGTCTACCCCATACATCCGGATGGAACATCTGGGGAAGGGATGTTTTACTGTTTGTCTTTCACAGTGGCTGGTGAGGGGGTGAGTTTCCTACTGTGCGGGGTTGTATGTCAGTCATGTGATGAGACAACCCCACCACTACCATGACCTCAAAAGTCACACACTCCTAAGTCACCTGCAATAGCCCTCTGGGTCTCATCTTATCTTTCCTCAGCAGAACTCATCCCCAAGAGACTCCAGCATTGATGGGTGCTTCGGTGGGGACCACCTGCTTCCCCACAGAAGAGACAAGATTCCACATGATCCCAAGGATCACGTGAGCAGCAGAACGTGACGATGTGAGTAGATGGCATATAGATGGAGTCCTCCCCAGAGAACAGAATGTCCCTGGTGTAGGGACTATATTGGCTGGCATGGTCACATGAGATGGATAGACAAATAGGCATGAATAGGTTGAAATGGCATTAGGTACCAATGAGGTCAAGCTGTTGGCATGTGCTGCATGCCTGTCAGTGATTAAATTGTCCAAGGAAGTGGACACGCTGACCCCATTTTACATGTTCAAGCCCAGAGCCAGCAAGATAGCCTAACTGATGCTCACCAATGTGAAACCAAAACTCAGGTTGGTTGGCTCTTAGCTCTCAGAGCACTGAAGACCCCAGGGCAGAGCACTTGGTTCCCAGCTGCTGTTTGGGGGGAACTTGTGGAATCTAAGGGGAGGGAGACATGGCAGGTGGAGCTGGGTCACTGGGGTGAGCTCTGGGAGGTCATAGCATGACTCCGGGTTCTGGCCTGAGTTCTCTTACCAGGAGAAAAGGCATTCCTGATGCTCCTGCCACTATGGACCCACTCATCCCAACTTCCAGGCCCTTCCTCACTATTATGGATTTTTATCTCCTGAACCATAAGTCAAGGAAAAGAAAAAAAAAGGCCTGTTTTAAATTTTGTTGTTGTAATTTTTTTTTCTACCGAGTATTTGGTGTCAGCAAAGAGAAAGTAACATAGGGTACCTCCAGGGGCCAAAACAATATAGAATTTCCTTTTGACATTGTTGCTCTTTCTTAGATCAGCCACTCCTAGTTTCAGAAGACAAACAGGATAGTTCATGACACCATCATTTCATGGCTCATCTGATTCAGCCCAAAGCTGAAGCTTCAAGACAAGGCAAGGCTCCATTTCCACAGCATCTGGAGGGAAATTCCAGCCATCCCCGGTCCTGACTCCATGCAGGCTGAGCTGCGTTGGGGGGTTTCTTAGTTACTGTGCTCCAATTCATTACCTGGGGAGCTGACTCCATCAGTCTAGGCCACAGAAGAGCTTGAGTAGTGCTCAGCTGGTTCAACTACATGAGCCAGTAAGACACAACTGCAAAAACAGAGCCAAGCCTTGTCCCTGCAAAACCAGGGAGGGAGAGCTCTTCTTCTCTGTGTGGCAGGAGGACTGAGTGGAGGTTCTGTCTCAGGAAGACTGACCATGGAGGAGAAGCCACCTCATACCCCCTCACCAGGAAACAAAGCAATGCCACTCAGAAAAACCTCAACCTGACAGAATGATTTTCTCTTAAGCTCGATTTCTCAAGTGAGCAATGGGGACAATGGGCCAGTTAAATCTGTGTTGGGTTATAATTGACAACAGGCCTGGCCTCAGCCCACCAGTATCCCATAGCATCTTCTAATTGTGACCATTAAAAGTATCTCCAGGCATTGCCAACAGTCCCCTCAGGGGCAAAACTGAGCATGGTTGAGAATCACTGACGTAAAATATACATGTAAAACATCTCTATCTCTGCTATGCAATTTTGGAAGAAATTATTTCCTGTGTATCACTCAAACATGAATTAAGAGTAATGAAATTCTTTAGATGTACAGATTTTAGCAGGTTTATCCTATTTTATATATCTATATGAGTGAGTATATATCATGTGTGTCTTTCTGCTTCTGGGATAGCTCACTCAGGATGATCCTTTCCAGTTCCCACCATTTACCTGCAAATTTCACGATTTCCTTGATTTTAATTGCTGAGTAATATTCCATTGTGTAGATGTGCCACAATTTCTGTATCCATTCCTCAGTTGAGGGACATCTAGGTTGTTTCCAGCTTCTGGCTATTACAAATAAAGTTGCTACAAACATGTTTGAGCAAATGTTCATATTGTGTACTTGAGCCTCTTTTGGATATATGCCTAGGAGTGGTATAGGTGGTTCTTGAGGAAGCACTACTCCTAGCTGTCTGAGGAAGAACCAGATTGATTTCCAGAGAGGTTGTACAAGTTTACATTTCCACCAGCAGTGGAGGAGGGTTCCCCTTTCTCCACAACCTCTCCAGCATGTGTTATCACTTGAGTTTTTTATTTTGGCCATTCTGATGCATGTAAGGTAAAATCTCAGGGTCGTTTTGATTTGCATGGCTAATGATGTTGAGTATTTCTTTAAGTATTTTCTGCCATTCAATATTCCTCTATCGAGAATTCTCTGTTTAGCTCTGTTCCCCATTTTTTAATTGGATTACTTGATTTGAAACTAATCAAGAGGGAGGACTCTGGCTAAAATGCTCAGTCCCCAGCCAGAAAGGCAAAGCAGATTGACATCAGAAGAAGAGAACAGGAAACAAGCTAGGAACCTGTCACAGAGGGCCCCTGAAAGGCTCTGCCCTGCAGAATATCAGAGCAGATGCTGAGACTTATGGCCAACTGTTGGGCAGAGTGCATGGAATCTTATGAAAGATGTGGGAAATAGTAAGATAGGGAGAGGACAGGAGCTCCACAAGGAGAGCAACAGAACCAAAATATCTGAGCACAGGGGTCTTTCCTGAGACTGATACTCCAACCAAGTACCATGCATGGAGAAAACCTAGAACCCCTGCACAGATGTAGCCCATGGCAGTTCAGTGTCCAAGTGGGTTCCATAATAATGGGAA
>CM053766.1:119967523-119998720 GCA_028658305.1 Pachyuromys duprasi
TGGGGAGGGACATGTGTGGAGAAGGGGGGGGAAGGTGAGATTGGGAGGGGAGGAGGGAGGGGAGAAGGGAGGGGTTATGGGGAGATACAAAGTGAATAAAGTGTAATTAATAATTTTTTTAAAAAAGAGTAATGAAATGCGGAGCGAGAGAGATAGCTGAGCAGTTACGAGCACTGGCAGTGGCTCTTCCAGAAGATCCAGGTTCAGTTTCCAGCACCCACATGGCAGCTCAGGACCATCACAAGTCATAACTTCAGTTCCAGGGGATCTGAAACCCTTTTCTGGCCTCTGCAGGTAGAGCCCACACCTGGTGTTCAGACATGCATGCAAGCACTCATACAGACACACACATCCACGACACATGCACCTAATGGATGCATGTTGTTGACAGCATTGCCACGCAATGCCCTGTTCTACCATCACTACCTGGGCTGAAGAGGCTTTGCTTTCCTCATTGTATACAATCAGTGTCTGGTGACCGTTGTCACCTGGGATGAAGTCTCCGTGTCTCTCGGGTCCAAAGGCATAGTAGCACCGCAACAGGGAAAACAGGGCAGCTGTAACAAGACAGAAAGGAATGCGCGAGCTCAGCCCTGTCAGAGCCTCAACGGGACCAGGTTCCGTTCACTTCCACTCAGCTGCCAGGTTCCATCTAAACCATCTTAGAACTGCACGACTAACAGCACGAGGGACTCAGATAGATGCCAACACTCTTTGTTGAATTCACTGCTTGATATTAACTGGCCACGAATAGTCTATTGTTTCCTGGAATAACTAGTGCCCTTATCACCTCAGCCATGCCTAAGATCCTAGACACCTGTGTACCACTGTAACCATGGTTACTGCAAACATATGTTAACCCTTGGACCATGTTCCTCTGGGGATTGCATTGTTTATATAATTGCCTGCCCACGGAAACTGCATTTGGTCAATTAGCGTGCCTGACAACCCTTGACCTCGGCAAACCCAGAGTTCATCTTCCTCCTCCACATGCAGATCGTGTCCCCTCATCCCGAGGCTGAGTTCCAGGAAGCACTGACCTGCCAGAGTCAGGAGTGCTGCGCAGACAGGGGACAGGGTCCACCACAGGAGCCCTGTGTCTACACGCTCCTCACACTCAGATCCACTGGGACAGAAGCAGATCCTCACGTGGACTGTCTGCTTCTGGGTGAGGCCCTGTCTGTCTCCTATGAATAATGGCACCAAATAGTCTCCAGGTGGAAGGCTTTTCAGCATTACGAGTTCAGCAGAGTGGCCTGCAAAGGCAAAAAGACATAGGTGGGCTCATCTGCCCCATGTGTATCTCCTTGCTGCTGTCCAGGGCCAAGACTCTGCATAGAAGTGGGACACGATAGAAAATCAGAAAAGCAAGTACCAGCTAGGGGGAAAAAAGAGGCCCTTTGTCCCAGGATCTGGATAACCTTTCCTGTCAGACATCATTGATAAAATCAAAATTGCCTACAGAGAGGATGGTGCATGTTTTCTTAAAGACCCCAAATGAGGGTACAGATAAGCTGTGCTATCGTGATCCATGGCCTTGGATTTTTAGCACCTCTCATTCCTAAATATTAACAACACTCCTCCTATACCCACGTTATAACTCTGTTGTCAGAAGAAACATCTGCAACATTAATATTTCTTAATTTTTATTTCATTTATTTTTTTACAGTTTATTCACTTTATAACCCAATTGTAGCCTCCTCCCTCATCTTTTCCCAGTGCCTCCCTCCCTTCCTCTTCCTTCTTCTTCTCCCTCTATTCCCTTTCCATAGTCTATTGAGAAGGGGAGTTCTCCCTTGCCATCTGACCCTAGCCTATCAAGTCTCACCAGGACTGCCTGTATCCTTGCCAGGCCACACCGCCAGGGGGAACTGATCAAAGAGCAGGCAACCAAGTTCATGTCAGAGACAGCCCCTGTTCCCCTTACTAAGAGACCCACATGGAGACTGTGCTGCCTATCAGATACATCTGAGCAGGGGTCTAGGTCCTCTCCAAAATGGTGCTTGGTTGGTGCATTAGACTCTGCAGGCTACCCTGGGCCCAGATTTGTTAGCTTTATTGGTCTCTTTGTGGAGCTCCAGTCCCCTCTGGGTCCCTATACTCACCTACTTGCCTTCTTCCCATAAGTCTTATGGAACCATTAACCTTACCATAAGTTACACTGTCTGAAGAAGCAACTTAGAAAAGTTATAGAATATGACCTACACCCACAGGAGCCTACCTACAACCACACCATCCTGCCTTTGACTCATCCATGCTCACATTAGAACCCTCAGTTTGTCAAGCTGGACTTGGAGTGAGCCCTCTCTTTAGTTTGTCACCCTCTCTATGTGGGGTAAATAAACATTCTTTACATCTTCCCCCAAGGTCATATGGCGACATGCTCTAGGACTCACAGAGTGCCATGCACACTGTCACAGCTATGGGTGCTGTTCACTACAGGGACAAGGACCCAGATGAAAACTGGAGGATAGAAGAGCATGGAACAGACACCCAAGTGTGAGTTATTTTCTCCCATGGTGTCAGGAAGGCCATGAATGACAACAGGCATGCAAGCTCACCGCAGTCCTGGTGCCTAGAGTCCTTTCTGAGAGTTAGTAAGTAAGCCTGGCTGGGTCACTTGAGACTGTGTGATTCAGTGTCCCTACCCTAAATCACACTTATTCCAGGTCTGGGTTTTCCCTCAACCCATTCAAACCTTCACCCTGCTTTGTCCTCAGCATCCAAGTGTCTTCTACATCTCCCTGGGTGGTGTCCAAATCAAAAGTGAAGGGGGCAGAGTAGGGATCCAGGTCTGCATCCTTGGCCTCTAACAGCAGGGCCTTGCTCCCAGCAGACTCACAGACCACCAAGTGTTGAGACTGGGGCTGGAGAGTCGGGGCATTGTCATTGACATCAGACAGGAAAAGCATCAGAGTCCCGGTGCCAGTCAGCGGTGGGAGGCCTTGGAGAGGAAAGAACCCGAATATCAGAGGAGGTTACGATACTGAAGTGAGAGGATGAACCTGAACTTACAAAACAGAAGTGTCAGTAGCTCCTAAACTATGGCTGCCACTGACAGCTGACCGCTATCTGGACAGGTATTCATTTTTCTGTCTGGGTGTGGCCCTGCTTAGTAGACCATTCACTGAAGCATCCTTTACTGCTTTTTCAAAGCCATGAACCATCCAGGCTGGTGTTCAGTCTGTTTCTTGCCTATATGAAATGTCAGACCTTCCAGGAAAAGTAACCAAATCCTTGTCATCTCAAGCCATTTGTGAATGGGGTAGAGTGTAGAATCACACATGTCCTGTCAGCCATGTTACATGTTGTAGCGGTGCTGGGAGGGGAATGAGTACCTGTAAAAGGGTAGCATGTGGGATCCTCAGGGAAGACTGGGTCGGTTCTGGGCTGATGGGAATCTTGCCTGTGATGACAGTTTAATAAAGTGCACTGAGGGGAAACTGGGTCAAGGGTGCTGGGATGCTAAAGCCACATGAATCTGTTGGTGGCTGGCCAGGCATTATCAGGTTTGGGGGTCACTGTGGGTAGATCTTCCTTTAAAATCAGCAACTCGTAAAACCAGAGGCTGAAACTGAGGACTCTGACTCCAGGTGGAGACATGGCAATTGATCAGAACTGTCTGCATGATTATTACTACCCACTAAAGGCTTCCTGGTAGAGAACAAAGACCTTTCAGTCACCGGGGAAGACTATACTTTCCTCCTCAGTGGGTCCTATGGCCACTCTCATTTCTTGAGGAACCCACTTTCCTCTATAATAAACCCATTTATCTCTACATTCCAACATATGCTCTCTGAATTATTCTGATGGAAATTACAAGGACTGGGAGCCCAAGGAAGGGCAGGATAGAATCATGGCAACAAATGTATGATTATTTAAAAAATCATCTTTCCTAATTAAAAAATAAATTACAGTGATCATGAAACCATCCATAGCAGAATCATGACACCCTGAGTTCTGCTTGGCCAGCTTCTCTTCCTGAACATCAGCTAAGATCTTGCTCCACTGATATTCTACCAGATGATTGTGTGAGGGAGTTGGGTAGATCCACAGCAGTGGGAACCTGGGTTTTCACCCACAGATTTCTTAGGTACAATTCTGAACGTTTCTTGAAAATGTTCGCGCTTGCAGCTTTCTATTTTGATGCGTTTAACTTCAGCCTTGTGGGAATATAGAGAAATGTGCTAAGACATGTTTTTAAAACCACTCATCCTGGTTTATGACAAATGTGTTCCATTCAGTCACATTTGCTGGAGCTTATGAGCCATTCCAGGTACAGGAAACTGCTAAATATTTATCACACATCGTTGGGCTTGACAAAGAGCTCCTGCATTATCTCATGAACAGATGAAAATGGTGGGTCTGATGGCAGATTCCTCGCTCATTTAATTGTCTCTGATGAGTGAATACTGCCCCTCTTTCAGCAGTATTGGTCCCTGGTTTGCCATTTCAGGAGTTATTATCAAAAATAATCTCTAGCATCCAGGCAAAGTGAAAACAAGGTTTATTTTCTAAATTTCTCAGTGATGCTAAAAATGACCTCCCTTAGGAGGCCAGAGCCAGCACAGTTTGTTCCCAGCTCTGCCTCAGCACTTACCATTGTCAACTGCATGGATGATAATTGTATAAAAGCTGTCGTTCACATGAGGGGACTCCCGGTCTATTTGCGTCTTGGTGGTGACCACACCTGATTTCTCATCCACAGTCACCCAATTTGCTGGATCATGAACCAGTTCATATCTTATAGAAGAAACACAGACACAATTTTTTTAATTAGAAAGTTTTATAAAAAGACAAATCATGGGCATGGTGGTGCATGCTTGTCACCCCATAACTTGGGATGTGGGGTCAGGGAATCATATGTTCAAAACCATCTTCAGCTATATAAAGGGTTCAAGACCTTGCCTCAAAAATTTTTTTAACAACAAATTAAAATATACCATAGAACTTTTGTGGTGATTTGAATAAGAATGGCTTACCCCTATAGGCTCATAGAATTGAATGTTTGGTCATCAGGAAGTGACACTATTTGAAAGGATTAGGCAGTGTGGCTTTGTTAGAGGAAGTATGTCACTGGGAATGCATTTGAGGTTTCAGGAACCAAAGCCAGGCCCCAGAGGCTCTTTCTATTTCTGCTGCCTATGGATATTGGATGTAGAACTCACAACTACTTATCCAGCACCATGTATTCCTGCATGCTTCCTGCCATGATGATCATGGGCTAAACCTTTGAAACTATAAGCAAGTCCTGATTAAATGCTTTCCTTTTCAAGAGTTGCCATGGTGTCTCTTCACAACAATAGAGCATCGACTAAGACAACTATAATTCCTATCACAGGTACTTTGGGGATTCAAAGACAACTGAAACCCAAATGCTTGTCCAAGTGCTCATGAGCTTAAAGAAAGCTCAAGGATGACAGTGAAGACTTCCTCAGTGTGCCAGCTCCAGGGTCACTAGAATAAGTGTCCTTGTAGGTGGTCTGAGGATGACTTGATCTGCCTTGGGGAAACACGTGGTTCAGGAGTAGATCCAGTCCTCAGGTATCAGTCGCTGGTGGCATCCTGTTCAGTACAGTGTACCACAGAAGCATGGGTCTTGACTCCTCTTGGAGTGTCTGCTTTGAAGCAACAAAGAATTCCCTCACCTGAGGATCATCTCCCTATTCCTCACCTTGTAGACATGGAGTCATTTTAAAAGGTAGGCCAAACACTCTAGGATTTCTGAGAGTGGCTGGCATCAGATGGTACCCATCGGACCACACCAGTTGCTAACCTCTATGCCTCTGGAGAGACCACAAAAAGGGATTGCGGTGCTCAAGCCAGCAGCAGCAACAACAACAAAGCTCAGGCAAAGAAAGTGCCAGAGAAGAGCAGCTTCTCCATGGGCTTGGCTTCAACAGGGTCAACCATGATTCCTCTTGATAGCCAATGGGCCATAGCATTTAAAGAGACTTTTTTTTTCTCATGCACAACTTTACCAACTAGGGAAGCTTCCAAAAGTTCTTGTGGTTTTATAATGTTTATAAGCCAAGGGTGGAAAGTCAAGAGTTCAGCCATACATCATACCCTCAAGGCATGAAAAACAACTGACTACAACTGATGTACACTAGACAGAACAAGGTAAAACTAACTCTGCCCTCCAGACACCAAGTCTGCCTTCTCATAGAAGACATTTAACCAGTACCGCGGATAAGCAGTACCTGAGGCCATGCTGCAGGACCCCATGGCTGGAGAGGTCAAGACATAGGGCCGGAAGTAGAGTGGTGGCTACCAGAGCCCTGGGGAAGGGGACTTGGGAAGGGGCCTGGAGAGTTGATGTTTCCTAGGTAGAGAGCTTCAATTCAGGTAAACAAAGGATGTTCTGGATGGTATATGAATGTATTCAGTGTCACAGACTGAACTCTTAAAGTGGTAACAAATATATTCCTTATCAAAAAGATTTGACTATTAAAGATTTCATTTAGAATATTTAATATTAGTAAAAGTATTTACCCAGAAGCAAGAGAGCTATGGCATCTGGCAAAGAGAGACACAGAAACATGTAATAAATCATTTTTATACCAAAAAGGCTATGGTCAAAGGGAAGTGAGTGGGGAACTCTAGGAGGAAGCTGCAGGGTGAGGACAGGAGTTAGGGTAATGCAGCCAGGAGCTGCAGGGTGAGGACAGAATTGGATTAACCCATCCAGAAGCTGCTGAGTAGGTTGGATAAACCCAAGCAATGGGAATTCACCAGGTAGTTTCTCACACTTTTACTCCTGGGACTGAGCGAGTCTCTGCAACATGCTCCAGCAGTCAGGTGGCCAACAACCCTCCTCCCTGGAGCCAGTTACACTTCCCTTCCTGCTCATCTGTTGCCCACCTTATCTGGCTGTCTGTGGGCCTGTCTGGGTCTGTGGCATTGAAATCTCCCAGCTGGATGCCAGGCCGGGCTCCGTCCTCCTCACTGACAATGAAGGTCCTGGGGTGGAAGGCTGGTGGATCATTGACGTCCACCACCCTCACGGTCACCATGGTGCTGGCCATTGCCTTCCTCAACGGCTGCATCTGGCCCTCCCTACAAGAGAAGAGCTGCTCCTGATTCTCCACAACAATGATGAGGCTGTGGGCTGCTTGAGTTTCATAATCCAAAGGCTGCCAAGAAAACAGAGGGCCTGATTAGTGCACGCTGCTCCCCTGGCTGGAGGAAGCTCAGCAGAGTCATCAGGAACCCAGCTGAGGAGGGAAATGATCAAAAGCCAGTCTTCAGATCCCTTTCACATCACTTATGGGGCTCACTTTTTTCCTCCTCCTCTCCTGGCTGCACGGAGCCATCAGAAGGTGATGAAAAATGCAACAAAAACCAGAACTCATGAAACATTCAAGTGTTAACCACACCACAGGAAAAAAAATCAGAGAAACCTGGAGAAATGTAGATACTAATGATCATAGTTACTCAGGGTACAAAGTGGCCAGGGACTTGGAAGGACTGAGAAGCCAGGAGGTTTGAAACACTCAACGGCAGGCGACTGTGCAGAGGGTTGTCAGGATTTGCTGTTCACAGTGTGGCCCGTGGCCCTTCCATACTTCCTGGAGCTTGTTCAACTAATAGACAGAATCTCAACTCCACTTAGATGTACTGACTTCAGCGGGCCCTTCCAGTTGACTTAGCTGCACGGTGAGAGAGGCACTGGCTACTCTTAGGTCTCCTTGAAAGCTGTAAGGACTAAAAGCACCGGAGTCTGCCTGCATGTCAGAATCCATCTTAGCTACACAAGTTTACGTTAAGGACTGCTCTGATCTTTGATATCCTCACCTATAAAATATGGCAGTAATACTTCCCTCCAGGGCCAGATTCTCCAGCACATATGGTAAATGGAACCCTCTAGCTCATCACGCTTTACAACCTACACGAATGCCCCCGTGTTTATACCTCAGAAGCTTAAAATGGGTTAACCCCAGGAGATTAACTTTTAGTTAGAGGAACATTTTTAAAGGACCTGGGAATGTGGCCCAACTAGTAACACGCTTGCCTACCATGCTCAAAGCCCTGGATTCGATCCCCAGCACCACACACAGCAAGCATGGTAGTGCTCATCCATGACCCCAGCACTCCAGAATTAGAGATGAGATCAGAAGTTCAAGGGGATGGTCTACTACACGGCGAGTTCAAAGCCAGTCTGCGATACTTGAGAGTAATAAATAAATAATTTTTAAGTTCTTTTTTGTCACATCAGAAAAAAATAAAACTATAAAAACCTCCAGGGCTCATGTAAATGTAGTAAATGTTGCCTGCAACAACAAGGTCAAAGAGTTCAATAACATTTTGAAAAGTTGGTTATTATTGTTTCAGCAGGAGTCGTCCTTGGCCTCTACACAAAGGTCTCAGGGGGTCCTGCATTCTTCTAAGGGTGGCACAGGGCACAATATGTGCTCAGTACTCAATGAGTGTTTAGCAGGTACTAACCCCTCAGTCCAGATAGGGACCACAGCATCCATGACCACCTGGTCTTGACTTTACCTTGACAACATTTAATACTCCTTGGTTGGTCTCAGGGTCAGTCACGATGTCAAAATGCCCCTTCTTGTTGCCATCTGATATGTTGAATTTCGTTCTCCAAGCTGGTGTGAATGGTGAGTCTTGATCTTGAACGGGGAGATACAACAGGCCCCATTCGACGTGACCTTCAGAAGTCTGAATCTTATACTGGAAGAAATAAGCATTGTTTCCTCATCACAGACACAAAGACACACCATAGAGGAGTAGGGCAGGAAGGGAGAGAAGGAAGGGAGGAATCCTCACCAAGACACCACCGAAGTGCAAGTGTCTGAATTCCTCCAGTTATAGTTGAAACACCATTCAGTCAGAAGCTTAAGCCTTCCGACAAACAGCATCCCCTGAGACTCTGTGTCTACAGCTGGGTCATTTTAAACATACTCAGTGCATTACTTTGCTGAGCACTTTCAAGATGCAATGTGCATTTCAGCCTATGAGCCTTAAGTAGTCCAGCCCTTCCCCCAGCAGGGGAGAGATTTCTTTGGATCAAGACGATCATCTCTCCAGCACATGTGGTTCCCGGAAACAGCTAGCTTTTCAGTATTTTTTGGTGACATGTCCCTGAGCAAGCTCAGCAGGGCAGTGATGTATTTTTTCCAGGCTTATTTTTTGAGCACATAGATTTCTCTTAAGCCAGGGGAAGATTCTGACCCAAGGTTTAACTGTAACGTTATTTTGTCATTTGTATAAACTTTTAGATGAGGTGCTTTCATCTGAAAACATTCCACACTGGTTTATGTAATTAAAAAAATTTAAATGACACATTTTAAAATTAATTGGTTGAATCATTAATGCAACAGTTACTATGTGTTGGCAAAAAAATTAATAATAATAATAAATATCCCCAAGGAGCTGACAGTAGAACGCATGTGTGAGGGGAGGAGATTAGGCAGAAACTAGAGCAAGTGAATTCATTAAACAGAACGCATGAGGAAGATGAAAAAACAAAAAAGCTTAGAGTGTCCAGGAGGGGTGCAGGGCTTTGGGTCATCCAGGGAAACCCCTCTGGGAGTCAATTTGTGTGTGCATGACCTACACATGCATGAGCCCCCAAAAGACAAGAGTCAGTTCTCTCCTTCTATCTGTGTCCCGGGGATGTCAGGATGGAAGCAAGGTGTTTGTCCATTGAGCCACCCTAATGGCTCCAAGCTTGCTTTTTGAGATACGTATCCCACTGAGACTTGGGGCTCACCAATTAGACAAAGATGGCTGCCGGCGGACCTCCTGGATCTTCCTGCCTGTCCTCAATGGATACCACCATGCCTGAGGTTTTATATGGGTGGAGGGTGTCAAGCTCAGGTCCTCACACTTGCACTTTACAAATTGAGCTCTCTTTCAGGCCCCAAGTGGACTTTGCTATTCCAAGTTAGGTCACTTTGGAGAATTGTATGCATCTCGCTCACAAGCCTGTAGAAGTCCCTAAGCCTAGGAGTTGGGGAGCATTTGTGAGAGGCTTTGGAAACCAGGCTGCCTATGCCTTACATGGTCTTCTGTGAATGTCGGCATGTGGTTGTTGCCTTCTTCCACATAGACATGAATGGTGGCGGTGGAAGACAGGGGTGGCTCTCCACAATCACTCGCTCTGATTATCAGCGTGAACAAAGGAGCAGTCTACATGGGGAGGAAAAGGAATGTTAGGCGCCACAAATACAGAAGAGGGCAACATTGACAAAGACATTTTCTTCTAGCAATTCCCAGAATAAGACTTAGTCCCAGATTCTCAGCTGCAAATGTGGACTCCAGCCTGGGGCTCAAACATAAGCAACACATCATGTGTGTGTGTGTGTGTGTGTGTGTGTGTGTGTGTGTGTGTGTGTGTGTGTGTGTCAGAGGCACCTTGGGTGTTGTTCTTCAGGCATTGTCCACCTTCATTTTCAAAGTCTCCCATGGAGCCTTTCGTGAAGCTGGCCAGGAGGCCCTACTGAGATGGCTTTCTCTGCCTGTGTAGCTCTGGAACAACAGGTGCCCTGCCACCGCACTCAGCTGTTGTTTGCATGGTTCTGAGGCTGGAGTTTCGGTCCTCCTGATAGTACAGCAAGTAGTTTGCCAAGAGAGTCACCTCAGCAGCCCTGGGGCTTTTAAAATCAGAAAATCTACATAACCTCATAATTTAAGCATCCCGAGAGTCGCACTTCCCCACTGCTGAGATCAATCCGGAAGCCACTTTCTCTCAGTAGTGGTGTTTGAGAAACGAGGAAATAAAGAACTTGAGAGTTTGGAGTGTTTTCTTGATCCAAATCGACCGTTAACAACTGAAAAATAGGTTGACCTAAAAAGAAGTTTTTTAAGAATATTATTGTTGGCTAAAGGTAGTTTGTCAAAGTAGAAAGAGGTAAAAAGTCTTTGCCAAATGGCATGAATGCACACACCAGAATGAATGAGGTATTTAAATGAGAAATCAGCGTAGAGACATACTATACAAAACAAAGGTGGATATTTAACTAAGAGTAAACTTCAAAGAGCTTGCCAGTGATGATTGCCATTGACTGTGGGACAAAATTCATAAAAGATGACGTTTATTTTTTAATTATTTTTATTAATTATAGTTTATCCACTTTGTATCCCCCCTGTACCTCCCTCCCCCCCACCTGTGTCCCTCTCCCAGTCCACTGATAGGGGAGGTCCTCCTCCCCTTCCCTCTGATCCTGGTCTATCAGGTCTCATCAGGAGTGGCTGCATTGTCTTCTGTGGTCTGGAAGGCTGCTCCCCCCTCAGGGGGAGGTGATCAAAGAGCAGGCCAATCAGTTCCTGTCAGAGACAGTCCCTGTCCCCATTACTATGGAGGCCACTTGGATACTGAACTGCCATAGGCTGCATCTGTGCAGGGATTCCAGGCCATCTCCATGAATGGTCCTTGGATGGAGAATCATTTTCAGAATTTTAGGATCTGTCGCTGTCCTTGTGGAGCTCCTGTCCTCTCCAGGTCTTACTATCTCCACTTCTTTCATAAGATTCCCTGCACTCTGCCCAAAGTTTGGCTATAAGTCTCAACATCTGCCTCGATATCCTGCTGGGTAGAGCCTTTCAGAGGCTCTCTGTGGTAGGCTCCTGTCCTGTTCCCTGTTTTCTCCCTCCTCCGATGTCCACCCTCTTTGCCTTTCTGAATGGGGATTGAAACGGTGATGTTTTTAAATGTATTAAAATTGCACAGACAAAATTTCAAAGCAGAGTGATATATTTGAAATGCATGTGGTAAGTATGTGTTAATGGACTAAACAAACAAGAAAGGCTGAGAAATATATGAAAATGTTGAGCTGTAATAGAGATTCACAGACAACACTCAGTGCACTCTCCTCTGCTGCTTGACCTGCTTCAGTTCCATGGTGCATTTGAAGCAGCCACTCTTTCCCCCTGAGCTTATGCATCATGAGCTATGTCTCACTATGGTACAAGTTAGCTCAAGTAGGCTTCTCAAACACAGTTTACAAAAATACCTTCTAAGTAGGCATCAACAAAGCATTTAGCAATAAGAGACCAAGGAGATATTTCAAAGCTTGTCCACAAAAAAAAAAAAAACCTTCTAGTGTACAAGATGTGCAGGGATGTGTTGTAGGTAAAATATTTATATTATACCACCATGTCTGTGTGATTGGGGGCATGCATGCCACAGAACAAGCGTGGATGTCAATGAACAGCTTTGTGACTCTACAGAACAATGTGGAATCAGTTCTCCCCTTCCACCTTTATATGAGTTCTGGGGCTAGAATTTGGGATCTCAGAATTTAGCAGCACACTCTTTTGCAGTCTGAGCCATCTCACTGACCCAAAACAGCTTTAAAAAAGAGAGAGAGGAAATACACACATATAGTAAGAAATATTCAATATCTATAAATAGCTAAGTATTAATATATGTACATTTTCCACTATCATAAAAATACATATGTGAATGTGTACTTACACTCATATATAGAATCTGCTGATGCATAAGCACACACAAGGTAAACTGTGTGTAAACATGCATGTAAAATGCAAAGAAAAATACTATAAAACCTTAGGAACTTCTGAAAATGCTATTTCCATAGTTTCATTTCTTGGAGTATTCCAAAGACTATTTTACAATACGAAACACTGCTTTTTGTTATTAAAAAAATTAGGTTCTCCCTCTAGAAAAATTAGTTTGGCACATAGAGATTTAGTTTTTGAAACCCGGGGGCTGGATGTCACTGTCCTGCCATTCTGACATGGGGAACTTGCCAGGCCCCTGATGAGCCTCCCACAGCTCTGTCTCTGTCCTCCTAGGTGCGGCTTCGTTGCCAGGCTGCATTTGCACACCAGCTCTTCCAGATGGCACAATTTCCACATCCTCCCATTGCCAACACAATATAAAGCTGACAGAGAGCAAAGCCTTCAGCCATTCTGGGCCTGCGACCTTTGAAATGTGAGCAGTGAAGTCTCCCCGAGTGACCAAGATCAAAGTCCTCATCGATAGCAAAGCAGGAAGGGGGAAAATAAATAAAAGCCACACAGGGCAAAGAAAGGAGTACGCACACAGCACAGCACACCCCAACACACCTGCAGCATGGCTCTCTTTTATGCTGACGTTAATTTCCTTCTCAGGAAACTGGGGAGCATGGTCATTCACATCTCTGATCCTAATGTTGAAAATCAGGGATTCATCCACAACTCTCCCTGTGGATCGATCCACAGCATCAAAGTAAACCTGGAACGCAGAGAATGCTGTGAATAGCGTGGCTCTGTACACCCGAGACACTGGTGGCAGATGTGTGGTGCAGTCCCCAGGGTACTCATGCTGCCCCAGGAACAGAGCACAAGCTCCTACAGACCACACACACACACACACACACACATATATGGGGGAACTCCTCAGCAGTTATCAAGGTCAAACTCGGTTTTTCCGTTTGGATGGAGGTGCAGGCAAGCTGTTTCCACAGCTTCTCAGCATTGTCTTGAGAAAAGACACAGTGACCATTGCTGAGCCCTGAGAATAGTAGTCATGTGTGGGTCTTGGAAAAAGAAATGCCCAGAGGAACCAGCACAGCTGTTGACACATTGGGTTAATAGAGGGTCACTGTCCTGGCTGATGTAGTAAAAAGAAGTGGCCAAGCCTCTCCAGCACATCTACAGATCCTTCTTCCCCAGAGGCATCAAACTAGTGAGTCAAGCTTGTATGTAGAGAACGTTCGGCAAAGCTACACACATTAACCCGGATAGAAAGAAGTTAACTAACACAGACCAGAAAGGAAAGGAAAAACATCAAACATTAACAATGCTCTAGAAAAATTGATGAGGGGGTGTGGCACAGAGAGAGGATGAAGGCAAAAGGGAGTATCAAGATCAGAAATGGAAGAAGAGACTTTACTGCAGATCTTACATTTATAAGAAAGACATAAACCCTTTCTCCCCTACATGGCTTCTTGTCAGAATATTTTGCCACTGCACCGGAAATTAAACCAAAACACGAAGACACACACATACACACACACACACACACATGCAAACATGAACACACTGTTACCGAGCCACACATGTGCACATTCATTCATAGTGCATAAACATGTATGCTATCACACAAGCATACACACACAGAAGTACAAACATATGCAACACACATGTGCCCATACATTTTTTTTTGAAACCAGTCTAAAAGGGCTAGAAACTGCAAGAGTACAGCTTCATAATGCCTGAAAGTGACAAATTTGTGACGATTATAAAAGCTTTTCAGGTCTCAGTAAAGGAGGAATGAGCAAGCAGATCGTGGGGATTTTAGAACAGGGCGGGTACTGTATAGGAGGCTGTGGTTGGGGGCACCCTTATCAATCCATCCATGCAGTGCAAAAACACCAAGAGTACACTTAGACAGAAACTAGGCATGGAATTCATTTGGTTGGTAACACTATAAAACCCTAGCTCATCAGTTCCGACAGAAACGATACCACACCAGGGCAGGAGAGAAGGGAACGGGACTGACTCCACTTGCTATTCTGCCAGCTTGTTGAAAGAGATGTACGCATATTTTCAAATGACTGTGACCTGCTTACCTGCCTTGCTGCTGTGTCTCCCTTGCTATGGAATGCAAGAGTTTGGCCTGTTGAAGGATGGAAGCTACAGGAAGAGAGCCTGCAGGAATTCAGTTGCAGCAAAAGGAACACGGCACCTGTGAGCTGCAATATGGAGGTGCCGTCAAGCACAGGACCACTCCACAACAGGGCCTTTGCGGCAGACATAGGGATGTCATAGGATCCTGCTAGGGATGTCAAGAAAAATGAGCTCCTTGAAGAAGAGCATGGAGTGGACAGACAGATGGACCCCTCTTACCCTGGCAGAACCCCTGGGGTGCACCCTGTGCCCTCTGTACCAGAGAGAGAGTGGCTTACTATACAACCCTTGGAGGAGGCAGAGGAGCCCAGCTCCAGCCAGACAGCAGAGCCTGAAGCCTGGGTGTCCACCTTTCACCGGACATCTCAGAACCAGCCTGGGCAGCCTCGCTCTCCTCCAGTATGGCTGATGGATGCTGCAGGGCTCCTACTCCGCCTCAGGGAACTCTGGCATACATTTTTAAAGTTTTCACAAGCAAATTGGCTCTCTCCCACTCTGTTGCTCCCTCGTCCTCCATAATTCATGGTTGTGCTGGCATCTCTCTGCTCCTTAATCACTCTGACTCCTAGCTCTCAGACTGGGCCAACTGTAATCCTCCCACTTAAACAAGAACCATGTGTTTGTTTTGTGTTTATTATTTTATATTCCATTTATTATCCTAAAAGCTACATCTGAGACCTTTAGTTCTGACAGATGCCCGAGGAGCCTGAGTGCTGTTTATTCATTGGCAAGATGCAAAGAAATTCCAGGCGACTCAGTCACAACGCAGAAAGGAAATACCACCGGTGCTTTCTGTACTTGGAATGGTTTTCAGCCTTTTGTTATAGCCCGGAGATTTACACCCTTGGATAAACAAGTTGTGCAGCATTTGCATGGCGGACTGCCATATGGCCATTTGTAATTACACGCACACAAGATCTATAGCCTCACACCCAAACTAGCAGAGGAAGCGTCTTAAATGCTAGAGGCACAATGGGAAATCATGCGTGACTTAGAAGTGGATCAGGCTGGAGCTGTGGGGATGGTCAATACATAATTATTTGAAAGAGTGTAAAAGGATCAGTTGAAATGGGTACTCGTGTCCTATGAAACTGAGATTTAAAATGAATAAAGATTCTTACCCAGGGGGGAAAAAGACATTCTTTTCTTTATGAATTTATCATAAATCATATTGCAATGATCAGCAGATTTTTACAGATTTCTTTTAGGATTATAAGCATGAACAAGCGAGCCCATCCCCTCTACTGTTCAAACCCAAATTCTACATGCTTTGCCTGTCTAATTTTAGCGAACGTCCCTCAGGTTGTGTCAGGAAATAGCGTCCTTCTCCGCTTTCTATTTGCAGCATCTGTGCGTTTGCTTGATTTGTAGTGGTGTCCTGTCTTTCCGTGTCCCCAAACCAATAATCAGCACGCATGGAGAGAAGCAGCCAGTTAGAATGAGAAGCTGGGTGAAGCATGGCTTATGCCACTTCTCATGCCTGGTGACCTCCGTCTGAGGGTGATATTTTCATGATTACAGTGGAATTTGTCCTCATCCTCTAGAAGCTGGAACTGAAACCAACTATGGCAGGAGGCCCTTTAGAGTCTCTGAGATGGAGCCTGCTCCGGCTTCTCTTCTTGGGGCTTTTGGTCACTGGTGAGCCCAAGGGCAACTAGCTTTGTTGATGTCTGTATCATTCAAGTCTCTCCCTCCATTTCCTCCTAGTTTAACCCCTAGTTTTCACCCTCTGCTGTGTCTGAATATCCTTCCTCTTATTAGGACATTGGCCAATCCTGGTCCAATATGACCTCATCTTGATTGCATCAAAAGGACCCGATGGCCTAATAGGACAAAGTCACAGCTGCCATGGACTGAGACCCAAGCTCATCTTTTTGCTAGGTGTAATGAGACTCCTGGATCCTAGAGAGAAGACCTGATTTTACCAGGCTTGTCCCTCACCTACTCATCCAATATTCTTATCTGAGACACAACTATATGAAAAGCCCTGCTCTTGATCCTGAAAAGAGGGTCATGATGGAGGCCAGGAACTTGAACCTCTTAGAATGTACATTCTGATGGGAGAGATGAACTTGAAACACAAATGCACACATTCAAGGAAATTCTTACTTTAAGGAGAAAGTGAATCAGAGTCGTGGAAAAGAGGGTGCTAGAGTGAGCGTACCACCTCAGAGTTTCCACCCTGAATTTTCTTTTGTGAATGTTCATAGTCAAATGAGAGAACCAGGTGGCTTGGCTTTTCATAGCATTTGCATATTTACATAAATCTATATAAAGGACCATTGTGGGGTCTGGAAAGATGGTGTAGTTAGTAAAGTGTCTATCCTACAGAAAGAGTTGGATCACCAGGGCCCATGAAAAAGCCAGTCATAGTGGCTCACATCTGTATCCTAGCCTTGGGGATGTAGAGACAAGTAGGTCCTCCTTGGACAGCCAGGCTAAAAAACAGATGAGTTTGGCTTCAGTGAAAGACCCTGTCTCAAAAAAAATAAGGTGAAGAGTAATAGAAGAAGACAGACACCCAACTCCACATGCATTGGAATATAATGGAAGCACACATACACACAGAGAGAGAGACAGAGACAGAGATACAGAGAGATAGAGAGAGAAAGAAAGTAAATAAAAAGACAAATGTCATCTTGATGTCACTGTATAACAGGCCCCAAGTCCTTAACACAAATGATACCATGATGGATGTACTGCTCACTCCTTGGAACCCAGCATCAAGGAAACACCTTCCAAACAGAGAACAGAGACCTAATCCATCAAAGGCTATAGTTCTGGGAAAGTCCCTGAATGTACTAACCTTGCCTTTTGGCTTCTGTGGTTCTGCTTCTGGCTAGCTGTTCTTGCTAACTGAGGATATCAACCCAGGATAAGATTTGTGCTTAAAAGCCCATCTGAAGGAAGGCTCAGGACTGCACCAGGGTCCCAAACCCACAGTGTAGTCTCCTGCCAGATAATGAAGACTTCCTATTGGCTTTAACCCATGTTCAGGTGGTCTGCTCTGGTGAACACCTCACATCAGGCCCCTAGGATGTGATGTATACCCTAACATATTACACCTTTTTGCTCTTAATGGTGCTTGGGAACTACCTGTGACTTGAGCAGCTCATCTGTCTCAAACCCAAGTTTCAGAAAATGCTCATAGGGATGGAGTCTATGTTGCCAGCTTCCAGGCAGCAGGCGTCCTGTCCAGCCTGTGATATGTCACTCATGCCAGCTCTGAACGTGCCAGTCAAACATTCAAAGCAAACAAGGTCACACTAAGGCTAAACATTTGGTTCAACCCTGTTGAAAGCCCTGCTGCGGCTGTGTGCCAGTCCCGTGTGTGTCAGCACGGCCGCAGAACAGCAAAAACCCCAGTATCCCTTCAGGGCTGGTTAGAAACGCACTCTCTGCCTACATCTGAATGAATGAAGCCATCTGCATGTGTGTTCACGTGTATGTACACACATGTGCGCCTGTGTGTGAAAGCCAGAGGCCTATGTCTAGCATCTGCCCCAGTCTCTCCACAGTAATTTTTTTTTAAACTGTCTCTCACTCACCTGGAACTCACCAGCTTTGCTAGACTGGCTGGCCAGCTAGGATCCTCCTGTCCCTGAGCCCCTGGCTCTGATGTTAGAGTTGCATGAAATTTTCAGCTTTGTACATGGGCTCTGGGAATCAAACCTAGGGCCTCGTGCTTGAAAAGCAAGCACTTTAGCGACTCCCAGTGCTGTCCAGGGCTGCATTTGTTTATTAACACCTGAGAAGCTCCTTCAGCAGCCCAAAGCAGGAATACAAAGGATCCTGTGGCTACAGAAAAACCACAAATTCAACTTTGCATCTGGTGGGGTTTGCAGAGCATACCCGTATATCTTTAAAAGTGAGTCCAAGGCTAATGTTGTTGTGTGTATAAGTAGTTTCGAGGCTGCTGGGGAACCCTTCATAAATTGCTTTCCTTGGATAGTCAGTATTATATTCCCACCCCGAAGGGGTTAACTGACAGCCAAGCCCTGCTCCCCAAGTGCACAGAACAAAGGATGGCAACCTGTGTAGCTAGGGGAGGTGGGAACTGGGAACTTGATACAGCACCCTGTGAATGGAGGCCTTTTTCTTTGTAATTTGCTTTCCTGGTTTGGAACCTGAATTTCAATGGCATAGAAGTCCCCTGGAATGCTGGAGTCCACAAGGGCCTTGATAACTGGTCAGCAAACCCTCCCTCAGCAGCAACCAGGCTGGGGTCTGTGTGTAGCTGCTCTCCACACTCCAAATGTCCCCTGCCAGAACCAAATCACAGCATTTTACAGAGGGTCCCTTAATCCTGTTGGGACAGTGGGCAGCACCTCACTCCCATGCTAGTAAACTCTAAAGGTGACCTCAAAGTTAGCTATGTCCCACAGGTACCTCCACAACTTGCCACACTAGAAAATGTGCTAACTTCCCAGATCCCAACAGAGTCAGCCAACAAGTGCTTGCCAAGTTCAATACCTTACAGGAGCTTTGCACTAAACACAGGCTTAGTCTATATCCCATTTTAGATACCATAAAAGATGGTGTCACTTCTCGATCGACAGGGCGGTGAACATATATTTTTCCACTCTGGTGATCTTCCATAGAGAATAAGCCGATCTCTGGAAATTCATCCACACCAGGTCCTCTGATTAAATACATCAGTGACACATTATTTGACATATTATTGAACATCTGGAAGAAGGAAAACAGAAAAATTTATCAAAGGAACCTGCAACTAAATCACAGTGATCTTTGCAAAGCAAGGCTAAGAACCGAGGCATCTTTCAGGAACAGAAACAAGCTGTCACACTTCCTAGGGGGTGGCTAAAGAGGCAAAAGGCTTGCAGAGCTGTGGGAACTAAGACACCGGGGCAGAGGGCTGCAAACAGGCTCAGTAGTGCTCACTGTTCTGTTCTCACAGAGGACCAGAGTTTGGTTCCCAACACCCATTTCAGGGGGCTCACAACCACCTGTAACTCCAGTTCCAGGGAGATTCTGTTTCTCTGGCTTCCACAGACATCTGCACTGATATGTATACACAATTAAAAATAAAATAAGTCTTTTAAAACAATAAAATCAAGATATGGGTTGCAGCTAGGACTGGACTAGAGAAACTGGAAACAGCACCGATGTTCATGGGATCAGAAAGAACCACATATTGGGATGCCCATCCCATGGCCTCCGGTACTCGTTGCCCTCAAGGAGGTTGAAGATAGAACTCTGGTGGTCACATCCTTAAATGACAAGGGCATGTGCACACAGATCCTGGTCTTTTAATTCACAGTGACATTCCTAAACCTGTGCCTGAAGCACCTGGAAGAACACATACCAGTCTGCTAATATGGGCTTTCTCTTGAAGAATGAGAAAGAGAAAGGCCATATATAATGTTTTAGGAAGAGAAGCAATGAGCAGCCCTTGCCTGACCCTTCTTATTCTTTTGTAAGTAAATTATTATATCAGCAGCATTTGTGAGTCTCTCTCTCTCTCTCTCACTCTCTCTCTCTCTCTCTCTCTCTCTCTCTCTCTCTCTCTCTCTCTCTCTCTCTCTCTCTCTCTCTCTCTGTGTGTGTGTGTGTGTGTGTGTGTGTGTGTGTACATGTGCCAGTGGAAATCAGAGGACAACTACCAGGAGTTAGTTCTCTCTTTCCTCTTCATGGGTCCTGGGGATCAAACTCAGGTTGCCAGGTCCAGCAGCAAGCACCTTTATCCATGGAGCCAACTTTCCTTTTCCCCCCAAGTGAGAGAATTTTACAGGTGTATACCACCATGCCCTGTAGCAAAGCAGACATTTTAATAATCTCTCCCTATGGTCAAGAATAAAATTCAAAAAATGAATGTCTGCATGGAACCAGGGAAGCAGACATGCATGTTAGTTATTCACGGTTACAGTGAAAAGATGGAGGAAGCATGGACCCTAGATATCAGGCATTGAGTAGTCCCAGCCCAGGGTCCTGCCTATATTTCTTTACTGTCAGGCCCTAAGTCAGGCAGGCACACAGCAGGGAAGCTGTCAAGGCTCCTTTTAAAATGAATGGTGTGACCTTCCCTGGCTTCTTTCCCTAAAGATACAATCCACAAATGCCAGGAAGAATCCTTTCAAAGGCCACTCCTCCCTTCAGAAGGGACATGCTGTCCACAAAGGTCAGAACATGTCCTTACCTCCCCAACCAGTTTGGGAAAAGGACCTGGGTCTTCCTCCTCCAGCTCCAGGGTAGTGAGAACCCATCTTCTTTTGGATCTCCGTAGAGGCTGATGGCTCTGTCCCTACAGGGCACAGGATGACAGTGTTAGTGAGATTGGCAGCGAGGCTAACAGTCTGGATCTGTGGCATCTGAGCTTCATAGCTGGGCACTGAGCTGGCTCAACATCCATGTTCTATCTCTCACACCAGAGCTACTATCTGAGCCGGACATTACAGCCTCTTAACAGCTGCTGTCATTTCTAAGGGTGATGCACAGGCTCCCTACTAATTTCACAAGGTTAGTGAAAGAGCTTTAGGAATTTGCAGATATGACATTAAAGACTTTTATCTACAAGGTTTGAATGTGTGGCTACAACAATAAGCAAATAGCCTAATGAAGAGAAAGGCATTCCCTTCATTAGTCTCTCCTCCTTCCTTAAATCATTGACAAGAAAGTCTCCATTTGGTGCCAAAAGACTTTTAATGTTAATGTCTAGTAGTGTCCCTTTTAGCAAACATGTGTATACAGAGACACAAGCTTCTGAATTGAAGCATTCCATCCTGGAATGAAGCTCATCAAACTCTGGAAATAAACAACTCACAAGTCTTGGGAAATCTTTGAAATTTGCAGGATGTACAAGGCCCCCTCCCTGATTTCAAACTTATATAAGCAACAAGGAGACTCTTCAGCTCATCAAGTTGCCTGTGAGTTGTGCAATGTGCTCCGGGGCTCTGAGTTTCATGAGTCATCATCCATGTTGAGGTGAGCTTTCAGTGACATAGTTGCCTTTGAGACATTCTGTTCCTGTAAATTCTCCTAATCCACTCTCAGTAGTAACTCCAATAAACTCATTGGTTCACCAAGTTGGACTTGGTGGCGTCATTACTTTAGGCTGTCTAATGTTGAGTAGACATTTGTTCTTGTCACTCCAGGAACAGTATCATACAACTTAATTGCACGCACACGCACGTGCGCGCGCGCACACACACACACACGCCACATACACACACACAGAGAAAGAGAGACTGGGGAATCTAGTCCTCAAAAGATAACAGCCAAGACCATCTTAATAAGAAGAGTTCTGGATGCCCAGAAGAGACCTGCAACAAGATCAGCCCTGATGATGCTCCTTCACAGAAGGAGGGATAGGGAATCTTCAGAGCCTCGCCTGAGAGTCCACCCCTCTTACCTATTCCCACCACATATAATCCTGCTTTGGATGAACATAGTCTTCTATTGGGGAGGGGGAACTATAGCATTTAGAGAGCAGTTCTCAACTTGTGGGTTGCAACCCCTTTGGCAAACCTCTAACTCCAAAAGCATTCACATTGTGATTTATAAGAGTAGCAAAATTACAGTGAAGAAGTAGGAGCAGAAATAATCTCATGGTCGGGGGATCACCACAACCTGAGGAACTGTAGTAAAGGGTCACAGCCATTAGGAAGGTAGGCAGGCACTGATTTAGAGGGTAGAAGTCTAACTGAGGCGGTTCCATCCATGTTGCCGTGAAGCTGTCATCCATGCTGGGGTAGGAGGGCTTCTCGGGGATGCAGACATTTGTGGACCATGTACACCCCTGTCAGTGAGCCCAGTAAGCTGACTGGCTCACAGGCTAGACTTGGGTAGAACAATTTCTTCCCTCTGTCACCAATGTCCTTAGGCACTGCCACATCTCCCCAGGGAAAATTGATGGAACTCAGACAGACAGTCTTGGATTTAGACTGTGGCCTCAGATATTTGCCAGGGGAGGGCATATACATAGAATGTAACCCAACAGTCTGTTTCTCACTAAGTCCAGTCCACAGCCGCCATCTACCTTTATGTCAAGATACATTCTGCCCACATTAATTTATGTCATAATCGTTTTCATTTGCAATGAGATTAAGCTTTTTAAACGACTTACTTATAGAGTAGAAGGGTAGAAAAAAAAACGCTAAAGGTTCTCAGGCAATCTGAGAGGATAGGTAAAGTTCAGTGTCAGGTTACCTACCCTGAAACCTGAAGGGATCCAACCCAGTGCACTTTAATCTAAAGGGCAAGAATGTGGTGTGGACACGCCTGCAGGCTTGTGGTCTGGTTTCTGATCTTCCTAGGTTACTCATGTTCTAGTTAGGCATGAAGGCATCACTGGGATCATTGACAGGAACCCGGCGTTCTAGCTGCAAACCCATAATCTGCAGAGTGAATGTGAACAAAGTGCTGAAGAACTCAGTCCCACCTGTCTGTGGGCAAAGGATAGATTCTGACCTCTTTCATGAGAACTGACTCCCAAGCCCACCTGTGTGGTTAGGACAACCACCAGCTTCTTCTTGGAAGCTGCTAATGATGCTGACCTTCAAAGCAGAAAGGACTCAAATTAATTAGTGTCATTAATTAATGTTCTTATCGTGTCCTATAACTACTGCTGGATGTAGCACAAACACCCGGAAATAGTCTCTGTGTCTAGATTTGTTTCATGGTACTAGGGATGGAGCCCAGAGCCTCTTCTGGGTGCTAGGCAAGCACTCCATTGCTGAGCCACATCCCAGCCCCTGCGTTGAGTGTCAGGAGCTATGAAGTCATGTTCACTGCATCTCAATTTATGACCACCTTGTCCCTAACCACTAGGAAATCAGCCAAAGGTCTCAGGTATATCATTGCCAGTGGGAAGGATGCCCTGATACAGCCCACTGCTCTGCTAACCTTATCTACCCAGGGTCAGCACAGGGGTTGACATGCATACATACATGTCAACACCAATGTCATCTGAAAGATGCTGTTCCTTTATTTGCAGTAATTGGTAAGATAATAAAATTTGGCATTTCACGGAGAATTCCTAGTGTTTGGTCTATATTCCAACAGTCTTGCCCCTTCTCAAAAGAAGTCCATACACAAGACTATAGAAACTCAAAAAGACAAGTCCTGCAATAGAGCACAAAGCCAACAGTAAACTAGAGTGTGTGTATTTAAAAGATAGAGTCAGGAAAAGTGTGCACATTGGGAATATATGATAAAGCAAATGGGACAAAAAATGAACAATTAATAAAATCTCATAAAAGGCATTTTGATGGGTCAGTGAGATGGCTCAGGGTATAAAGGTGCTTCCTGCACAGCCCATTTATTTTTTCAAAGACATAGAAACCTTAGCATGCACACACACACACATAAACATGCATGTACACACACACACACAATACAATCACAAAACTCACAAAATGCACCAAGGCCTGAGGGTATAGAAGCAGGACTTGGTCGAAGGGGCCAGAGCAAGGATATATCCACAGAGCTAATGGCCAGTCTCACGGGGAACAGCAGCAATGCTGTCACTCATGCTGGGGTAGGACTTCTTGGTAATACTGCTGCCCAAGAGTCACCCATGCTGTTCCTGTAAAGGACTCCAACATGTTCATGGTTTCATTGAGCTGGGCTTGGTCAGAATTATTTCTTTGTATGTTGCTGTCTTCTTTGTCCAAGAGGGCATTTCTATGGGTATCCATGGGAAAGTTACAACAATAATGAAAGCTCATTTCATATCATTGGTAATGGTTGGGACAGTGACATTGTCAAGTTTTGGTGTAGTCGCAAAAGAGAAACCCCAGAATTCCCATTCAGAGCATTCGTATCTTTCCGAAACAAACACATGGGAGGCCAGACTCCATACATCCTTCCACTGAACAGCATTCGCAAGCCATTAAACACAGACGCAGAGAGGAGAACCCAGCTGTCTCCCACTAAACCAGACACTCAAATGGCTTGATGAAGTACAAAACAGTGCTGCTCTTCCCATTATGCAGAGTCTGAAAAACACAGTTATTCTGAGTAAAACTCTGTTCTTCATATTTGCGTGTGATGGGGTTATTGTTCTCTTTAGTGAATTAAGCATGGTTAAGTTTGTCCATTTTCACTTTTAACATGTTATCAGTAAAAGTAACTCATACAGTCGGGGTGTCCAGGACCTGAACCTAAATAACAAGCATCCAGATCAGCGGACCCAGGTTCCACCAGGTCACCACCGAGTGTGCCCACACAGTGGCACATGTGGGGCTCTTTCTTAATTCAGGATTACATGGTAGCACAGTGGGGCTTTGAGGGGTTACAGGACATGAAGACACACTCTACACACGTCTACTTGCTGCCTCAAAATGCTGCGTGGTCGTTTTGTCCATGTCAAAGAAAACAATGGCATCTGCTGCCTGCCATGCACTTTGTGGAACTCAAGTCCTCATGCACGCTAGAAAACACCTCAGTGGCACCTGCCCTGTGCCACTAGTCCCAAAGAAATAATTTTCAAAGTCTCCGAAGTTCCCAGCCTTAAACTAGTATGTTCAGACATTGACTATTTGTTGGCTAATATTGGGGAATTTAAACATAGGGGCTAAGGGCTGAAGAGATGGCTCAGCAGTTATGAGCATTGTATGTTCTTACAGAGGACCTGGTTTCAATTCCCAGCCACCCACATGGTGGCTCACAAATCATCTGTAACTCCAGTTCCAGTGGATCCAACGCTTTCTACTGACCTCCATCAGGCATGCGCGGTACACAGACATCCAGGTAAAACATCCATGCACATAAAATAAAAAAAAAATAATTTTTAAAAACTTTTGAAAGAAACTGCAATTCTTGCAAATGAATGCAGAAATTGATTTTGCTTCTGTCTCAGGCTTTAGGGCATTGGCAAGGACTGTGTGGGCTCTCTCCTGTCATTCAAGTACCTCAGTGGAAGATGGAGTCTTCCAGTAACTGCTCTACACTCTAGCTCTGTAGACTCATTCTATCCTAATAACACAAATGTGCCCAGCCAACAGGCAAGGAAAAGTCACTTGGATCTTCAAAGACAGTTAAAGCACAAAAGGTTTACACTTTGCCAGAGAGGTGCCTGAAATCAGCCCAGCAGCTCCCGCCTGCTTTCACTTCTCTGTATGCAGCCTCAGAATGGCTCATCTGCATGATGCAGGAGACTCGCAATTGTTCCTGCTGCTGAAATGACTCTGTAAAGAGTGCCTATTACACCTCCATCCCGGACAATTGAGGCAGTTCCTCTGAAAAGGACGCCACTCACAGCAGTTTGCATAATGCTCTCTGCAGTGCTGGTAGGACTGTCCCCAGGCTGGCTTCCTCAGCTGCACCCTCCCTCAGGCTGCTTCATCACAGTGGCAGGCAGGCAAGCTCCTTCTTCCCCCCACCCCTTGCCCTTTCACAGCTGGAACTGGACTTGAACCAGGTCACGGTATCATCCAGGCTTACCTGATCAGGGGAGCCATGAGATCCTTTGAGAGAAAAAAAAAAACCTCTCAGAATACATTACGGGAAGGAAGGAAGAAAAGAAAGAAAAGGAAGGAAGGAAGGACAGAAACGAAGGAAGGAGACCCTAAATAGAAAATATTCTTTCTTCTTTCTGAAAATGTTCGAAATCAATCTTTCTTTCATTACACAGTACCTTGAAAATACCACTTTATGTTTTTAATGTATCAGCTTTACTATTTAATTTTTTAAAGTGCTTAAGGAAGCCAGTGAGATGACTCACAGGTAGAGTTGCAAAGTCCAATGACCTACACCTATCTGTAGGGCTGTGCTAGAAGGAGACACCCTGTTCTTGAAAGCTATCTTCTGACTACACATGCATGCCTAGGCTTGCAAACACCTGCACAGACTCAGGTGCAAGCGCGCGCACACACACCAAAGCATGTAAAAATGTGCTCCAAACAGGAAGGGCCAAGTATTTGCCTTTTCCTATGAAAGTTTCTAGGCAACCTTTATTTCCTCTTGTATCTCACAGTCCCCTTGGAGTCAACTTAGCTGGAATCGACCCTTTTAGTTCATTTTCTCACAAAGCACCCCTTCTTCAGTACTCCCTAATTCAACAGAACACTGACACCTGCTCACTCTCCATACCTGCCCCTTGCTAAGCAACGCAGCTAAGCTCTGCTTTCATTCCCAGGCTCCCTTGGCCCTTCCAGCCCTCTGCACCCACCTCCAGGACTGAGAGTTGCCATATTTCCATAAGAGACCCTGAACATCCTCTGGAGTGATCACTCCTGTCCTTTCTCGTCCCTCTGCTGGGAATTGAATGATACCCATAAACATATATGCAGAAGTCCTCATCCATAGCACCTGCAAACTAACACACCTTCAGAGTTCATCAAGTTACAATGAAGACATCCTGGCGTGCCCTGATCCAATGACAGGAAGAGGAAGCAGACACCCAGGAACAAGGCTGGCAATGACCTGGGTAGAGGATGGAGTCATGTAGCTGCAGGCCTTATTGGCAACAGCCCAAGAAGCCAGGAGGAGGCTCTGAAGGACTCTACTAACGGGACTGTGGTCCTGCTGAAGGTGCAGTTGCAGACACTAGGCGTCTATAATGGTGATCATGCCATTAGTTCAAGATACCCAGCTTGTAGCACACGCTTTCCCAACCCACTCTCAGCCTTAAACCATTTGAAAATATGGTTTTCCGTAGATGGTAGCAGAAAGTCCCATCAGAAAGCCGCTGCTGCTAGGACACACAGTCTCTCACAAAGAGGCTGCTCTTTGCCCAGGTGGCCTAAGTTTCACCTCTGACTGCCCTGTCATCCAGTTCTGCAGTGCTCCAACTCTCAGATTCCCAGTGGAGTCCCTCAAGGACTCGATGGCCAGAGCATAATTACTGGCAATGTTTTATCATCATCATCATCATCATCATCATCATCATCATCAGTATGTGTGTGTATCCATGTAGGTCCACATATATGTCTGTGTGGAAGCCAGAGGTCAACCTCAGATGTCTTTCTCAGCTGCCCTCTATGTCGTTGATCTGAACCTGAACAACCATTAGGCCATGCTGGCTGCCAGCAGGCCCCACAGTCTGTCTCTGCCTTCCTAGACAGGTCCCTCCACACCTGGCTGTTTATGTCAGAACTGAAGATCTGAGCTCAGGTCCTCATGCTTTTATGGCAGCTCCTTAACTGAGGGAGCCATATCTCTACCGTCTCTCTAGCCTCATGATGTTTAAAGAAAACTTTCTTCAGAAATTCAAAAACAGTACCAAACCACAAAACACCAGTTTCATTCTTGGAGAGATTCTCTCATCCATGGCCTTTGAAACCTGCCTGGATCAACAGGCCCAACGTAAGGTTTCTTGGGTTCATGAGATTAAAAATGACAACCAGATGGACAGCTTGCCACTGGGTGTCTCTGAGTGTAGACCAAGGTCGTAGGCCTGCAGAACACACTTCTGGCTTTGTCCTTTGGCTTCACGTCAGAGTCATGGAACTTTTGGCAATTGTTAGCCAATGGAGAGGGAAATGTTGTTTTCTACAAGAGCATAGCCCTAGATAAACTGACTACATGCCAGTGGAAGGCCACCCATCCAGGAATACTGGGACAACACAAATCCATCTTGATTTTTTTTTTCAGGTACCTAAATCTAGGTGGGTAGAGAAGATGAGGTAGGTCTGGTGAGAACTGGGGGAGGAGTAGATATGATCAAAACATGTATTAAATTCTCAAAGAGCCTTTAAAAAAGAGTAAGGTGTGGGTTTTCAGAGACAAACCAGTATACACAGCACTTCCTCAGCAAAATGCCACCAGTTGTGGAGATTAGATGTGTGTGTGGGGGGGGGGATTATTCCTGTGAAAGACACTTGCAAACAGAACTTGGAGGAACCTTGAAGGCAGGGAGAGGTTGTGTTTCTTCCAGCCAGTTTAGTGAATGATTAGGCACCTGATAATGATATAGTTCTTCAACAAGGGAAGACCCCACACTGCCGATTCCTCAGAATTTCCTGCTCCTAAGGTTTCAAAAGTCCCTGCAGTCTTCTTCAGCCAAGCACTGACGAGCAAACCACAGGGGGAGTCCTACATCCCCACCATCCTCACTTCCCCTTGGAGGTGAATTAAGACTCTCATGCACTGTGTCACCACAACATGAGACGGAGTGTTACCATTTCCTGGAGAGACTAGTTGGAGGCATGTGCAGGCATGAGGGAAGGATGGAGATAGGATTTGATTTGCAATATACTCAAATCCAGACTAACATGGGGCAATAAGTCAGGGTTCCAAGAAATACTACAGATGAGATGAAAGCACTGATTAAAAGCTCAGCTCTCGATGCAGCAAAATGCAACACATAATTCCTAGAAGCTGATACTAGGCAAGGCACCCGCTTTCAAAAATGGGCTTTGCTAGAGTGTGGGTGTGCCAAGAAGAACCCCCTGTTGTGTTTGCTGCTGTACTCAGCATCCATCCAAGGGCCTGGCCTAGCAGAGGTCTAACTAGTGACTGCACAAATGTAGCCCCCTTTATCAGTGATTAGGGAAAACAGAAAGGAAGGCTGAAGATACCACTGTCCAAGGCAGCACCAAGGCCATCCATGGGGTCCCCTCCCTCACTAACGTGCCCACCAAAGCAGAGAAGCACAATTTTTAGCCGCATTGGCAAGGAAAGAAAACACAGCAACAAGGTTTTTGTTACAAGTCCTGACCATCGAGCTGTACTGCTGGAGTAACCCACCTAGACTTCCGGGAACCGCGGATGAAACTTGAGGTGAGATGAGGGTGAAAGTCAGCCGAGTCCAGACCCTCCCTCTGAAAGTGGGAGAGTTGTCCTTTGTTGTTATGTAAGCAACTGGGTTCAGACCCTAGTGTGCTTACTCCCAACCACTGCTGGCTGCTTCTACTTTGTGTGTTGGTATGTGGTTTCTGTCTGTCTATCTGTTCTTTCTTTCTCTCTCTCTTTGTGTGTGTGTGTGTGTGTGTGTGCATGTGTGTGAGAGAGAGAATCAATTAGGATATGAAGAAACCTTTGGAAGAGCAATGGGGATGCAGGGGACATGAAATTACAGGAAGCTTGTGGGGTGGGAGGAAGAGACTGCAGGAGGGGAACCAGGGAAGGGATGAAGACGTGAGTACATATGAAAATCCATAATGAAACCAATCGCCTCATATGCTAACTTAAAACATTCATTTTTTAAAAAGGAAGACACAATTTTCTCTTCCCACTAACAGTGAGCAAATCCAGCAGGTCACACCCCACAACTGCATGTAAGACTGCCAGAGGTCACTGGCTGCCCGTGGGAACGCAGGGTACTGGCTGCCACTGGTATTGAGTTCCTCAGCTGCTCTCCACTTCCTCATAAGATGTGGATCTTAACCCTACCGTCTGTCCTCTGAATCCCAGAACCCTGTGTGCCAGTATTACTCTAAATTGACCAGCAGCTCTGGCTTCAGCTGAATGCTGGCTTTGCTCCAGGTTCAGATGGATTATACCCAGTTATCCAGCCAATATTTTTTGTTTGTTTGTTTGTTTTAGCTCACCTATGCTATGCACAGTTCCCAGCACCAACCCAGCTCACCTGTAGGGGTAACAGCAGCAACAGCGGCAGCAGCAGCAACCAGGTACAGCCTGGGGTGTCCATGCCTGGGTGGGCACCGGACAGTCCTTGGAGCCTGGTGGCCTCAACAGGAGCCAGGCACCTGTTCTCCATCCAGTGCCATCTTTTCTGGTTACTCGCTTGAGTACTTAGGCCCTACCACTTCACCTCCTGGTTCCTCTGTTTTCTGCCTTCTGTCATTTTGTAAGAGCAGGTGGGCTGATGGGTAAGGTATAACCTCATCTGCAGCCAACAGAGTTCTAAGCAAGCAACACCAGACACCACAGTTACATGTGTACACAGAAAACTGGCTGGGCGTCCAACCTCAGGGATTATAGCTCAGCCGGAGAAAAGACAGCCAGAGCCTATGGGAAACTCGGGTTTTGTTTCTCTGTTTCTTAGTTGGTTTTGGGTTTCTAAATAGAAGCCTAAAATCCCTCTGTAGTAGGGCAATTAGTGGTTCTTATAATCCCTCAAAACTGGAAAAAACAACCCCAAGAAATTATATAGAGAGCTGTTACACACAGAGAGGGGGAGGGAGAGAGTGGGGCATGTGGTGGCTAAACCAACATGTGTGTCAGTCCCCTTTTTGTTTTCTGATTGGACAGCTGCTCAGACACTCAGGGGGCACTGATTACAGCAACAGACACAACAGGCGAGAGTCCTGTCTTGGGGCGCCCCCACTCTCTAGTGGAATCCCATATAATTATGCCAGGGAAGATGTGTGAAAAGGAAAGAAATGAAGGAGGCTTGGGATGACTCCTCTGTAGAGCATGCACGCACAAGGCAGGCCACAGGTTCCTTCTGCTCCAGAACAGAAAAGTAAACCACTTTCTACAGCTTTCCTGCAGATGTTACAAAATCTTTATTCTGGGCTCTGGGGTATAAACCATTTCTACCTAAACCTCTTATGAACCGTAATGGAGTTAAAAGAGTGGGCAGAGAGATGAGAAGGCACCCGCCTCTCCTTTCACCCTTCCCCCCCCAGCACCTCACCCCCCCCCCCCCCCGCCAACTAGAGTCTCTAAGGAAACCTGGGCCTCCTGCCTTAGATTCTGGGAAAGGGTCACATTGGGATTCTATGACATCGACTG
>CM053766.1:119998820-120031100 GCA_028658305.1 Pachyuromys duprasi
GCCAGTTTTCGGCAAGCAAAACAGGCACAGTCCTTTCGGCTTCCTGTGCTCTCAGAGCAGGAGTTGAAGCTGTATGTGTGTGCTGAACTGTCATCATTCTAACTGATCTGAGCTTCTCAGAGCGAGAGCTGAATCTGCATGTGTGTGCTAAACTGTCATCATTCTAACGCATCTGAGCCTCCTGCCATGGAAATCGTCAACATGTGACAGGCTGCTTGCTGTGTGCTCCTTTGCATGGACAGAGAATTAGATAACAATGTCTGGGGCTCATTTGTGTTCATTTCAGAGCAAGGGGATTGTTCTTCCCTGCGGTCTGTGAGACTTCAGAGCAGAGCCACTGGTTCCATGCTCGCAAAGCCTCGGCAAGTGCAGAGCAGAGCCCCATGGGAGAATGAGGCCAGCGTTCCAATACTCTGAGAAGAACCCCGAGGAAGCTGGAGAATGGTTCTAGCTTATACTTGTTCTAAGTTGAAAAATATGGCATTTTAATATATTACAAGAGACCAAATTTCAATGCCCTCAAACGTTTAAATATAACTTGGCCAAATGCCATTTGGCCATTGGACAGCCTTTCTCCACTCCAGATGTGGTCACCTCAGACTCCAGGACCACCTGCTCCATCCTAATGTGAACTATAGTATGCTTTCTAAACACTTGAGGTTCCAGTGACAACCAACCAGTGCTCCTCACTGGGCTTGCAACCACATGGTACCTGTTCTCAGCTCCCAGCTGATAACTAAAACCATTCTTCTGGGAGGATGAGGAGGGAGGTGAGAGCCACTTTTGGCCACCTCAACTCAACATGCCCACCTCAAGTGCTCAAGGAAGCCCAACTCTCCTCGAAGATTCAGCATTTTGTTTAATGACATAGAACATTGCTTTCCAGAAGGGATGATTCGGTCTCATATATTTTGTGCAAACCCATTTCTGAGTTGGACACTCAATGAGTTTTATCTTCAGGGCTGTTGGAAAAGTTGGCTTGAACACGGTCATTTGTGGTCTTTTGGGGGTAGAAATGTGTTTTGTGAAAGGTTTACACTTGCTTGGGAGTCGGTGTCAAGGACCGTTAAGTTGAGAATAAAGAAGCATTACAGGCGTCATATACTGAGAGTCACCAGCAAAGGGGGCCAAATATCTTATGACTTCAGATCTGATCTTTCCCTGGCCTTCACCTACATCTCAACCCAACTTCAGCCATCCCAACCTCTGCTGCCCATGGCAGGAGTGAAGGAAAAGATGTTGCTCCTGCCTGGGCTCTGGAGGAGAGGCTTGGATGTTTTGTTTTTGTTTTGGTTTTTTTTGTTGTTGTTGTTGTTGTTTTCTCATGAAAGAGCCAGATGGGAACTTCTGGGATTCACTGTTGAAGAATGGGTGTGACTGCACACTTGACTGTTTGGCTTAGATTCTGCTGACATGGTGGAGAAGATTGAGTGATGGGAGCTGCAGCTGAACCTGGGGAGGACACATTCCCATGCTGTCACCAAGGTCATTGCCTATGCAGATGGAGTGAATACCCTGAGAGCTGCCACAGCTGGAGCCAAACCTTCCTCCTGTCTCCAGTGGGACTCCTTCTGGCTGGGGAGGTGGAGGACATGACCTCAGATAGAGAGGGGTCCAGTGTGGCACATGGTGCCTTCTCCACCACAATGAGGCAGCAAAGGCCAGAAGAACCTGCTAGTAAATTAGACTTCTTCAGCCAACCAAAGTAACTAAAGGAAAATGTACAAAAGATGGGATAACTGGGAGATTTAAAGAGCATGGCTCAAGATCAGATTAGGAAAACAAAATGGCTCCTATTAGGAATCCACTGGATCAAGACTTCTGGGAATGTTCACTCGTGGTCAATCATTGACTTCAACACCTAACTTCTCATAGTCTCAAGTAAAACTTGATTCCTCAGGAATCTCAAAAAGAGATTTGTATGCTGAAGCAGGTATGTATCCATGTGAATGCAGGTCCATGCTCAGGCATAATTACATGTATGTATGTATGTAAAGGCATAAGGTTAATGTATAATTCAAATGCTGATTTCTGTACCCCCCCCATATCTGGTTGCAATCCTTTTTCTGAGAAAATCCCATCTCAATGTCATGTAAACACTGCTCCCCAATTGTCCTCTGATATGCCACTAAAGCAGCTTACAGCCAATTGCTGAGCAGGGGAGAGAAGAGAGCTGGACTTCTGCCAGCCAGGGGAGGAGGAGAGCGAAGGGGAAGTAGAAAATTGAACCAGATTCAGCTGAGCAGGGAAAGACACAAAGTGCAAGTATTTCTGGGATATATGCTGGGAGGAAGCCAGATTGGCTTGAGGGTTAAGAATAGAGTTAAAACTGCTCAGTTATTATGTTGTAAAGCTCATGAACAACAACAACAACAACAAAAATAAAGTCTCAATTATTTTAATGCTAGCCAGGGTAAGAAACTAAGAAACAAACACAGTTTTATAAAGATAACTTTAATATGTTAGGAGGTCAGAGGTCAACCTTGGATGTCATCCCTCAGGAGCCATCTACTTTATCTTTTGAGACAGGGCTTCTCACTGGCCATGAGCACAGTAATTACCCCATGTTGGCTGGCCAGTGAGTTCCTGGGACCTTCTGTCACCACCTCCCAGCACTAGGATGACTGGTGACATCATAACTGGCTTACGTTTTTAAATTATTGTGTGCACGTGTGCATCATTTACTGTGCACATGTGTTCATGTATGTGTATACATGCATCCACAGTGCACAGGTGGAGGTCAGACAACAGCCTGTGAAAGCTGGTGCTCACCTTCCACCACCTAGTTCTCAGGGGTCAAACTCAGGTCACTGTGCTGGACAGAAAGAGCGTTCATCCACTGAGTCTCCCTGGCCACACCTGGAGTTTTCTGTGTTCTTGGGAACAAACTCAGGTCCTTGTGCTTTTGTGATAAGCATTATATTGACTGATCTGTCTCCCCAGCCAAGTATAGACAAAACAAACAAACAAACAAACAAACAAACAAAAGATGTTAAGAAGAGCTGTGCTTCTGTAACCATGGCGTGGCTCTGTAAGTCTGAGCCTGCCGTACACAATGGCCACCAAGAGAAGGTGTCAGGCTCCCAGGGTAGAGATATTCCTGGGTGATACAGGGCAGCTGGAGCCTAGAGAGTCAGCTGTCGGAGGCTACAGCCAGGAGGGCCAGAGCAGATGAGTTGGCCTGATAGCTACATGTTGTGCAGCAAGGTGTGCTGCTGCTGCTCGTTGTACACCTTTCAACTTTCCTCAGGCTTACAGTTGAGTTGACAAGGGTTCCTACCATGCCCGGCCTTTTACATAGGTGCTGGGGACCAACCTCAGGCCCAAGTGCTTTACCAACAAACCCCATACCTCGCCCTCTTCTTTACCTTTTGCCTTTATATTTCTACACTAACAAGACTGTTGGTAGAACTATCAAATATTTCATTCATTTGTCTGAGTAGGCTTTGAAGGGTTTTGGGAAGAGGCTTGAAGAGGCCTCTAGTTGATTTTCTCCTATCTTGATATTTTCTTTAAAAAAAAAAACTAAGTTTTGAAGCTTTAATTTAACATGTGTGGATGTTTTTCCTGCACACATGTAAATGCACCATACACACACAGTACCCAGGGAGGATAGAAGGGTCGGATCCCCTGGAAATGGAGATATAGACAACAGTGAGCTGCCATGTGGGTGCTGGGATTTGATCCTCTGCAACAGCAGCAGCTCAACCTATGCACCAGAAAGGAGGGCTTCTCCAGCTTGAGTGTGTCGAGAATTTATTAAAGTGCAGATTGTCCCATGGTCCAGGGAAGCCCACATCATGAGGAGCACAAAACTCAGGGTCTATACAGGAGCTACCATGATACATGTGTTACTGCTTTCGCTAGAGAGCAGAAAGGTATGATCCCATGGTCACCCAGTATAAGGACCAGGGTACACACATATGCAACAAAAGACAGGTGACAGACAAAAGCACAACAGGAGACTTCAGGAGATGCCAGGACCCAGGGAGCTACTGTTTTCTGCATGGCCATGTAGAAATGCTTCTGTGACAGACTTCTGGGGACACCTGGGTGGGGCTCTGTCTTTGAGGGCCTAAGGACAGGAGACTCATGGTTTTCCAGCTGGTTTGAGGCTCTGGTTTTTATGGCTCCCCTCGGGGAAAAGGGGTGCAGAGATGAGGTCAGAACCCCCTTCTTTTAGTGCACTATTAGCACACTGTGGCACCACAGTTCAGGGTGTCACTTCCTGAGCCCCAGAGTTTAAAATATTCAAGCTTCACAATTGCATCTCCAGCAATCTGTTTCAACATCCCATATATAACATGTATATATTGTGCTGTCATTGCTAATTGCTTAAATATTGAATTGATAAGTGTAGATATATTTAGTCATACCTTATGAAAGCAGGTTGTCCGTGAAGATTTTACAAGTGACTTGTGTTATTTCACATCCGCTGGGCGGGGCCTTGTGATGAGGGAAGAATCCTCCTCCTCTGTAGTTAACCACATCTAACAATTCATTTCCTCTCTGGTGGCCAAGGACAGGTAGGTGAAGAACTGGCTTTGTGTTGGAAGCCAAGCAGTCCTTCTCTCCCATTCCTTATTCATTTTAGTACAAAGGTTTGCTCCATTAGAAGACGCTAAGGAGATAAATTCACCAGGGTCTCAAAAGGTTTGGTCGCCATCTAGTGGATGATTATGTAGCAACTGCTAAAATAACTGCCCTTCGCTCACAATCTAAGCCTGAATTTCATACCTCAGATTTGGTTCATTTGGCTAATATCAGAGAACGACTTCTAACCCACTACCATGACTACCACAGTTTGGTATCCTCGGAGGCACGTACTTCACTGTCAGAGGTGAGTTTAGGAAGAGGAGCAAAGGCCTCTGGGAAGGTTTGCAGCTGACCTTGCCCTCTACCAGGACTCCCCTCAAAAGCCTGACTCACTTCTAGATGAGTGGTCACACTGTTGCTGAAAGTCCTTCCCTGGAGAAGATGTGAGCGATGTACAACTTCTCCTCCAAAAGTCCCGAAAATAAGCCAAGATAGGAAAACCACCAAAGCTCACTCTGGTGAACCAAAGAGTACATTAGGCTCCCTTACATGATGATGGTTGTTACAGGCAATAGTGTCAGTGGCCTTAAAGAAGCCATACTGGAAGGTCTTCACCCAGCATGGACACTCTTTCCCCTAGGGCAGCACAGACATAACCCTTTACCTCTCTATCCCAGTCTGTGTCCTCTAACCCTCTCCACCAGCCAAGCCCAATTGGGGCAGAATTGCATACAGGTGGTTAGGAGTGGCTAGACTCCCCAGTGAGGGTCCTATGACCCCTCACCCTCCTTCTAGGAGAGGAAATCAAATGTCAACAAGCCCAGCTGTGGTGGTCCTTTGCAAGAGGGAACAGTTGAATTCAGGAAGATTGAGGCAGTCTGGCTGGGAGGACAGTCCTGCACACGCAGGGGATCTGCAGCCTGCCCCTCACCTACGGACTCCTCAATATCTTTGAGGAAGATGATGATTCAAGTGGTTCACAGCCACGTGTCTCTGATGCATAAAGCAGCACTGGTCATGCTTGCTCCTGGGCAGTATCAGCATGGAGTTAGGCGGTACAGTCTCATCCTCAGCAATTGCTGGGAATAATTAGAGAGAAAAATAAATTGGAAAGACAACTGCATGAAAAACAACAACAAAAGAAATCACATCAAGCCAGAAAATTCCACATAATGTTTGTTCTGTTTAATAAGTCTCAAGGAAGTACAGGCTCAAGTTCACAAAAGCTTACATGGATTCTGTTTTGCTACCACACAAAACCAAACACACAGCATTGCAACAGCAAATGAACATGCTGAATATGTTCAGGCCACTTCACCTATGACCTTCTACGTGAATACAAATAAACAATAAATACTGCTGTTACCTTGAATACAGTACCACCAAGGAGTTTGGACTTCCACCTAACTGTTCAAGAAAATGGATGGAAAGAAAGGAAAAGAATAAGTAAGTCACCTAGGAAGGTGTTCTTGGGTCTTTCTAGGACATGACCCCAACAGGACACAGTTTCAGAACAAACCTTCTAGTCAGTTACAAATCTTCAGCCCCTTTGGTCATTTAACACTTGGGAAATAATTCAAACCCATTAATGAATACCTAAAGCACTTTGGGATTTTTCTCCACTCATTGCTGTTATTATGTTATTAAGCCTGAAAAACTGTTTCCTTATATTCTTCTTGGTTTAACTGGTTTAAATTCAAGGGCTATGTAAACACCTCTGAAATGAGAAGCACTTCCCAGAAGTACAGCCATTTGTCACTGTAGCTGGATACTGTGGTTTGTTCTTGAACTGAATGAGTCTACAGTTCATTGTCAATGCTGGCCACTTGACTTCGTGGAATTGGTTCTTGGGGATCAGAGAAAGCTGTGCTCAATTAACTGCAGTCAGTGTAACTATAAGGAACGGCATTGTTCAATAGCACCCCAATCCTATCCAATACTGTTTAACATGGACAATCAACCTGGGCAAAGAGGTAAACAAAGTCACTCCTTCAGGTTTCTAGGGATGTCTAAACACAGGACATGAATTCTAGTCCTCTGATCGGGAACTGACTTCAATTAAGTGTGCTGGGAACAAATGTGTGTGACTCCATCTTTACATTTCTTAGTTGTGAGAGTTTTGCTCAGACACATATTCAGCAAGGGAAAAGAAACCCATTCTCACCAGTCCAGGTCTCTAGGAGCACCCACACAGTTGCACAACAGGAACAGAACCCTATTAGTACTACTCTAGGGAAGCATATAGGCACACAGGTGTACATAATGCCATGCTTACATTTACTGGCCCTGAAACTTCCTAAGGATATGCATAAAAATCTAGAGAAAGAGTGAGGCAGGTGCCTGTCATAAATAATCTGCGCTCAGAGGAGTAGGGAAGTGGACACACAGGGCCACACTGAGGGGCAGGGTGGGGGAAGAGGGTGAGGGGTGGCACTATTCCCCCAACGTGCATTCCACGGACAAATGCGGCCACTGCATCTGTGGGCTGCTAGCAACACATACAGATTTTGGTTGAATAAAAAGACACGAGCCCTCCATGTAATAATGTTTCCTCCAGGAGGGTAGTGCAAAAGAATCTGAAAATAAAGTCTGAAAGAAATGGCTACAAACCAACAAACAAAACAATTCACATGTTGTTTGGTCTAAAATTAGACTTTACAAAGAGAATTTGACATTTAACCTTAGCAAATTCATCTCCCCCTTCTGCTGTTATGTGTGGCTATGTGGAAGCCGTTATATATTTCCAACTGCAACAGACTACCTTTGTCCTTTGCCCCACTGGTGAAAAAAAAATACTAGAGTCATGGGTGCTCCAAACAAGTCCAATAGTTGTTTCAAGGGATAAAGTCAACTGCAGTCCTTAACATAGATGCACTATCTGCAAAGCAGCAGCCGAGGAAAGCTCCCCAGGCAGATAGGACTCAAATACAGCTGAGAAAGATGCCTGTGTGGGAGCCAGGAAGCCACAAGCAGATAAGAACACTCAGGACAGCATCCAGTAACTCCCTATACACACACACTCTCTCTGCAATATGTCTACTCCCTCCCCTGAACTCAGGCATGATTAGAAAGGGAGTCTTATGGAAGAGTTGGGGGATTGAAGGACCTAGAGGGGACAGAAGCTCCACAAGGAGAACAACAAAGCTAACAAATCTGGGCTAAGTGGCCCTGCAGAGACTGATGCACCAACCAAGGACCATGCATGAAGATGACTTAGACCCCTTGCTCAGATGTAGCAGACAGGCAGCTCAGTCTCCATGTAGGTTTCCTAGTAAGGGGAGCAGGGGCTGTCTCTGACATGGACTCTATTGCTCTAGTGCTCTTTGATCACTTCCCCCTGGTGGTGTGGCCTTGACAGGCCACAGAGGGAGAGGATGCAGACAGTCCTGATGAGACTGCATAGGCTAGGGCCAGATAGTAGGGAAGGAGGGCTCCTTTCTGTGGACTAGCAGAAAGGGATGGATATAAAAGGGAGGGAGGGTGGACTGGAAGGAGTTGAGGGAGGGGGCTACAACTGAGATATAAAATGAATAAGTTATAAAAAATAAATTATATATAAAAATAAAATAAATTATATTAAAAAGAAGAAAACCCTGCTTTTACAAACGGAAATAGACCCTTAGTTTTGACCCAGAACAACAGGATATGGGTCCCTCATCAAACTTAACTTACATTTCAGTATTCGCACTCACAGATACCCAAAGATCTAGCGTGCCAAGGCATTCTTTCTTGCCTGGCCAGACGGCAACCATCATGGTTGGGCCCACTGACTTTCTCTCTCAAAAATCTATAAATGATGTTAACTTCAGATAAGGGAACTCAGGAATAGGCTGCAGAACTATCCCTGGACTTAACATGTCTTTTAAAATGCACCAGACAGATATCTGGATGCCTTTGCCTCTGGCAAGGAACTGGCTCAGATAAATGACACTCAAAATAGAAACCCTTGTGCTCCCTAGGAGTGGAACTGAGGCTTGTTAGGGTGGGGGAAGACATATGAGACAAAGACTGAACAGACAGACACTCTGCGTGAGGGCTTATGCAAAGCAAAAGGCAATGAGGCAGCCGGGCTTTTCCTGTCATACCCTAGGGTTTCTCTCACACAGAACAGTACACGCTGTTTCCCATACAACGAAGACAGGGACACTGGGGCGAGGTCTACGCTGGCTGCTTGGCACTGCTGTTTCAATTCTTTGTGTCACAGACACATGGGTTAATTTTTACCTACAGGGCCCTCCAAGGCTTAAGACTGTCTATACAAAGAACAGCTTACTGAGCCTTAGTAAGCCATCTGAAAATAACTGTTGAGGCGGGGTAACCGAAGAGCCAGCTGGCTACTTGAGTCACTTATCACAAATGGATTCAAGCTCACCATCACTTTGGGAAGAGTCCCGCTTTCAGACATCTGCAGGTCTTTATAATTCTTTGAGTCATTTTAACTTATGTGTGCTTTGCCTGGCTATGTTTGTTTTGAGTTTTTTCTCATTGGACAAAGGAGCTAGACCACTGTTGTTTGCATTCCCCTTTTTCTTCAGATCCAAGTGTGCCTGTGTCCTGGAGGCCCTGCAGGAGTCCATTGCATCCAGAAGTGCCAGAGATTGCTTGGGGATTCTGATGTTACCATTAGCTTCCATTACAGGGTTGCCCTCAGCGCAGGGTGTTGCACGATGCTGAAGCTGGGGGCCTTTACTTGATTTCTTTTTCTTTTCCATCCTCAATTCGGGGACTTGCTTCTGAGAACACAGCCTAGGGCGACCAGGCCCATCCACAGATCTAGGCAAAGCCTCAAATGCATAGTAGGATGGGTGGGCTTCTTCATGATGAAAACCTTTCTTTCTAGAAGGACCTGGTTTTGAAATCCCTTCTGGGGAAGGTAGTGGCTTGGACAAGGAGCTGGTAAGGAGCTTACCCCGCCCAGGGCTCTTCAGCACCCTAGAAGCACCAGAGGGCCTGGCCTTGGCAGCACGGGCTTTCTCACACTGCACAGTCTGGACTTGCAGCCATTCCAGTTGAAGAAGTCTGTCTATGTATTTCCCAAGGAATCCCGTGGCCCGAGGCAGGGCCTCACTCCTACACTCTGTGTTCAGAACGACAGCCATATCCTGGAGGTCCCAGGAGCTGAAAGGAGGTGGAAGAAAGTCAGGGTAATAGTGCTCAGGCTCTGCCTGGCTCGGGTCTGAGTGAAGGTTGAAAGAAACTGGGTCTATCTCTTCTGCTCGAAGGTTGAGGTCTGGAGGTGTGAATGGAGACGGAGGGATAGCCACTCTTTCTGAGTCTGACAGGTCACTCGCACTGTCCTCATCAGCACCTTCCTTAATGATTTTCATGGACTGAAAGTCAAGGAACAGCTTGCTCCCAGCGGCAGCCTGATACCTGGAACTGAGCGCAGTCCGCTCCTGTCTTCCCTCCCTGGAGAAGGTTTCCATGAGCTTATCTTCTTCAGGCTGAGAGATGCCAAGGAGGTTGCTTCTCAGCTGGGAAGAGACATGGGGTCCTTGGGATCGACTCTGCCTTTTTCCTGAAGAAGTCTTTGAGTGTTGGACTTGATTCCAAGATGCAGCAGCATTCATACCGCTATAAAAATGATAAAACTGCAGTCTAGTCATTGATAATTAGAGAAGAAGAGCCCCCTGCTAACACTTTGGTCATTACAAATGTGACTCCACAAGCTTTATAGAAGCTGGTTTGCAAAACAGTCTCCCTTCTGCACTGTAGTCAGGGCCAGCAGACAATGCATGCCCCAAATGTGGGTATATGTATACTGTTCAATGGCAAAGATGGGTGTTTAAAAGCTTAACCATTTTTCAATGTGTTTGTTATATAATTTTAGAGCAGTTGCTTATACCTTATAAAAGATCACTTTTAAAATCTGTCAGAAGACCCTGGGTCTGTCCTATTAGTGGTCAAAAGTGTTTCAAAATATTCAGAAACGCAGCTGGGCTTGGAAGCACACACCTTTAACCCTCTCCCCCCACCCCCCACAGGAGGCAGAGACATGCAGAGCTCTGTGAATTTAAGGCCAGCCAGGACCACCTTGTCTCAAAATAAAAATGAAAGAGAGCAAAACAAAAATCCTCTTGGGAAATATTCAGAAATAAGGCCTACAGCCTCTTTTTGTGGGCATATTTTAGGGGAAGTGTTAATTCAAGTTTTGCAGGCTGGGATGTGGGTCAATGTTGGTTTATCTGCCTTGCAGGTTTAATCCCTGGGACTTAAAAAGCCTTTTGAGTTCTTCACTGCTTTTTTTTTCTAATGTGTGGGTACATGCGTGTTTTTCCACATGTGTGGGTTCAGTGTGTACACATGCATGTGAAGCCCAAAGTTAATGGCAGGAATCACTCTTGATCAATCTTCCACCCAGTCATTGAGGCAGGCTCTATCAAACCTAGAGCTTATCCATATGGCTAGCCTTTAAATTTTACTTTTGTTATTCTCAATGATGTGTGTAGTGGGTGGGTGGTCATGTGACTGTGAGGCATCAGACCCCTGGGGAGCTGAAGTTAAGAAAGACTGTGAGCTGCCTAGTGTGGGAGCTGAGAACCAAACTCTGCAAGAGTAGGATGTACTCATAACCACTGAGCCATCTCACCCTCCAGATACGGCTAGTCCTGCCTGCCAGCTTGCTATAGGGCTCTTGTTTCTACCTGCCAAGGTTGGAATTACAGGTGAGTTGATACATCGGCCTGCATTTACATGAGTTCCTGGATAACTGGAGTCCTCACACTTAGCCAGCAAGTATTTAGAGCACTCAGCCAACCCCAGCCCAAATCTTACTGTCTAATCACCGGTTGGTGAAGACTCTGAGCCAACGAAAAACATCAGTGTGTAAGTTTTTCACTGTTCATTCTAACCTGCACCAGGAATCGAGTTTTGTTTTATTTTGTTTTACTATCTTTTCAAACATGAAACACTCAGGAAAAGTTGTGTTTAAAATGCTAAAAGAGGTGACAAGATGTCTCATCAGGTTGCAGTGCTTGCCCCCAGTCATAACAACTAAGTTTGATCCCTATGACCCACACAGTAGAAGCTGAGGATCAGATCCTTTTGAGTTATTTACTAAGCACGTGTGTCATGTGGCATGCATGCACATACACATGTACACGTACACACACACACACACAATGGGAAAGGCCAGCAAAGAGAAGTAACAAATATTGCATTCATCTCTAATGCACCGTGAACTGATTCTAGAGTGCTCTACACTAAGGTAGGCTCTCACAAGATTTCCCATCCACACATTATTCAACTGAAGGTGAATAGTACTCCCTAATGACAGGACTCAGACAGGGGACAGGAAGTGGCTGAGTGTGCTTCTGAGGAAGCTGAGAGGTCTGTGCCGTGATCTCAACAGTACTCAACACTTATTTGGAAAAGCACCCCTCGTATTTAACGATGCGCATGGACTGCGTCAGCTCAGTGTAGGCGAGCAACGTGAACAAATGAAATGGCTGATGTTAGAAATCCACAACTGTTGACAGTTTTGTTTATAGACTGGAGAGATGGCTTGGCAGTTTATCGCACTGGCTGCGCCTGCAGAGGACTCAGGCTCAGTCCCAGCACCCACAGGGCAGCTGGGGGCCACTTCTGACTCTGGTACCAGGGGACCTGATGTCTTCTTCAGGCATGTAGGCACATGCAGGCAAAATACTCATACACATAAAATAAAAATAAACATATCTTTAAAAAAATGTTCACAGGGCTGGAGAGATAGCTCAGCCAATAAGATCACTGTCTATTCTTCCAGAGGTCCTGAGTTCAATTCCCAGCAACCACATGGTGGCTTACAGCCATCTATATTGGAATCTGATGCCCTCTTCTGACATGCAGGCGTACATACAGATAGAGCACTAATACATAAAATAAATAAATAAAATCTTTTAAAAAAATGCTCACAGCCAGCTGCCACCACACAATGCAAGCAAGGACCTGGAAGCCAGTTACCTGCTTTTCTGATGGCAGTCACTCATCCTATTCCTTTTCTTGAGCAGGTCACAGGGCTGCTCATCATCTGAGGTTTGATGGGTTGTCTGAAAAATACAGATTACTGAGCAGGAAGTACAATGAACTTTCGTGTCTATGCACAAGCGCATGTACACATCCTAGCAGAATTATCCTCCTGGCACAGTATGAGAGTTGCTGTCCTGAATCAGATCAGCTGATCATCCAAAGGAGACGTTTGCAAGATCAGGCCTATGGGTTTCCCTAGTAGAAAGAAGTCACAAGGGAGCCTAGAAAGACAGAGCCTCTCAACATTCCCCACTGAAGGAGTGGAGAGGAAAGCCTTCAGACCTTCACTGGAGAGGCCCCTTCCTGATCTCCCTCCTGTCCTTGGCAGCAGCAGGTCATGCCTACCGTCCTCTCCCCCACAGCACTTGGGAGTTGACAGAGCACTTTAGGGGGTGTTAGGTTAACTGGGGCAGGACCTTCAGTGAGGACACTTTTATGAGTTGTCCCTCATACTGGAGTGGAACTGTTGGAAGAGGTGGCTACTTTTCAGCCACCCATGCTCCTGTAAGTGACCAATAAATCCCCTGGTTCACCGAGACAGACTTCAATGGAACTACTTATTTGGTCCATTAGTGCCCTCTCTAGTGGTTTTTAAAAACATAATAAATTACTTAAATATTATATAAATAGTGTGAAGACACACACACAACATCTACATGTGCACACTCACAACCTGAAGCATACAAGGAAGTACTGGGACAAATCTAAGTAAGATTTCCCCTCAGAGCCACCTCACCTTCTCAGTAGTGCTCAGAAGATTCTTGCTCAATCTGCCGCCGGATGATGACAGCTGGGGAGGTGGCTTCTTTGTTCCCCTTATCTTCGGAAAGGCTGCCGCAGCACCGGAACTGGAAACGACAGAACACTGACAGTAAGTACTGACTGCAAGTGGCCCCACTAGCATCAGGCTGCCTTTCCATGTGCTTCCGATCTTGGCATCTGGACCACACTGAAGCCGTGACCGTGCAGGGGCTCAGCACTCCGCACTATGAAATGAGAAATGGGGGAGGAAATTGGATATTTACAGTTTGATGTTTCTAATACTTAATGTAAATTATATGTGTGTGGTTGGTAGGAATGTGCATGCGTGACTGTGGGTACCCCCAGAAACTACATGAGCACCAGATCCCCTAGAGGCAGTTGTAACATGCCCAACATGGGTGCTGGGAAGGCTTACATTTTTCCCCCCACAGTGGCTATTGAGTGTAAGACCACAGTATTGTGAGTGCTGTGAATGGATCCCGAACCCCCACCTACACACACGTATCCCCTCCTTGTAAATAACAGCAATTAACTGGCCTTTTACTCTAAAGCTCCCATGTGTACTCATTCATTAATTATGAGAGTCTAAAAAGTACGGAGATTGTGCAGGAGGCCCTCATCCCACGGAGATAAAACTCTAGTGGGGAGGCACCTTCTCTGTCACAGCAATACACTGATCATCAGTGGTGGGCTGGAGAGATGGTTCAGGAATCTAGAGCTACTGATTCCCAAAGGACCCCCGTTTAGCTTTCAGCGCCAAGTGGATGGCCCACGAGGGCCTGCAATTCTAGTTCCAGGCCCAACACTCTCCCCTGGCCTCCCAGAGCACTGACATTCACATGTATACACAAATACGTAATACTTTAAAAAATTAAAAGAGCATCAGTGTACTGACACACCCTTGAAGTTCACTATGAAGTTCGGGTCCCACACCAACAGGACCCTCAATGAGCATGGCTAGTAACTGAATATTTCTCTCCCATAATACCCCAGGCTCTGTCCAATCCTGGGAGATTTCGAGAGCCAACCCTGGGGGTTCTGACCACAACCATGTAAGAATTTTAGACTCAGATGTGAATACAACAAAAATTGCAACAGGGTCTTTTATACTTAATTACCCCACAACCAACAGGCTGGATCCCCTTTACATGGGGAAAATGTTCTTTGCCCGCCCTCTTGCTGTACCCTGTCCTTTCTGCTGTAAAGTGGGAAAGAAACCAAGACTGCCTAATACAGGCACACTCTTTAGAATTTGCAACGCCATCCTGGCCCCTCCTCCCTGACAAACTTGACGCATAGCTGAGTTGTGTGTGTGAAGTTCCTCAGAAAAATAAAAGCCTGAGGTGCAATCAGGATGCAGGAAGAGGGAAGGCAGTCAGAGAAGGGGTGGAGCACACGGCTTCAGCTTGCATAGTGGCATAACTAACGCTTAACAGATTCTGGCTATGAAAAATGCTCCTCAAGAGGCAGAGGGCAGCTGCACAATCCCTCATAGACATCAGCCCCCTTTCCCAGTCTTCCTCTATGGCTGCAAGCCCGGCTGGCTAACGGAAGCAGCATCCTCCACCTCCTCCCCAGGGAACTGGCTGCCTGGCCAATAGGGAGGCACAGCATGGTGGGGAGGTGTGGGCATGATGTTTCCCTCAGCAGCAAGCTTCCCTGTGTCTGGCCGCTGGTCCAGGTTGCTAGAGATAGGTGTCCAAAGCTGGCTGGCTGGAAGCTCACTGTCGTCCCGGGGCCAGCTAGCAGCCAGGCCAGCCAAGGCCGGGCTCAGCCCCGCCCCCACCCGGTACTCCTCAAGCCTAGGCCGGCAGCAGGCACCCAGCACATCCCAGGCTGCTGCAGAAACCATCGCTGATGGATGGGTGCAGCGCGCTAACACACGCACCAAGGAAACCCAGCAGACCTGCTCCGCGGCCTGAGCGCGCGTGACGAGGCTCCCGGGCGCGGCTGCTGCGCTGCGGCAGGGCTGGGGGAGGGCGCGGGCGGCGGCAGCGGGAGGACGGGAGGGTGGGAGGGTGGTCGCGGGCCGCGCGGTTCCGGCAGCGTGGGGCTGCACGGGGCGGCAGGGCAAGCAGGCGGGACGCGCCCGCGGGCGGCGTCACGAGGGGCGGGGCGCGTCGGGGGCGCGCCGGGAAGTTGCGCTTGGAGAAGTTGCGGGCGGCTGGGTCTCCGGGCGGCAGGGCTCCCGGCCTTCCCGTAAGCGCTCGGGGGAAGCAGGGAGAAGCGGGCGCCACCCTGCAGGGCTCAACGCCCCGAGCAGCCGCCCTGGGAGCACAAGATCACCCTCCGAGGTCGTCTGCCGCCGCTGAGACCCGGGGCCAGGCCGCGAGCACCGCCTCCTTGCTGGGCGCCTCCGGGCTCCCACAGGCAGTGCAGCCCAAAAGCTCGGTGGCTCGGCTGTGACGCCCTCCCCGGCCTCCTGCTGGGCCATGTCAAAAGGCCCTGGTTCTGCCCTGCTGCCCCAGACCCCGGGGTCACGGAGACCCGTGCCTCGGAGCCTCAGCTGCGTTTCGGACCTGGATCCGCGACCCTGCAGACCCCCGGGCTGCGACCCTCGGCTGCGGCCCATCATTCACCGACGCGCGCGCTCGCTGCCCAGCTCCCCAGAGCGCCGTGCCAAGGCTGCCGGAGCCCCAGGCGCTGCGTGCGGAGCCGGCTGCAACCGGCAGCATCGAGTGCGATTCGCTGACGCGCTGGGCCTGGAGCTGGCGCAGGTCAAGGTGTTTAACGCGGGGGACGATCCCTCAGTGCCGCTGCACGTGCTGTCACGCCTAGCCATCAACTCGGACCTCTGCTGCAGCAGCCAGGATCTGGAGTTCACGCTGCAGTGCCTGGTTCCGGACTTCCCGCCTCCCATAGAAGCCCCGGGCTTCGGAGATCGCCTGGCAAGGCAGCTCGTGTGCCTGGAACGCGTCACCTGCTCGGACTTGGGCGTCAGCGGCACAGTGCGCGTGAGCAACATGGCCTTCGAGAAGCATGTGGCGGTGCGCTACACCTTCTCCGAATGGCGCAGTGCACATGAGACGGTGGCGCGCTGGAGAGGGCCTGAGGGTGCCGGAGGTACCGAGGACATCTTTGCCTTTAGCTTTCCAGTGCCACCCTTTCTGCTGGACCTCGGATCCCGAGTACACTTCGCAGTGCGCTACCGCGTGGCCGGTGCGGAATACTGGGACAACAATGATGGCCGCGACTATAGCTTTACTTGTCGCAGTCATGCCCTGCACATGCCACGCGGGGAGTGCGAGGAGAGCTGGATCCACTTCATCTGAGCTGCTGGCTGTGAACCTGGGGCTTGCAGTCACTTCCCCACGGATGCTGATCTCTGACAGGCTATCTCCCACCCCACCCTTCCTTCCCAGTGGCCTGGCCTCATTTCTCGATGTGAAGCCCTGCCACAGTGGCCTGTCCTGTCTTCTAGTGAATTCTCTGGAGAGCCTGGTGACCAGAGGACCAGGAAGGAGCCTGTGTGGTGCATTGGGGTTAGGGTGTGAGAGGGCAGATGCATGGAATTGTGGTCCTGGCTTTCAGGAGGACCCAGGTCGGTGTTTGCAAGAAGGGCCTTTTGCATGTCTTCTCAATGTGTCTAAACAGAAGTAGCTGATATTTATTATTGTGAAGTTAGCCTTCCACCCATAGTGGATGCCTGCTCAGGAATACTCGAGATTTCATAAGCGTAAAGAAGGCCTGTTGTCTGTTTGCACCCACTGTAATAATTTTAAGAATACACAGTGTGGCCTGCATTATGGTCCCTCGAGGCATTTCTGCCCAGGGATGGTGAAAACCTGAGGCCATGTTTGCTTGCCAATGTTTGTAGCCTTCCAACAGTAGAAACTATTAATAGCCAAGGAACTTACAGCTCATATGTCATCACACAACCATTTCTGGGCTTCGAGGCTGCCCTGGTTAGGGGATGCCTCCTACATCAACAGCTGAGGAGCAGACTGAAAAGCTTCCAACCCTCCAGCTGTGCAGCTCAGCCCAAACAGCCTTCGGGGTCTGCCCGCTCATGTATTTATCATCTAATTGTCTGGTCCTGCAGCCGCGTGTTATCAGGCCATATTCTGTTTTAAGTTTGAAGCTACCTGAGCCTTCAGAAAGATCCTGCCTTAATTTATTTCTGTTTTCAAGTGGCCACAGGGATTCAGGCAGCAGTGCCCTTCCTGGTGACCCTTTCCACAAAAGAGGTGACTTTTTGTTTCTAAGTATGGGAAGATTCCAACACTCCTACTTTGGAAGTCAGCTTAAAAGTGAACCTGGTTGGTGTTTTCGGATGCCAGGGCACTGAAGGAAAAATAATTCACAGATTTTTCTACACCTAATGGGTTTTTAATTGAACTGTTACGACAGGTATCACAGCCACCAGCCACTTTATTCTTTGTGCCTTCAGTTAGGAAAGTTGCTAATATTTTTTATGGGCTTATTTCTCTGTTTTAAAACGTTAAATACTTTTAAAAACAAAACAACAATGAAAACCTCCAATTCAGTCCAGACCACTCACTGTTTCTTGCAGGATGTACCTGCTGCTTAAAATTCCCGTGGAGGGGCTGGCAAATCCTTTTGGTGCTGAGCTGTGGCCTCTCTGACAGCAGGTGCTAGAACTGAGGCGAGCAAGTCCTCCAAGATGTGACTTACACATTTGAGTCAGTGAATGTCCTGTGATGAACTTGGTGGCACCTGTCACTGGGTGAGTGTTGGATGAGTGATGGTGATGTTCATTAAATCAGCATGGCAAAGGCACATCTTTACCTTTCAACCCATCTGGTTTTGATACTTGAAACTTCTGCCTTTTAAAATTCCAAGAACAGTGTTGTGTTTTGTTTTGTTTTGTTTTCCTGGCATCTTCTGAACCTAAGACAAGTTTGGATTTAAATTACCACAATAAAACCACTCAGCCTTTGGCTGTTAGGGCTCTTCATGCCAGTGACAGCAAGAGGGAGGAGAGCCAGTGGCATTTCCTGCTGCTTGATGAACTGTTCAATTAGGTCAGCAAAGTCCAGCAGCCATGGCTGCTCTGCCCTTGGCCCCTGTCCAGAGTGTAAGAGGATGGTCCACACTCTTCAGGTAAAGTTAGAACTGCCTGAAGTATTGATGCTTTTACAATCCATGAGAAAACAACATGGGAAAGCCAGTCATTTTCCCAAAGGTTCCAGTTACAGAAAAGTAAATGATCATCATAATGAAGAGAACCTCAAGGTGCCTTTTAAGACACACCAACAATTTTTAAGACACCAACAATTTGAAATCTAAAGTTTAAAGACAATTCTGCTTGATATAATAATAATAACAATAACAATAACAACAACAACAATAGTAATAATAATAATAGCTATGAGATACTTCAGGGTGAACTTTCTGACCTGAAGACACTTAGACTATTGAGACATTGAAACTGTGTGAATTGTGCACTTGCTGGGTTGTCCTCCCAAATGTATTTTACTGCCTGTCACTTAAAAATATTTTACTCAAGCCTAATTATTAAAGATTATGTGCAAAAGAAGTACGTTGGTTAAGCTGGTATGTGTGTTGTGGCCTTGTTACAGAAGACAGCCTTTTGAGACATCTTGGTGTGGTGATCTTTCCGCCTGAAAGTCTCAGCCTTTCCCAGACGGATGAGTGCTGGGCCTTCTAGGGAAGGACTTCTGCATCAGGAGCAGAGTTGTATGTGTGTTGCTAAAATACCTTCCCCAGGAAAGCTTAAATTCACTCCTCCTACCTCAGTAAAAAGTCAAGGTAGGATTTTCCCAGCATTCACTCTGGGAAATGAGTTCAGTAGGCTTATTTTGGGGCAATGGGTAAAGGGCTATGGGCAGGAGCAGGGGGACGTTAAAGCAGCCATACTATGTGGCCTGCACACAGCAGTGAGGGGGACTTCCCAAAGGTTGTGGAGATGGAGTGGCCTCCCATAATCCTTCCCCACCCGTACCCTCTAGCCCAGTGCTTCTCAACTGCCGTAATGCTGCAACCCTTTAATGCAGTACCAAATGTTGTGACCCTCAACCATAAAACCATTCCATTGCTACTTCATACCTGTAATTTTGCTACCGTTATGAATTGTAATGTAATATCTGATATATAGGCTATCCAGTTTGTAGCCCCTGGTTGAGAACCACAGCTCTAACCCTTCTAGAGACTCAGAGGCCATTGCAATTGGGATAGAGTTGGTTGGGTGAGGTGGCTGGCTGCACCCAGGTGAGGCTCCTATCACCCTCCCTGCCCCCTCCTTCCAAAAAGAAAGATCAGTTGTCAAGAAGGCCACCTGTGATGATTTCTGGCAAGCAGGCCCAGCCAAAGTCGCGAAGAAATCAGCTTGGAGGATGGTCTTGTATGACAGTATATGTTCATAAAACTAAATATCTTACACTATAGGACAGAGTTCAGGGGCACTGGTAATTGTATTTTCCTTCTAGTTCTCTGTGGCTCCTGTGGATGCCAGCTTACACTGTGACTCTCAGTCAAGTACAAAGTCTTACATGTTGAGGATGGAGTGTGTCCTGTTTTATTTGCTTGGCCAAGATGCTTGGTGTGTTTGGAATTAATTGGTTGTCCTGCTGATTGATAATCATCCCCGTTTTCTTAGCTGGAAAGAGAAGGGCTCAAAAAAGTGAAATCCACCTTCTCTCCCACAGCCAGCTGGCCTCAAATTTAGCATTCAACCAACTATGCAGCTTCATACTCTTTCTGCCAAGGAGATGGCACACAACCTGTTTCAAATTAAGAGCTTTAACAATGGACTTGAAAAGGGGTAGGAAATACAGCTCTTAGCCTGACTAGCACACAAAGTCAAGGTTTAATCTCTGGCACTGCAGAGGAAGTATGTTACTGGAAATCAAAGTTTGATCATCACAAATAAGGATTTCTTTCGGACTCCACATTTTAAAACTTTTAAATAAAAACAAGCAATTCAGTACGATTAAATGAGTTCTCTTACTTTTCTATATAAACACCATGACAAAAAGACATTCCAGGAGGAAGAGGTTCATTTCCTCTTATGCTTTTGCATCACAGTCCATCTTTGAAGGAGGTCAGGACAGGAATTCAAGATAGGAACAGAAGCAAAAGCCTCGGAAGAGTATTGCTTACTGGCTTTCCCCCTCCACATAGCTTGCTGAGCCTACTTTGTTGTGCAGCCCAGGACCAGCTGTCTAGGGTGGCACTGCCCACAGAAAGCTAGACCCTTCCACATTGATTATTAGTTAAGACTACACCCCGCAGACTTGCCTACAGGACAATCTTCTGGAGGCATTTTTCTCAGTTAAGATTCCCTCTTTCTAGACACATCTAGGTTTATGTCAAGTTGACAGAAAACCATCAGGACAGTAGTGACATACTTTATTCCTTCATGTTACTATTTAGAGGCACGTTTGTGTCTCTACTGACAAGCATCTAGTTGGGAAACCACTAGATTGCATCATGAAAGGTGGTAAGTCTATTACAAAAAAAGAACCAAGTGTGACGATAATGATATGAGTCTTGGGTCATGAAGTTGATACACTCTGATTTTACGTTCTGTATTATATACCGTCAGTACTTGTGTATATAAATAATTCAAAAAGCATTGGAAACTAAATATCTGGAATACCCTCTAAAAGCCTGTGAACTGCAGACGTTTAATTTTTTTTTACTTAGCATTTCCTTGGACCTGCAATTCCAGCCATTTGGGAAGCTGAGGCAGGAGGATGTCAAGTTGAAGTTGCATTCCTGTGCAACTTAGATCTTGTTTGAGAAAGTACTGAGAGGGCTGGAAGTATAAATCAATGGTAGGTCACTTTGTCTGGCATGCCGAGGCCCTCAGTTCAGCACAAAGTTGTAATGATGTCTGTAATTCTAGCTATGCTAAAGTTAGAAGCACTGCAGTTTATATTCTGTGTGACTTGAACTGCTCTGGTCCTCTGGTGTTTTTTGTTTGTGTATGTGTGTGTGTAGTGTGTGTATTTACCTTCCATGCACTTTCCAAAGCATATTTTAATCAGTGTGTTGGCCACTTGTGGGAGGCTGTCTTCTGAGTGTAACAGCTAGATCTTCACGAGAGCAGCTGTTACTATCAGACCTAGGAAAGACTGACCTGCAGCTTTTGACATTCCTTCATAGAACTGGGTGGGATGGGTCACTAGACCCTCACCGGAGGTTCTCTCCTTCTGCATGCCCCTCTTCAGCTATACATAATTCTGCTCTAGTTGCATGTGGCCTTATGGGCTGAGGTGCTGCTGGAGCATATAAGCGGTGGTAGGCTGACTCAAGGAGTGTCTCTGGGGGTGCAATTGTAGGGGAGTCTTCATTAATCATCCATGCTGGCCTTAAGTTATTCAGCGATACAGCTGCTTCAATGTCATTTGCATCCTGTAAGTGAGCCGGGCAAGCTCTGTTATCTAAGATAGACGTGGGGGAACCCTGCCTTTGGCCTGTCATTGGAGCCCTATGTGGGGTTAGCAGACATTAGATCTCATCCCCCAGGAACAGTTAAGGAAACACTGCTGAAACCTGGGTCTGCTCCAGACTGAGCTGCACCCTAGCCCCATCATATATATGATATATATAATTGCCTTTACATAATAAATCAAGATGTTAAAAACACATTTTTAACTGTGATTTGGTACGGTCTATATCAATTTTCATCTCTCCTGCGAAGCCATCAAGCTTCCACTAGTTCACAGCATGACCGAAGGGTTGAATAAAACAGCGTTCTCTGTCGTGGCAGTGCAAAGCAGGCAGCAGGAGGCATGCCAGAGCAACTTGTAAAAAGACAAAACGGAGATGCTACAGCGCCGCCCCTATGGAAGGAACGAAGGGACGCAAGGACTGCCTAGCTGAGGGGAGGTGGGGCCGCCCACTGAGTGCAAATTCTGTCTCCTAAACGGTGTTTCCTCACCACGTGCGAAACGCACAGCACCCACTTCGGGCTCGGCACAGCGCCCCCTGCTGGCAGGCGGCTCCGCAGCACAGCATCGCCTCACTGCGGGAGTCAGGCAGGAGTCTCAGAATAGGAAAGCAGCTGCAGACACCATGGACGGTACTTCCGTCACTTCCGGCTGGCCTATCGTGGACGGGGCAGGGGTCAGCGGTCATCGGAAGTGGGACGAGAAAGGCGTGCAGTTCTTCCCAGGAGCACTGGCTGTGCTCCCTCCTATGCGCCTGCGCCCCTTGAGGGCAAGGGGCGTGGCTTGTGTGGACGGCAGCGCTGATTGGACGAGCGCTTCCCGCTTTCGCTTTCCGTTGGAGCCCAGGAGGCTGAGGAGACGGCAGCGGCGTTCGACGTCCGGAGTCCGGAGCCGGAGGCTGTCGCCAGACTTGGGTGTCCTGGGATGAGGTGGGGCAGGCCGGTGGGAGGGAGTGGTGGGGACGCGTGGTGTGGCGTGGCATAGTGTGGACGGCACTGGGGTGCAACGGTACGGGGAGGAGTTGGTGAGGCCGAGGCCTGAGCGGCCTGGGTGTGGTAAGAGTTGGGGGTGCGGGGCCGCCTGGTGCTGACCCGATGGCCCCTAAGCTTGTGCATGCGCACTGGGCGGGGGCGGGGGAGGCGCGTGGGTCCCACGAGCTCGAGGGTCTTGGCCCTTGGTGGCCATCTCTGTGCTTTTGGCTGGCCTGGGGTATTAGGGGATGGCTTCCAGTCTAAGGCCCCGGCCATGTGGGTTCCTCGGCCTGAGGAGGACCTGGGCCTCACCCAGCTCTGGCAAGAGAGGGCACATGCATTCGCAGAACCTGCTCGTAAGTGCAAGCAAGTGCTCATGGCTTGAATGTGGGCCTAGCCCGCTGATCTGCGAAGTCACTTTGCCTCTCTCTATTTCTGAGCCAGCTCAAAGTCCGCTAACTTGACCCAACCCTGTGTGTGTGAAAAGTTGTGTGCTTCCTGTCCTGATTTAATTATGAGTTTCAGAAAAATCTTTGAAACATTAATCCGATTTTATTTGTTTTGTTTTCTCTTTGGTTTGCAAAGGGTTGGCTAGTTTGATGTATAGCTTAAAAGAGCTGGTTTTGGCTTCACTGAAGTCAGCATTCTTTCAGTGTTGTGGGTGTGTAACTGGATTGTTTTCCCTTTTAAAAAAATCCATCTAAGATAGTAAGACCGGGAGAGGACAGGAGCTCCACAAGGAGAGCAACAGAACCAAAAAATCTGGGCACAGGGGTCTTTTCTGAGACTGCTATTCCAACCCAAGGACCATGCGTGGAGATAAACTAGAACCCCTGCACAGATGTAGCCCATGGCAGCTCAGTGTCCAAGTTGGTACCCTAGTAAGGGGAACAGGGACTGTCTGTGACATGAACTCAGTGGCTAGCTATTTGTTCCCTGTCTGTGACATGAACTCAGTGGCTAGCTATTTGAACACCCCTCCCCAGGAGGGAGCAGCCCTACCAGGCCACAGAGGAGGACAATGCAGCCAGTCCTGATGAGACCGGCTAGGGTCAGAGGGAAGGGGAAGAGGACCTCCCCTATCAGTGGACTTGGAGAGAGGGACATGAGAGGAGATGAGGGAGGGAGGGTGGGATTGGGAGGGAATAAGGGAGGAAGCTATAGCTGGGATACAAACTGAACAAACTAATAGAAAAATTTTAATTTAAAAAATCCATCCATATAAGTAGTAATTAAAATTTCCTTTTTCTTGGTTGGCTTTGTACAAAGTAATAGTAGAAAATATAACTGTCTGGCTAGCATAATATGTCTTTTGGTCATAATTATTCTGTGCTGTGTGTTATGGCTCAGAGAACACAAGGGATGGATTACTTCCAATTGTGTTAGTTGTGAAACATTCTGACAGGACTGCACTGACAGCTGCTGGCCCTTAGGAAACGGAGTATACAAGATCTATACAATATATTTTAAATATTAGACGTTTTAAATCACATTTTCAAATTGGAAATGAAATAAAATGTTCCAGTCTTCAATTTCATACATACACTTTAACTGCAGTAAAATGGAAAAAAGGGATCTAAACATATTTTTGTGACTATTGGTAAAATACCTACTCTAAATGTATTCACTTTAGATATTTGATATTGGGCTGGGGATTTTTGGATAAGTAATAAAGATCTTACTTTATAAATTAATACATTTTATATTCTCACTTTTTAAAATGTATTTATTTTTATTTTATGTACATTGGTGTGTTTTGACTGCACATATGTCTGAGTAAGGGTGTCAGATACCTTGGAACAGAAGTTACAGACAGTTGTGAGTTGTCACGTGGGCACTGGGAGTTGAACTCTGTTCAGTAATATTCTCACATTCTAACAATCACTGTTAAGCCACTTTTTTAAAACAATCATTAGGATTGAAACAATGCATATTTGCGTTCAAAGTATGTTAAATGGGTATTTTTAATAAATTTTTTTACTATTTTAAAATAGTTCTGGCATATTGAATTTTCCTTAGAATTAACTATTGACCTTACAAATTAACACTAAAGATGTGTAGGCAAAAACATTTTAAAATAAATTTTACTCTATCTTATAGGAATGAGCTTACACAGTAAATAGTTGCTTGCCAGCTAACTGCTACCTATGAAGTAATTTGAGAGATGCTTTATTAAAAGAAAGAAACAGTTGATGATTTGAGAGAAGGGAGCTTGAGAATAAAATGATTATGTATCTGAAGGAACAAAGGGAAGAGACTGGCTTATACAGAGGAAGCTTCTGTCCCTTCCCAAAACTCTTTATTTTCTTTCTTTTGGTCAGTTTTTATTCCTAATTCCTTTTTTTTTCTCACTGTTGTATAAATAGTCTGTGTTCACAGATCTAATACGAGCCCTCTTACTTTTTAACACATACACAGATATCCTTCACAGAATGTAGTTTAAATTTCTCATAGTTTTTACCCTGTTTTGGGGTGGGCCTCATTCTGAAATAAAGACCAACTGATTAAACTACATGTTTAAGTACCCAGTTGTATCCTGTGCACATTCTGTTTGTTTATCTACTTTCACCCTACCATGCCAACAAAGGCAGTTGGGTTTGTTTTTCTTTTGTTTTTTTGTTCTTTTTTTCTTGGGTTTTTGTTTTGTTTTGTTTTGCTGTTATAGACAGCAAAACAAATGTAGCAATAAACAATAAGCACTTTTTTGTACTTGTTTCTGAAAATGTATAACTAGAAATGAAACACAATTTTTTTGCCTGTTATCTCTATGTCCTTCAAAGTGCAATTATTGATACCCATCAGGCTTTCAGGCTTTTTAGTTTTTCCCAGCCTTCTGAATGTTGCAGTTGGTTCTGTTTTAATTAGAAATTCTGTCATAGAGGTAATATCTTTTCCTTTTATTAGCCACTTTAGTTTCAAGATTCTCCTGAATACCTTGTTCTTTATCTTTTCCACTTTTGTATTAATTTCCTTCTTGATCCCTCAGTTCTTCAAAACTATTTTAATGTATGTCTTAGGAACAAAACAAAACACATCTTTGTGACAAAATACATAATTTAAAGTATATGACAAATATATAGAAAGGATTAAGAAACAATTTGGTATAAGAACAATGAATATTATTTTTAAGATTTTTAAACTGTAAATACATAGAACAGATGAGACACATAAAATATTTTCTCTCATAGGTGTCTGTCTTCTCCTGCTGTTCTTAAATGAAGTCAAAATGCCAGTAAGACCAGACCTTCAAGTATGTAATCCCTAGACCACAAGCAAGCATTTTAATCATTAAAATAACTTTAGTGTACTTACATATATCTGTTGCTATATCTTTAACAACAACTTAATGTCTTATGAAATACTCAAGTATGGTTTCCTTTAATAAAATATTTTTAATATATGTTAAGAAATAAGATGAAAAGTGTTGATTATTCATACATGTTTGCCATCTTGAAATTCTCATGCATTGATCAATGTATCATTCTTGGATATTCAGATCAAAGTTTTAAATTGTCTAATCCTTATACTTACTTACATTCAGTTTACCACTAGTAAACTAGTAAACTGTCTAGTAATCAAATTGCAATCTAAAGCTTATTTATGTTGTACTGTAATGATTTTGACTTAATGGGGATACCAGGTTTGATAAAAGTCATACTATGGTAATACTTAGGTTGAATTAATAAATATAATTTTTAAAAAGGCAAATTTATCTTTATGCAGTTTTATTTTTTGCAGTTTTATTTTTAAATATGAAGTTTGTACTCAGATATGCTAGGATTTTGTTCATAGTATTAAATATGGTTACTACCATGTTGGCTTTATCTTACAACAAGTTTGTGATTTTATTTGAGTTGATAAAATATAAGTATAAATTATAAAGTATAAATGTAAGTATAAACTTTAATAAAATATTTTCTTTCTGAAATTATTACTAAAGAAAAATTTTAATTTAGTTACTCTTAATAGTAGTACGTTTTTTTAAGTAAGTATTTTATTAGCTGGTTTGATTATTTTCATTCAGAAACTACTCTTTGGTAACCCAAATGCAAAAAGTGACTAATTTTGATAGAATATCTGTGCTGATAACTGTATCTCTCCAGCAGCTGGAAAAGTGTATTGATGATGCTTTGAGGAAAAATGACTTCAAGCCTTTGATAACACTTTTACAAATTGATATTTGTGAAGATGTGAAAATTAAATGCAGCAAACAATTCCTCCACAAGTTGGATGACTTAATATGCAGGGTAAATACTCATTTTTGTTTAATGGCTCTTAAAATTATTACATATGATTTTGCTTTCTAGGAACAGGTACGCCATCCAAAATATATGAACAGAGAAGGCCTTGGCAAGCTTGCTTACAATTATTTAAATACTTTATTTCACCATTTGCTAATTACTTGAAGCATCTCAACACATTGAACTCTTGTTTCTAAAGTAAAATTTATAAAACCTGTGTTCCAAAGGCTACCATTATTAACATGAGTGGAAAGATTAACTATAAGCAACTTTATTTTTTAAAGACCAATCAGCATATTTATGGTGGTGTACAGTGCTTGGAGATTTCAAAAATAAAGCAAACACAAAACGCTTCTGAAGTTTATACTTAAGAAAAGCTAACTAGCCCTGGGGGACCTGCAGAGACTGATGAATCAACCAAGGACCATGCATGGAGAGGACCTAAAGCCAGTGCTCAGATGTAGCCCATTGGCAGCTCAATCTTCATGGGGGTTCCCTGGTAAGGAGAGCAGGGCCAGTCACTGGCATAAACTTGGTTGCCGGCTCTTTGATCACCTCCCCCTGGTGAGGTGGCCTTATTAGGCCACAGAAAAAGAGGATCCAGACAGTCCTGATGAGACCTGATAGGCTAGAGTCAGATAGTAGGGGAGGGACGTGGGGGACAAAAGGAGGGAGGAGATGAGGAAGGGAGCTACAGCCGGGGTACAAAGTGAATAAATTGTAATAAATAATAATAATAATATAATGAAACAAGAAAAGCTAACTATAAATTAGGTATAATATCCAGGTAACCAAGATTAATGAAGAATCATTGGTTGAATAAGAATTTGGAATCTACTTACAGTAGCTCATGTAAAGCTGGCACATGGGATGCTGAGGCAGGAGGAATGCCACAAGTTCCAGGCCTGTCTCCAAAACAAAGTCAGTGTTGAGTTTAATGCTTTAAAATGGAAAGGAGAATACTTCTATAGAGTTTCTTGATTTTATGCAGATGACTATTTGCAATTTGCCATTATCTGGGCGATTGGGACAACTTTTCTTTATTAAACAATTCTGCTCACTCTTTCAATTATAATATGATGAGAATGGCTCCTTTTAGGACTTACAAGGGTTATAATTGATGATGCTCCAGAAACAAGGTCTATTCTATTCTACTTGTAAACTGCAGCAGTGTAATTATACACATTTCATTTTAGGAACTCAACAAAAAAGATATCCAAACTATTTCAAACATCTTGATATCTGTTGGAAGATGTAGCAAGAATATTTTTATACTGGGACAGGCTGGACTTCTAACCATGATAAAACAAGGATTAGTCCAAAAGATAAGTATATATTCATAGAAGGGAAATCTGATGAAGGTACAGTTTCTGTTAAGAAAAGGCAACAGTTCAGTTGCTAAGTGTAAACCTAGGAACTTTATGTAGATTTTATGAGAGTAAAGTAAATGCTTTTATGATGTGGGAATATACTATAAAGATAAAGGAACTACACAAGTTCCTTGACAACCATGTGAATTTAGGATCTCAGGATGCCAGTGGGCCTTTACTTGAATCATTTTCTGTTGACTGGGTCATTAAGGTTGTTTGCTGTCAGATGCCCATACTAAAATATATGACACTGATTTTTATATTTTTACTCACATATAGCCAGCAAATTGATGTATCAGGGCACAGTATATATTCATACGTGAATCAAATTAAGGTAAACTAATTCCAGAAATATCCAAATAATATAAATTGTCATGATAATTTTAGAAGATTATAACAAGTGTATCTCTTGTATATATTTTAAAAGGGAAGTATGAAGGTCCTTGAAGTAGAATTAATATTATCTTCATTCCTATTTTAAACAGTAAGGAATAGAATAAGTTAAAAAATACAGGATATAAAATATAAATTGCTTTGGTTCAATACTAGAGTTTTTTATTTTTAATGTCATTATATTCATGGTTTATCAACAAAACAAATATATGCACATAAAAATTGTTAAAATGGAATTCAAAATAATTAATTTACGTATTTATTTTTTACATGGCTTCCTGGTTTGAAAATTCCAAGGAGATTATTCTGAATCAAGGGCGATCAAAAGATGAAGCTGTTATGAATATGATAGAAGACTTATTTGATCTTTTGATGGTAAAAATGACGTTGACTATTTTTATTAGAAAGCCATTTGTTTTGGTTCTAACAATCATTAATAGACTAGCTAGTGACTTGGTTGAATTAATCTGTCCAGACTGTATAAAGAACTTAAGCTGGCTAGTATTAAATTGTTTATTAATAAGTAAAAATAGTTATTCTGTAAGTTAAAATTTGTTACTTTAATAGCTTTTGTGGTGATTTATAATAATAAATTATAAATGATATATTTACTTCTTTTAGGTCGTATATGACATCAATGATGAAGGTAAAATTTCTTATTTCTATGAAACAACTTTCTGGGAACTTTTAGTATAATTTTGTAATACCCATGATATTGTCTTGGGAACTCATGATCTCATGAAAGAATCAAAGTTCTTTTGTAAAGGAGCAGATAGTAAAGTTTTACTATAGACAAGTTTTAGGGCAAGAGAAAAAAAATGCACACATGAGGCACATAATTTATATAAGAAAACAAATTTCAAAAATGATTTGTGGATATAATTGAGAATGCATTTTTATATTATGGAGTTTTAATACAGCAAAAAATAATATTCTTGATTTTACTTCGGGTCAAAGTTTCTTTATTTTAAAAATTAACATGTTCATAATGAAATTTTATGTATGATTTACAAAAAAGGCTAGTATTTGGCCTTGTCTTCAGGAATAGCTATTAGTTAAAGAACATTTTACTTGTAAATGTCCATCACTTAGAGGTTTAATTCAATTTTGATATTTTCTAAAATTTTTGTTGTTATAATGTCTGTTCTTTATAAACTGTCATTGAGTAACTACTTCCTAGTGAAGGTGATGCGGACCACACAACAAAATGGACTTTGAATGTAGCAGTTTCCTTTTTATTAAAATCAGTGTCCAAAAATATTGTTGGACCTCAAATTAGAGCTTGTAAAAAACATAATATCCTCTGCGTATTTGTGTAGGAATGGAAATATGCTTTATATTTTTTCTTTTTTGAGACAGGATCTCTCATAGCTGAGAGACCGTAAATTCCTGATCCTCTTGCTCCTATCTCATATTACCAAAAACATAATAAATATATTTTTATCGCTACATATGTGTTTTTACAAAATGAATGCAGCATAACTCAAGAAATTTTAGAACTTAGCTGATAGAAATGTAATAAGGATCAGTGTTGACAAGAGAACATAAACTCCTATCAGGAAAGTTCCAGCCTTGGGGGAGTCAGGATTGAGAGCAGAGATACAGCCAACTGCAGAGACAAGACCAAGACTGAGTTCAGAGGGGAAGCAGTGGGTCTCAGGTCCAGATTAAATGAGCGAGTAGATTGTCAGACAGCTGTCATACAGGCCACCCCAGCAGTGGGATGCTGAGCTAAAGCCCCAAGGATAACTGAGAGTTCTTTGCCTTGCTGGTACCTTGTTGGCATCATATGACAGTTCAGTTGTGGGTCCATTGCTATAGCAGTGCTAAGTTTCTCCTACTTTACGGAAGGCAGGTGAGGTAGTTTTATCTTTTTCCTTGGTCTGGCTGCCAGATTTTCTTGGGTTTGCTTTCTCTGATATGATTTAAATACATGTGCCTATACAGTGTTAATTCACCTTGAAAAAAGAAAGTTAGCCCCTTTATAATTACCAGAAATAATTTATGGGTCTGCACTCCAGGGTGTGGTGCTGGACAGATGGGTGCTGTTCATGTGACTGGATTTCCTGAGGGAGAGGGGTGGGGCTTCCCAGTACTGAAGTGTTATAGGGTCTTTGTGGACAGGGTGGCCTGGAGAAGAGATAAGGAGTCAGCTAGGGGAGGGGAGGAGTCAGACTTCTATGGTCAGTGGAATTTAGCAGCTCTGGCTGTGTAGCAATCAGGCCACTTCTGTGGCTCTGACTTACTTGCAACCAGGTGCTTATTTATATAAGTTTCACAGAACAAAGACACACTAAGGATTATCCAAGTGGTGCAGAGTATGTGTTTGATTTTTCATTACATGTCCAGGATTATAAGTTGAGTTACAATTAGAAAATATGAACAGAACAGATTTAATTTTTATTATTGGCCCTATAACTACAATTTAAAAGATCTAAAGACTGTCTCCTCGAAAGCAAATACATTTAATATATGACAGTCTGCTCTTAAGCAATGTTTGCTGTTTGAAAGCACTCCAGACAAACAGAAAATATTTGAACTGGTCTTTATTTTTTTAATAGCCAGGTTTTTAATTATAACACAAGCACATTGTCTAAAAATGTTAACTGCACAGAAGGATTTTGGGCTTAAAAACAAAAAACAATCGATTCTTAACTGCCCACCTCCTACTCCCAATTTATGCTCATATTAGTATCATTTTATACATCCTTCTAGTAATGTCCTGTTCATCCTTTCCTTTCTTTCAACATATATTCCCCCAAAGTGTCTTTATTTTACACAAATGTTACCCCATCTTTCTTTTCCATCATCTCCTTTTCTATATATGTTTGCCAAACTCTGTATCTTGGATGTTTCTATACCTGTATCTATAACCCTGCTTCATTTTTTGAGTAGCTATCCGGTATACTCAAAATATTTGTTTATTTTTATTTTATGTGCATTGGTGTTTAGCCACATGCAGTCTTTGTAAAGGTGTCTGATCCCCGGAACTGGAGCTACAGACAGGTGTGAGTTGCCATGTGGGTGCTGGGAACTGAACTCAGGACACCTGGAAGAGCAGTCAGTGCCCTTCATTTTTAATTATTATAAATTACAGTTTGTTCACTTTGTATCCCCCTGTAGCTCCCTCTTCCCTCCCCTCCCAGTCCTACCCTCCTTCCCCCTTCTCCATCCATGCCCCTCCCCAAGTCCACTGATAGGGGAGGTCTTCCTCTCCTTCTTTCTGATCCTAGTCTGTCAGGTCTCATCAGGAGTGGCTGCATTGACTTCCTCTATGGCCTGGTAAGGCTGCTCCCCCCTCAGGGGGAGGTGGTCAAAGAGCAGGCCAATCAGTTCCTGTCAGAGACAGTCCCTGTTCCCTTTCGTAGGGAACCTGCTTGGACACTGAACTGCCTTGGGCTACCTCTGTGCAGGGGTTCGAGGTTATCTCCCTGAACGGTCCTTGGTTGGAGCATCAGTCTCAGAAAAGACCCCTGTGTCAAGATTTTTATTGTTGTTGTTCTAATGCTCTCTTTGTGGAGCTCCTGTCCTCTCCAGGTCTTTCTATCTCCCCCTTCTTTCATAAGATTCCCTGCACTCTGCCCAAAGTTTGGCTATAAGTCTCAGCATCTGCTTTGATACC
>CM053766.1:120031200-120045877 GCA_028658305.1 Pachyuromys duprasi
CTAGGTGCTTTTCTGTGCTTAATGGTCTTCAGGACATAAAGAAGACTTCCAAATGTAGCAAGATAAAATTAATTTTAAGGTTTTCCTGAAAAGTCTCAGACATAATTTTTCTCAGGAAGACATAGATTGAGTCAGAATGCAGAAAGTCCCCAATAATGCAACACACAGAGACCAAAACCCAAAAGTTACATATAGAAGGACAGCAATTGTAGCAATCTGCTCAGCTTTGCTGGAACTGTGTCCAGCAGATGTGCTGACTTCATAACTCTCACTGTTTCCATTCATGTGCCATTCATGCATTCACCTAGGCAATCAATCATCCTGTACCCTCAAAATGGAGTCAAAGCTGCTTATAACATCAAACCTGAAGAACCATTGTTTTGTACAATGTGGAGTAAGTTAGAAAGTAGGACAGAGCACCATGTGGACAGATTTGCTTCTCGTTTTAACTTTTGGCGGTATGGGTAATGTGTAAAGCAGCATGGTGGTTGTGAGCTTGTATGTTTGTCTTTCCATAATGTTGCAATTTGTTGAATAAAAAATTCATGGTATAGTAGACTTATTGGCAGCAATCTTCAAGTAATTCTGCATTCCTTATAGTCCTGGCCAAGGTAAATGTTTTTTTTTAATCTTTTTTACTAATACTTAAACCCTGAGATGACATTGTATCCATAACACAAACACCCACAGGGGTATGTTTATATATGCATAGGTTACAATGCCTGAAAAGGGTTATAGAGGCTGCAGCAAAGTTTAAAGAGTTTAAGAAAGTCCTGAAAAGTCAAGACTGGGAAACTGATAGGGATGCAGAGTCTCTGTAATAATGAGGTCATGAGCCCAGGCTAGAGGGCTGCTGAGGATTTTGCTTCTGCCATAAGTTACAGGAACAACGTATGGTGGCGTTTATAGAGACAAGAGACAGTGACAATACCCAGGTCCAGATGAATGAATAAGTGAACAGACAAGGCAAGGATGGACAGGTGGCAGTTTAGTTAGTCTGTGTCAGGTGTGGGGACAGAGACATAATGTGGCTCCTGGGGCTATCAGAAAGGAGTTCCTTGTCAATCCCTTGATACACACAGGGGCTCCTATGACAGGTGGGTGGAAGTGTTCCTATCAGAATGCCAGGTGTCCACTTCTTTCAGTCCAGGTAAAGGAGTCTCACCCTTTCTTCAGTCTGCTGCGTCCACTAAGTTCTAAGGCCTGATTTTCCTTATTTGAATACACCCACATACTCTGCAGTCCAAAGTTACCTGGATAAATATGGAGTGTTACCTGTTTTGCTTTACGGAATAAGTTATGATTGTACCTTATGGGTGGCAATGGAAAGATGTTGTTATTTATGTATTCACTAGGTGTAGAGTCATCTTGTCCTCAAAATGGAATCAAATGCTGCTAGTAAATCTGTCTCTCAGGGCAGGATGGATATTTTGTACAACATGGATGACTTAGGGTGGTGCACTACCTGATCTTAACAGTAGTGTTAATAAATGCCATTCAATAGCACCAGTATCAAAACAATTTTATCGCAGTATATATTCATAATACTGTCTTATAATTGGAAGTTTAGTTCACTAACTAGCATTCTCAACTCTAAGAAAAGTTGATAACAGGGTTGATGATGACTCTTGTTGAGAATAATTTTTAGTCTGGTTTTGAGTATGAAAGATGAAAAAGTTTGCCAGTGCTGGTCTACTTGTCTGCTATGTGTTTGGCAAGTAGGATTCTCAGGTGCTATTCGTGATAAAATATATCTATCTGATAGGCTAAGACTATAATGAATAAACTTTGCCTTTGGTACTACTCCTTCAGTAACGGGAATAGATGCAGATACTTTTTTTCTAGAGTACCTTTTGCCTTACAAAATAAGCAGAGTTAGAATTGTGTGCTGTAGTTTGTCAGCTTCTGAGCTAACGGAACAGAATTTTCAGTGGTAGAAGAATGCAGAACTGTTACAGCTTGTCACCTTTCACTTATAGACAGCAAGTATATTGTGTTAAGTGACCAGGTCCAGATTACTTTGTTTTGTGTCCCTGGAGACTTCCTGGAGATTGGTAACAGGCTGGCGAATCACATACAAACTTAGATATTTACTATTAAAAACAAAATGTGTTAAGCAAATTAGTGATTTAAATGATAGTTATTACTACCTTTTCATTGATTGTGCTTCTAAAATTAACAGGACAACTTGAATTCTCAGGAAAGAAAGGTCCTTTGAGTGCTAGCATAGTAAACTGAGCCCTCCTACTATGAAGTAAATCATAGCTTTTTCATCCAAGTTGTTTTAGTTGAGTATGGTCACTTTGAAAAGCTGTCCTTTGCTTTTGTAGCCATTGCTAAACTTTTGACATTTGTTACAAAGTGGCATGTAGCAAATTCCTCTGAATATATATTTAGTATTGATATTTGAAATTTGAGGGTTTATTTTAAATTTTTTTCATACATATCTTGATCATGTTTTTCCCTCAGTCAGCTCCTCACAGATCTAGCCCATCTCCCTATCCACTCAACTTCATGCATATCTTTTCTCTTTCTCTTTCTGCCCCTCCCTTTCTTCTTCCCTTCCTCCCTTAAGAAAAAAAAATCAAAATCAAAATAATAATACAAGACAAAAAGGCCTCCCAACCAAACAAAACAGAACATAGGGTCCATTTTTGGTTTTGCCACTTGCTCTGAGCTTGGAGCATGCTCTGGAGTGTGGTTGATAATTCCCAGTAACACTCCATTGGGGAGTAGGAAATGGGTTTCCCAGAAGGTATCATCAGCAAATAGCTAAAAGGTAAGGATTTAAGTAAAAATTAAAACCTTCAAGTCACTTAGAGATTCATGAGAGTCAGATATGTTGATTTCTTTTAAAAATAATATTTGAAGTATGATGAAAGTTAACTCCAGTTTTCATAAACACTTCAGATATCAAGTGACTGTTAAATTGATTTAAAATGAAATCTGTCAAAATTTATTATTTTATTCAGGTAAAAAACAAGTATTGGAAAATTTCATACCTCACATCTGTGGCCTGGTTATTGATACAAGAGTGAATATTTGCGTTCAACAGGAGGTAACTGTCTTTTAAAACCTAAAAATGAAAAAGTAAATGATAAAATGAAAAACTTATCTTAGACTAAGTTTCTTAAATTAATTTCATGGTGTGTATTTCTATTGTCTGAATCATTCATTGCCTAACAGTGTATTTCATAACTAATTATAAAAATCCACTCCTGAATGGATTTATATATGTGAGAATCTATACACCTAGGTACTAGGAATTCTCTAGTATGTAAATGTCAAAATAGCATATAGTTTTGTGTGTGTACTTTCATATGCATAACCATTAGAACAAAAAGATTACTTACTCTGTTAGGTCTTAGAATAGTTGTGTGAAAGCTTCAGCGAAAGAGTCATGCTGCACTGACAGGGCATCTTAGACTAGATGTTTTTTCCTTCACCTGACTACATTCCCTACTTAGAGAGCATAATTAAGAGAAAACCTAGGCTTTTATGTTCATGCACATATTTCTGTAAGTGATTCTTGGAAATCAAAGTTACTTTTTTTCTCTTTCAGGCTTTAAAAAAAATGAATTTGATGCTTGACAGAATACCTCAAGATGCCAACAAAATACTTTCTAATCAAGAAATATTAACTCTCATGTAATAATTTTTAATAACTTGTTCTGATAAATTGTTCAGTGTAAGAATTATAAGAAATTTGGCAACCAGAAGTTTGAATAATGGAGTCTGACAAGCTTATAAATTTTGATATAGTATAGTGTTTATATTTTCTCCAAAAGTCAGTTGTACTCAAAATATCATGGGCTTTCTATCTAATTGATCTTAGTTGAGTGTGTAATTTTTTATTTTAATTCACAGGAGTAATATGGGAGAAAGGATTTTAGATGTAGGAGGTAAGTATGTCTTTCCAAAATTTGAATTAACTTCAAATTTATGAATGTTATATATTTTTGACAATGTTATTACCCTTTAAATGTTACTAGACTACACCAAAAGAATTATAATCTGTTTATATAAACTAAAAGAAGAATTTTAAATTAATAAAAATAAAGACATATCTTGAAACAAATAATTTGTCAAAACAAAAACTAGACAAATACAAGTGTGATAGTTATGAATGGTAACAATGCTTCAATATATTGGGAATACTTATGCTAAAATATTTTTAAATGTGACTTATTTAAATTATAATGTCTAATATTTTTGCAGTTGATAGACAATTTTAAACAATATATTACTACAAAGAACTTAATCTTTTTTAGATTCCTATGAGTAAATTTTTATTTAGTGACATATATAGAATAAATTATATCTTCCATACATACTCTGGGATAACTGTAAACATAACAAAATTTTTATATTTTATAAATTTTTTAAATTTATAATTATAATGAAGTGATAGAGTCTTGATTCATGGGTTTCTTTGACTTTTAAGAAATGAATAAGTTAAATAATAAACATTTTCTTATTTTTCTTGTTCTCGTGTATTACAAAGTGCAGTTTTATAAGCTTAATTTTTAGAGTTTTGTCCTTTACACTAATGATATTTTTTTAAGATTATGAATTACAGGTAGGCATTGTGGAAGCTTTATGTAGAATGACCACAGAGAAACGGAGACAAGAACTTGCATGCCAGTGGTTTTCAATGGACTTTATTGCTAATGCATTTAAAGAAATTAAAGACTGTGAATTTGAAACAGTAAGTTGTATAAAAATAACAAATTTAGTAAAGATTTTTGTATAATTTTTATTTTTAAAACTAGGATTTCATTTTTTAAACTCTTTCATTTTTTAAACTAGGATTGCAGGATATTTCTCAATCTGGTAAATGGCATGCTTGGTGATAAGAGAAGGTAAGCCTGATGCAGAGGAAGCCATTTGTTGGTAAGGAAGCAAAGCTGAGCCCAGTGATGAGTGTTTCTAGTTGTTACTGAACTATGAAGTATATAGATGTGTTCAAGATAGCATTTATATAACATACAATAAACTAGTGCATTGTAAACCTGAGAGATTCCTCTAATAGCTTTGTTTGACTTTGTGCTTAGGAGGAAAATGGATCTTATTTAACGTATATTAATAATTTAGTGTCCTAATTTGGTTTACTATGTTTTAGAATTGTATGTATATTATTTGGTGTTTAAAGAATGATTAAAAATAAACCTGCCATACATCTACACACTGGTGTGAAAGTATATAGTAAAAAATTCTCCAACTCTATAAGAAACATAAGTAGAATTTTTATTATTTAATATCAAAAGCAAGTATGAAATAGAAAATATAAATTTACCATTAAAATTTACATGTGCCTGCATGTATATCTGTGCTTCATGTGCATGCAGTTCTGAAACAGAAAAGAGTGTTGGATAACCTGGCAGTGGAGTTTACAGAAGGTTGTGAGAAGCCATATGCTTGGGTGGTGGGAATTGAACTCAGGTGCCCAGTAAGTTCTCTTAATAGTTGAGCCATCTCCCCATCACAGAACAACAGTAATACCTGGCCCCTGCAAGTGTTCTGAATTAATGGTGTTTCCTTTATTTACTGACTGAAAGATAGAGTTAGGCCTATCTTCAATGAGTCATATTGCTTGCATTTGAATCATAGGTTCCCATCTGTTCTATTCTCTAAGTTATTTAACCTTACTATCTTCTGTTTCTTTAGATGCATGATAGGAATACTAATAATACTTATTTTTATCTTTTCCAATTTATTACCATGTTTTATTTTTTATCACAATATTTTTATTTTTATAATTTACAGCTTATTCACTTTGTATCCCCGCTGTAGCCCCCTCCCTCATTCCCTCTTAATCCCACCCTCCCTCCCTCATATACTCCCATGCCCCTCCCAAAGTCCACTTATAGGAGAGGTCCTCCTCTCCCTCCATCTGACCTTAGCTCATCAGGTCTCATGATGACTGGCTGCATTGTTTTCCTCTGTGGCCTGGTAAGGCTCCTCCTCCATCAGGGGGAGGTGATCAAAGAGCCAGCCACTGAGTTCTTATCAGAGACAGTTCCTGTTCCCATTTCTAGGGAACCCACTTGGACACTTGAGCTGCCATGGGCTACATCTGTGCAGGGGTTCTAGGTTATCTCCATGCATGGTCCTTGGTTGGAATATCAGTCTCAGAAAACACCTCTGTGCCAGATTTTTTTGATCTGTTCCTCTCCATGTGAAGCTTGTGTTCCCTCCAGGTCTTTCCATCTACTCCTCCTTTAATAAGATTACCTGCATTCTGCCCAAAGGCATCTTCTTTAATACCTTGCTGGGTAAAGTCTTTCAGCCGCCCTCTGAGATAGACTCCTGTCCTGTTCCCTGGTTTCTCCTTCTTCCAATGTTCATCCCCTTTGCCTTTCTACATGAGGATTTATCATCTTACCCAGGGTCCTCCTCCTTGCTTAGCTTCTTAGGTATACACATTTTAGTATGGTTATCCTATATTATATGTACTTATAATCGGATATTCACTTATAAGTGAGTATGTATGATGTGTGTCTTTCTGCTTCTAGGATAACTCACTCAGGATGATCTTTTCTAGTTCCCACCATTTTCCTGCTAATTTCATGATTTCCTTGTTTTTTATTGCTGAGTAGTATTCCATTGTGTAAATGTACCACAATTTCTATATCCATTAATTGAGGGACATCTGGGTTGTTTCCAGATTTTGGGTATAACAAATAAAGCTGCTATGAACATGGTTGAGCAAATGTCCTTGCTGTATACTTGAGCACTGAGGTATTCAGGGCACCAGCACATGCACATTGTGCCCAAGAATAGCGCCAGCACCTGCACCTCCCCCTTCACCCCTGCTTAAGCACCACCCTTCAGGCATCAACTAATACTTATTACTTATGTTTGCTATGCAAACAGACAGGACATACTAAAGTACTTAAAAAAATAGTATGTTGCCATGAAAACACTCTAAGATTTTAACCATTTTTACTATCAAAGATGACGCCTATCTACTTTTTACATACCCATGTCCTGTGGGAACTTAAATTGTGTTAATATGTAACTCTTAATTAGGAACACTTGTTCATATTTGGAATGATATTTCAATTGTTATAATTCATTTAGTGAAAGTAGCAAATAAATATTATCTTTAAAGTAATATACTTTTCTTTACCTAAACAAATTTCTAGTAAATTTTTGTTTAAAATGGTAATGGCTTAACCTGGACAGTCTCGGTGGTTTTCACCTATTACCTTAGCTACTTGCAAGGTTACAAGTTATATTTGAGGGCAGTGTGGACAACAGTAAGACCCCCTATCTCAAAAATGGAATTAAAGAGATTATCTTATTTTTAAAATGTTATAACCAATTTCTAATTTCCCATTAATTCTAGACATTGTTTTTTTATGACTGAACAAGTTAATTCTGTGAATGCTGATACATTTTTTTCTTAAATTGTTTTATGTTTTAGGGTCTTTACATTTCCTTGCTTGTCAGCATTTCTTGATAAATATGAGGTAAGTTTAAAATTTATATAAATTTGTTATTAGATAATTTTATGTAAAAATTAAATGGATTGTGGAATATAGAATGATTTAAAACACTAAAAGTACTAGACTTAGCTGATGGTACAGCTAATCCTGTAAATTACAGTGACACCAGGAAAAACATGAAACAGCCCATCTTAGGAAGAATGGAAAACCACAAGGCTACAGATTTTTTCATTCTCTTCTCCTGTTAAAAGCATTACTAATAATCATTAAGAAGTATATTTAAACTATTCTTAGTCTCTATTAATACTTAAAATGGTTTTTGATTTCTAGATCTAATTCTATGTAAAGAAATTAAGTAGAATTTCCTTGTTCTAAATTACCTAAATGTTAGCACCTTTCTGCTGTCTTCATCTACTTATACTTTGTCTCTACAAAGTATTCAGGGAATGTTCTACTTCATATAAGTGTTGGATTCTCCTTGCCCTCTGCCAAAGGCTTGATCGTGAGTCTTAATATCTGCTCTGATACATCGCTACTTTGACCCCCCCAGAGGTCCTCCTTGGCCTACTCTTGTCCTGTTGCTTGTTTTCTGCTCCACTCAATGTCCATCCCACTTGTTCATCCAAACGAGCATTGATCATACCCACCTAATGGAGGAGGTTGATGAATCTTGGAGAGAACAAGAGCTCCACAATGACTAAACTGAGCAGGGCACAGGGGTCTTGTATGAGACGGTTTCTACAACCAAGGACCACATGTGGATGTGTCCTGGAACCCCTGTTCAGATGGGACCCAGGATAGCTCGGTGTAGGACTAAAGACCCTGGTGATGGAAACAGGGACTGTTTCAGTCTTGAACTTGATGGCTGACTCTTTGACCCTCCCCCATACATGCCAGGGAGTGACAGACTGGCTAGATCCCAGTGGAGGACATTGCAGCCAGCCCTGAGGAGACAGGATGAGCTGGGATTGGATGGAAGGGGAGGAGGTCCTCTCCCGTTGGTGGACTTGGAGGGGGCGGGGAGCAGATGAGGGAGGGTTGGGGAGGGGGGGAGGGAATGAGGGAGGGGGCTACACTTGGGATGCAAAGTACCTAACCTGTGATTGATAACAAAAAAATAATAATAAATAAATAAATGTTTTGAAAAAAAGTGTTGGATTCTAGAATAAAACAACCCTCAAGTAATATTTCAGTCATGACTATAACCTGATAATTTTCTATGTTTTATACAAGCATAAGCATGTATATACTAGTTTAAAATATTATATTAGCTGCAGATACCATCAGATGAAAAACTTGAGGAATTCTGGATTGATTTTAATCTTGGGAGCCAGACTCTGTCATTCTATATTGCTGGAGATGAAGAGGTAAGCTCTTATCTCTTTGTTACACCTGTGAAGAATGTTCTTTAATATACTTTCAGAATGCATGTTTGTACTTTTATTAGCCATTTTTGATAGATTTCAAGATTAGTTTTTAATTTTAAGATTGTATAAGCTACCAAGATAATTAAAATGAAACTTACTTGATTTTTATAACAAAATGAGTGCTAAATTTTAATACTAAGTTTTGCATAAATCTTTTAGAAATAGTAGCAAAATTTAATTTTTGGTCATATGAACAAAATGAATCAACATTAGAAAAGACAGCATGGAGGCTGCTCAGTGGTACAGTACTTAGCAGGCAAGAGGCCCTTGGTCACTCAAGCACGCCATGAGAGCTAAGACTGGTAGGTGACAGTAAATCATGTTACTCAGGCTCGAAATCTCCTGGGAAGAAGTGAAGGAATTGCTACTTAGAATGGGATGTAAAATTGAATTTTGGTTTTATATTGTATCATAGCCATGTGTAGACCTTACAAGGTGGAATATTTCTATTGTCCTATTTGTTACATGAGGAAAGATATTGAAGTTATTGTATCCTAGCTATCAGTTCATATTAGGTTACAGTGGCATACATCTGCTCAAATTGTGTAGTCACTACCAAATTCTGACAAAGTTGATCAGCACTTACTAATCTAGTTGTGGATTTTGCTATTATAAGGAGACTCTTAACCTTTTTAATCTAGTTTTTTTTTTTTTAAGAATCCTACTTCTTTCCCACATAGAATTTTTATTAGTGAATGTTAGCCAATACATCTTAGAGTTTTCACATAGTTTTTATTATAGAGTACCTTTGTAGGATGCTTATTTTCAGAAACTATTAGAATGTTGTAGTCTCTTTCTTGGTACTGTTGGGTGTACCATATCTAGACCAGAAAATAAGCAATCATACTATAGTATACATAATAGATAATATAAAAATCTATATTTAAATTGTGTTTTAACTTTAACGGATCGGGATGCTCAAAGATCGTCCCAGAATTTTATTTTGAATTCTTTGTCCTTCCTATCGCTATAGTAATATGTTCTTCCTATACTCTGTGCTCTTCTTAAAAACCACTCTTCACATAGTGGCAACTTATACCCTCTTCTTTGTCTCTTTAATGTAGCATGTAAGACTTTTTATGGCCTTGGCACCTGGATATTCCTCTGAGATACCAAAGTATTCTCTATGTTTGAGCCACCACATTCCAAATCAGAAACAGGGTCTTGGCCATAGGGACCCTTCTTGCAGATCTTTGAAACCTAGTTTTTGTGATAGTTTAACTGGCAGCTTAACACAACTTAGAATCACCTGAAAAGAGTTTTGCTGAGGAATTGTCTAGATTATGTTGGCTTGTGGATGTCTGGGGATGTGGGAGATTGTCTTGTTAATTGATGTGTGGCACCATTCCATAGTGGTGGGTGCAGGTTGCAGGTTGAGGTAAGTAAGTACAGAGCAAGCAAGGATCCATGTGTTGATTCTCTGCCTAATCTTGACCATGGATGTGATGCCTCAGGTTCTTGTCTAGACTTCCCCATGGTTTTGAACTGTAACCTAGAACTGTAAGTCAAGTGAACTCTTCCTCCCCTAAGTGTCTTATTGTTGGGATATTTTATCACAGCAACAGAAATGCAACTAGGGAAGACAGTGCAGCCATTCCTGATGAGATCTGATAGGCTACGGTCAGATGGAAGGGGAGGAGGACCTCCCCTATCAGTGGACTGGGGGAAGGGCATGAGAAGAGAAGAGGATGGGTTTGGGAGAGGATGAGGGAGGGATCTACAGCTGGGATACAAAATGAATTAATTGTAATTTAATTAATTAATTAATTAAAAAGAAATGCAACTAGGACAGCTCTTTCCCATTTAGGTTTTGGTAAAAATGCAATATGCTGATAAATGGGTTCTCTGATCATGAAGTATAAAATAGCCTCACCACCACGTTATATATCACATTGTACAATGTGTTCCTTAAAGTGGTTACTTAAAATAATTTTGTTATCCTGTCTCATAAAAAATCAGGGATATGTTTTTTTCTTGTTTATACCTGGTATATATAGGGCTTGTTATTTTTGGAGTGAATAAATGGAATACTAAAGGAACAGAAAGTTGCATGTTTAGTGATGGAAGGAACAGAAGCTAGAAGAAAGATAAGCCACTGTAAAGCCACTTGTAGTTTAACTAAAATTGATATTGAAAGAAGTTATAAGTAAGGAATAACCTTATAATTAATATCTTTTTTTCCTCTAAATTTAAGGATCATCAATGGGAAGCAGTCACTGTTCCTGAAGAAAAAGTTCAGATGTACAACATTGAAGGTACTAAACTTGAAGCTCAATTTTTGTAAATCTGTTTTTGGTTCCTGTCATAAAGAATAGAAACTGCAGCCTCTCTGAGATAAGACAGACTACTAAAAACAAAATACCTGTAGATGCATTTTTAAGTTCATCGCATTCCCCAACCCACCCCGGTTTTCCTCATCTAAAAGCCATAATATTTGGTCTGACTACTCTCACATCAATGTTTTCAAGGTTCTTACACTTCTATCCCATTTGCTTTATTAAATTCAAATACCTCATTTTTCCATTCCTGTAATAGTTACATAGCAGTTCTGGACAAAAGTACAAAATCTAGCAAACAGGTAAAAGTCCATATTAAATTAAGGCATACTTTAGTCATTTAAGTGGACTTATATCTCACCATGGTTTTAATTTGCATTTTTAATGAGCAGTGGTGAGTACATTTCATACATAAGTTCTCTGTTGTCTGTGTGCTCTCCTTTGTAGAGCACAGAGAACTCAAACATTTCTCCATCTTTTGCTGACCTGTCTTTTTAATTTTGAAGTTATTGTGTATCCTAGAATACCAATCCTTTGATAGATAGATTTTTTTGTGAACATATTCTTAGTCTGTTTTTTTTTAATAATTTTTGTGGTGGGGAACAAAGAAATGCCCTTAAATATGAAGTCTAGTTGATTTTTGTTTTGTTTTGTTTTTTTTCTTTGTATGGTTGTTGCTTTGCATGACCTAAGAAATCTTGCTCTATCCTTTATCAAAAGGTTTTCTGCTTTGTCTTTAGCTCTGTATATTAATATGGTGAACAAAACAAATTAATTTGAGGAGTTGACAGAAATTGTGGGTGATTTGTGAATTTATAGCAATTCTATGATTGTTTGTGGAAATGTCTTTATTTTCTTGGGGTTTCTTTGTTTCCATAGTCATATGCTCTACCATTGAATATTACTCCTCAGTAGTTCCTCTGTTAAAAGTCACCTGGCTCTGCACGAGTGGTCTTGCCTTCTGCTGCTGTAACGTATTCCTTTGACTTCCTTACATGATGTGTGCCAGTGCCACAGTGTTCTTAGCATTTTATGTTCATGTGTAACGTAGATAATTTATTTTCTGACATTTTGGGAGTTTTCAGAAACACAGCCTTTGGAATATTCACATACATTTTTAAAGGTTTTATCAATCATTCCAGAAAACTTCCTGAAGCTACAGCTGTAGATGAGTATAATATAAAAATTTAGTTCATAGAGATGTACTTCTTTATTTGGGTACTTGACTTCTCTAAACATTTTATGTTTTTCAGTATGTCTTATACATCTTTTGATGGATTTATTTCCAAATATTCACTTTTGTCATTTGTGATGATGAACACAATCTTATTTCCAGATATTTTTCTACTGGTATATTAAAATAGTTTTGTAAAACTACTTTCCTAGTGTCCTGCATTCTGGTCATTGTGTAGAATTCTGAGGGTATTCAGTCAGTCAATCACGTCGTTTTTAAATAGTGATAGCTTTGTTATTCTCTTTTGTCTTTTCCTCCCCCTTTCCTCAAAGCTGTCTCAATGTTTGAGCCACCAGGTCTTTGTGCTTTCCTAGGAAGTACTTCACTGATAGAGCCATCTCCCTAGCTGTTCAGCATTCCCAGTGGTAGCTGTGTTAGTCTTTATAACTGTCGTCAGGATTGTAGTTTTTTCTTATACTATTACATAATAATTCATAAAAATGTGACTTTTCAGCCAAGAATGGCTGTAAATTTCAGCTTTCACACATTTATCTCTAAGTATCTTTTCACGCTTTTCTATTTTTAACCCTTCCTGTACATGAAAGAGGTATGTCTCTCCTGGTATCCGTGTTTGTCATTCATGTCTCCAGATATTTACTTCATCAATTCATATAAGAATATAAGTAAGATCGCAAAAAGTCAGCTTGGATCCATCCTATGGCTTCTTCTAGTTTTGAAGGAAGAGATACTACATTTTTTCTCCTTTCTCATTAATTTCTGTTCTTGTTACATTCTGTTCTACATTACTAAAGTTTTTAGTGTATAGGTATGTAACTCCTCTAAGTTCTCTCTGTGTATGTATCCTTATATTCACTTCTCCACATTTGACACTGGTGAATATAATTTATTTAAGTATTTTTTTAAAAATTCTCAGCTGAGCTCCAAGTGTACAGAGAGCACTACCATTCTCATATTCTTATGCTAAAGAGTGCCTCCTTTATTTCTTGACAAGTCGTGTATGATGAAAACTGCTTGGTTAACTCTAAGTACAGAAGCTATTCTTTGTTTTAAAACTTGAAAATCTCTTCTTTGGGGAATTTTATTGCATGTTTAATAGTACCAGGGGAAGGTCAGGGACATGTGTGAAAGCCATGGTGCTTATGGACCCCAAGAGGACAGCTTTTGGGAGTTGGTGCTTTCCACTTATGTGGGTACTAAGGCTTTTGAGTTTCAGAGTTCTCAGCCTTTGGCAGCAAGCCACCATTACCATCTGGTCTATCTTGCAAGCCCTAAAAGTCATTATTGGCTGTTTTATCCCCACTAACTTATAGCTTTCCTCCTTTATTCTACCTGTTATGTATTTTGTATTTGTCCTCTCTCTTTGTTCCCTTGATTACCATGACATGGTGAGTAATGAGAAAACTAATATTTAGGTTTCTATATGGCTTAAAAGTCATTTAAAATGATTTTGCCGATAAAACATGTTATATTCATCAAGTAATAGCATCTTGATGTGTTGTTAAAACCTAGTAGTATATTGATATATAAGCAAGAAACCAAACAAGATTTTTAGTCTAATTTTAAAAAGCAAAAGTATAGTATAGTCGAGGACATCAGAGCGTATGCCCGATATCTCAGCAAGGCAGCTGATAAAGTAAAACATACATCAATGTAATTTTGTTCAACTGTATAGATGATCACAATTCATAATAGATGAATCATTAAAGAATTATCCAAAGTTATAATTCTGATAATGATGGTTTACAGTGGAAGAAAATACTTCATTTAATAGATACTCAGTAAACTTCCAGAAAATACAGATCAAAAATATGAAACAGTTATTAATAAAGTCCCATAAAGATTATAAATGTATACATATTTTTCATCAGAACCCAAAATAATATCTTTCAAAACCACATGAGTTTTAATCACTGAAATGTGAAAATTTAAGATCAGGCTCACATGATTTGTTTAAATTCTTAGTTATACTATTATAGTGAGAAACAGAATGCTAAGCACTTTCATTAACAACTGTTTCTTTGTACTACCATACGCTATTACTATGGCAAATACCCATATGTATAAAAGGAAGACATTTTCTGTTTGGGCAAGCCTTATAAGAGTTTTGAAAATCTATTCTTCATAAAAATATTTGTCCCTTTGGTATGATCAATGCTTGTTTGAATGAACAAATGGGATGGACATTGAGTGGAGGAGAAAACAAGCAACAGAACAGGAGCATGCCAAAGAGGACCTCTGGGGGGGGCGTCAATGTAGCGATATATCAGAGCAGAGGGCGAGAAGTAACGATAGATCTGGGGGAGGTTGTTGAGACTTAGGGAGAACAAG
>CM053766.1:120046377-120091060 GCA_028658305.1 Pachyuromys duprasi
AGTCAAGATAAGCTGGGGCTGGATGGAAGGGAAGGAGGTCCTCCCCTGTTGGTGGACTTGGAGGGGGCCGGGAGGAGGGAGATGAGGGAGGGAGTGGGAGGGTAGGAGGGACTGAGGGAGGGGGCTACGCCTGGGATTCAAATTACCTAACCTGTGATTGAGATAAAAATAAATAAATTTTAAAAAAATGAAAAAAAAAAACCAGAAAAAAAATATTTGTCCCTAAAGGCAGATTATAGCTGCTTGCATCATTGTGGAGATAAAATTCCCTACTTTGTGTTGTCTGTTTTCCTTGGGCCCAAAAGTATACTCTATGGGACAGGCTTGGAGGTTGGCTCAGCAGAGGTGGGCAGGAGCACAGTGGTTCATGGTGCTAGGATTTACTCTGATTAGGCAAGCTGATTAGTTACTAGGTGGTTTTCTATATATCCTTGCGGTATTGAGTATGAGCACCTCATACACACTGGAAATAGAAAAGTTCTTTATCGGATTGAAAGTTCCTTGAGTTCATGTCAGAAATAGTCCCTATTCCCCTTACTAGGGTACCCACTTGGATACTGAGCTACCATGGGCTATATCCGAGCAGGGGTTCTAGGTTATATCTGTACATGGTCCTTGGTTAGAGAAACAGTCTCATAAAAGACCCCTGTGCCATGACATATTTGGTCCTTGTGGATCTCCTGTCCTCTCCAGGTCATACTAACTCCCCCTTCTTTCATATGATTCCCTGTACTCTGCCAAAGGTTTGGTTATGAGTCTCAGCATCTGCTTTGATACACTGCTAGGTAGAGTCTTTCAGAGGCCCTCTGCAGTAGGCTCCTGTCCTGTTACTTGTTTTCTTCTACTTCCAATGACCATCCCATTTGTCTTTCTAAGTGAAGATTGATAATCTTACCCCAGGTCTTCTTTCTTGTTTATCTTCTTTAGGTGTACAGATTTTAGTATGTTTATCGTATCTTATAGGTCTAGTACCCACTTATAAGTGAGTATGTACCATGTGTGTGTTTCTGCTTCTGGGATACCTCACTCAGGATGATCTTTTCTAGATCCCACCATTTGCCTGCAAATTTCATGATTTCCTTGTTTTTAATTGCTGAGTAGTATTCCATTGTTAAAAGTACCACAATTTCTGTATCCATTCCTCCATTGAGGGACATCTGGGTTGTTTCCAGGTTCTGGCTGTTACGAATAAAGCTGCTACAAACATGATTGAGCAAATGCCCTTGTTATGTTCTTGAGCATCTTTTGGATATATGCCTAGGAGTAGTATAGCTGGATCTTGAGTAAGCAGTATTCCTAATTGTCTGAGAAAGCACCAGATTGATTTCCAGAGTGGTTGTACAAGTTTGCATTCCCACCAGCAATGGAGGAGGGTTCCCCTTTCTCCACAACCTCTCTAGCATGTGTTGTCACTTGAGTTTTTGATCTTAGCCATTCTGATGGATGTAAGGTCTAATTTCAGGGTCGTTTTGATTTGCATCTCTCTGACATTGAGCATCTCTTTAAGTGTTTCTCTGTCGTTCTATATTCTTCTACAGAGAATTCTCTTTTTAGCTCTGTACCCCATCTTTTAAATGGATTGCTTGATTTATTGCCTTTTAACTTCTTTAGTTCTTTATATATTCTGGATATTAGCCCTCTGTCAGATAAAGGGTTGGTGAAGATCCTTTCCCAGTCTGTAGGCTGTCGTTTTGTTCTGACAACAGTGTCCTTTGCTTTACAGAAACTTTTCAGTTTCATGAGGTCCCGTTTCTTTGACCCCTCTTTCCCCCAAGGGAGGAGCAGCCTTGCTAGGCCACAGAGGAAGACATTGCAGCCAGTCCTGAAGATACCTGATAAGCTAGGGTCAGATGGAAGGGGAAGAGGACCTCCCTGTCAGTGGACTTGGAAAGGGCCAGGGAGGAGATGAGGGAGGACATGAGGGAGGGAGGGTGGGATTGGGAGGGAATGAAGAAGGAGGCTACAGATGGGATACAAAGTAAATAACCTGTGATTAATAAAATAAAAATTACTTTAAAAAAACAAAAAAGAAAGTTCCTTGAACTGCATGCTTCTCCCTCATAAAACCCTGGAATTTTTATCAAAATGTTAATAAAAGTCAATATGTTGATATTTGTATATATATTTATAGCTAGAAATGATATAATTATGAATTCAAGTTATTTCGCTATCATTACTAAAGCAGCTTTTCAGGTATGTTCATGGAATATTTTAAGAATTTTTTAGGGCCTGGAAAGCTTAGAATCTCAGTGGCTAAGCCTTTATTGTATAACAGAGATGAGGACAATGAAACTGAAATATAAGCTGAATGATTTGTTTTTATAATTAGTAACAGAGCTGAGTAAGCAACACCCAGTTCTTTTTTTTTATTGAGTTTTGATTCAATTTGCTGCATATCTTTATTTCTAGTGTAAGTTACAGACTAGTATCATGGAGATTAATACATTATCATTAATGTTGTTTTCTGTATACAGTGAGAGACTCAAAGAAGCTACTGACTGTAACTCTGAAAAATATAGTGAAAATTAGTAAAAAAGAAGGGAAGGAATTACTTTTATATTTTGATGAATCATTAGAAATCACCAGTGTAACTAAAAAGGTTTTTGGTGGACATAAGTACAAGGTAAGCTTTTAAAACCTCCTTCAACAAATAGTATTATCATGGTTTTGCAAACTCAGTTTGGGGCTATAAATTTAGTTGCTTTTTCCATTATCAAATTCCTAAAAAGGTATGAATTTTAGATCTTTAAAATTATACTGTGAAGAGCTGCCAAGATGGCTCAGTGGATACAGGCAATTTGTCACCAATCCTGAAGACCAGAGTTTGATCCCCGGGATCCACCTTTGTTGGAAGGACAAAACTGATCTCACAAGTTGTCTCTGACTGCTACATGTGCACTATGGCACATGTGCATGAACACACAACAAATAATGTGATTTTAAACTATACTGTGAAGTACCTAGTGGCTCATTAGATTGTATCCTTTGAGATGCCTTTAAAAAATGAAAAAGTCAAGTGACAGAATTGGCTGGCAGTAGCTACTTAGATCATTTAATGAGTTACTGTCATGTATTTTTAAAGACTGAAATAAAACAATTTGAAAATATTAAATATTTTGAGACTTATAGAAATGACAGAAGTAAACAGTTGGCCTATGAGAAAAAAATTACATAAACTGGAGACGATTCATTAAGAGTTATAGTGCAAAGCATGATTATAGAGCCGGGGCTTAAAATAGCCTCTGGAGGAAATAATATTAATGGAAGGCTATACCAACCAAATACTGTTTAACTGAAAATATAAGGTGAAAATTTATGGAACATTTTAGGGGAATTACTGTCTTAACAAGTTTGGATAATGTAAAAGATTTATATCAGGCCTGGCTTTAATACCAGCATTCATTCAGAAGGCAGAAAACAGATGGATCTCTGAGTTAAAGGTGAGCCCAGACTACATAGCAAGACCCTGTCTCAAAAATATGCCAAAGATGTCACATATTCATTTGCTCGTATAGACAGAAAAATGAAAAACTTGAGAGTGGATAGTACTAAGTAATTTAAGTGTTCTTAAGTTAAATTATTTATGTATGCATTTCATATTATGTATGATTTGGGGATAATTGACAGTTGTAGAAGAAAATGGGTAGAAAACAATTGCATGAAATAGAAAGAATATGGCATCATTTTGAATTAATTGAATTTTAGGAATTTACCAGAAAACAAGGTATTTCAGTTGCCAAAACATCTATTCATATACTTTTTGATGCAAGTGGATCACAGGTATGTTTCTGACTTACTTGATTTTTATTCAACACTAAATAACAATATGGTGGTAAAGCTAAGTTTAGAGGGTGATTATGTGAAAGCAAATGGTCTCAACATAAATGGTTCTATAATAAAATATTTTAGTTAATGATAATTTCATTGTAGAAGTAAAGAATTACTGAAAATTACAATTTGTGTAATTTTAAAAATGAGAATGGCAGAATTTGTTTGCAAAATTGACTGTTCTGTTGAGTCACTTTGTGAAACTTAGAAAATGCTTAGTAAGCAAAGAGAGTGTACATATAAGAGGAGCATAAGCTTTGCAAAAAAAGTAGTTTTTTTTTAGAATTTTCTCCATTCTAAATCCAACAGATTCTAGTGCCAGAAAGTCAACCATCTTCAGTTAAAGAAGACCTTGTTTATCTAAAAGAGAAATCTAACCACCAAAAGAGACTTACAAATTCTCTAAAACAGGACAACAACAGCAGCCAGAGTGACAGGAAAAGCAGCCAGGATGAGGTAAATATGATTTGCTCTCTTAAACTACCACAGATCAGTCTCTGCTGAAGGAAACAGAGCTAAAGCGTCTAGAATTGTTACAGCATCTCCTTGACAAGTATACCATTTCAGTTTTTCTTTCATCTTTTATAAATGCAAAGAGAAGCAAGTATTTTAGTAAGTCATATGTATTATGCTGTGCACCTGTAAATTCAAATTAGAGATACCTAATATTAGCTACTTTTTTCATTTGTGCTTTTTTTCTATCATACCTTTATTTTGGCTCTAACATAAAATGCAGCTTAAAATGTCATAGGTTTTTAGGTTCTTTCTTCTTCATATATTGAGTCACATTTTTTATGTGGTACTTTCTGAAACTTGTGTCCCTTGTATTCCCTAGTTCTATTTACAAGTTTTGTTACTTTTAGGTATCACTCTGGCGTGATGTGGGGTAAACCAAATCTTTTCTTAGATTCAGTGGCTCGAAATTCCTATAATTAAATGACGACAAATGAGGGAAAATATTAAATGCCTATCATGCACATGTCATCTTCTTGAAATACTGGAAACCATAAGTCATTGGTTAGCTAAATATTTATAAAATATTTTCAGCTAATATAAAAAGACACTGTTGTATAAGCCCATGGTGAAACCATTTAAGTTAGCCTCAAACACAGAAATTTGTGGGGTATTGTATTTATCTAAAAATACTTAACCTTTCGCATGTAGTCAAGGCAAAATATTGTGAATAAAATTGTAGGTTATTTAATGCTTAGAGTGTGTATTTATTGTGGTTGTTTCTCATGGTTTAAGATCACTACACCTAGCAGAAAGAAAATGTCTGAGGCATCGATGATTATTTCCAGTACAGACAGATACACTGTGCGAAGTCCAATCCTCTTAATCAACACATGTAAGTGTTATATTGTCTTATAAGATTTTTAGCAAGTATTTTAAGGGAGGAAATTAATTCTGGGAAATTCTAGATATTCCTAATAGCCAGAACCTGGAGACAACCCAGATGTCCCTCAGTTGAGGAATGGATACAGAAATTGTGGTACTTCTACACAATGGAATACTACTCAGCAATTAAAAATGAGAAAATCATGAAATTTGCAGGCAAATGGTAGGACCTAGAAACGATCATCCTGAGTGAGGTATCCCAAAAGCAGAAATACACACATGGTATATACTCACTTATATAGACATATAAGATAGGATAAACATACTGAAGTCTATATACCTAAAGAAGATAAACAAGAAAGAGGACCCAGGGCAAGAGGATCAATCCTCACTTAGGAAGACAAATGGGATGGACATTGGATGTAGGAGAAAACAAGTAACAGGACAGGAGCTTACCACAAAGGGCCTCTGAAAGGCTACCTAGCAGTGTATCAAAGTAGATACTAAGACTCATAACCAAACCTTTGGCAGAGTGCAGGGAATCATAAGAAAGAAGGGGGAGTTCATGACAGATATAGTCCCTGTTCCCCTTACCAGGGTACCCAGTTGGATACTGAGCTGCCAAGGGACACATCTGAGCAGGGGTTCTAGGTTATATCCATACATGGTCCTTGCTTGGAGAAACAGTCTCATAAAAAAACCCCTGTGCCCTGATCTATTTGGTCTTTGTGGAGCTCTTGTTCTCACCAAGTCACACTAACTCCCCCTTTTTTCATATTATTCCCTGCCCTCTGCTGAAGGCTTGGTTGTGAGTCTTGATATCTGCTTTGATACATTGCTATGTAGAGTCTTTCATCGGCCCTCTGTGGTAGGCTCCTGTCTTGCTGCTTGTTTTCTCCCACATTCAGTGAACTCAATGGCTGGCTCTTTGACCCTCCTTCCCCTCCCCCCTGGGAGGAACAGCCTAGCTAGACCCCAGAAGAGGACATTGCAGCCAGCCCTGAAGGAATATGATAAGCTAGGGCCGGTTGGAAGTCCTCCCTCATCAATGGGCTTGGAGGGGGCCAGGGAGGAGATAAGGGAGGGATGGGGAGAGTGGGAGGGAATGAGGAAGGGGTCTACAGCTGGGATACAAAGTACATAACCTGTGATTAATATAAAAATAAATAAATTACATTAAAAAAGAAAGAAGGGGGAGTTAATATGATCTGGAGAGGACAGGAGCTCCACAAGGACCAAATATATCTGGGCACAGGGGTCTTTTATGAGACTGTTTCTCCAACCAAGGACCATGTACAGATATAACCTAGAACCCCTGCTTGGATGTGGCCCATGGTAGCTCAGTATCTAACTGGGTACCATAGTAAGGGGAACAGGGACTATTTCTGTTATGAACTCAATGGCTGGCTCTTTGACCCGACCTCTCCCCCACCCACACCCCCAAGGGAAGAGCAGGCTTGCTAGGCCACAGAGGAGGACTTTGCAGACAGTCCTGAAGATACCTGATAAACCAAAGTCAGGTGAAAGGGGAGGAGGTCCTCCCCTATCAGCAGACTTGGAAAGGGGCAGGGAGGAGATGAGGGAAGGAGGGTAGGATTGGGAGGGAATGAGGGAGCAGGATACAGCAGGGATACAAAGTTAATAAACTAACTAATATTAAAAAATTAAAAAATATATGAATCAAAGTATCTTCAACTAGAAGAAAGATATTGACTTAAACATTTTAAAAATATTAATATTATGTCTTTGTAATCATAATGTAAGCAGGAGGCATCATAACATAGTGATTAGAAATAGTGTTGGGATCATCAGGCTTCTTGGATTCAGTTCTTTACTACCATATTTGTACTCAATACACAGTATCCTCTGACTAAATTCAGAATCAGTTTGTTTTCCAACCCATGGAACCAAAATACCTTACTAGTTTTTTTTTAAAGGATTACATAAAAATCATTCATTCAACAAATAATGATGTGAAATATTGACGTAGTACCTGGCACATTCTAGTACTAGTTGTTAGTACTAGTAATGACCTTCCAGTTCAGAAAATCCAGTTGCCTACTGGGTAACAGCCCTATGTATGACAGACTTCTCAAATTAGTAGTTTCAGATTTGAATCATTATTTGTATCCTTCCTGATGACTATTTTCTCCTCTTGTTAAATGCTGTAGTGTCCACTTACTCATTTAAGCCATAAACCGTCCTGAGAACTTCCATCTCCAACCTTCCTCACCTAAAAGTACCTCTGTAACAACAGGGGAAATAGCTGCTGTCTTTGTTCTTTTAGCAACACCGCAAAAACATAGGACACCACTGCAAGCAGTAAATTCTGCTGAAAAAGCTGTTTCTAAAACATCAGAAAGTGGAATGGATTATGCAGTGTCACTCAAGTCTATACAATCTGATGGAAGAAATAAATGGAATAATAGAGCCAAAGTAAGGATACTTTATGTTAAAATAAATTTTAGCAAGTTATTTTAGAAATCCATTCTGAGCTGCCTTCTTTTCCAAATACTTTCTCTATTTAGAAAATGATGTGTTTTTCTAAATAGCAGTTATTCTTGAAAAGGTCCTTTTGGCACATGACCAGTGCACCATACTTACATTAAAACTTCGAAGTATCTATTTTACTGTACCTGAAATATACACATTGCAAGGAGAAAGGAGCTTTCTGTTATTCTTTATTATACAAACCTCTCTCTGCTCTGAGAAGATTAGTACAGAAATGTAAGCTCACTGTGGAATATGTCTTTTAAGTATCTTAAGGTCTGCCATGATTAGAAAGATTAATAAGATTGATATACTCTTAGAGTACAAGCATCTTCAGATACACACATAGGGTACAGTAAGTACCCAATGAATTAATAAGCCTAACCCCCAAGATGAAAGCTAATTTAAATAGTGTGTGCAGAAATATAAATGGCATAAGAGTTGAATACATTACAAAATGTAGCCAGATTAACCATTTACCTTATTAAGTGTTTAATAAAGTCAATATTTTTCTGATTTTATGGCATGATCTGCAGTATTGTATAATGACTAGTATCCCAGAGAGGACAGCTAAAGTAAGATAAAATATCTACAGCTAGGTAATATACTTTGCTGGTAGTGATGGCGGAATATTTTTTTAAATCTGACTTTAGGATGAATCTATGGCTATAGAAAGAAAGATTCAAGAAAAAATTACCTGGGAATTAGCCAAAATTTTTAAATTATTTAATACTTCATAAACTTCACCTATTTTAACTTTCACAAAAGAGAATAGGGTATGACATCAGCAACAGGGGACATGTATGTGGAGATTCTAGAAATCACCGTACCCTTAAGTTTATTGGCTCTGAGATAAGATTAGAAAACTTGTAGAATCTTCTGCCTGCCTCCTTGTCTGCTGTGAAAGTTATGTTCTTGAGTTTTAAGATAGGCAATGATCTAAGAATATGTGCATAACTTCTATGAAATACATATACCATCTAATTTTTATTCTAAGGCAAACTTATATTTTCAGACCTTAATGGTTTGAAATTAAGTTTATGTAATTCTTTATATGTTTCCTCTTTTTGATAGCATAACAAAACTACTAAAACTGTAGAAAACAAAGAAAATGAGAGCAGTGAATCTCCAGACCAAAATTTCAGTAAGTACTTTTGTGCATTAATTATAGTCTCTGTGAGTACAACTGCAAAAGTATGTGTGTATACACAAATGTGTGTACACATTGACCAAACATTTAAGTGTGTGCATGCGTTGCACATGTGTCTGCATGCATATGTGTGTGTGCAAGTGGATGGGGCAGAAGAGAGAAAGTGATCACTTTCTAGTATTTTTAGCCCCAGTGTCTTTCATTAATTGAAAGTAGTAAGTTCTTAATAACTGTGCTGATATAATATAAAGAAATATTGATTTGATGAGTCTACTTTAGACCGCATAACCTCTACTTCCAGGAAATTTGTGTCTGAGAAGGAGGGCACAGGGCCAATGTTATCATCCCCAAATGTCCACTTTTATAGGACTACACTCTACTTTAGTCTTCCAACTGTATGAAAAAGTAAACATGTAATGGTTTTGTTTTGTTTAGATGAAGTTGAGGACACTCTTTCTGATGGATTTGCAGTGGGAAAAGTAGATAAGCCTGTGTGAGTATGACAGAAGCCATCAGACCACTTAGCATGTATTCATATTATTTTGGGTGAATAAAATTATGTTTAACAGAATTGAAAGAAAGGCCTTTATATTATTAGAATCCAATTTCAGACATAGCTTTAATAAAGGTGATGGCCATGATGGAACAATAAAGAATAGGTTGTCGTTTTCTTTCTGTATGAAGCAGTCATTAGATCTTTAAAATACTAGAGTATAGATTTACCTTGGTTTAAATTTAGAGAAAGATAGGATATGCAAAGATGTACTTTAGGTATATAGCAGTGTGATAACAGTAATGGTACTTTTCTAGGATTTTTAATCTGATAAATCTTATAATGTTCACATGCTGTATGAAAGCTTTTCCACACTTAATTGCTATCACATTCTAAAAAAAACACTGAGTATTATATAAAAACATCATGCCATGAACTAATGTTCGATAATATATTGAACAAGTAACTTTTTTTCTAGATTACCTGGAATTTTAGACATGTCAAAAAATAAACCACATTCCAAATGGGCATGTTGGACACCTGTAACAACTATCAAACTCTGCAATAAACAGAGAGCCTGTGCTTTACCAGAAGACACTTTTACCCGAGGTGAAGATAATATTTCCTGTTAATGCAGTAGTGTTCACTACTTCTCCTAAGTATCTAACACACTTCTCCTAAGTATCTAACAAATAATATTGTTTACAACAAAATTTAAGTGTTAGCAATATATTCATTCTAGAAGACCTTCTCATTTTTCCACTAGATACTGGTATCAGTAATAAATGCAATAACCAAAAATCAGCATCTGTTGATGATTCTGAAGAGATACAAATGGTAAAACACAGTAAAGATGTAATCAAGTGTAACAAGTCAGATGAAGGAGAAGTTTGTGAAAGAAATATTCAAGAAGAAAATCATCCTAAATATTCACAAAAGAAAAATACTGAAAACTTAAAGCAGAATGATTGGCATATTGAATCTGAAACTACTTATAAATCAGTACTCCTAAATAAGACAACTGAAGAATCACTCATCTATAAGAAGACATGTGTATTGTCAAAAGATGTAAATACTATGATCTGTGATAAAAGCCTGAGGAGTCATACAAAATCAAGGAAAGAGCTGATGTCTGAACTTAATTCATGTGAGCTAAAAGAAATACCAATGGTGAGTATTGAATGTATTGAATTCTTACACAGAGGCTTGCTTGATTGCTATAAAATTGGCATAGATAAATGTTCTTTTTCTTTAGTGGAGTTTGTAGATGACTCCTTAAGCTTCCCTTTCTCCTCCCTAACACAGCCCCATGGAACAGGTATAACCAGGTGTGTCAGTATATATGAACTGTTGGCTTTATAATGTTTCTTTCCTGTGAGTGGCTATCGCATGTGCTGTCACTTTGTAAGTATGACCTACAGCTATTCTAGTTGGCCTTCTATTGTGTTGATTTACACCATGACCAAAAGGAACTTCAGGAAGAAAGAATTTGTTTCAGTTTATAGATTACAGTGTATCATGTAGGGAAAGCCAGCTTGTTCTCCATGGTTCACTCAGCCTGCTTTCTTACACAGACCTAGGACCACCTGCCCAGGGCTGGTATCATCCATAGTGGTCTAGTCCCCTTTATGTCAGTCATTAATCAAGAAATTGCCCATGCAGGCAGTCTGATGGCGGCAACCCCATCAATTAAGGTTCCTTCTTCCCTGTTGACTATATCTGTTTCAAGTTGATAACTAACCAGCACAAATAGTAAACAAAATAAGTTGTATTGTTATTGGCATTGGCTTCATCTTTATATAGAAGAATGGCTAAGGCTGTTTCATAGAACTTGGCATGTGGTGGACATTTTTCTATTGGAGCACAGAAATCTGACTGAGCATCTGTTAGGGTTTATATATAGTGTAGACACCCCAAAGGCTGTGTCTTGAAGGCTTGGTCCCAGCTAGGGAATCCAGCCTTTGAGAGTTGATTAGCTCATAAAGACAGCAACTTCACCAATGGATTATTAGGCCATACTGAATGGACTATTAGAGGGCTTGGTTGGTGGTAGCAGATCACCAGAGGCATGTTTTTGCAGAGTATATTTTATCCTGGCTTCTTCTGTCTGTTTGTCTGGCATGCTCTGCAGTTGCTACAAAATAAAAGTAAACAGACATCTCTGCCTCACTGTAGCCACCATGATTTTCAGTTTAACCTCATGACTAAAGTGACAAGGACAAGACACTCTGGACTGCAATCTCTGAAACCATGAGGAAAAAAAAAACCCATAACTTTTATCCTTTTAAGTTCTCTCAAGTGTTTATCATAATGTTAAAAACCTAACATTGTAACCTTTTCTAAGTTATGTTTCTGTAAATTAACTTACTATTATTTTTCCCTAATAGTGCTATTTCCTGTATCATTACACAACATTTCCTGTCCTTTCTGTGGCTGATCAGTTTCCTATAGTCATCTGTCTGACTTTAGTTTCTTTTTACTAGATCAGCACAGAATAATGGCACCTCTGTAGCTCAATGACTTCAGACTCAATGTTCTCCTGTTATTCTGGGAGATCTGAAGTTGTGATCTGTTTTTAGGAGGTTCATTTTTGTCACATTTTATCAAGCCAGTAACACATCTTCTGTCAAGAAGGGATAATAACTGATAATTTACTTCTATTATTTATATGAAAAAAACAGACTTCAAAATTATTAACATACGACTTTTTGTTAGTTTTTTAAATCCATATGCTTGGCCCCAGGAAAAAGATATAAAATCAAGAGATCTTATATATTTAAGTATTATTAGAATATTTTAAACTAAATTATCTAAAATTATAGTAGTTATAAGTTTTAACTTGTAGTCTTAATTTTTCAGGATTTTTTTTAACTTATGGTTACAAAAAGTGAGTAAGAATTATAGAGATCTCTCATAGGTTCTTTTTTTGTTTGTTTTAAAGCCCCATTTGTTCAATAACAATGATACAGTTTAGAATTATAACACAAAATGAAAAGAAGTAAGTTTCTGATTGTTTCAAATTCTGTCATGTTCCTCTTTGAGAGTCAGGCACAATAAGTCAATATCCCAGGGATTCTCAGAAATCTTAAAGTTAAACATGCTTCTAACAGTCCTTTTACTCTATGCTTTCAATAATTAAAAGCATGCTTAATGAGTAAAATTGTTAACATAATACACTACATTTGTAGTACGTACAAGGAACTTTCTTTATTCAATGTCTTAAAGTTTTTATTGTAGAGATGTTTTGTTTCCTTTGTTAGGTTTAGTCCCACGCATTTGTATTTGTGGTGCTGTGTGTGGTGGATACCATGAATGGGATTCTTTATCTAGTTTCTTTTCAGTATAATTGCTATTGGTATATAATAATCTCTCATAGGTTCTTGTTTCCATTTCCCATTAATAGCATCTTAAATGGTACATGTTTTTAGAGATGATATATCTTTATTGAAATAATTATTAATGTCTACTATTTGTATTATATATTTTTGTGCTTTCATACCATTAAAAGATTAAAATTTTCCATTGTCCCAGATTTTTTAACCTATTTTTCGTTACTGGTTCACATTTTTGCATATTTAGTTTCATTTTTTAAAAAAGTCTTTCAAAGCAGGAACACCATTTTGCATTCCCATCACCAAAGAGAATTAATTAAGCTACATGCTTTTCAGTACTTAGTGTTGTCAGGGTTTTCCATTTCACCCATTCTAATTAGTATGGAATGGTGTTTTCAACTGAAATTTCATACTTTTGACATCCCATCTGCTTAAGCAGGTTGTTAAGATCCTTTATCCTTTACAAGCATGCTTTTTTCTTCTGTTGAGTTTTAAAGGTTCTTTGTGTTTTGGATACAGGGCATTATCAAATACAGTTGCAAAAATTTCTCCCAGTCTTGTTTCATTCTCTGAACCAGTGGTTCTCAACCTTCCTAATGCTGCGGCCCTTCATGTTGTGCTGACTCCCAACCATGAAATTATTTTTATTGCTACCTCATAACTGTAGCCTTGCTACTGTTATGAATTGTAAATATCTATGTTTTCTAATAATCTTAACTGACCCCTGTAAAAGGATTGTTTAACCCCCAGTGGGGTCATGACCCACAGGTTAAGAACCACTGATCTAAACAGTGACCTTTTTTGTTTTTAGTAGAGGAGTTTGTAATTTTAAAGTTCTGCTTACCATTGTTACATGGTTAGTTGGTTGGTTTGTTTTAAGTCTATATGAAAAGGTACTGCCCAACACAATTCACCTAGATTATCTTACATAGCATCTTGCAAGATTTACTGTTTCGCAGTTTACATTTAGGTCTGTGCTTCATTTTAAAGTCATGTTTGTGAAGAGCAAAGGTCTATTTGCTATACGCTTGTTAAGTGTGTTCTAGTACCACATTGTGTAAAGTGAGGACATGACTGTGACTGTGACCTTTGAGAGGAAGGTTTTAATTATAGACATAAAGGAGCCTATAGCCAGAGACACCTGAAGAGTCCAGCGCAGGGAGAGAAAATAGACCAAATATGACCATGAGAGGAGAAAGGGGAGAGGAGAATGAGATAGAGAAGAAGGCAAAAGAGAGGAAGACCAAGAAAGAGGGTGCCAAGAGAGCACATAGCTGGAAAGAGCATAACCGGTTTTATGGTAGGGAACAGGGTGAGAAGAGCCACAAGTATTGCATGAGCCTGAGGCCAGCATGGATTTTGGTATGCTAATGGGTACCACAATTAGCCAGTTTCTTTTGAAATGAAAAGACTGTCTAATGCTCTGCTGAAGTGTTTTTGGTCTTTTGTTCACTGAATGTGTTTGTTGAGGTGGTCTAATTCTAGGTTCTTGATTCTGTGCTATTGATCTTTGCCTGTGTTGGCATTCTAGTTCTGTCTTGATGACTGCATCTTTTAATAGTACGGAAATAAAGCAGTGTCAGTTCTCCCTGTCATGTATTGGCTATAATGGGCTTTTGAGGTTGAGTTTATTCCTGATGCAAAATGGTTTATTGGAATTGCATTAAAGCCATAAAGTCAAAAAGTCTCAAGTTTCAAAATAGTCTATAACATGTGTGGAATATCTTTTGGATTTCCTTGGATTTCTTTTATCAGAGTTGTATAGTTTTTCTCTTCTGTAGATTTATAAAATAATTTCATTTTGGGGTTGGTGTTGAAAATTGCTGGTTTATGTAAAAGTGATGGACTTTTGTATTTTAATCTCATATCTTGCAATCTTACTATTGTTGATTAGTTCTTACAATTTTTATCTTATATTTTTGGAGGAGTTTTGTAAATAAACATTAAGATTACTCATGAAGTTTTAATTCTTTCCTCACTTATTATTGAGTTAGCCAGGCTTCAAGTATGTCTTTGAAAACAACTAATGAGTGGCAAAATACTTATTTTTCATCTTATTAAAAAATAATCTAGTTTCTCATCATTAAGAGTAATGCTAGTTTTAACATTTTTGCTAACTTTGAAGTTTTAAAAAATATATGTGTATAAGTATTTTGCCTGAATGTATGTATGTGACCACATGCATGCACTGACCTTGGGGTCCAAAAGAAGATATTATAATCCCTTGAACTAGAGTTGCAGACAGTTGTGAACTGCCACGTGCTTACTTAGAACTGAACTCAGGTTCTCTGGATTTAGTAAGAGCAGCTAGTGCTCTTAACTGCTGAACCACTTCTTAGCTTCTGTAGTCATTTTTAATAGATGTTAATCAGCTTGTCTATCACTACGATTCAAATACCAAAGGAAAATATTTGGTTTTGCTTCATAGTTTGAAAGATTCCATTTGTGACCTCTTGGCAGGCCACATGGCAGAACAAAGCTTCTCACCATATAGTGACCAAGAAGTAGAAAAAAAGGGAGGGCAAGGAGGAAGAAGGGCCTCGAGGATAATTTATACTCATCAAAGGCTTATCCTTGGGTAATTATTTTTTTCCATAAAGGCATATCTTACATCCTAACCTGTTCAACTGTGAATTTATCAGTAAAGCAATTCGTTGATGAGATTGGCACTGTTGAGATCCATTGATGTTTCTCAGTAGTTCCCCTAGCTGGGGCAAAGATTTCAAAACATGAGCCTTTCAGTGTAGAGCAGGTGAGCCTTGCAACACAGGGAGGGGGTAGGAGGGAGCTCGCCCAGAGCAAGAGTGAGTTGAAACATGTTCATACTTGGAAAATCTCATCTTGAGACCTACACGAGTAGGCCTGCTTTCTCTGTGCTCTGGGCCTGCATGTCCTGGTGATGTATTCTTAACAGCCTCTAACCCCTGCTACCTTTTCTAAGGCAGTCACATAGCCTGGTGACAAGGTGTCAGATCTAACTTCCTCTCTCCTTATAAGGATATGTTCAACAAGCACTGGAATTCCTCTTCATGCAGTAAACATTCCAAGCACCTTGACTGCAGCCAATGATGTATACTTACCCTAAAACCCTATACCCACTTCCCAAGCTTTATATGGTCCCCCAATAAAGAGAGCTGTTTGCCTGAAAACTGTCTTCAAAAAAGGCTGTTTCTCTCATAGTCAAGATGACTTGAGATCCTGCCTGCACCCACCCTTCCCAGCTAAGGTTCCCTTCATCCAGTCCAGCCTAATGTGCTGTGTGCCTGGATGCGCCAAGGGAAGAAGCAGACCTAGGGCACAATATCTCTATTGTTTTCTTTTAATCTTCCTGATGTAACCAAGACTGCTTCCAAAGATTACTTGGTGTGATTTAATGTGTGATTTTGTTTTCAAATTAATGTAAAATTAGGTTCATTTCTTTCAATTGTCTTCAGTTTGGGGGTTCTGGTTTAATTTCTCCAGAGATAGTTTCCAGTGAAATAGTTCTCTATATTAGGGGAAACAAGGGCTTGTTGGGGAACCTTGGGGAGCTGTGTGTGCTGGTACATGCAGTCTCAGAACAGGGATGGAACAGTTCTATTCCTGCCAATCTCGACAAGATTTTCAGGGTTTTGACAAGTCTCAGCCTCACTCTTGCTTCTGGGCTGGCTCCCCCCAGTCACATGGCTCACCTGTTCCACATTTCAGGAGGACAATTCATATGCACAGTATAGTGTGTGTGTGTGTGTGTGTGTGTGTGTGTGTGTATTATCTAGGTATAGAAATCCCCTTCTATTCTTAGTTTGCTGAGTTATTATTTTATTATCAGTTTATCAGTTCTGCATCTGTTGGTTTGTTGGTAGGATTTTCTCCCTCAAGCTAACTGGTTAGAGATGACAGGTGTTGAGTTTTAATGTTGACACAGCCTTGCATACCAGGAGTAAGTACCACTTGTTTCTGGGGCGCAGTTCTTTTCATTTCTTAGATTTGATTTGTTATCTGTGTTCATGAGAGCTACTGGTTAGTTTTCCTATTTTCTGATATTTTTGTTTGTGCCTTCTAGGGTATAATATGAAGAACCTGATATAATTTCTTCATTAATTGAACTCACTAGTAAACCCACATGGAGGTGGTGCCTTTTCTTATGGAAAGTTAAACATTGATTGAATCTATAAATACATTAAGATTAGTACTTGATTTGGACATATCTAGGTAGCCCCATTATATTTTGGGTTCATGGGAAGTTTAAACCAACTTGCCTATATTTATGGTGTATACCAGGATTCATGGTCAGAGCTTATCTGAGGTCACAAATCTGCCTCAAGCCTGTCTCCTAGTGAGGCATTTTAGAAGTTCTAAAATAGCTTAACTTAAAAATTGTTTGAATCAAATCAGAAATTCCATAATCAGGAATTACTTCATCTGAACAGCAGTACATCTTCACTAAGATTCCATAGGAAGTTTGTTCAATCAGGGTGGACAAATATCCAGAAAATGACAGTTCACACAATGGCAGATTTTAGAAAGATGCATTTCTGGGGTGCATCACAGTACAGACCTTGCAAAATACCAGATCACCTCCTAGAAAGTCCACGTGCCTACTTAGCTCCTTTAACTGAATGGCTCTCGACAGAATAATGGCCTCTTCATTACTGGCATTAGCAGTTTATATTTTTGTTTGTTTTATTCCTAAGTTAACTTTGCTGGAAGGTTGCCAGTTTTAATGACTTTTTAAAAGAACTGTCTTTTTTCTTCTGAAGTACTTTAATTTCCTGTATAATAACTTTAAAAAAACATGTACCAAGCACTTAGCATATCTGTTTATGTGGAATGGTTTTGATTGCTGCATAAAGTCCCGACTTACTAATTTCTGACTTTTTTTTTAGATCACCAAAGAAGCATATTTTCTAACTTTCTCTTCAACTTTTCTGTTCTCTTGAAAGTTAATTGATAGTTTTAAAGTAACTTATAATTGTTTCAGAGAGAAAATTCAGAAGGGAAAGGACTTACTGGTGCAACTGAATCCTTGATAAGCCAAATTAGTAAGAGGTATAATCCAAGTGATAGCATGATATCAACAAGAAAAATAAAGGAACCCCAGGATGTCAGGTATAGTCAGAGATTGAAATATGAGTATTTTTAACAAATACAGCAAAATTGGCTTGCATAGTATAAGAAAGGCTTTAGGGACACATTTGAATAGTATAACTTCTAGTAGAAAATAATTACCAATTTCTTTTATTACTACTAGTAGTAGCTATTTAAATTATATGATATAAAACATTTAGAATGTGGTTATACTATATAAACTAATAAAGTTTGAAATAATACAGTGTGGCCTTCAGAGAGAAATCTGTAAGATGTAAATATCTTAGGATTTTATTTATACACCTAGTAATGACTAAAGGTAGATGTGCTAAAAAATGCTTTGTTTAATGAAATACAAGGTGTTGGTGAACTAAAATAAGTGTATTAATTAATATTTCTTGTTTGCAATATTTTTGAAAGATGATTCTTATCATAAACATCCATCTATAGGCTGTGAGAGTGTTCATTCATATTAAAATTCACTCTGGCCATACACAATAAGAAAAAAATACTTTCCTGGATTAACTATACCTTTTACAGTGTTTAGCACTTGCTTATATAATATTGATGCCACTTAGATTTTTAACTGTGAATCTCACAATTCATTGTGAGATTGTAAAACCATCAGACTGACATACAGATTTTGTTTTGGGTTTATGTTGGTGCCCATTTTTTAGCATAGTTAATTTATTAATCCAAGTATGTTTTAGTATACATGATAGTATTTATGAAAAAATAATTTACTGATATTAAGTTGTTCTTTAAATATTGTCACTATCTTTGTTGTAGTGGGTTTTCAAAGAAACCTGACTTGCAGTTCAATAAGGTAGGTGCTGCTTAACTTCACCAGTCTCTACAAAGTTAGACTCAGTATTTGATTGTAACCACCAAAATACTAGTTAAAAAACGGAATTGGATTTAAGGTTATAGAATAGTGCTAAATGGATTATAACAATTGACAGATTTAGTCACAAGTTATTTAAATAACTCTCTAGCGTTCTGTTTTTCCAAAAGTAAAAACAAAAAAACAATTAAGCTGGATCCACTTGGTACACTACTGTAATTCCAGTTGCTCAGAAAGCTAAGGCAGATAATTACAAATTCATGGTCTTCTTAGGTGATTTTCAATGAGATCCTTTCTTTAGAAAAGGTAACTAAGGATAATATTACCTCAGTGGTGTCTGGCACTTGGCCTATCAACCATACCTGAGATACTAAGTACAACCCCCATACCATGAAAATTGTTTCAAATAGAAATACAGTATTTTCACTTTGGGGTCCATGATTTAGTCTGAAATCAGTCTATCATAATTTCTTCTCTATGTTTTTTGTTCTGTTTTGCTAGCTGATTCTATCTGTCCTGACACTCTTGATTTTTTAAAAAATATGTGTTGTTCATATAGGCTTAAAATACAGATCCTCTGTGATTTGCCATTTATATTTTTTTACATGTTCACTTAATTTGTCTGATTTCAAGGGTCCACTCTGATTCTTAGCCTGTTGTTATACTAGTCTCTTTATGTTTTCTTCCTTATAGCATATTTGTGCCGAATTTCATTATATTCAAATAATAGCTTATTTACTTTTCAAAATTCACAACTTTAACTATGTCCTCTTCTTGTTCAAAAACCTGCTTTGATCACTTGCTGCTTGCTGGTTGTTGAATTAAGTGGAGACATAGAATGGTTTCTATTTTTTAAAAAACTATCTTTACAAGATAGTGGTTTTATTAAGAGATGTTTTTACTCCATTGATTCATTTTCACTAAGGAAAATGTTACAGATGCTAGATTTATTAGTGAAAGCACAACTAGAAGATGTGTCACTGTTTAATTGCACTTATGACTTGTCTGATTCAGACAGCAATCTCTTGTTTAAATGTTTTTATGTAAACCTGTTTCATATTTTGGAAAAGGTTCAGAAAAAGAGTTACAGAAAACTGAAGACAACTTTTGTTAATGTTACTTCTGAATGTCCACTGTGAGTAAATTTTCATTAGTGCTTGTTATTTGAAGAGACTGAATCTTGTTCTTATGCAGTGGTGCTGATGTTACCTTTGTTTTTCACAGGAATGATGTATATAATTTCAGCTTGAATGGTGCCGATGAACCTGTTATAAAACTTGGAGTAAGCTAGAAATCCACTGATTTTGTGCTTAGTTCTGTAATCAACTTGAAGCTATCTGCATTTATGGGCTTATGTTTGAGATGCATCATGAGACAGACATACTTTACAATGTTTAAAAATATGAAATGGTTTATTTGGATAGCAAGCATAGGTATATCTAGGCGGGTTTCTTTTTCTATTTTTAAAAAATACATAGAAAATAAGTTAACTGGGGCTTGGCAGTACCTTAGACTTGATCTTTAAAAAATTATGATCCATTTGAATGTACTAATAAGAAACTCTGTATCACCAATAATGTATTGGTGTCCCATTAGGGAAGGAAACCAAAGAACTTCCCTTGCTATTTAACTAAGAGCAAACCTCATTTGAATTCTTTGCTTTTTTTTTTTTTTTCCTCCCTCTGTCTTCCTTCTTCCCCTGTATGAGTCTGAATCCTTGCCTGCCTGAATGGCTTTATGTCTGTCTTTCCGTGTGTGTATGTGTCCTTAACAAAAGGTTTTTGTCAATGTGTTTATTGAACAACACAGGAAGTGTCACATGGGGAAGGGTAGGGATACTTTACAGAAATCTGTAACAGAGTTTGACAAGGAATTAAGTCACTGATTCCAACTGACCCTAAAAAAACGTAATTTTTTTTATCATGAAATAGCCAAGTGTTATGTTCAGTGTTTGTGGTGGATATTTATTTTTTAATACTGCTTTCAAGCTCTGTGTTGCTATCTTCATCAAATGATTATTAGAATACTCCTGCATTTATTCTGAGTCAGGAGCATGGAAGAGTATATAATTTAAGATTACAGATATGCATTAGCCTAGGTTATAAAAGTTTGTTAGATTGGAAATCTAAGCCAAGTAAGGTTGATTGTTAGGTTGTTTTCTTAAAAGCAGGTAAAACAAGCAGATTGAATAAACTGTAGGCTAGCAGTCTTAGGTGACTTCAACATGTGTTATTAAACTATTCAGTAAGGTCCAGCAAAACTTACAGTCTCTGATAATATGAGATGTTTTCTTTTTTAATATAATTTTTATTTTATTTTTATTTATTATAACTTTGTGTCCCAGCTGTAGCCCCTACCCTTGTCCCCTTTCAATCTCACCCTCCCTCCCTCATCTCCTCTACCCCTTCCCCAATCCACAGATAGGGGAGGTTCTCCTCCCCTTCCAGCTGACCCTAGCCTATCAGATCTTATCAGGACTGTCTTTCATAGTCTTCCTCTGTGGTCTAGTAAGGCTGCCCCACCTCTGGGGGAGGTGATCAAAGAGCTAGCCATGCAGTTCATGTCAGAGACACTGTTCCCCTTAGTAGGAAACCCACTTGGACACTGAGCTGCTATGGGCTACATCTGTGCAGGAGTTTTAGGGTATCTCCATGAATAGTCCTTGATTGGAGTATCAGTCTCGGGAAAGATCCCTGGGTCCAGATTTTTTTGGTTCTATTGCTCTCTTTGTGGAGCTCCAGACCCTTCCAGATCTTTCTATGTCCCCTTTCTTTCATAAGATTACCTGCACTCTGCCCAAAGTTTAGCTATGAGTCTCAGCATCACCTTTAATACCCTGTTTGGTAGAGTCTTTCAGGGGTCCTCTGTGGTAGGCTCCTGTCTTGTCCCTTGTTTTCACCTTCTTCCGATGTATATCTCATTTGCCTTTCTGAATGAGGATTAAGCATCTTACCCAGGGTCCTCCTTCTTGCTTAGCTTCTTTAGATGGACAGATTTTAGTATGATTATCCTATGTTATATGTCTAATATCCACTTATAAGTGAGTATGTATCATGTGTGTCTTTCTGCTTCTGGGATACCTCACTCAGGATGATCTTTTCTAGTTCCCACCATTTGCCTGCAAATTTCATGATTTCCTTGTTTTTAATTGCCGAGTAGTATTCCGTTGTGTAAATGTTCCACAATTTCTGTATCCATTCTTCAATTGAGAGACATCTAGGTTGTTTCCAGATTCTTGCTATTACGAATAAAGCTGCAACAAACATGTTTGAGCAAATGTCCTTGTAGTATATTTGAGCATATTTTGGTTATATACATAGAAGTGGTATAGCTGAATCTTGAGGTAGTTTTGCCATGATACACTGTCACAATAAAAACACTGGTCCTTACTGTAATAAGTACACTGTGACTTGTTTTGCTCTCAGTACTTTTACTATAATTGGTTTAGCTTTAAGCAACAAATACTAGGGAAAGCTGACTTTAATGATCAATTCTTATTCTCTGAAGTAAAACTAGATTTTGATACATTCGGGTTTTTTTTCTTTTCATTTCCTTAATTTTTGACATAAGTCTTTTTTCTTTATATTTGTTTCTTTTCCATTTAGATACAAGAATTTCAAGCTACAACGAGAGAAGCCAGTATGGATAATTCAATAAAATTGTAGGTATTTTTTAATAACTATAATTCAATAGATCACATCAGTTTAGCTCCACTTACTTTCCTTTAAATAAGTCTCCCCTAATCTTAATTTTTATGTATATAAGGAGTGGATTAAAATCCTACTGTCATGATTACTCTAGGTGGGATTGTTACTTCAGCATTTATTTATAAATTCATTATGTAAAAGATTGGTAATTTGAACATTATGACTTTAATCAGAGAGTTGAAAAATTAGTCCTGTATTCAAACTTATTCTTTAACAACTGAGGTCAAGAAAGGACAATCTGGCGACTATTGCAGAGCTAATGCTACATCTAATAAAAGCGTTAAATCTGAAAACTTAGATGTAATATCCCCGTGTACTCTGTCAGAAGAAAACAAATGTGATACATGTTTAAAATTAATGTTTATTTTTATTCGTCAAGGGTAGGTGTAAGGAATCATGATGAGCATGACCTGTCTCTCAAAACAAAAGATAAAAAAGTAAGTTATAACATGTAATATGCCAATTAAAACCAGTGTTTCTTGTGGTAGAGAGGGAGCTCAGCTCCTTGATTAAGAGTGCTTGGCACTCTTCAGAAGGTCTGCGTTTGGTTCTTAGCACCCACATTGGGCAGCATCTATAACTTCAGTTCCTAGGAATCTGATAAACTCTTCTAGACTCTACAGATAACTACATACATGTGACCTAACACACAGACACATACATGCACCACAAATTTTTAAAAAATACATTTTTAAGAGAGTATTTCATTAAAAAACATTTTAATACTGGATATTATTGGACTAGAAAATAAAACACCTGCTGGTGTTTAAAAATAACTTGCAGGGGCTGCAGGGGGATGCCTCAGAAGTTGAGAGTGTACTGGCTGCTCTTTCAGAGGACCTAAGTTCAGTTCTCAGCATCTGCATGGCAGCTTACAATGATATGTAATTCCAGTTTCACTTTCATATGTGCAATCAAAACAGTTCACATTCAGATGTGCAATTTTGTTACTGTATTTTGGCTCATAAATTGGGTATTTCATCTGAAGTGGGTAAGTATAACATTACATGTATATGGAATAATGCAGAGAGCTTTGCTTTACAGTCCAAGGAACATAACTAATTCTAGAGTTATCCATATGAAAAGTTGAAAACTGAAATATGGGTAGCTCTGTCAAACTGTCTTGGGCTAAGGATCTTTGTTGTATATTATTTCAGGGAATACAAAATAAAAAACTAAAACCAGGAATAATGCAAGGATTATAGAGGTTTTTTAAAAAGCCTACCTGTGCAATGTTGTTGGAATTAAGACTAGCTATGAGGGGAGACCATACCTAAAAGCTTACCTTTCCTAGTTCACTGTCAAAAAAATTCTTAATGACTTTTGAGAAACAATCTGCAGTTTTCATGGATGTAGAATCATAATGTGAGTTGTTGATGACAACTCTTCAGATGGCTTTGATTTTGGTATTAGATGCCCTTATGGAAGTAATTTTGAGAGGTTAACAAATGGATGGGCATACACATGAGCACAAATGACACTGAAATATAAATTAGAATAGTATGGTGGCATTTAGGTTATCATAGCAGTTCCCATTCTAGAAAAAGCTCAAGAAAGGCATGGCAAAAAGAAAAACAACATATCAGATAAACTGGAGGAAAGGAAGCAAAGGAGAGTGTAAATTTGAGGCCAGTGGTTTTCCATCTTTAAATCCTGAAGATCAGCAAGAAACGATTCAAAATTTATCCTTATTTGTAGGTATTTGAGAATATTTTGCAAGTCCTGGATCTAGAACACAGAGGGTTCTGGTCATTAAGAAAAGTAGCATGGAAAGGTTTGAGTCTAGATTCTCAGTAGCAGGAAACTTCTGGTCATAGTCCATTAAGATTGAGCCTTGTCCAAGTGTTAATAAAGGCTTAGTCCTCAAACCCACTGCTCTACCTACAAAATCTATATAGTAGAAAAGCCAAACTAAAGAAAGTCAGACTTCTTGTCCTTCTAAATCTGCATATGGTATGGACAAATTTATGCTTTCAAAATCAACTGCCAAGTATTAGCGTATCAACAAATACAGTGAAAGAATGCAGTCATTCAAATTTGTCTTCATTTGTTGATATTTAACCAAACTAGTGTGAATACACTTGTTACAAATGGATGTGGAAGCATTGAAAAGGGACAAAATAGAAGAGGAACCTGAAGATGGAAGCCATGCTGGCTCAAAGAAAAGTGACTTAATATGATTTGCATAACAACAAGAAAGATACAAAGAGAAACAGATAAAATGAAGTTGCCAAGAGAGCAGCAATGTCTTGATGATTTTCTAACATATCATTCAGTCTTCTGCCTTCCCAAAAATTTATATAATTTATAATTCACATGATGCAGAACACAGATTATTAAGTATGTGATGGACATACAATGAAACCTGTACTTCCTTAATGGGAATAAAATGAAGGAATTCCATGTTAGTGAACAGTTACCCAAAAGTGGTTTACACTGTTTTGGAGAATGGCCTGATTTGTGCCTTCAAGTTTAGGACCTGGGAAAATGGCACTTTGAAAATCAAGATTGAGAATGATAACATAGACAATCCTATAATGGCTGTTTGGAGGCTTTCTGAGAGTTTTAGAAATTTTCATATGATACTTTTTTATGCAGTTTAATATGAGCATAAATGAATTGGGTGCAACAGAATTTTGTCTGACTACATGGACAATATGACAAATAAAATTCTGATAATCATGGAATGCTTAAAAAAATTATACCTAAGGATGTACCACTTTTGCCTAGCATTATAAAAGGCCCTGTGTTTGAACCCACACCAGGACTGAATGAATAAACAAACAACAATAAAAAATTGGCAAAACTCCATCAGCATTTAGTTTATTATTTGGAGTGTGTGGGACCTTACCTTGCTGTGTATGGCATGTGCTAAGATATGTATGTGGATTTCTTTCTATAGACATTAAGCCATGAGAAGAAAACTCTTTTTAGTGACACTGAAACAGAATATGGATGTGATGACAGCAAGACTGACATTAGCTGGCTAAGAGAACCAAAATCAAAAAGACTAATGGATTATAGTAGAAATAAAAACATGAAGAAATATAAAAGTAGAAAATCAAGTAAGAAATTACTTTTTAGAGATATATTACAAATAATTTTAGTTATATAAATTGCTCTATTGATATGCATAATACTTGATAATCCTATATTCCTTACAAATTTTTACTTGTTCTTCTTTTCATCATTTATACTGTTAATAACAGGTCCTTATACATAGGACAAAACAACATACAAGTTGCTTCATTATTTTGCTAATATGGTTATATTTATGTTGGGGGAGGAGTAAGACAGAAAATTTAGAGGTGGAAAGGGGCAGGAGGAAGACATGCTAGCTGTCTTATTCAGTTGTTATCTACTGAATTAAATTTTGAGAAAGGGCTTCTCAGCATGAAGCTTGCCCATTTAGCCAGGCTGATGGAGTGGCCAACAAGACCCAGGGGTCCTCCAAAAGTTGAAGGTAGATTCATAGATATTATGCTTTAAAAGTTTGATAATATATAAAGGGGGGCAGGTAATTTACAACATAGCAAACACTGAGTAATAAGTTACCATTTCAAACACTTAAGTTTTGGACTCAGTCTAAAGATGTATTTCCCATCACAGTGTAGTCTAGTCTGGCTACTACAAAGTGTAGGAAAAGGGAACACCCCCCCCCCGCCGCTCCAAAGTAGCCTTGTGGTCCTGAAGACCACATTCTCCAGCAGAAAAGCTGAGATTAAAGGCTCCTGTGTCATGATGTCTTGAAGTCACATGAAGAGGGGGCTTCCTAAATGTTTATAAATACTGAAGGTATAAAATCTTTTTATGATTTTAAATTTTTACTTGCAGAAATGTTATGAAAATTTTATTGGTTGAAATTTTTAAACTTCTTTTCCTGAATTGCAGGGTCATCCATGGAAAAGGGACAGCCAAGATCCACAATGGTAACCAAGAGATAAAATACTCTTTAATGTCTGTTACAACAATAATGTGTCATGCCTTCATTTTCTTACCAATTTCCATTAGCTGATACTGGATCCTGTCTTTACAGTATTTTCTCTCACATTCTGTTTCGAATCAGTGTCTGCATTTTGCATTTTTAGTCTATTTAATTCTGGTTCTAGGTGTGTGTGTGAGTGTGTGTGTGTGCGCGCGCGCGCGCGCATGTACGTGCACTGAAATTGAAGAATATTTTTCCTTTCAGAGATTGCATGATAGAAATAAAACAGTGATGGATGACAAGAATGGTAACATAAACTACAACCATTTATGTTTTTCCAATCAAGAATCATTTAATTTCTACATATACTGTATATATAAATGTCATGTGCCATTTTTATATCAAATAGTTTATATTTATGATGCCTCTATTACTAATGTTACAATATTCAGGAAAATTTCTCCTAAAGGTACTCAATAAAAACATTACCAAAAAGGGTTATGAAATAGTTAGAAATACAAGAAACAGACTTCCACGAAGAGCAGCGAAAACCAAAAAAAATTATAAGGATCTCTCAACTTCAGAATCAGAACCAGAGAGTGAAAATTTTTTTTCATATATTGTAAAAGATAATCTGCCAATAAAGGTAAATAAATACAATTAAAATTGATAATCTCTAAATTTAGTTGTCTTATACTAGATGTTTTGTATGCATGCATATATAGTGCTTATAGAATGTAGGTTTCTAGTTTTAAGCACTTTAAAAATTTACCTTAAAATTTTTTGTGTAAATGGTTAATCACTGTGAATGCTGTCATTTTAATAATTTCTGTGGGAATAAAGGATATAATATACTGAAGGAGAAAGCAATAACCATTTTTTGCTGGTTTCATCAATGCAAAGTCTATACAGTTATCCATCGTTTTGAAAACATGCATATTGAATTAATGAGAACCCAACAGTTGATTTAAAATAAGGGATAAGAATACAGCATGTAACCAGCAAGAATCTGAAACTCAAGAAAGAGAAAATCACAAAGCTAGGAAGTGGTATAATTTAGCTGGGAGAGTCCTATCCTAAAGAAAGGTCTTTGACTACCATACCATGTAGAATGATTATTAATAATTAATATTGATTTGTATGATTATTAAGGCAGCAGTTGTTCCTTAACCTGCCATTATAGAAATAAAAGACACAGACACCTGTTAGATTTTTGATATGCCTTAAACACTGGGGCTAGACAGATCTTTTGTATCGTTTTGTTTATAATCTTTAATTTTTTATTACAAGTTATTCACTCTGTATCCCAATCCTGCCCTTCCTCCTTCCCTCCCTCTTCTCCTCCCATGCCTCTTCCCCAGTCCACTGATAGGGGAGATTCTCCTCTCCTTCCATCTGACCCTAGCCATCAGGACTGTCTGCATTATCTTCCTCTGTGGCCTGGCAAGGCTACCCCCCACCCCCGTCAGGGGGGGCTGCTCAAAGAGCCAGCCCCTATTCCCCTTTCTAGGAAACCCACTTGGACAGTGAGTTGCCATGGGCTACATCTGTGCAGCGTTCTAGGTTATCTCCATGAGTGGTCCTTGGTTGGAGTATCAGTCTCATAAAAGACCCCTGGGTCCAGATTTTTGGTTTTGTTGTTTTCCTTGTGGAGCTCTTGTCCTCTCCAGGTCTTTCTATCTACCCCTTCTTTCATAAGATTCCCTGCATTCTGCCCAAAGTTTGGCTATGAGTCTCAGCATCTGCTTTGATACCCTGCTGGGTAGAATCTTTCAGTGGTAGGCTCCTGTCTTGTTCCTTGTTTCACCCTCTTCCATGTCTATCCCATTTGCCTTTCTGAATGAGGATTGAGCACCTTATCCAGGGTCTTCCTTCTTAATCCCCTAAACTGTCTTGTCTAATTCCCAGCCAAAATCCCCATTAATACTGGCACATGTTTTCCATTTGGGCTGCTTTCTCCATCATGCCAACCCTCAGAGCAAGCTCATCCCAGCCACATTTTTCTATCCAGTTCATGCTTCTAATCCATAACAACCTGCTCCTCTCTTCTCTTTCCTTCTCTCTCCTTTTTCCTCATGCTCCTCCTGCGACCCTAAGCCCTGGAAACTTAGCTCCGCCTATATCTATTCTGTCCAGTCCAGGCTGTAGGCTACTTAATCAGGGATAACCTGTGGATGCTTGAGCACTTACTCATAGAACAGTAAAGATCTGGGGTAAGAGGTGCAAGCAATTAACATTTGAATACTTAGTAGTTCCAGGTCAACCACAACAATACCATGTTGATCTTAACCCATTAAACTACCATTATCTCTTATTTGTGTTCCCATTATCTCTAGCCTGAAATAGTTTAAAGACATTACAATGTTATTGTATATGAAAGTCTGGTTTCAGAACCAGGCTTATACACTGATTAACATGACCACTCCAAGGTTTGGTTAAGTGGAAGGCTTTTATTATGAATATGAGGGAGAGGATAGTCAGATGCATCTGGAAGAGTCCAGAGCAGGGGAAAAAGTATTAGGCTAGATACAGCCAGTAGACTGGACTTGACCTTGAGAAGGAGGTAGGGGGCAAAAGATGAAGACAAAGAGTGTGAGGGCAAAGAAGACCAAGAGGGAGGGGCAAAAGAGAGGACTAAGAAAGGAGACAAAATAGAGAGAGCATAGCTGAAAGAGCAGTGTTATATGAATGAGAAACTGGGGCCAGGGTAGGTTCCGAGCTGGAGTAGTTTAAGGTAAGGCATGGGGTGCGAGGAGCTAGGATGGCAGCATGAACTCTGAAATGTGTAACAGGTACTTGTGATACTGAGGGACCTTGGAGGCTAGTGTACTAGTGGGCACCATACATAGCCGTTTATCTCCTTTGCCCCAGTGATAAGTAAATTTGATACTTTGGTAGAGTGGAATGGGCTTCCTGAGGAATACTGGCTTTTGTCTAACCCCCAGAATTTGAAGTGACCTTGGATCTAACAACAGTCGTCATATTTTCTTTTTTTTTTTTTTTGCTTTAATGTCACCATGCCCACCATCAAATATGCCCTTCTAAGCCGCTCCTCTTATCCATTCTTAAAAATTAAAAAAAAATGACAACAAAAAATCCTGAAACCTCTCTTTTATGGTATCCAAAGAATGAAAATGCCTTCTGAAGCTCTTTTCCCAGTATATACCCAGAACTGAAACAAATTGGTTATTACTTATTACTCCTAGATAAGACCTGGGTTTTCTCTAGTGCTTTTGGTCTAATCCATGTTCTAAATCATGTATGCCTCCCCTTCACCATCTTGGTACACAGACTTTTTAGTGTCTCAAGCATCATGAAATTTAGGAATTGTTTTTTCTCTAAACTGGATACAATCATCAGCTTTGAACTCTCACAGTAATCTATTTGCAGGTGATTATAGACTGTGTGGTCAATATGTCTTCCTAGCATACTGGAACATATTTTTGCTAATATCTAAGCTTTGGTTATGGTCTTGAATAGTAACTAGTCAATAAATTTTGTAGTGTAAGTTATGTATCCAGTTGTGTAAGTATATTTGAGCATAATTTGAAGTTACTGGTACATTTAGGAGGAGGAGACTATTCATTCCAGAGCCCAAACGAAGAGACTGCCCAAGAAACAACAGAAAGTCTTCAATACAGAAACACCAAAAGGACAGCTATCAGAAAAACAGAAAAACTCATCTAAGCTCAGAGATGGGAGAGAAGACTGTCTTTACCTATCTTCTGCATCTGTGTCTGGGAGTCCATCATCTGTGGAAGTGATGAGATGTCAGTGTTACTTCATTTCCCTTGCATTTTATTAGAAGAGTTAACAAGTTTCTTTTGTAACACTATGAAAATATTTAAAGACTAATTTTGCAAAATTGAGATAGATTGCTTAAAAGTTCATTTTAAACCATTTAATACTAATATTTTTTGCCAACTTGAGAACATAATAGACTATCCAAGGTTTTTCATGTTAAGATGTTGAAGATCAAATGATTTAATGTGGAAATATTGAATATTCATAAGCTATAAATATAAGTATAAATATGTAACCACAGAATTTTAATATACTTTAAGCTCAAATATTTATTTAATAACAAAAACTATATTCAGTTCATCAGCAAAGGTCTAAGGAATCTTGTGATGATTCTGTGAATTCACAGTATATTATCTTCAGAAATAATAGAGCTTGTGTTTTTGTTTAAAAATAATTGGTAAGCCTGGTACAGCAGTGCACACCTTTAATCCCAGCACTCAGGGAGGCAGAAGCAGGTGGATCTCTGATTTCAAGGGCAGCCTGGGCTGCAAGGCAAGTCCAGGACACCCAAGACTATATAAAGAAACCCTGTCTCAAAAAATAAATAAATAAATAAATAATGAAAATACATACTATTAAAGCTTTGACTATGTGCATCTTTCAGTTACAAAAACCACATTTCTGTGAGACTAAAGCAATCCCAAATGTGAATCATTTCAGTTAAATATAAAACTTAATGTATCTGTTTTCTCTAAAGTAGCTGCAAGATCCTTTTAGTTTCAAAATGATCAGAATCATTGTCACATTATATAAGCTAAGACACATACACATACCTTGATTGAGCTGAAAACCAAGAATTAATTTATATTAAAACTTACGTCATTTTTTTGGTGCATGTGTGCATGTATGTGTGCATATGAAATGTTTCTAGGGAGCCATCTTCCCCCACCTTTTTAAGAAAGTTGTTCTCATTGGTACCTGTACTCACCAAATGGAAAATCTAGCTGGTTAATGAGCTTCAGAGATCTATCTCCCAAGCTCTTAAGATTATAGGCATGCACACCACACCTGTTTTTGTTTTGTTTTGTTTTGTTTTGTTTTTGTGGCTCCAAGGGATGAACTCAGGTCCTCATGAGTTTATGCAGCAAGAATTTTACTGACTGAGCTGTCTATCCTAGCCTTATTGTCCTCATTTTTAGTGAGCAACTTAGACCAATTGCTTTTGTAAAACTTACTTTATAACAATAGTTACTATAATGTTAAAATATTTAAGATAATACTTAAGTTGATCATTAAATTGTTTCATCTCATTAAATTGTTTCTGAAAGTCCTCAAATTTTCAGTTGGGCATTTTTCAAAGTCTTAATATTTCAAACATAGTTGTTACCTTTAAAGTACTCCTGGGGTTGGGGATTTAGCTCAGTGGTAGAGTGCTTGCCTAGCAAGCACAAGGCCCTGAGTTCAGGCCTCAGCTCTGGGGGGGGGGGGAGGGAGAGACAAAGTACTCCTAATACTTCAGGACTTGATAACTTCTTAAATCCATCATGCCCTTTCTAGAGCAAGTATGCACAGTAATACTGTTATGTTTGTGTTTATGGGGAGTCTAGGTATAGAGAAAATAACAGAAAAGGATTTTACTCGGGATTATGACTACATCACAAAATCTCTTTCACCTTATCCAAAAACTATGTCATCTGAATCCCTAAATGGTAACAAGAGAGTTGAAGATCAGGGAAAATCACCGAGAATCAGTGAGATGAGTGCACTATTTGTAAGAAAGAGTTGCTCACCTGTTTCAGGACTGCAGTCTTCGGTAAGAATATAATTGTCTTTTATCATACACATCTGAAAATGGTAAGCCACTTGTGTCTAATGTTTATCAAATATGTATCGAATATTCATTATTCAGTGCTTATAACCTTTAGTAAGTTTGGGCTGTTAAAATCATAAGTTGACAAAACTGAAAAGAATGTAGTTGAAAAATATATTGCTTAATTGTTTGTTATATAAGGAAGTTTAAAACTCATAGGAACTAACCATTGCTTACAATAAAATGGTATTAATGACTGTTTAGGGCTTGAATGTACCACTTAGGACACTTGTCTAGCATGCATGAGGACCTAGAATGCAGTGTCAGCACTGGAATAAAAAAATACAATAGCTATTTAACACACCTGTATCAGAGATCTAAAACTGCTGCTATAATGTGCCATCTGACTTAACTGAGTGTTTTTATTTTATTTTATTTCTAGATGGTTTTAAGGACATTTCAAACCAGTAGTTTTTACAGGGGAAATATTTTACAAACAAAAATTTAGGTTAAACTGTTAATATGTCAAACAGTGCAGAGTAATACTGTGCTTTTTTAAGGGAGATGTAGGAGGTTTAAGCCCTGGTTTACCTCATCAGCCCTCCTCTTTGCAAGACCCATTTTTTGTACAGATCACATTATGCCAATTAGTATCCTGTCAGAATTTCATTTTCTGCATCCTTTAAACACTCCATATGTCACTTTATAAGTGTCTGTACATCTAGGTAATTGTAATTACCGTTATTACTTTCCACGATACCTTTTATTCTGTGTGGAATTTTAGTTTGCTACATATTTTCTAAGAACTAGGGCAGTGGCTGTACACCTTTTCCACAAGTTGAGCTGAGTTTTATCTGATGTTTCTGTCTTTGGATTTTCACTGCATTAATGAGTACTTTAATTTTAAGCTATTCTATGATATGAATTAATTGTTTTTTTTTGTTTTTGTGATATTAGGGGTTGAATCCAGTACTTCATACATTCTAGAAAAACATTCTTCACTAAAGTACATCTCTAGTCCCATTTATCTTTTCTAACTTGTACATGGAATTGTTGATTTAGCTTAAAAAGTTTACAGGAAGTCTTCTTGGGGGAGGTCCTCATTATGTAGTTCTAGCTGTCCTGAAACTCACTCTAAAGACCATGCTGGCCTCAAACTCTGAGATCCACCCACCTCTGCCTCCCAAGTGCAGGGATTTAAAGTGTGCAACACTACACCCAGCCTTTACAGAAATTCTTAATTTGGGTTTGGATATCACTCCTGTATTAGTTGCATAGCATTCTATCTTTCACTTGCTGGAATTCAGAACTCCAACGATGAAATAAAAGTTCTTATCTTCAGAGTGTTAAAAACTCTAGCAGTTACGTTTGATGCACGTCTGTAATCTCAACACTCAAAAAGTAAAGACAGGAAGATTGAATTATCAAGGCCAATCTGGACTACATTAGGAAGACCTCGTTCTTTCTTAATCTAGTATCCTTTAATGTGAAAATGTTAATTTTTATTTAAACTTTTAGGTGTCAATCTCTAGGATTTCTTATGAATGATGAAAGTTTTCCACTTTAGTTTTACACTTGATGGGTGTTTCACACACACACACACACACACGCATGCGCACACACATAAAACAAGTCTACATTTCTGGAATTTTAAAGGCTTTTGCTTTTTTTTATACTTTTATCTTAACAAAAAGCTAAGAACTGTTTTGTTCTTATATTTAAAGAAAATAATGATCTTTGTATTTTGAGTGATCTTGCTGAATTCTCTACTTTTCCAGACTGTCATATAATTTTTCTGTAGAGACAATTATATAAAGTATTATAATTTTGCATTTGATGACCAATTCTTATGTTTTCATGTTCTTTTTCTTCTGAAGGCTAGAAGACATACTAGCAGGTATCTTTACTCATAGGCTTTGTTAAATACTTGTCATTGAACTAATTAATGTTATATTTAGGTGGGTGCTGAATTTTAGCATCGAGTTAATTCTCTGAAATTTTGTTTAATTTTGTTTAATTAAGTTTTGTTTGCTTCCTGTTGTTTAATTCAACGTTTTTCTGGTTTTAAGCGGTTATCTAATTTCCTTTTGGTTTCTCTATGTCTTATTCATTCATAGCCCAGGCATACTCCGACCAAGAATAGAAAAAATACAAATTCAGTGATAAATAATCAAAGTACCCAACATTGTAACGGCTATTCAGATATAAGCAGTAATAGTTCAGAGAAACATTTTATGGAAACTGAATCTCCAGATAGTGGTGAAAACCATATGCAAAGCAAGAGAGAGGTAATACAGTAGTTCAAATTCCAAGTCTTCAGTAGGAATCATAATACCAAATATTTTTCAGCCTCTGTGACTGGAGAATCAGATTTCTAATATGAAGAATTTTTTAGGCATGGGAAAGTTGAAACTTTTAAAGTGAAAACAAGATCTTAAAATAGTGCAGTTATAGAGGCAAAATCCCTGAGTGTACATATTTATAAGACTTTCTAGCTTCATGATTACGTAGATATGTGATTGGCTGAATTTCTTGTTATCATAAAACTCCATTAGTCAATCAGTACAAATATATTACCTGTATAATATAGAAGATTAAAATAAATTTTTGTTTTATCTTGGGGGAGGAAGGGCTAGGATTTGAGCTATCTATAACTGTCTAAAAGAATACACAGATTAAAGAAAGAAAGAATAGTAATTAAGTAATGTTACTGATTTTACAAAGCTGTTTCCAGTAGTAAAACACAAATTTAAATGTGGAAAAATGTCACTTTTTACAAGAAATTATTTGTGGCTCCATATTTTTACTCAAAAAATGAAAACACTAGTAACAAGGACAAATTGAAAATAAGAAATGTTCAAAACTATCAGGCAAAAACTATTAGCATGAGATTGATGTTAATTTATCATAAAGATTCATTTTCAGTAGTCTTTAAAATGAAAGGATAGATGAAAGAGGCTATGAAAAAGAATTTGAAAACATTTGAAATATATTGGCTTGGGAGTTTGATAAAGAATAGTCAAAGATAAATGTGAATCTAAGCATTTATAGTATTTTTCTTCTAATTACTAGTATTTATTTTAGGAAAGTCATGCAGCATCTCCATTATCATTGTCTAGTGAAAGAACAGAGAAAATATTGTTTGACATGCCCAGTGACAATACTCATGTATCAGGTTTGTAGATGTCTTGCTTTTTAAAAATTTACTTTAGCAGCAGGGCACAGTGGTGCATGCCTATAATTCCAGCACTTGGGGAGGCAGAGGAAGGCAGATCTCTGTGAGTTCAAGGCCAGCCTAGTCTACAAAGCAAGTCTAGGACAGCCCACGCTACACAGAAAGACCCTGTCTTTAGCTGGGTGGTGGAAGCATACACCTTTAATCCCAGCATTCAGGAGGCAGAGGCAGGTGGTTCTCTGAATTTAAGGCCCACCTCATCTACAGAGTGAGTTCCAGGATAGCAAGGGCTACATAGAGAAACCCTGTCTCAAAAAAACAAAGTACTTAAAATTTTTTTTGTGTTTCGTGTGTATGTATATGCCCCATGTGCATACATATCCATGGAGGCCAGAAGAGAGTGTCAGGTGTTCTGGAACTGGAGTTAAAGACAGTTGTGAGCCATTAAGGGGATGCTAGAAACTGAGCTTAGGTCCTCTGCAAGAGCAGCAAGCACTCTCAAGAGCAGCAAGTACTCTGAACTAAGCCATCTTTCTGGCTACAGCCTTGCTTTTAGAATAATAACTAATTACTTTGAAATTACACCTAAATTAATTCTACATTTTAAGTCATATTGTTATTCAGTTTTGTTGTAAAAAATATATAAAGTATGTGTACTTTAACATAGTTGGTTAAAAGATTTTTAATTAAAGCAATAAAGTAGTAGATACTATTGAATCAGATTTGGAGCTCTGTTATATCTGTTTCTTAAGGTCCCAGTCAACGTAATTGCAAAAGGCAGATGTACTTAGAAGATTATGCTCTAAATAATTCCAATGAAGCAGAAGTGGAAGAGGCAGAAGGAAGAAAACATTTGTTTTCCAAAAAACGATGTCAAAGGGAACATTTGGATCAAAACACTCACAAAAGTAAGCAGATAAAAGCCTATCAAAGTGCAGTTTCTTCCAGGGCAGCTTCCTAGAGTTTGAATGACTTCAACAAAACAGTTCTTTGTAAAAAGAACTTTGTGTGAGTGCAAGATGGATAAGATTTTATCACAAATTCGACTTTCTGTAAAAGTAGTAGCATGGGTCTTAAATACTGAGAGATTTCTCCCATCATTTTTTCATGTCTTACATTTAAATTTTACTGAACTTAAATTATTTGAAGTGTTGGTTTGCCACTTAATAGTCTTCAGGTACTTCTGCTTTTTAGTTTTCTTTCGTTGTTTTGACACAAGGTTTCTCTGTATAGTCCTGGCTGTCCTAGAACTCTGTAGACCAGGCTGGCTTTGAACTCAGAGATCCACCTACCTGTGCTTCCTGAGTGCTGGGATTAAAGGTGGGCACTATCACCACCTGGCTACTTCTGCGTTATTAAATTTAAAAGTACCAGATGTTGCACCTTAGCTGTTATTTGTGTCTCAATATCCCTATCAAAAGTCTATTTGTATCTGTGACAAATACAGATTTCACTTTTAATAAAAACAAACTCTTCTTTGGTTTAAACACATAGAATATGAAGAACTTTCTTATTATTGGTCTGATGACAAGGATGAACTAAGTAGTAATGCATATTTTAATGTTAGCACATTGTTTTCATTTTTTGTGTCTGAAATTACAGCTTCATTATTGACACCAGATTTTACTGTTCCTGAGGACTGGCAACAGGAGTTACCTGCTGAAATGTTTTATGATAACATCAACTCAGACTATAAGAGAAAAACTGATGTGAGTTACCTCTTAAGTTACACGTAATACCATGGTAACACACTACAATTTTTTTTGGTAGATGATAGATGGCTTGTCTGATCCTTGGCCAACAACCATTCGTGAATCTAAATTTGCCTAGATGGTAAATTATACTGATTATCAGACAAAAGACACTTCTCACTTCTAAAATCTATATCTAAATCTATATGTCTATATATTTAGAGACAGACAGACAGATTTCTTTCTCTTCTCTTCAATTTGTTTTTGCACTTTAACATTTTGGCCAGGCCTCATGTTTAGGGGTTTTACTTTTGAAGTTTTTTGTTGTTGTTGTATGTTATTGAGGTGTGCATGCACACATTTTGCAAGTAAGTACATGTGAATTGATATGTGCTTGTAGAGGCCAGAGGTCTGTGTTACGCATCTTCTTCTCTACCTTATCTTTTTGTTTGTTTTGGAAATGATCTCTCAGTGAAGATACATTTTTTTTGTCTATTCAGCTATATTGTACTGAGTGGTCAGCAAGCCCCAGATATCCTGTTTCCACCTCCTCAGAACTACCTTTATAAATACATGTCACTGCATCTGGCTTTGTATGTGGGTGCTGGGCATCTGAACTAAGGTCTTCATGTTTGCGTGATGAAGCACTTTATAGAGAGTTATCTCCTCATCCCCTTCTTTAAGCATTTTAACTTAATCTCACAGAGGTTATTATTGGTGGAGAGTAGTACATGATGTAGTATGTTATCCTCGCAGTTTTTTTTTTCACCAGATCTATAGTATATCCTTAGTTTCTGAGGATACAATAAGATGATGTATGCAAAATACATGCTAAAATCAGTGTTTATCTTTTGGTAATAGATAGGAAATCACAGTATCTTATATCTTTATTTGAACTAATGATTAGTTTATTCCCTCCTTTGAACAATGATAAGTACACTTAGCGTGTTATCAACCTCATCTCTTGATTGCTTTTTCCTTTTATCCAAACATAAGATCTGAAATTTCTTAATCTTCATTTTTCCAAAGTCAAGAGAATCTCTTAATTTTACAGACTCTGTTTTGTGTCTCTGGTAACTGAAAATATGTTTTGTGAAAAAAATGGTAAATTTTCTCTTGAAGAAAATTATAATCAGTAGCAATTTTTGTAAATACCATAAATGGTAGTATTCTTTAAAACAAATAGCAAATTGAACTCTGTTCAAATCCTGACCAACACAAGTAGCCACTGCAAACTAGGCTAATTACAAAAAGTTGACTTTAAATAACTGTATTTTTAATTTTCTAAGATTTTCTTTGTTGTTTGTGTGTTATGGAAAGACTTTTTCATAATACAGTCTTGATTAGGTTGTTATTTTATAAAGAAATTTTAAGTTAAAAGTATTTTTCAGAGCCAACATAAAATCTTGGATGATTTTACTACAAAGACATTGAAATTGACTCAACAACATCTTATGACAGTGATCTGTCAAGCTCAAGGACGCAGGTCTGTAGCACAAACCTGTCTGGTGGGCTGTGCATACTGTGCACTTATGAACTGTGGGCCTTATGGTTTTAAAACAATCTTATTTTGTCCTTTTTTAATAGAGATGAAAATATTGACAAATTTCAAGTCACTCTCCTAGATGAGCTGGAGAGAATTGAAAGAGCCTCAAAGACTTTACAAGACTTCGAGAAAGAGCTTGTGGTTTGTGATCCTAAAGATGAAAAAATATTTTGTAAAATGTTTAAAGTCTAGTATAGCTCTTTAAAATTGTTTGCTCTACTCTTTGAGAGAACATTGTGGGTCTATCTGTTTATCTGTCTATCTTTATTTAAAGCATACTTCTATCTTATGTCAGCCTTTTTTGAACTCTGAAATTGCCCACAAATTTATAATTAATATCTTGGATACTGTGGGAGACATCTGAGAGATTTTACTTCTAATACTTCTAATCTGAAAAAATATATGCTGTATACAGTATTCTTAGCTTATAACCAGTTTTTACTCAAATTTAGAGTAGTAGGCACTTATTAATTCTACTTCCTAGTTTTAATTTTAATCATGTTAAAGTACAAAGGTTTTTTTGTACCTTAAAATTTAGGACGTCGGGGAAAAGTTAGTTCAGAAGATGTGGGCATATTACCGAAGTGAGCAGGAGAGGTTAGTATGCTTTTCTTAATAGAATCTGTAAGTCTATAGATGATACATAACATATTCTTTACTACAGCAATGGAATGTGAACTGATACGTAAGAAGTTGATTCTTATTTTATTTATTAGGCTTCGTGTTTTGAAAACTTCACTGGATAAAAGTTTTTTTGTCCATAACTCTGTTTATGAAGAGGCTATTTTTACATCTGAGGTATAAATTTTATATATTTATCTGTAACCTTAATATTAATTAGTATAACTTGGTTTTTGTTGTGAAACTTTGATAAATTTCATGACGGAAATGTACTGCTTGCAGATGCGTTTAATGAAAGCAAACATGAAAATTCTGCAAGACAAGCTGCTTAAAGAAATGGTAAGTGAGCTGTGTGTGTTCTTCCATGTAATTACCTGGCTTTGGTGCTCTTTTCTGTTTGTTTTATAAAACAGGTTCTTGATTTTGTATCCAGGTTGTCCTTAAACTCTCTCCTCAGCCTCCAGAATGCTCAGATTATAGGCTTGGACTACCACATTTGTTTACATTTTGGTTTTTTCATGGAAAACTCTTCCAAAGGTTTTTCACACTTTGTGTGTTTGTTAGTTTGTTTGTTTTTTAATGGGAAAAGCAAGGGTTTGTTTTTGGTTTTGGTTGTTTTTTTGTGGCAGGTTCAATCTGATGACTTTTAGTTCTTTAAATTTTATGGGAACCTTGTTTAGATGAGCAATGGATAAGGGATCTCTTCACAGGAAACAGATGATTTGCAAATATAAAAACTAGGTAAAGAAATGACTTGTTTGTACTGTTTATAAATGCTCTGTACTTTATCCAAAGCCAAGCAATCCAAACTGCTGGATGGAAGAACTGTTATCCGAATTAGCAATGACACTCCATTGATTTGCATAAACAAATACAGTTGGCTCTCTAAAAGTCAAATAGACTACCAGCTACATTCTAGGATGAAGTGCTCCCCAGAGCGACTTGTGTCACTACTTTACAGGGACATGGTGAAGATTTTCTCAAAGTTTTAAGTACATAATGATAGTGACCCTTATCTGTATAAAAGTATAATATAAAGTATTTAATATAAAGTATTAAAATTCTTGTGAAATTGTAAAGTCATGCAATATTAAGTGGTACAGATTGTAAACCTGTAGCCAGGCTCATGTACCTTGAGCAAATAAGCTGTCTAAGTTGGTCCTCACTGAAAAATTTTTTTTCTATAATTTTTTTGTAATTTTAATTTATTTTTTATTTATTACAATTTATTGACTTTGTTTCCCAGCAATAGTCCCTTCCCTCATCCTTTCCCAATCCCATCCTCCCTCCTTCATCTCCTCCCATGCCCTTCCACTAGTCCACTGATAGGGAAGGTCCTCCTCCCCTTCCATCTTACTCTAGACTGTCAGTTCTCATCAGGACCTTCTGCATGTCTTCCTCTGTGGCCAGGTAAGGCTGCCCTCCCCCTACTCAGAGGGAGGTGCTCAAAGAGCCAGCCACTTGAGTTTAAGTCAGAGACAACCCATGTTCCCCTTACTAGGAAACCCACTTGGACACTGAGCTGCCATGGGATACATTTTTGCAGGGTTCTAGGTTATCTCCATGAGTAGTCCTGGTTGGAGTATCAGTCTCACAAAAGACCACTGGGCCCAGATTTTTTGGTTTTGTTGCTCTCCTTGTGGAGCTCTTGTCCCCTCCAGGTCTTTCTATCTACCCCTTCTTTCATAAGATTCCCTGCACTCTGCCCAAAGTATGGCTATGAGTCTCAGCATCTGCTTTAATACCCTGCTGGGTAGAGGCTTTCAGAGGCCCTCTGTAGTACGCTCCTGTCCTGTTCCCTGTTTTCTCCCTTTTCCAATGTCTATCCCATTTGCCTTTCTGAATGAGGATTGAGCATCTTACCCATGGTCGTCCTCCTTGCTTAGGTTCTTTAGGTATACAGATTTTAGTATGATTATCCTATGTTATATATCTAATATCCACTTAGTGAGTAGATACCATGTGTGTCTTTCTGCTTCTGAGATACCTCACTCAGGATGATCTTTTAAGTTTCTACCATTTTCCTGCAAATTTCATGATTTCCTTGTTTTTAATTGCTGCATAGTATTCCAATGTGTAAATGTACCACAATTTCTGTATCCATTCCTCAGTTGAGGGACATCTAGGTTGATTCCAGATTCTGGCTATTACAATATAAAGTTGCTATGAACATGGTTGAACAAATGTCCTTGTTATATACTTGAACATATTTTGGATATATGCTGAGGATTGGTATAGCTGGATCTTGAGGGTTTTTTTTAAACTCTTCCTTTAAATTTTTTATGTGGAGAGAATCATCTAGATACCTCCAAGTAGACCCTAAGTGGCTGGGTGGATTGAGCACTAATTGTATCTTTATACAAATGATTGTTTTTCCCTTTGGTCACAGCATGAAGAGGAACTTCGCAACATACGTAGAGGACTAGCATCATTGTTCAAGGCTCATCAAGGAAATGTGTGAAATCCAGCTGCTGTCAACATATTTTACCTGATTATTAGTTTTTGTGTATAACTGAAAACAAAACAAAACAAAACAAAAACCAAAGTGGCCTTACAAGTATGTATCATCCAAGTAGCTATAAGCTTCTGTGCAGGAACCTCCAGACTCAAGTGTTAAAGATGAAAGACATGACTCCAAATGCAACTTATGTGTACTATGAACAAACTGTAAAAGGAGCTTACTTTAGAATCATATTTACATTAATTATGTCTATAAAGCTAGTGTTTTTACTAAAGTATTACATAAAGTTTATTTTTAAATTAGTACCGTTTTGGAATAAAATATACTGAAATTTGCATAATGGCTTGGAAATATACAGGTAGTAAAATATTAGCCCTTCTTTGAAAGGGGAAAAGGCCCTGCTTTATAATGTTTACTTGTTAGTAGCTTCATACTTTGAGATGTTTATGGTTCCAGTGCACAAAAAATGTACTAAATGACCTAAAATTGTATTTATTTCATAAATATTTTATCACAGTGTAGAAGGCTGCTTGACAATCCTTTATAAGCTCCTGTTATTCAAATAATATTTTGTTAGATTATTTTTGAAATAAATGCTTATTTCACTTGAGTAAGTATAATTTCTTTACAATTACTATTATCCTATTTTATGAACCAGGAATTACAAGCCACCTTAGTCAGGCATTTGAAGGATAATACCAAGCAGCTTTGCTCTCCTTTGTCTGTTTGAAAGTGGTTGAGTATTTGAACAATACCAGAATTTAATAGTATAATGGTAAACTGGTTTGGTTTTTCAGTCTAGCACAAAATACATTTTCAGCATATTCAATTTGCATCAGCTAAGATTTTAAGATTTATGAAGGGATGGAGTTTCTAGTTCAAATGAGATGTTTACAAGTTTTAGCCCCTTAGATGAGTTGTATGTACAGCAAAGACTTGCTAAGATTAATTTTATAGTGTTTGTTTTGTTTTTGAGACAGGGTTTTTATAAATCTGGCTAACCTCAAAATCAAATGTGCCTGCTAAGTTTAGCATGTGCCCCAACATGTAGCCTTAAGGTGGTGTATTTGTAGAATCATCAGTTTTAGTGGTTTTCAAATTGTTGTACATTTTAAACACATTAAGTAAAAGTTAACCCTTGGGAGCATTCTAAAATAATCCTTAGAAGGAAATAATTCAACTCTTTTTCATAAACCAGAAGTTTTGAGTGAGGTCAATGGTTACACTGTTTTGAACTTTTAATATATACTGTGATACCAAAAATTTATATTAAAAACGAATTTGGAGAAATGCTCTGTCACACTAATGTAACACTGCCTTTTAACGGCAATAGTCTCTGTTATGTACCTAACTTTATGTGCATTTTTATTAAATCAGTCAAGTTATTTTGATTGTGAGTTTGTGTTTAGAAACTTAAAATCAATTTGATAATTTAGCTCTTATGAGTTGTTCTGTCATTCATGTTTAATATTTATGATAGATTCATTTATTTTTAAATTTAGACCAGGAGTTAGAAACATGGTAGTCAAGGTCCATGTAATTATTTGCTTTAGGATTTGTGGAACAAGAAATAATTTGGAGATAGAGTGTGTGTATTTACATAACTATTTTTTAATGTAATCATTTAGGAATACTAGAGCCGGCCAGAAAAACAAGTAAGCTAACTGCAGATCCTGTCAGTCTTCCTCCCCTCCTCCATAATTAATCCCTTAGTCTCATTCTAGCTCTGTAGCCTACCATCTACTGTGGCCTCCCCTTCCTTTTTGCCCCCCTTTCCAGCAGATCATGTGTATCTTCTCCTACAACATTCCTTATTCAATTCCCAAATCTAGCAGACATTCCCTGGGAACCTACAAGACACCTGGAAACCAGGTCAGGGTAACTGCAGATTTTCACTTCCCAAATCTTATACAAATCCAGTAACCAAGTATCACCTTTAGCTCTTCAGCAAACTTTGCTCTCTGCCTTCCTCCTGTGGGATACCCCCTTTCCCCCTCCCCATACCCCTTATCCTATTCCCATTCCTAAGAATTGGCTCCCAATATTCTACATAGCTACCCCAGTGGCTACACCTGTCAGGATCCCAGAAGAATTCTTATCAGGTAGCAGGGTTAACACACTCTCTTAACACCCACCCAACAAAGACAAGACTACATGTCAGCAACTAGAATTATAATAATCTCAAATCCAGATTCTTAGCAAAATAAAAACATAGTAACAGCCAGGACAATAGCTCTTTATTATAGCCCAGCAACCCTACTACAGTAAGTCTTGAGAAATTCGACATAGCTGAAACACAAGAAAAGACCTTAAAACAGCCTTTATGAATACGATAGATGTTATTAGAGAGGAAATTAATAAATCCCTTAATCTATGAAACACAAGCAGTGGAAGGGAATGAATAAAATAGTTAAGGGCCTGAAAATGAAAATAGAGTCAATAAAGAAAACCCAAACTGAGGGAAATCAGGAAATGAAAAAATTAGGAACTCGAATAGGAACTTCAGGAAAACCTTACCAACAAAATACAAGAGAAATGAACAAGAGAATATCCGGCATTGAAGACAAAGTAGAAATTGTACCTTAGTCAAAGGAAACATTAAATCTAAGGAACACCAGATGTGAAACAGCCAGGAAATCTGTGACATTAAAAAAAAGACCAAACCTACAATTCAATAGGAATAGAATAAGAATCCCAGATTAAAGGCACAGAAAATATTTTCAACAAAATCATAGAAGATATTTCCCTAACCTAAAGGATATTTCTATCAAAGTATAAGAAGTATACAGAACACCAACTGGACTGGACCAGAAAAAAAATGCTCTCAGAACATATGGTGGTTTGAATTAAAATGGCCCCTATAGGTACATAGGCAGTGGCATGATTGAAAAGAATTAAAACATGTGGCCTTGTTTGTGGAAGTGTGTCACTGAGGGCAGAATTTGAGATTTTAGAAGCCAGGCCCAGTGACTCTCTTTGCTGCCTGCCAATCCACCTTCACCAGCATCATGTCTCCCTACATGCCACCATGCTTTCCAACATGACAGTAACAGACTAATACCCTCTGAACTGTAAGCCACTTTCAATTAAATGTTTTCCTTTGTAAGAATGGTCATGAAGTCTCTTCACAGCAATAGAAACCCTAAGAAGTTAGTACCAGGAGTAGGATATTGCTGTGATAGCCCAGATGGTACTTTTGTTTGAAGGAGTGTGGACTTTGGGTTTTGGGGTTAGAAAAGCAGTTGAATACTTTAAGTGGGTCTTGAGAAATTCGACATAGCTGAAACACAAGAAAAGACCTTAGAACAGCTTTAGTAGGCCATAACAGTAGGAACATGGAAGACAGTGGTGCTGAGGGTAATTTGAACTGTGAGAGCCTGGATCAAGAGGTCTCAGAGGAAAAGAATATCAGTATGTTGCCTAACATCTGTTTTTGTGATATTTTGGTAAAGAATGTGGCT
>CM053766.1:120091560-120134738 GCA_028658305.1 Pachyuromys duprasi
CACAAAGATAAAAAAACGTAATTAGATCCTTCTTTTTAACTCTAATTCCTCTTTCCCTGAGAGAGGCCTTAAGGTCACGAATGAAGACCGCCTCTTTTTATAATTTCTGGCCCATTTTTATAGACGGAGATGTCACTTACCAAACGTGTCTTTTTCCCGTGAGCGGCGAGAACGCACGTTTCATGAATTGCCGTCTGAAAGTCACTTTTGGTTTTCCACGGCCTTGATGCTGGCGACCCGGGTCCTTCCTTGAAGGTCTCCGTCGGGCAGTGGCTCGTACCCCGGCCCGACGTTGGGCGCCACTTGCCCCGACCCGCGGGACCTAGTTATTCGTGGGGTCCGAGGGGATCCAAGCCTGAAAGAAAAAACAGGCGGGAAAGAAGAAGGAGGACCAAGCAGTTTCCTTGTCAAGGTCTCGTTTAATGGGATGAAAAGTACCAGTTTTAAAAGCAGAGAAAGGAAGGAGCAGGGAGGGGTAGGTAAAATTCCTGTGAGAGGAGTGGTTCCGCCCGGGGAACTTGCGATCTTGGAATGTCTTTCCACCTGGGAGCTTCCTTATCTCTGGAATGTCCGGTTCCGACTGCATGGCTATTGTTTTGTGGGTCATCAATTCTCAGTGAGGGGAGTCTTTTACTCTAAGCCATATTTGTTCCCAACACTTATGGTATTGTTAGACTTTCCTGAATCTCTTAATTACTGACTCTCATTATGCAGAAAGAGTTGTTTTGCATATAGAAACTACTGAACTTATTCCTGATAATTCAGAATCAACTATGTTATTATGCCTCTGCAACAGGCAGTCAGAAATAGAAACTATCCTTCATGTTTTACACATATTCGGTCACAAGTTTGCCAGGTTCGTTGACACATGAAATGACCAAAATGACCAATAGGCAATAGGAAATTTATTAGAAGCCTCAAAATTCCATGAAAACACCATGTTAACAGTAAAGATTTAAAGAAAAAATATCTATCACTTGGAAACAAGCCAAGAAAATTATTAGTAAATGTCCTGCTGGAAGTAAGCATAGGGTTATCCAAAGAAATGAAATCTGGCAGACAGATGCATTTCATAGAATTTGGAAAACTAAGGTATGTACACCATACCACTCATATATATGTATACATATATATGAGGTTTCAATGGGAAACCGCTGTGAGTTCTGAAAAAGATAATTCTGTAATTACACATTTATTGAAAATAATGACAATCATGAGGATACCTGCACAATTTAAGACTGATAATGCCCCTGCATATGTATCTAGTAAGATGAGGCAATTCTTTTCATATTACAAAATAATTACAGGTATACTACATAACCCTACAGGACAAACAGTTGTAGAAAGATATGATTATACTTTAAAAGATATGCTTATTAAACAAAAAGAATATAGACCCCCAAGGACAAACTAAATAGTGCTTTGTTGACTTTTAATTTGCCTAATGTTACTGACTCTGAGAGACTGAGAGACTGAAAATAAATTGTAGAATTATATCTGCCTATATGCTCTAAGGATATGTTGACATCAGAATGGAAGCCTACAATAGTTTTGTGATGAGGATGTGATTTGGTTTATGTTTTTGCAGGGAATGAAAAATATGGTTACCATCAAAACTTATAAAGAATAAATTTGAACAGGAAAGACCTCTTGCTGGCTTAAACATGAATGTCTCTGCACAGCCAATGAATCTTTTTGGCTACCTGGTCTCATGACTTATTATTACGTGCCATCTTTTCATATAGCATGGATGGAGATTTATATTACAGTCCAAATGACATTGATAAAATTGATAGATAACTTTTATCTGATCAAGCGGAAGATCATTTTTAGCTGATTTGTGCATGCTGCACATTCCATATTTACCTGTAATATTGCCTTTAAAGGTTTGTGTGTTTTTAGAGCAAAAAGACCAGACACCAATGAAATCAAATCAAGTATCGCAAGTGATCTAGCCTCATAGACTGCCTCAGTTACTATTTTCTTAAAAATTTGTATCCACGTCAACTTCAAAAATGACTATCTTAGATGGTCCATCCTCACAGATTGTTTCAGCCAGGACTCCAGTTAAGCTCTTCACTTTCCTATCCCACAAAGACTGGACAGCAAAAGATGCATATAGCTGTCCCAGGACTTGGCCAATATTCCAATTTTCTAAAAGATACTTTTACCCAAGACAGCAGGAAACAATTTTAAGAACACAGTGCTCAAGAGGTGGGATGGATAGTTTTTGGTCATTCTGTGAGTTATGGATGTTGTTGTTGTTTAAGGGGGTTGGTTACAAGTTGTTATTGGTCATAGGGAGGAAACAAAGTAAAGGAGGTTAGAATCAGGGATCTCTTTATCTCCTCTATCCTTTCTCTCCTGTGTAGTGTTAGTGGGAAGGAGGGAGAAAGGGGGGCGGTAATAAAAGTATATAAACAATGGTGGGCTATAGGATGATAGGATAAAAAGTAGATTATCTAATTCACCAGCCCCACATGTTACACTTGTATGGATTATTATATATTGATAGAAATTTAAGGTAGTGAGTAAAAGACTTTGGCACACTTAATCCTAAGTGGTATTTCTCCATTGAATTACCTCAGAGTGCCCTCGGGCCTCAGGGAATCCTATAAAAGAGGAGACCGAAAGAGGAAAGAGAAGACACCAGGGAAACAAGGCCTAATACACATATGAACTCACAGAGACAAAGGCAACATTCATAGGGACTACATGGATCTGCACCAGATGTGGTTCTATTATTGTAAGAAAAATTAGAAACATGCATCCATCCCTAACCCAGAAGCTATGTCCAATTGATAACCACTTGAAGATGAAACTTTAGTCATCACCAATGAGTTTCACTGAGGAAGTAAATGACTCTTAAGAGTAGGCCACATGCCCAGCATTAGATGGTCAATAGAAAACAAAGGCATCTTTGGAGGTTCCTTGTCTCATAGTATAGTGTCAGGGGGTTTTCCTTTTCTCAAATTTTATCTTTTTATATATTTTTATTTTAAATTTTCTCTTTTTTTACCCTACACCTTTACGTCCTCTCTGTATATATTATGGATTCTAGTTTTGTGGTTTTATAGTACTCCTGAGTGTGAAAATATGAAAAAGTAACTCTTATTCATCTGATGTAATTGTCATCTGGGAACCTTACTCCCTTTCTATTTCTTTCTGAATTCTGGCTGGCTGGCACAGCTCAGCTTTTCTGGATCAAACTCCTCTCTAAACTGACTGATTCAATCTAGCTCAACTTCTGGTTGAATTGCTCTGCTTGGCCTGATACTAACTTTAACAATCTGTTCTAATCTTCTGGTTCTTTCTTATTCTCTGGCTCATCCTCTCTTCACCTGTGTCTAGCTTGCTATCTCTGCAACCTGTCTCTGTAAAACTGTCCTGGTGAAAACTGCCTCTGAATTCCATGAACTGACCTGCCACCAATTGAACTGCCACAAACTCACTCCCAACTGACAGTTCAACTCAACTCCGCTGCACTGAAATGATTGCTGTACCATTTTGTACTGAACTCTCTACTGTACTCCTCTACTCTTCTCTCTACTGTGCTGTCTTCTCCACTGAACTCTCTGTACTGTGCCCTACTCTGCTGTACTGTCTTTTCTATTCTCTGCCTATGCTGCTCTTAAGTCACCTCTTTTTCTTGTCTGTTCTTGTGAGCGTTGTACATATACTATCTCTGACTCATTCTGTCACATCTTTCTCTGATTTCACTGTCTGTCCCTTTATTAGATGTCACTTTTAAACATAGACGTTTCCTTTTACAAACTAATCTTACCTACAGCGTTAGGGATTAAAGGTATGTGCTACTCGGGCATCTGTATTCCATCAGAGGGATTAAAGGTATGCTGGATTAAAAATTCCTCTACACAAATGAGTGGATCTGTCTATACCTGTTTCTTGTGGCTTTTCTTGGACTCATTTCCTTCTGTTGTTTTTGTCCTAATGTGTTTGCTTTCAGAAAGGAGGTGGATCTGGACAGGAGGGGAGGTGGGAGGAACTGGGAAGAGCAGAGGGAGGGGAACCATTATCAAGATTTATTTTAAAAAACATGTTTTCTATAGAAGAAAAAATTTCCTTTGGCAAATCTTCTTAAATATGTTGTCCTGTTAATCAAGTTCATCTAAATAATAAGAGAAAGTAGTTACTTCTTTCATTTTAAAACTTTAACATATTTTTCTTCAATCTTGTCTTTTAAGCTGTCTGTCGTATTTCAATGAACTTACATTGTATTTCATACTTTTAAAAATACCAGACCCACTTAACTTATAGGCCATTTTAAATAAGAGCTGTTCAGATTTGATCTGTGGGCTACCATTTATAGACTCCCATATTAAGAAGAAGGCTTTTTAAGATCAGAACTTGCTGTTTATTAGTTGTTTTTCACTTTTTATCCTTCAACTGGAAATGGCTGTGATTGTAGCTAAGAACCTGACGTGGAAGGTTACTTTGAATCTAGGAGAGGCCAATCTGAGCAACGCAGTAAGACCTCATCTCACAAAGACAAAACCTTTTCCTTTATGTTTTTTACTCTTTCACAGAAATTGTAAGCCCGATCATTCTTTCCAATGGCAGAGGTAAGTGAAGTAAATTCTACTAAATTATTAAGTTATCTCTTTCAGACCTATTGAAAATGAGTGGTCATTGTAGACAATGACTGACGTTTTTTACCCGGATTGCAGTCTGCTATCTTGCTGGTATAGTTCCATGTGTCTTCAATCAGATGAATCTGGAGGCAGGTGCCTATACCAAAAGTATACATGGAAAGGAGACAAAATTGAAAAATAACATTATTATAATTAGGTAGAAATTTAAACACTAGACTGTATATCACTATACCAATCTACATACTTCCAAGCTCTAATACCACACCAACTTAATACTAGGCCAGTTTGGCCTTCAAATTCATAATAGACTATAAGGTTTTCCTCTAATGTTTTAATTCCATGCTAGTTTTCTAAATAATTTGGCTAACTCTGTCTCAGTACTACTAAGAAATTCTAATTGCTAGAATAGGCATTTTAATCACCATCACCACCCTGTGAACAGTTAATCTAATCTTTTATTGTACATGATGAGTGTATACTTTAAGTTTCTTGGTATAGTCAAGCATCAGAGTATGAATAGAAATAAAACAAGAATTCTGAAAAAAAAAACCCAGCCATCTAAGAAATTAATGTCAACAAATAAGCCTAACATGAAATGTAAAAATAAGAGAAAGATGTGTTTCCTGAGAACATGTTTTGTGAACACTATGCATTCCCAGGTGGTAATGGAAGGAATGGGATAATGTGTACTCAGCATGCACTAGAATTGTAACAATATCTTTTATTTCTGTGGAAAACCAACAAACCATTTAGAAGATATATAGATATATATATGTATGTATAATATGTATATAATATTTAAGCACCTGTAGAAATAACATAAATACCACTTTCAGATTTCCTGTTATTGACAAGATACTGTGACTTTTAAAATTTGTTCACATTTTCAGTTTAAAAACCTTTAAAATGTTATTGTTCTGAACATAAAAGTGTTTTTCTCACAGAACAATGACTGCTAACTTCCCTTTGTTTACGTAGCATATTTTATATCACTATCAGTGTACCAAAAAGGAGTCATGAATAACTTACAAGTTTTTGAAGACACTAACATATACTGTTTATTTACATATTTTCAGTTGCTCCATTGAAAAATGACTGAGTAAACAGATAATGAAAAAATATAGGATGTATTTTGGGGCTTTGTTTTTTTTTATGCCGAGTCTTGTATAGCTAAGGCTGGCTTGAACCCAAATCCTCATGACTCTGCCAAGGAACTGGGTTTGCACAAGTACACCAATCCGATGCCCATATTTTTAATGGACTTGAATTTGCTTCTGACTGTAGATTCAAGCTTACTATACATGTGACAGTAAGCTTAATAAATCTGTAGTTACCATAGATCTCCACAAGGTGGACCTCTTGATCTTATGTGGCCTTTGTTTTCCTGACTCAAAGATCCAAAATGAATCAGGCTTGAAAAAAAGAAGAAAGAAGAAAGAAGAAAGAAGAAAGAAGGAAGAAGAAGAAGAAGAAGAAGAAGAAGGAAGAAGAAGAAAGAAGAAGAAAGAAGAAAGAAAGAAGAAGAAAGAAGAAGGAGGAAAGAAAGAAAGGAAAGAAACTTTTGAATTGCTTTAAGTTACAGATTTTTTTCTAGCAAAGTTTGTAAGCTGTTAAAGACTAAAATTATTTGCGTTAAGCATTTTTTGCTTTTTCACATTTTGTGAAAATGTAAGCAAATAAATGATTTTTAAAGTTGACACATAACCTCCGTAGAGTACCACTAAGAATAAAGAACTCTTAAGGCAACAGAAATACTTTTGTTTTCAAGCTCAGAGTGTCATAAGTGACTGTATATGCAGCAAGCCATGGCCTTTTGGTGGTGATTTGCTCTATATAGCATGACCCTCTAATCTGGAGGGTGACTTGGAATATGTTAATTCACTTAGTCCCTGCAGAATTAAGTAGTTTAGCCAGTAAACATACTTGATTCACATTTTTATCTATCAGCCCTTCTAATTCCCCTTATGATTCTCAGAGTAATATGAAACACAGAAGTATAATTGTTATGATTAGAAAAACTAAAATGATAGAAGTTGGGTACTAGGGCCAATTTTTTAATTAAAATGAAACTTGCTGTTAGTTTTAGTTATCTTGTAACCTCTGAGGTTAACCAAACTTTTTCATTTTCTTTTTGTGTGTTTTGCATGTATATATGTATATGTGTGTGATGGTGTCAGAACTTGGAGTTATAGACAGTTATGAACTGCCATGTGGGTGCTGGGGTTTGAACCTAGATCCTCTAGAAGAGCAGTCAGTGTTCTTTACTCACTGAGCCATCTCTCCAGCCCCCAACCAAATTTGTTTATTATTATTCTTTGGATATCCTGTAATTTACCTTAAATTTGTATTAGCCACTAGCTATGAGACTAGTCTAGAGCAGAGACCTAAAAGTTTCTCTGCCTGCCGGGACACCTCTACAAAGCTCCACTTGGCTCTGCTCTAAGCAGTGTTGGTCTTTCGTCCACTGCAGGTAGCGCTGTTTCCAGAAGAGCAGCAGGTTTTTCTGTAATAGGTTTGTGGTTATTTCTGAGAGACTGAAATTTCAGAGTTGTGTGTTTGTGTGTGTGTGTGTCTGTGTGTGTGTGAAGCTTTGGCCCATTCTGTTTGAAACTGAGCAAAATTTAAGAGCTGCTAATATGTACCTTAAAATACCAAAACACATGCCTTGATGCTAACCGGCCACAACTAAAGAATCAATAGACTCTACCATATGCAAATATTCTACATGCTGGTAAAATTCTGTCACTGGCTTCCTCTTGCAAAGGGTTTAATTCACACAGAGCATAGAACAAGTAAGGCTAGACCGTTTCTGCTGTAATTTGAGTCATAGAATGTTTCCTAGTATCAGAACTGATCACCAGTCTCAAATGCCAAGGTTTCATGGATAACACAGTCCATAAGTGTTTAAAGGGCTTGGAGAGCAGTGAGGTGTGACAGATGTGCGAATTTGCCCAGAACCCTTGAATAGTCTTGGTGCTGAGAATGCGCTGGTTTTGTGCCAGCATGTTAGTTACTTTTCCTCATTTAGACATATTTCAGAAGTGTTGAGATCATCCTAAAGAGCAAGTCACTTGCTTAAAGAGCACAGAGCCTAGATCTGAGTAGGTCTTTGAGCTTTGAGATCATGCTTCAAATCAGTTTCCCCTTGACTGGCAGAAGGGAAGGAAGGCTTCTTTCTTAAAATGACTTAAAAGAAAAAAAAAAAACTAACATAAGGAGTTTTTATTGTTAGCTTACTTTCTCTCCTTGAATTGGAGTAGACTACTATTCCAAATCTCCATTCCATCTAAACCTTTTATAATGTGGGTTTTGACAATGCAGGCAAATGAAAACTTATAACTCTTCTTAAATAGAGCATAGATTTTCATGTTGGTAGGGTTTCCAGTAAGTTACTTCTAGATTAAATTACTTAATACTCTTTTATAAATTTCCAATTAACCTGAAAAAGGGGTAACTAATTTTTTAAGACACAAAGTGTTGCAGAATTTAAACAGAAGTTTTGTATCTGGCAGGAATCAAAGTGATGGCACCTAAGCTTTGAAGTAACCTTTTGTCACTGATTGTTATCTGAGATTTTAGGGGTTATTCTTTTGAAGGTTTCTCAGAATCTTTGCACCTTAGTCCAGAGACAGGCCTGGCAAACCAGGAAGTCTCCAATGGCTGAGAATTGCTTAGGTGATGGGTCTTTAGCCCTTAGAACAGATAAGCAATTTCAGTATACAGAACTCCACTTGCTAAAAGATGCCTTTTGTGTAACAATAACCCTGCTTACAAGATGTGCAGAAACTGAGGAAATGTCAAACCAGTGCCTGGCCCAACCTAAGATCCACCCCATGGAAGAGAGCCATCCCCTGACACTATTTAGGATATTCTGCTATGCTCAAAGATAAGAGCAGAACATGGCTGTCCTGAGAGGCTCCACCCAACATCAGATCAAAACAGATGCTGAGACTCACAGCCAAAGATTGGGTGAAGCATACATAGGGAGTCTAGTGGAAAAGTGGGGGGAAGGATAGAAGGACCTGAAGGTGACAAAAGCTTCACAAGAAGACCAATAGAGCCAACTAACCACGGCCCAGAGCAGCTTGAGAAGACTGAAGTACCAACCAAGAACCATGCATAGACTGGACCTTGGCTCCCTACACAGATGTAGCAGATGGGCAGCTTAGGCTTCATGTGGGTGCCCTAGCAAGAGGAGCAACTCTGACTCTCATGTGGATTCTGCTACATGCTTTTTGATCACTTCCCACTGGTGGGATTGCCTTGCCAGGCCTCAGGGGAAGAGGACATGCTCAGCCCTGATGGGACTTGATGAATTGGGGTGGGTAGTTGGGGGCTGCCCTTTGGGGTAGAGGGAGGGAGGATTGGACCTGGAGAGAAGGGAAGGGACTATGAGCAGGATGTAAAGTGAATAAATAAATTAATTACAAAAATGCTTTCAAGGAGGCTGTTGGGGTTTAGTCCTTCAGGGGCTGTCCCCCCTATTGCTTGAGAAACCTAAATTCATCCCATAGTGGCTCTCTCTTCCATGACCATCCTGCAGAACCCCTCCACTACCAACAGTAAACCTTTATATTTTTGACAGAATCTATAGAGAGTAAAGTTGGCATCTTCTTTCTTGTGTTTAGATTCAAAGTATTGACTTTTGTCACAGTTCCCAGCTATGTCTCATCCCAACCCCAATAAAGCAAAAGTCTAGGCTCATTTCCTGCAATAAGTAATCATTTAATTAAAGAACAAAATTAACAGGAATCAAAATGTTGGAGCTGTATTTTTTTTGTTAGACATCATATAAAAAAGAGAAAGTATAGTACAGTAAATCACTCTATAACATGAACTTAGTTTTCAAATCATCAGGATAAAAATGTCTTTTCAACAAAATACTGGATGACACTGGGTCACATGTCCCTCGTGGAGGAGGCTGGGAGTGTGAGCCTGCACATGCATGTCGCCCATCCTCCATGACGCTGCAAAACTGCAAAACAAGGTTGAAGGCAAACACGTTTTCTTCTGGGAGAGTTACTCTGGGTCTAAAGGGACCCCAACAGTTCACACTCCTCAGACACCAAAGAAGGGGGCGTGTCCTCTGGGTTGCTCCTCTTATAGGTGAGTCCTCAGATTGCGGGATTGCGCCTGCCTCGGTTGAATTCTCCTCTTCTCAGAAACACAGCAGTTAGTCTTGAGGAAAGTTCCCTGATGAATGTTCAGTGTTGGTATCAAAAATTAAACACAAATTCTTCTCAGAAGAAAATCTCTATGGCCTGTGGAATCTAGAAATGATTTTTTAAAAATTAGACATTTCTAATAGTTAAAACTGCCCCTCCAAAAAAACTTCCCACAAACAAATTTAATGATATTCAGCGTTTCTCCCTTCTAAGAGGGAGTTGCTGTGGCTGAATGGCCTCAAAAAACTCTGTATGATTCTAAGGAAGCCCTGTGAGAGCTGCTGGTGAGGTAGTCAGCATACCCAGAAGCTCTAGGATTTGGCCTGGGTGGTCAGCTCTTCTTGAAAATATCTTCAGATTAGTTAACATGTTCATAACAAACCTTAATGCATTCAAGAGAACTACGTAAGACTGAAATACCGTGCTGACTTTGTAAAGCTGCAATGACGTGCTAAACCTGAATTATTTCCTCATGTTTAAGGTTTGGGGACTCATTCTGTCATCAAAGATGCTACCAAGAACTTGCAGAAACAAAAGTTGATTGCCATACACAGGATTTTCTACTTCTTTATAATAAAATTAGCATTAAAATGTATTTTACAGAAGAATTTCATTTTCTAAATTTACACTAAGAAGAATAAGAGATAACTTGTCAAGTACGAGAGGAAACTTGACAATTTCTGTTTGCATAATTTTCTTCTTTCCTTACAACCCTAACACAAGTGGGGAGTGGGGAGCTGTAATTCATAGGTATTTTCCATTCCATAGCTACAGTGGGCTTGCATAGCAAATCTTTTAAATAAGTTCAGTGGCCACTTGGGATCCATCACAGCAGTTCACAAGGCAGTGTACAGAAGTAAGGTCGCTTTTCTTTTCTATGTGGGGCTTCAGAGCATCCTTCAAGGAAGAGGACAATGTAATTGCTAGTGCCCTGCTGCCTCGACACTCAAGTCCTATTAGGGTTTACAGGTGCATGGGAACTTAGCCAGAGAAAAGGACTTCGAATGTGTACATAGCACAAGAAGGAAAGAAAGTTTTCTTCCAACTTTTGTGTAATAGAATGAGCATAAAATGTGCTGTTAAACTTGATGGGAAAAGTTGGGCAGAAAGCCTGCTGACCGCCACCCGTGCCAAGAAGGCAGGAGCTTTCTCTGTATATTTCACAGTCCATCCACATACCTGGAGTGCTACATAGTACATTCTTAAATATATACCGAAGAAATGAGTATGGACAATGGTTTGTGTTACAGGCTAAAGTCAATATAGATAACGAAGAGTGATTTTGCGGCAATCTAGATGTAGTGGTAAATTCTATAAATTGATTTCTTATTATTGGAATTAAGTACCTAAGAAAATTTTGAGTTGAGACCAATTTCCTTAAACATAGCAACAATGTATCATCATATGTACCCCTCACCACCAATCCCTACTTAATGTCAGCTTTTTGAAGTGGGGCTAAGTGTAAAGCTCCTTGTGGGTAGACCCATCATGCAGTTCATGCCACTCAAAGCTCACCTTGTCAAGTGCTTGCTGGATGCGTGCACCTCCATCTCATTACTTTTATACTCGTTTAATTCTTTACGAATTGCTGCCTGAGGTTTAAAAAGGACAAGTTTTGAAGTTAAATCATCTCCTTTACATACTGTCAACCATTAACATGTGCTGACACTGTGATGAGTAATCAGAAAGGAATTGATCCGCTGTGCTGTAATGAGGCAGACCACCTTTCTTACACTAATAGATGAGCCCAGCACAAACTTGGGGACCCAGTGAATAGTAGGATCAGCTTTTTTATCATCTTGCTACTGCAATAGCAGAAAACCCACATGTAATTGGAACCTTTGCAAAAATATTTCAGTTTCGTGCTGTGGCAGCAGTAGGGTGGGCATCTGTTTTAGGGCCTCTTTTAGTTTTCCTAAGCTCGTCACCATGCCTGTCTCTCATATGAACCCTTCAAGGTCCAGGAGAGACACATGTATATATTGCAAACATAGAAAACCTTAGAAGTTGAGATGTTTTCTGTATTCAGATAACACTGGGTGCTAAAGATATCCTCTCCCTTTGATTATCCTGTGTAACAGCATTTCTCCACATTGATGACGTAATAGCTCTGAATGTTTCTAAGCATATGTAAGAACAAATAACTAAACAAGTGATTGCATAAATTTTTTCTTCCAAGAAAAGTATTCTAAAAGCCTCCTTCACACTTCTGAGCTTATGTCCTACTAGCTGATAGCATGTGGCCATGGCTGGACACTTATCCCATGTACTTGGGTCATTTTATTTTCTTTAGGCCATCCTTGCCCAGTTTTGCAGCTTACACATCTATGGTACTTGGGAACTGGCATTTCTTAGGGGAATCCTCATGCACTCTGTGATGCCTACCTATTGGATATGACAAGTACCACTCGCACTGACAACCCCCAAATGTCATATGATACTGTCAGGTGTCCTTCAGAACAGATCTGTCCCCTAGCTCAATTTAATCCAATATTATTTTCATCAGACCAACAGGGTCTAGGGCATAATTTAGCTAGTAGTTCACATTGTCTAAGAAAGCCCCAGCATGATTGTAAGACATGACACCTCCAACCAGCACAGAAGCTGTGTACCTTATCTGCTGCCGACAGTCTTGTCCAGGGTTTGTCTGCTCTCCTGTCATAGTCCTGTGCTCTCGCTACTTCCACATAGTCACTGAAACGGATCAGAATTTTTCTGTCTCTCAATTCATCAACAGTGGGTCTCTGATTAAGCTAAAATAAAAGATGGTTATAGTTAAGTATCACATGCTACACTTGTTCTCTTATAGTAAGCAGCATATAATAATCTATAAGTAACTGTACCTGTGAGTTACTACTATAAACACACTCTCTAATGTGATTTCAGAATGTATCATTTAATCTTTGCACAACCCCTTTATTCCAACAACCACCTGTCCTGAGAGAGCACATGGTCAAGGAGTGGTTGATGGAATCACTGAATAAAATGCATGTGGTCAACATGCAGTCTGTTAGGCTAACTTCCAGTCCTGGGAAGAACTTGAAGGCTGTCATGTTAGCTCTAAGCTTGACAAAGCATGATCTTGAAAATGATCAGGAGGAAAGGTAGACTTGGGCATCTGGAATTACTTCCAAGACCAGCCATTGTAAATCTAACGTGGTGCCATACAAACCCTTAATAGTGACATTTTCTATAATTGAGGAACTAGATACATTGAAGGCAACTAAGAATGACAAGCCTAAAACGTAGCAAAGTACTAGAATTTGGGTATGTGTTTCTTAGTGTGAAAAATGTCCAGTTGCCTTCTGGCGAGAGCTGGTAAGTGCCGTTTGGAGGGTACTGCTTTCACAACTGATTGCTGTTAGAGCCTGGCCTCCTATGTTCAGCTAGACACTGGGGTCTGTAAAAGGCACTGCTTTTGGAGCAACTGACTCCATGTAACCTTGAAAAGCACACAGGAGCCACAGGGTGCTTGGCACTACCCCTCCAAACTCCTATGGACGCTTTCTCTAGTGCATATCTATTTATAAAACAAAATGCTGTAATCCTGTGTGGATCAGTTTTGTCAATTCAGCATAAGTTAGGGTCATCTGGGAAGAGGAAATGCCAACTGAGGGATTTCTTTCACCAGACTGGCCTGTGAATATGTCTGTGTGGCCCTTCTTTTGAGGGCTGATGCGGGAGGGCCCAGCCCACTGTAGGTGCTACCACCCTGGGCAAGGGTTGCTGGGCTGTATAAAATGATCTAAGCAAGCCAGAAAGTAGCATTTCTTCATGATCTCTGCTTTAGTTCTTACCTCAGTTTCCCTCAATGATGTACCCAGAAGTACAAGCAAATAAACCCTTTTGTCCCCACATTGCTTTTGGTCACGGTGTTTAACACGCCACAGAAAGCAAACAAGAACAATACCTTTCTCGTCAATCTTTGCTTGATTTCTCTCCTTTCTTCCTGTTCTGTCTGATCATTCCTTTCTGTGAAAGACAGAAGTAGAAGTAAGTTGAACATTTCCTGTTACAGAAGCAAGCACTAGGTTTCCTAGGGCCACTTCACAGGTGACACGACACCTTTTGACATATCAGTTTCTGTGTTTGGAGTTACCAGGACATGTTGGTCCTAGCTGTCACTCATGATTATCCTTCCAAGTCTACTTCTCTTCTGCCCTATACAGCACAGGTATGCTGTTGCTGCTGCTTGCTTCTGGGGAATAGCTGTCTGTTGGTCTCCATTCCACTCAGATATGTTATCTGTGTATATCTAGGAAATGGAGAATACAGTTGCCATAGCACAACAATTGAGCAAATGTTCAGCTCTGAGTAACCACTGTTTGTCTCCTGCCCTTCTGTTTTACAAGTGTATAAAATGGAACTTTTAGATAACTGGCTCAAAACATGAATGGCATCTCTTCTAATCCTGGGCAACACTACCAAATGTGAGCAAACCCACAACCCAGATGTTTCTCCACTGTTGAAGCATCCTCATATTTGACAGCACCTTCTCAGGGGCCAAAGGCTCTCAGAATTGCCTTTGCCTCTCTACAATACTTGGCAGCTAAAGCTAAGGCAGCATGTTGAAATACTGTAGTAATGTAAGTCTGGCCCAGAGATAGAGAAGAATGGAGTACTATTTCTGGCATTCTGCTTGCTAAATAAAGCCTCAGGTCCCCAACCTTAACAGAACTCCTGCCTAGAAAATAGATCTCATCCACCTGCACACAGAACAGCCATGTTTGGGGATGGGAAACCCTACAATCTACACCTCACATAATTTTACATTCTCTGCTTCTATTTAAATGGTGTGTTTTAAACACTCGGGTATTGGGGGAACTAGGTGTGTGGGTGTTTAATAATCTGAGCATGCTTTTCAATAGTTTTTTCATTAAAAAAGCTATTAGACTACAGAATCTTAGAGAACAACACAATCACATTATATGCTTGGTTCTTTAGATATATGTAGCGACAGAAAATACATTGCTGTACACTACAGTGACAAATTAGTGAAACAACAAGGAAACCCTGAAAATGTCACTAGCCTAGCCCCAAGAGGCAGAAGCTATGGCACAGAAGCAGTTCTAAAAAATCTCCACATCTAGTCTTCTTGTGAAAAAAAAAGATGGAAAAAAAGAAAAACAAACAAACAAAGCAAAACCAGGATCCCTGCTCCACATTGTGAAAATACCATCATTACCAAGATACAAGGAAACAGTTTGGGGAAGTTACGCCAGCACCGTGGACAGCTCCCATGCACGCCTTCCATAGCTATCTAGAAATGTAGTGATTGCTCCTAACCTGGTGCTTAAGAACTTGACAGCCAGTAGAGGCCAGCCAGTGTTCATGTGTTAGGATGTCACATTTCCTCAGGGCCTTAGCTGCTTCACTACTAAAATGGGGATAACAGCACGACTCTCAGATTTGTGGAAAGCATTAAGGAGCACAGGTCATTTCTGGCACAGACTGAGTCCAGTCAAGCACTGGGCTTCTTTCTCATGTCCTCCCACTCAGGATACTTGACAAGGCTTCTAAGCTAAGGATAAATCAGGCTTTCTGGCAAAGGCACTGTGTTTATGACGCGCTGCCATGGCCATCACAAGGAAAATCCACTTTCCTCAGCCGTGCTAAAGGGTGAGTGCCATCAGTTCTAGCTACTTGCTCGCGCCACTTACCAAGCAGTCTATTTTTAAGACTCCGCTGTTTGTTTCAGATAGTAACACAATTAGAAGCACAGGTGGGGGGAACCTGGCTGCCCACATGGAGAAGACACAGCTGTGGAGGAGGAGTGGGCCCAGGTGTCTGGGTCACGGGGCTCTCTTCCTCTACCAACAGTACACCTGTCCTATATCTAGAATATCCCTTTTCCAAATCTAGACCACATCTTTGAATAGTATCAATGACATAAGACTGGATTTTAAATAAGTGGCTTTAATGTTTTAATATCCAAACATTTGCTGACTGAAATAGCTTGACTCTTGTTATTTGTTCAAGCATGGTATCAGACACAGTCTAGGCAACATAACAGAATATTAGTCACCAGGTAAGTTTAAAGAAAGAATCCCTAATCTTGTGATTTTTCCACAGTAGCCTACAAAGGAGGGGGTAGGTAGCTTTGAGGTTAAGGACAGTATTTAGACCAAGACAAAACAGGAATGGGTTGAGTTGCACGTGCAGATCAAGACCCTCTAGCTTCTCTGATACTGTCAGGTCAGTCTTGGTGCTGTTAAACTTTGGAAAAGGTGTTCAAAAATGAAGAGCACTCCGGCAAGTGGAGTGTACAGCACACACAAGAGAGAAGCACAGGAGTCATGCTACTTAACTGACCCAGAGACAAACACATTTTGTGGAAAATACTTTCAAAACTAGTCTGTTAGCCATTCAAGCACTACTCATCAGGGTGCACCTGTGGGTTTGACTACCTTCCACCATCCAAGACCACTGTCATCTAGTGGACCTCACTGCTGTACACCTGGCCTCAGCATAATGCAATTACACACTAATTGAGGAAACAAGGCAAGAGGTACAGAAAGTACTGGAACCCAAAGTTCTGAACCACAGAAGTTTCCCTGCTCCAGTGAGCTGGCTGTTTATTCCTTGTAAAGGGAACAAGCCAAGGGTGCACCGTACTCTGATACAACTCCTGCCCAGAAGACCCTCCCTAGAAGCCCTGTTTGTCAACCAGCATGCACAGGGTTAATGATTCCTTTCCCTTGGGTCTGTAGGAGAATCTAATAAATCTGAAGAGGAAAGTGTCTTTATGCTAGGAAGAGAGCTATTCTTGTTTAACTTTAGAAATTTCTAAATGCGGCCACTTTAGGGCTTCAGAATCTCTTAGCTGCCCAGATTTAAGGAAACCCAGAGTATGCAGCCTGCAGAGCTAGGCTGGGCCTCGAGAGCTCAGATTCCTGCTGCAGCCTTAGCACATGTGAGGGAAACCACTAGAGGAATTGCCTGCTACTCACGTTTCAGGATATTTCTTCTCTCCAGCTCCTCCACGGCAGGTCTCTGGCTCAGCCTTCTGCGGAAAAACACTAAGATTATGTTTTGCACCATGCTGGCTGCCTGGAAGTTCTACCCAGGTCTGTGCAGTGAGGGGTGCCTGGCAGACACCCCCGAAGTTCAAGATCACCTTCCGAAGGGGAGAACAGAGCCAGCCACTGGAGCCTCTCGCTGGCAAAATCAAGTCAGACTTCCATGTGGGAGGAAAAGCCGGTCCACAGAGCCAGTGCTCCGCACCACATCATCACCTGCCTCCTGCCTGGTGTGCACACTTCACCCAGCCACATGCATGTTCAGGCAGTCCAGAGATTCATTCAGGAAAATCTTCCTGCCCACTGACTTAGAGGGTGGGCAACACCACTTCTGGGCTTCAGACTTCTGGTTGGAGCCATGCCCCCAGACCCTTGCTTCCGGGCAGCAGCTCCATCCTTCATCCTTAGCACCAGGAAATCGGCCCAGCAATACAGCCAGCTGCCCGCCAGGCTGAGAGGAGCCTCCTCTGTCCTGCCCCACCCAGGAGGAGTGTCTAGGGCCAGCGAGGGGCCTTGTCTCCCGCCTGTGAGCACACAGCTCCAACACCAATGACAGCTGGGGATCTCCCAGCTAACTGGGAAGGGAGCCGCCCACACACGCACTGTCTCCCGCCTCCCTCCTTCCCTCTCTCCCTCCAGCAGCGCAGAGTGTGCCAGTGTGCTGTGTGAAGACAAATTACTATTTCCTTTGCAGAAGGTCTCTGGCTCAGGGAGTTGAAGGACGCACCCCCCAAAAAATAAAACATCAAAACTCCACAAAACATAAACAAAGGGCTTGTCAGGGGAGGGAGGCATAATTAGACAGAATCAATGCCAAGCTCCAATTATTTCTATCTAAAATAATGGCCTTGGGTTGGAGCCAGAAGCCTTCCTACTTCCGGATCTTCAGCTGCTGTGGAGAGGCATCAGGGCTGAGACACTGAATACTCAGTCAGGCCCCTGCGAAAATGCTGTCTCCAGAAATATGTGTCTATTTATAACCCCTGTCCCAGCACAAAGCCCAGGGCGTGGTGCGTCTGCTCCGCACCTCCCTCCACACTGGAACACAAGTTTGCTTTGGTCTCCCCCTGAGCTTTGTCTGCCAGCTCTTGCAGGGTGGGGGTGGCCTCCCCTTACTCCTAACATTCTCTGAGACTTGAATCTGGACCCTGACAACCTCTGGCGCCACAACCAGAGCCAGGAACCTCCCCATCTATCCTAGGAAATGCCTGCCGAACCTGGCCCCTGCTCCCTGCTACTGTGGCCCTAAACCCTCTCAAATGACTGTGGACTACCAGCTACGCATCATACGCTGTCTCAAGACCCCTGAACACGCTGCTGAGCCTGAAGGTTTTGGAGAGCTCACTGTTCAAAGGAAAAGGCAGATGAATCAGAAACAAATCACCAGCCATTCCATAGTGACCTATACATAGAATAAATGAGTCGAGGGATAAGGGACCAAGCAGGGCAGGAGAACCTGGGGAAGGTGCAGTTACACTGAGACCCTGATGACAGGAAGGGGTCTTTCCTAACTGCTGATTTGCTGGGCTGGAAGACTAATGGAGGACAGAGAGACCACATGGCAATCTGCAGGAGTCGGAGGACATACTATGTGAGTTGACTGCTCCTTCAGGAAAGTGGAACCTGAGATGGCTGTGGGGCTGGGAAAGAAGCCTGCTCAGGCAGCGCTCCATTGGCAGGGGTTGTTCAAGGAGGCTGTGGCACAGTAGGCAGTAGAGGATGGGCCTTGGGAGAAGGAAGACACACCCTGGTGGTCAGAGCTTGGGACATACCATTTCCTAGCTGAGGCAGGGCACTCGGCTCTTCTGAGCCTTACTTCTCACACACAATGAGGACTTCAAAGAGTTGTATGAACTGAGTCAGTGCAAAATGGTGTTTCATAACATTTGCTTGGAATTCAGAAATCCCCCAAGAATTCACACCACCTCAAGGATAGCCATACGTGAGGGCTGTAAGGTCCTTGTGAAATCAGGGTTGTCAATGCATACTTTTTCTTGGACATTTATAAGTAAACATTTCTTCCAGAAAGGCAACCTTAGAAGAATTTTGTTCCCCAATACCTGGTTACTCCTGTTACCTGTGTGAAGTGATCACCTGTGTCAGGCAGGCAATTCTCCCTAGCCCCAGAAGACATTCTTCAAGTCCACCACCCAGCAGAAGACAGAGACCATAGGGCCTAAATGCATTCACCTGAGGCTGGAAACAGCCAAACTGTGCAGGCTTTCCTCTCTCTACCTGTGTCAAGTACCCCACCCACTGACTGTGGCCCGCCACACTAAGGCAGCCGATTTACCATGAGGCCCCTTGGCTGGCTATTCTAAGAATCTCACAGGACCAAGCACATCCGGCTCTGGTTAAGTCAGAGGCCCATCTGCCGAGCCAGATGGGCCAGGGGTGGGAGGCTGGACTGTTTTCCTACAGTGCTGTACCCATGAGATTACGTGCAGAAAAGCTCACCCCAAGGTCAGGTGAGCATAGGCAGTATGAGCAGCCCGTCACTTCGCTTTCATCATCATTACCATCGTAATTACAACCTCTGTTATTATTAGCCTCCCAACTAATGTTTATGAAATTAGATGGAGTCATTAAACAAACAAACAAACTAGCGTTTACTGCCCAATTCAGGTACAAAACCCTGGAAAGATATGGTTCACAGAGGCGCCTGACCAACTGGGCTTTACTTCAGGGCACAGAGCCTTGAGCCTAAGTTAATGAGGTCTTGCCTCTGGCTCCCACCTCACTCAGCGCAGGCATTAGAGACCCTGTATAACTGGAACAGCATGGGGGCCTGACGCTTGTCAGGTCTCCATGTGGCCGATGAGAAACAGACCAAACCCAGGCCACAGGAACCCTGGGAACAGGAACCAGAACCAACCACTGGATCTGAAGCAGGGAGAGCTGGGGCCACAGCAGACAGGGGCCAGCTGCTGGCAGGAAAGACGAGGAGGCTGAAGCTGGAGAGCTGTGCCCCGTGGTGGAAACAGAGACACACAGGTTGGCTGCCCTGGCTGCTAATGCAGTGGCCATTCAGGCCATGAGGACATGAGCAATTTGTGGGTAGAATCACAGCCTTGGAAAGGAAGGTTGGGCTAAAGGAGCTCCTTCCTCACAGTCCTAGAACTCCATGTGAGTGGGCTTGCAGAACTTTGCTGCTGGTGAGCCCAGACAGTGTTGGTGAAGGGCAGAAAGAATGAATATGTTGTCTTCTCCCATCCCATGGACTGTAACATCCAGTTTGGACAGTGCTACCATCTTAGGGCCATCATCTTAAAGATGGAAACAGCAAGAAACTGCCCCAGAAAAAGCACTTTGGGAACCCAGAGGCCAGAAGCACTGAGAGGTGTAGGAAGGCCCATGGGCATCACAACCCAGTGGAATGCATAGCTCTTGGTTCTCATTGTCACTGTCCTGTCCATGGTTTGGTGACAGTGACTTACCACACGGAGCTGACTCCCCTAGTGAGGCTTGACTTGGTAGCTAATTACAGTACCATGAGGCAGAGGTGACCCCCAAGGAAAGGAGCACCCCAACACCAGCATCCGGTACACAGAGGTAGAGTGTTGGAAGGCTTCAGGAACAGTATGGTTTGAGACTGTACTTCACCCACTTCTGGCAAGCATCACAGATTCCAGGGGTAGCACCTAGTGCAGGGGAGCTAATAGGACTGGCTCATCATTGGCTTTATGGGGCTGTCAACCTTCCTCACCTACAGCCTTGACATGCACAGCGAATGCAAACAGGAATAGACAGTCAGGGCACAGGAAGGAAGAGGAGGCAGAAGGAGATGGTAGATTGGGGTATAGAGGCAGAGAAAGCCAGCGTATAATGGGTGGGATGCCCAGGTAAGTACCTCCACATTCCTGTCTGGAGAAGGTTGGCAAGCTTCTGCTCTGCTGGGTCAGCACCTGGGGTCGGATACCAACTTCTGAAGAGCAGTCTCAGCTGTGAGCCTGGACCCTTAGGAAGGGCTTCTGCATCAGACACTTGGATCCCCTCCCTTAGCCATACCCTTTGTCAGAAACTTCCAACCTCTCCCTCAGATGCTTAATGCTTTTCTCCATCCCACATGCCCTCCCCCCTAAGGTACTCAGACTCTCTTCCATCTTCCTGCTTCCCCTTCTCTAACACACACTCATACACACATAGTCAACACACAGCACTCACACACACACACACTACACACATCCACACATACTTAGACACACACACACACACACACACCAGTGGCATTTCCATGCCTGCAGGGCAGAAGGCAAGTGTGGAGCTCACGCTGGTGGCCCTCACCTACTCCAGCTCCCAAGCACCCAAGCACTGGCTTGTCTGCTTCTTCTCACATGGATACCTGTAGTCTAGCTGCTGCCTTTCTGCTCACCTTCAGTCTCGGACCTTACAGGGCATCTGCGGAGAACCACTGTCCTCTCCCAGGGTACCCTTCCACTGTCCTGTGAGTTCTCTAGAGATAGGAGCATGAGGTGGCTCCTGTCGTCGCAGAAGGAGCACAAAAGGGGAGCTACAAAGTGATATGGGCAGATGGCTTGAGGCTCCATGGACACAGATCCACAGGTGTCCAAGGGACAGGGAAAGGACTTAACTTTTCTCCTTCTTACCAAAGTCCCCAGAATGCCATAATTAATGCACACTTTAAATAACACAAAGGCCACACGACGGATAGACTTGCCTGCTTTGCGAAATCCTCTAAGGCACTCTTCCACTAGCCAGGTGAACCCCCAGACTAAGCCAGAGAGAAATGCTGTCACAGGCTCTCCAGATGGCCTGGCTAAGGGCCCTGTTCACATTTAGTGGGATGCTGGGACTAAGACCAAGGGCTGTCCCAGAGGAGGGCCCTGATGTGGACGAGAGTGGGCTTAACTGCACTGGCGAGGAGCAGCTGCCTCTAATAAAGCAGGTGATGGGGGAAGCTGCCAAGGAAGCACAGCCTGGCTGTCACTTCTGGTCCCACGTCCATGTTCCCGTGGACTGATGCTGCAGAGCTCCTGTGAGGAGGACACCTGGGAAGAGCACTACTCACGATAGTCAAGATGTGGAATCTCCCGTGGAATCCTTTGATACAACTGAGACCGTGAGGGCTGCAGGCGCGGCCCACTCAGTAGAGTGCTGGCCGCACAACACGAGGGCGTGAACTTAACCCCTGGCACCAGGTAAAAAGCAAGGTGTGGTCAATGCATTCCTGCGATCCCAGCTCTGGGGAGGCGGAGACAGGTGGGTCCCTAAAATATTTGGTGAACTCCAAGCAAACGGATGAATGGTATTTCTAAGCACAGCAGTCCTCTGGCCTGCACACGCATGAACATGCAAACACACATTAAAAAGAAAATTTGAAATAAGTGTGTACATAAATAAACACTATTCAGCTTGAAAAGAAATAAAAACCCCGTAGTTTCTGGCAAAATGGCAGGACCTGGAGATTATTATGTTTCGTTAGTAAGGCAGACACAGAAATATCCTGTGCTTCATGTGCATGTGAACTGCAGTATCTGAGGTTGCAGAACTACAGGGTGGAGACAGGAGTGATTGGTGTCTGCGGACAGAGTCACAGCCATCCTGGAAGAACCAACACTGGTGCCCTGTCCCTCAGAAGATGAGAATAGTGAACAACATCCTTTGTATATATCATGTATAATCCAAAATCACTATGAAAGAAGATTATGAATGCTCCTTCTACACACACACATACACACAAAGTGTTTAAGATGACAGCTCATAACCCAAGAATCACAGCTTGACCAACGTACAATATCTCAACGTATCATACTCTCAAAAGCCAGTTCCTACACATAAAAAACCATCCCAACACATACATATCACCAACCCAAAAAATGAGAATCAGTTTTTGTGGGCAAAGAGGTCTTGGTGTTTTTCTTACTATAACACATTCCATATCATCATGTGTAAACACCTTTCCACCATGTATGTAAGAATGGCAGGAACCTTCATATGGAAACAGAGTAAGCCTCTGAGATGACTCTATGGCATGGAGTCTTCCTACTGTGTGCTCAGGCCTGGCCATGAGGCTTGGCTTCAGACCCTGACACAGCTGACCTCTGAGCCTTGCTGTTTCTCCACACATCAGGGCCCTTCTGGTATCAGGAGGACGAGAGAGGGGCCATGCAGAGAGCTCTCAGCACGCACGTGCCTGCCATCCTTGCCTGCTGCAGCCATGCTCCTACTTGTCTCTTCTCCCCAGGTGGTTCCCCTGTGATACCTTCTCTGGGTCCCTGGGTTCAAGCCTTAGTCTACCCCATGATTCTAATTCATACACTGGCCTCCCTTCACGTTAGCTCTAAGTTCTCCAGGTAGCCAATGCTTACAGAAACTTGCTTCCATCACTCTCACTCATCCTCCTCTATGAGAAGGGCCTTCATTTGAGGCAGAGACAGGAGCAAACGCATTTGAAATTCAACTCTAGCCTCATGATACTGATAAGGCACCTATCCCTTCTGATGTTTGCTTTTCCTTCTGAACAGTGGCTAAATGCTACATCCATGTCCTGGGTTCCCCATTAGGACCAACTGAGACACAGAGGCAGCATGCAACAGGTCCTCAGAGGACAGCAGTCTCCATGTCCTCCTTGGCACATGGTCTTAGCTACCCTTGGCATCTGCTCCTGGCTGGATGACTGCAGGTCCACGGGAAATTGCAGCCCGAGGCACAGCAGGTCTGGCTTGCAAAGGGACTCACAGTTCCAGCTCCACAAGCATTGGCCCATGCAGCCACCAGCTTCAACATCACCCTAACATAGCCTCCACTCAAGGTTTCCTACCAGGCCAACTGAGTCTTAGGCCAACGCTGAGAGCTTCCTTCTAGAAGAGGCAGATGCCGCCCAGAGACAGGGTGCAGCTGGAGAGCAGACGGTGCTCCACCCACGGATCCTGCAGCTATTTTGGGGGAGGTGATCCTGCCCCACGGTTAGCCCTGAGTCACTCTGAGGCTGGGATTCCCCAGTGAGGGGGTGCCAACACCACCATTCAGATCCAGAGCCAGGCAAGTGGCAAGCTCTTTTTATCAAAACAGGCAGGCAACGGTGCATAGACCCTGAGTCACAAAGTACTGATGCTAGGACACCAGAGAATGGGGGTCCAGGGTAGAGCGCTGTCCTCCCCACATGACCACATGATGAAAGCAAGAGTCCCTGAGGAGACCAGGACTGAGCACCACCACGTAGAGGCTCCAGCCTGTTCCAGACTTACAAAGGAGTGTGCCCACACTGGGATCACACCCTTCTGACGAGTGGATTCTTTACTCACCAAGGCTCACCCAAGGAGATGGCAGCTGCTAGCACATGCACACACACACACACACACACACACACACACACACGCACGCACGCACACAAACCGCTTGGGTGATCCTGGGGGCATGCAGCTGCTTGCCCCATCTTTCTGAATACCAAGAGATGGGTATGAACCCAGGGCCTCCATTTTCATGCCCAAAGCCAACCTCTTCCCATGCCATCCTGATACTGCTGGCTTGTTTGGTGCCCACTACCCATCTTAGAACTGGTTTTCACCCAGCAACATTCTCTATCTAACTGCACTCACCCCCAGTACCTCAGGGTCTCCACATCTGTTACCCAGGATCCACCAGATCAAGCCACCAGCCTGTCACACCGAGTTCCTTCCCTTCCAGCCCCACCACAGGCTGGCATTCATGAAACCCCATGATGAACTCAGTCCATCTGTCCTCAGCAGGGCTGGGCAGTCCATGGCAATTCCCACATCCCTTCCTGCTACTGCTCTGTGCATCAAATGTTAACAAGCAATGACTTCAAATGGGCTCCTGAAGCCAAGACGCCCTTCTCAACTCAGAGTTCCCAGCCCTCCTAGACCAACATCCCTTGGCACAACACACACCACCACCCAACTTTGCCTCAAATCAACCTTCACATTTACTTTAAAACATAACAGGGGCTGTAGAGATAGCTCAGTAGGTAAGGTTCTTGCCATGGAAGCACGTGGCCCTGAGTTCTGATCTCCAGCACTCACATAAAAAAAGCGGGTCACACAATGCACATACACACGCACATGCATACACACACACAATTGATGTTATGTCCTATTAAGAATATGAGAGAAGAAAGGGGGAAATTAAGTTTCAATAAAATAGCATACATTTTATGTGGGAGCTCAGACATGACCTCGTTAGGAGACAGGGGAAGAACTGCATCGCCACACCTACACAGACAACAGGGTGATATTGGCTGCTAATGCACCAGGCTCCAAGGGATGCCGTCATGTCACAAGAAGATGCTTCTTAAAACACGGGGAAGATTCTTGGTAAGGCTCTGGACAGAGCACGACTCTTTCTTCCCTCTGGTTCCAGAGCCTTTGCTTTCCAGGAAGCAGTCTGCACTCCATTCCAGCAAAAGGCTTTGTGTCTGTCCATGTGCCATAGCCCATGTTCTTGGGAGCATCAGGGGACATTCAAAGTCAAGTGGAAGGGGAGCAGGGTCAGGACAGAGTCGCTGGGGGAGATCCCACCATTGACCTTCCATGTCCCTGTTCCAGAATCTCCAGAGATGGCTGGCCTGCCAGTGGCCGCCATGCATTTCTCTGTCAGTGGAACCTCTGTATTTACAGTGAGGAGTGGAAGCTTGCATGGGGCCAGGTACCCACTGTGAGGCTCACTATTTTCATTTGCCTGGCACTTTCCCCTCCCATCCTGTGTGAGAAAAGGATGTTTCCAGGATGCCTACAAAAGCCCAGATAACACCCCACCTGACCCCTGTGGAGCAGGAGCCAGAGCCTCTGAGGCACTAGGACTGGGAGGGTTCTGGCACTCAGGCAGAGGCCAGCAGGCAAGAGCACCTGCCTCTCTAGGTGAGTCCCAGACTACCTGAGAGGCAGCAACCTGGCCTTAACACATGGGGCCTTTCCTGCTCTTCTCCCAGTATTGATAACACTGAAATGGATAAGAGTACCCAGAAAAAATGGACCTCAAAGGAGCACCAGAGTGTCCTCCATGGAGGAGACTGTCAGGTCCTCAGGAGATGCCTTCAGACAGAAAAAAAGACCTGGGATGGGGGCACATGGAAAGGAAGGACAGCTCACCCACCCATGGGACATAACATATAATCTGCCTGTGGAGAGGTATTTCCTCTCAGGGAAGAAGAGAAATTTATTCTAAATGCCACGTGACAGGTACTGATACTGAAAGGAGGAGTGTACTGTGTGGAGGAGAGCCAGGAGCACATGTGGCAGGGAGAGGGGGCAGGGTAGAGCAAGCGTGAGTGTAAGCAGGGGTAGCTGCCAAGACAGTACCTCCACTGGGCGCCGAGACAGGACAGGCCTGTGTATATCATAGACGCCTCACTAGAAGGTGTGTGGGGCATGCATGAGCCTTTCTTGTCCTCGTGCAAGGGGCAGAACAAGGCACAGACATGCCTCAAGCTGGTCAGCAAGGTGCTGCCGAGGGAGAAGTTCAGAGGGCAAAGGGCAGCCCATACTTGGCCGGATCTCTGACGCGCTGCTTGGCCCTCTGGCCCCAGACAAGGCTGAGTCTAGCCAGAAAGAGCAAACACTGGTCCCACAGAAGTCCAGGTCGGGGTCACCAAGGGAGTACCTGTGCTCACCTGGGCCATGAAGCATCGAACACTAGAATGCAGAGAGCTAGCATGAGGTAAGAGAACAGCCAATCCTTGGTGCCTTTGGAACCCTTGAAGACCACGCTTACCCACTCTGGCAGAAACCCTGGAAAGAGGCCAGGTGGACATGCACCTGGAAGGCAGAAAGCCCTCCCAAGAGCTGTGCTCCAGCCCTGCCTGGCCTGGCCTGCCCCTCCCACCTCCAGCTCTCTGCTGGCTCCTCTCCCGTCATTTTCCTGTTGTCCTGGGCAACTTCCTGCCCATCTTGTCTCTCTGATGGTCACACCTGAAAAGAGGGTCATCCCCAATCACCCAACCAAATGCTCAAAGCTCTGAGGGGCGGAATCTAGTAGCTGCAATCCAGCCCACAGCAGCTACCTCAATGGGAAGCAGACTGAGCTTAGTGTGGAACTCCCAGTGGGCCAGACCCAAAGAAGCAAAGGCCTCCAGCAGATGTGAGGAGGAGGGAGTCCACCCCCGAACTCAGCTGCAGACATGCCCGAGAGGCCAAGCTGTGCTCTGGGTCTGTTCTCTCCCAGGTCCAGACCTGAACATGCACCCCATGTTCCCACGGTTCTGTTCCCACCATCCACAAGTGGCAGCTCCTGTTCCCAGCCCCGTGGTACCAGATGTGCTTATTACGGGAATTAGGTAATTCAATTAAGCTTTCTGTACATCAACTTCCTGACTTACTCCGGGTCAAAAAGGAACATGCCATTTCTATGAAAGCCAAATGGAACATTCCAGAGCCAGAACCTGGGGTGAGCATAAGGACCGGCTGTTGTGAACACCTGGGGGATCTGTGCAAACTGCTCTGGCTGCCCGCCCTCTCCTGCCTCTTGTAGAAGAGGCATCAAGGCTGTCTCCATCAGAAGCCCCCACCTCGGACACTGGGAACCGAAGCACTTCTGGATGCGTGGATGAGCAGCACATCTGATTCAGGGACAGGCATGTGTGATATCATGCCCTAAGAACTCCAGGGCTTGGAGCCAAGGAGGGGGCTCCACCCTGCAGCCATGTGTGGCATAGAGGGCCACACAAGGGCACTCAGGAAGTCTCTGTGGCTGAACCGAATGGCAGAGGTAATGGGGAAGGGATGTCTCAAAGGAGGTAGGGCACCGCTGCTCCAGGGGCCCAGAGCCCTCAGGGTTTCCTCACCTTCTCCCTCCTAGATGCCCACACCCTGGGCAGCACATAAAAATCAGAAGCCATTTATAAAAACCCAGGTGAATATCTCTAACCCATAGGGCCATACACCGGCAAACCAGGACGTGGGAAAGCAGTGTCTTCCTAAAGGACAGGCTGTTTCCCAATGGCTCGTCTATCCATCCATCCTTCCTTCCTCCTTGCCTCCTCCAGTCTACTCCTGTTACAAAATTGGAAAACCTGAAGGACAAGAAAACTCCAGCTTCCCACCGGCCTCTCTTTTTAGGTGATTTCATAAGACTGATTATACTCAGGCACTATCCTTCCCATTAAGTACAACTGGGAAGTTCTGACTCCAAGGTACAAGGCAAGGGTGCGCACGGTGGGAGCGGATCCCAGTAGTCGTCTTGGACTACGAAGCATCGAACACTAGAATGCACATAGCTAGCATGAGGTAAGAGAACAGCCAATCCTTGGTGCCTTTGGAATACCCATGCTAGTCCTGATTACCTATCTACAATGATTCCATGGAACAGGGTGGTGGTTCCAAGCATGGGATCTGTGTGGGTCAGCCCTGAGCCACATGAACACCTGCTGTGAGCCATTGCTCTCTGAGTCTCGTTTTCCTTGGCTGTAAGCACTTAATGATAGCACTTACACCTGAGGTTAGACTGAAATCAGAAGCAGAAGGCACACATAGCTGAAGCAAATGTCAGTGTGAGGGCATAGCCATTAGGACCATAGTGGGCATGCATGCAGTGTTGAGCCCCAAGGCCCAAGATGGCAGGACTTTGTTAGCTTCGGTCCAGCAGATACCTGAGGCGGGAGCCACATACCCACCAGCCCAACTCCAGCAAGCTAAGTGGCCCTATCAGGGTTCACTCTGTCCAGGAAGGCAGGAGGCCTTTAAACAACTGTCACCTGCCCATTAGGTTTGGAGTGGGCAGCTGGTGATGTTCCGTAGCTTTAAACACCAGACACACTGTGCCATCCTCTAGAATCCCAAGCACGTGGGGGGGGGGGGAGGGAAGAGCAGCAGGTGAGTTTCTGCAGTACTCAGGGGACAAGGACACTTCAAGGGACCCTGAACCAGGGCTCTGAGTCTCTCTAACTCTACCTCAGGCTCTAACTCCTGAGCTCCGTGTTTAGACAGATCCTCCACCTTTCCCTGCATACTGTTGTCTCTTGCTCAGAGGAGCAAAGCATTGCAACTGTTTTAGGTGTATACTCCAGCTAAATCCACTGAGTGCTTTATTCTTTGCTCACCTTCCACCATCCAGGAGCAGAACAGGTCAGACCCCTCTCACCTCAGTCACTGCTCTTCTGACCTGGGCTGGTCTTGCCTGCCTAGTCTGCACGGCTGATCCTCTTCCTTCCAGCTGCTGCCTGCTTCTCTCCTGCATACACATATGCACACACTAACATGTACATACACATCTACACACACACATGTACACATAAGCATACATACATGCACAACACACACAAAGACAATCCTCCCCTTGCCTTTTTGATTGCAAAAAGCACTATGAGAGTTTTGGGGTTTTTGTGGAGAAGGGTGTAACTCAATTACACAGTTTCTGAGCATGAACTGTGTAGACTGCATCATAGCATCAGAAAGTTAGACCTGCTTGCTGGACCTTGGAAAGAAGTGGTGATCGACACAGAGGGGGAACAGGAAAAGAAGCCAAGGGCAAGGGGGCCATGATGGAACACCGGGCTGAAACAGACCTGAGCTCAGTTTGCTGATCAACAACTGGAGGCCCCAGAAACCATGCTCATGATCTCCTGGGATCAGAGGTCAGCCAGGCATCCCTACATTTCAACGTACAAAAAAGATTGCACTGAACAGGGCCCTCCATGGGTGGCAATGCTTGACACCAGCTTCCCAAACACACAGGTTGTACAGGGGTGTCCTTGCTAGACCAGAGTCTGCAATGTCCCTACTCTGTCCCACTGATACCAAGAGCCCCTTTCCCTCCAGGTCCGGGTGAACACAGGATCCCTGACATAACTTCACATCTGGGCTCCATGTCCTCACAGAGGGGACCCTGGGCATCAAGAGGATCAACAGCTAGCGTTGCCAGAATGCTTTCTCTTTGATGAAGATGTACCAGGAGTGAGTATGGTGAGGATGAGGGTGAGGCTGTGGCTAAGACAACAGGGATAAGAAAGAAGGATGTGATGAAGATGATGCAACATTTGGAGAGGATGTGGACAATGAGAACCTGATAATGGAGACAATGACAAGGGTGATGACCACCAAAGATGCTAACAGTGATGATGAAGGCTTGAAAAAGATTGGGCAATAGGTGCAGTCACTCCAATAATAGCTCCAAATAATTGAGAAGGCATGTAGCTCAGGTGCCGCTTTGAAGGTTGGAATCCAGCTAGTGAGCTAGAGACTCCTCTCTGCAACACTGAAAATACCCTCAGGCCGACTGTGGGGTGGGACAACACCCCAGACACAGTAGATACACAGAGTTAAGATGGTGCTGCCTTGGCTATGCAGCAAGTCCAGGTTAAGACAGCTCAGGAACGGCACCTCAAGAAAACTGCTCAAGCCGACTGACTCCTGCTCTCACGCCCCTCCCCCGCTGCGCTTATCTGTTTTCTTCCACAGGAGTCTCCCTGAATCCTGCCCCTGCCCGCAACCTGACCCACCTTACAGGGAGGGAAATGGCTGCCTCCTGTGGAATGTTGCCCCTGATCCACTTCTCTTGTCCAAGCCCCATTACCCAGCACTGAGACCCCCAGAAAACAGAGTGGGATCGGGAGGAGAGATAGTCACACTGCACTCTCTCCCTGTGGGGGAACAAAGTGGAGACGGGAAGTGTGGAGCAGGTCAGGTCACACCCTGAGTCAGCCACACTCCAGCATTTGCCTAGGAGATGCTCACTTCCACGGACAAAAACATGCTGTTCAAAACATAAACTCAAGCGGGGCACGGTGGTTCACACCTACCACCCCAGCTCACAGGGGATACAGATAGGAGGATCAGAAGTTCAAGGTCATCCTCAGTGAACTTAAGGCTAGCTTGGGCTAAATGAGACATCATCTTATAAAAATAAAATTAGAAAACTCAGAAACAGAGGAAGGAAACAGCAAGGGGGTATAGCCAGAGAGCAAGGTGAGTGTGAATACGGACAAATGTATTACACACGTGCATGTGAATGTAACATTAACAGATGCAAATTAACTTACAAACACACACACACATAACCATGGCTCCAATGGGTGATCCCAGGCCAAGTACAGTCCACACATGTGCTGTGGACACATACTGCTTTTGAAAATCCAGACAGAATCTCAACCTTTAAATGAAGGATATTCCATATATTTATTTTTCAGCTTACATAATAATGCCTGGAATCCCAGCATTCAGGGAGGCAGAGATAGGTGATCTCTGTGAGTTCAAGTCCAGCCTGGTCTACAAAATCTAGGACAGCCAAGGCTACACAGAGAAACCCTGTATCGAAAAAAAAAACTAAAAAAGAAAAAGAAAAAAGAACTCCCCACATTCAGAAATAATAAACCATATTCTAGGTTAGAGAGATGGTTAAGCAGTTAGGAGGGTTTACTGCTCTTGCAGAAGACCAGAGTTTGGTTCCCAACATTCACATGGGGTGGCTCACAGCAACGTATATTTCAAGGGGATCCTTCTTCTGGCTTCCAAGGGCACCTGCATGCATAGGTACGTACATATACACAGAGAGTGAGAGAGACAGACACACAGACACACCTAGGGAAGAAAATTCTTGCTAGTTAGGTCTGTAGCCCAAGTATCTCTATAAAAAAATGAGAAATAGATGTGCCATCAGAGGCTTGAGGTTCAGGTCTGAGGGTAGTCGGCTCCAAGAGAACTTTAGTGGGTAAGAAAGTGCATCTCTTCCAGTCTGAGTGCACCTCTCACAACAGGACCCAGCCTTAGAACTGCCCATGTCTTACTGAGAACCCAAGGGCTTGCCATGCCAAAGACAGACCTCTGAACACACCAGTCACATGCCAAATCAGTAAACAGGACATTGTGCCTCAGAGTATGCAGAAACCTGCTGCCCAGAGGAAGCCACTCATTCGATACAATTTTGGTCCATTCTGCCTGATGTACCGTGACAATGTACCTCTAGCCATCCAAAAAAGTACAAAAATCACTTGACCATCCATGTCAATCCATCTGTCTACTCACATATCTACTCATCTGTTCATTTATCCATCTGTCGATCTACCCATCCGTCCATCTGTCTGTCCATCACTCTAAATATATAGCCACTTAATAACTTGTCTATCCACCTGTTTATTTCTCCAATTGTCTCTCCATCTGCCCTTCCATCTATCTGTGCAATGACCCATCACCCATCCATCTTCTCCTCCACTTTTCCATCCAGGTATCACCTAATTAGCCAGCTCATATTTTGATCTCATTTCCTAGGAATACACCTATCCCACCCATCCATTGGGAAGGGCTTAGCTGGGAGTCAATGTTGTTCCAGGCTCTCAGGATTAAGCACTGAGAAAGATCTTTCTTTCACTTCACACAAGGGAGTCATGTAAGCTAGAGGATGGCTGCATGGAAATCATATAAGCTGGAGAACAGGAATGGGCCAAGTCCAGAAGATGCTTAAAGGCAAGAAACTCCATAAATACCAGGTTCAGCTCTTGTCAGTATCCAGCTGCTGACTGACTAGAAGCAATCATTCTCAGGTTCTTACATACAGCCAGGATCATGAGGCCCGGCACATGGGAACTGAAGGCCATAATGTACATCTTGTCCTTGGTACAAGCCGACTGCACTGGCCACGTAGGGCTTAGGAGAGGTAAAGTTCCTTGAGGCTAGGAAATAGCTGCCCCCTCAGGATGCATGTAGCTCCTAGTAGATTCCCAAGCCCAAAGCTGTGAAATGAAAGTGCCATTTGCAGTTTTGGGGCCACTGCCAACCTTTGAGAGCATCTCCTCCTGACTTACGATAGTCTCTTCTTCCTACTGATGGTGCCCAGCTGTTAAGTTATCTGTCCAAAAGTTACTTGGAGAATAACGAGTTCTTCATTGGTTCACTCGGTCACTGTTTTAAAGTCTCTCAGATGCTCCCATACTACTGGAAAATTCAAAGACCAAGGGGATGGATATACTTCCATGTATCAGGAAGTAGTGTGCATCCTCCAAGGAGTGCCTTGCAGGCTGGGGTCCATGTTGAAGACACTATGCCTTTCCTGATAAAGCCTGAGCCGTAACAAGGACCCTAAAGAGCCCTTTAGCACACCATCAGGCCAAGCTTGTGAGTCCTGGGCCTTTGACCCTGAAGACCTCAGTACCTAGCCCCACTCCCACCCCTAAAGGACATCTCAGCCACCCATCATGCCCTACTTTATCCAAACACAAGCACTTGGCCTTTCATGTGGCAAACCTAATTCTTTACTCTCTCCGGAAGGCTCCTGATAGGACCTTGCAGGCTTACAGGACAAAGAAACACACATTTCCTATGACTGTGTTAAAAAAAAAAAAAACCAAATGTCATGGTTTCCAAGAGACAGTCAGGTTTAGTACCCTGACCACCATGGAGCTGCTTAGTTTCTGCAGAAACATGAACAGCCACCATGCACTGTCCATCATCAGAGTAATGATGTAACAGCAGAGTGAAGATGCCAGGGTGGGAAGTCAGACCACCAACCGTGGGAGGAAATGAGAAATCTAACAAAATGCTAGGCTGGCCTGGAGTGCCCTGATCTCTGTTTCGGTCTCCTCCATGGCTTCATTTTGCTTAGACAAAACACTCCTAGCTGCCAAATGCCAGAGGCCCCTGCAGACCTGAGGTTTCCTGTTCCTGTCCCTTATGTAACCTTCTCCAAGCACCCCTCCTCTTTCCTACATTCCGCTCGGGCACAGGCCACATCATGGCCCCAGGCTGGAAGATCTCACCACTGTTCCCCTTTGCTCTGAGTTCTCACTGTGTAGCTATGGCCTCTGATCTGAACCACCCCCGCCCCCACTCAAAAGGGAGGCTCCTAAGTCTCAGGAAACTTCTAAAACTTAAAGCATCCATAAGGTCCCAAGGGTTACACATGAGCATTAACAATTGCTGAGGATGGAGGGAGCAGGAGAGAGGGAGACAGGATGTGCACACACACACACACACACACACACACACACTCACATACACACACACACACTCACATACACACACACACACACGCACGCACGCACGCACGCACACAAACACACACTTCCCAGTAGCAGGTCTGTGAGGGCCCTTTGGGTAACCTGCCATGCTTCTCAGACCTTTTCTCGAAACAATGCACCATCTAGGAGTACCTATGTGGGGCAAGTCCCCACCAATAGACGCCTCCTGAAGGTACCGATTGGGGTGGCATTGGGCAGCAGCACAGTAAGGCCCTGCTGCAAGGCTGTCACCTGTGATTTGCACTCATTCCTCACTGAAGAGCTGAGACAGTGTTATGGGGCGTTGAGACATTAATAAGTGCAATCTAGCACACCATGCAACACTGAGAGCAGAGTCCCAGACTTGCACCCATGGGTGGACTAACTAGCTAGCAAGGATGCGCTGTCACCAATCTCATTGACACAGCCTGTACCAGACTATGGACTTTAGACACAGGACACGATTAGTGGGCTAGACATGGGTGTGGCAGGGCTCCTGAAGCTGCAGCATCAGCGGCTGCTCAGTGGTTGGGAGCTGGGCAGTGGGGTCAGAGATCTTACTGATATGCTGTGAATGTGATCTCTGGTCCCTTCTTCCTCTATAGAGCACGAAGGGTGTTCCCCACACAGGACCATGGTCAGAGCTGAAGGTCATGGCCAACGAGCCAGCCTGTGAGATGGCTGTTGTGACACAGGATTGGCTACAAAGCACCAGCAGCATCCTGACAGCGACAGGACCCGAATCCTCCCCCGCTCGGCCTAGTACAGGCAGTATGTCACATCACATGCACCTGGGGGAGGCTGTCTCCAGCGTGTTCTGTCCTTAGATCTTCATGTGCACTGAGGCGAAGGCACTGAGCCCAGCTGTTACCCCATGTCCTGCTTCTATAGAGCATAAGCACAATTGTGGGGTATGAGGCCACCTCCCAATAATGTTTCATTCTCATGGGGCTTTGAACCATAGACTGAGCATTGGAGAGGTCAAATGAGAAGCTAGCATATGCCTGGGCTACACATTCTATAAATGTGCAACACCCGTGTCACCCGATAGGATGCAACATGGGAACAGGTATGGGTGGTGTCCATGCTGAAGTGAGACAGGGGACCCAGAGGATCCCACAACAACTTGACTTGACTCTTGTCAAGCCTAGACTTTGGGCCCCCACCACTCCCATCTACACCCACTGCCCCTTCTCAGCTCAGGGCGAAGAAGGCACCAACCTTATAGGCTGGCTCTGGGAATGTATCTCCCAACAGAAACCACTGCCAGTACTACCTGATGTTGACCTTAGCACAAGCCAAGAACCCAGAAAGGCTTAGAGACACTACGGGGCTAGCCATGTGAAGGAAAGAGTGGCCAGAGCCCATGGGGCAATCCCAAGGTTGCTGATTCTGTGAGCAACATTCTTTCATGTCTCCTTGGAGTCTCAGGATGAATGACCATAAATAAACACCTCTCTCTCGTACAGTGTCTCCAGCTTACCTGTTCTCAGCATCAGGGGTGCAGGTGAGTTCACAAGTTACTGTGCACCACTGACCGACTGCCATGCAGCTCAGTGGTGAGTGGGGGATCCTGGTTCAGCTGGGCCCTGTTATTTAATCCTTTATAATTTCTATGTTCACACAGTACTGCTCAAACATTAAATTTAAGGGTCTATTATGTAAGTGTCTTATAAACTGGGCAGGAGAATCTCTTCGTTGTTACATAATGTTTATGTTCTCAGTTATCAGGGTGATTCTTCCACACATGCCTTTAAGAATCCTGCCATCCCTGTCCCCCATCATCCATGAACTCTTGGGGTCCATGGTAGCATCAGGTAATTAGTTCCTATTTGTGTCTGATTCCTTTCATTTTCCTCCCCCCCTTTTAAAAACATGCCTCAGTTTTGTTTTAAATATTTCCAATACTTAGCATTGCCGTTTTAAAACCTTTTTATGTTTTATATCAACAATCCATGAAAAGATAAAAATATAAGCCTCAGTTATGTCCCCAAACAATCACAGTAGCCTCATCTAAACTATGAGGTTCTTGAGGCCAACCGTCTCCTCATGCTGGAAAGGAAAACACACTCACATTTCTATCCAATCCAAAGATGCCACATCCCTGTCACCAATGGACACCCGAGGCAGGGCCGTAACAGGAAAGCGTTGGCCCAGAGCAGACTAGACGACAGTGCCCAGGACACTGACACAGCCCCCATAAAGACGTACCAGGCGCTCCTCCTGAAATGCTTAAATATAAAAATAGACTTGGAAACTATACATAAAACTGTGTTCATAACAAAGAGCTCAACCACAGCACACACTTAACACGACACAACCAGGCAGCTGTGCCCTCTGCTCGGAGCCTGTTGGTGGACAAAGCAATAAAGGTTAACAAACGAATTATAAAATGTGCATTACCCGTAAAAGAGCAACAGGCTAAGCAGAAGCACAGATCACTCTGATACTGAAGCTCGGAGGATTGTCTCTCAAGGGTCTTAAGGGGGTAGAAACACTGTAAACACAGTGTTAGCATCGACACTGGAGGGCAGGGTCAGGGCCTGTTAAAATACAGATCCTGGGGTGTGCTCAATGAGTAAAGCACCTGCTACATAGGCATGCACCTGAGTTCCCGTCCTTAGAACCCACACGAGGCAGCCATGCACATATCAGTGATCCGGCAGTGCAGGGAGGTGGGGGTTAGAGACAGGAGAAGCACTGAGAGTTCACAGGCCAGCCAGTCTGCTGTAAACGACAGGAGACCTGTGTCCTACAAGTCGAGGAATAACTCCTGAGGGTGTTCTCAAACCTTCACACTTGGACTTGAGGTCATGCTCCTCCATGCGCATGAACAATCAGAAACTCTCTCTCAGAAGATGGAAGGAAGGTCTGGAGACCTGACTTCATATCTTCCCCTGGGAGCCAGATGTAAGAACCAGAAAGTATCAGAGGAACAATTACCCACCAGCGTTCCCTGCCATGTAAGTGTGGAGCCAGACCTGGGCTGGGCGTGAAGGGGTGAGTGGCTAAAGCCCACAGGCTGGCCCAACGCTGCTGAGCCACGGAGCAACCCTGCTACATGTCTCCTCCAGAACTGCCTGGCGGCCACCACCTTGTGCTTCCATGCCCTCTTCTGCATGTCTAGTTGCTTCCAGGGGCACGTGGGGTGAGGCTGGGGGCCCAAAATGTTGAACTCACGCTTGCTAATACAAACAACCCTGGCATCAAGTCACCTGTTGCCACCTGGCTTGGTGATGTGTTCATTTTCCGTGTGTGAAAACTGGAGCTACGCAGGGTATCCACCCCAGGGCAATTCTGCAAGCCTTCAAGGAGACCATGAGTGCCCAGAACCAAACAAGCCAGTGGGTTGCAACAGCTGACCAGAGCTGGCTGTCTCCAAGGATGATGACCACAAGATTGGACTTGGGGTACCCATGCAAATGGGGCTCACACCCACTCTTACAGCCAGGGCATGAGGAGAGAGAAGTAAAGCAAAGATCCACTAAAGTTTGTTAAGGGTGACCTCTGCCTAGGCAGTGAATGGGCACACTCTTTTGCACAACTAGAAGCAGCAGATAAGATCATCTATTTCCAAAACTCCAGGTCCACAGACCTAAGAGCTTGCACCATGCCTGGCCTCCTTTGCAGCCTCAGCAGAAAATGTGGCTGCCACATCATTCAGTGAGGTAGCAGTGCCCAATTTCCACCCCACCCTTGGGAACACCACACAACCCCCCCCCCCCAAAAGGCCGCTGAGTTCAAGGTGAATAAGCGGAGTGGTGGCTGTCCGGTGGTGCAAGCGTGCCCGACACTGTTTTCCTTGAGACCCTGTGTTCTCTGTGGCCCGACCGTGGCAGTCTGTTCTGGATGCGGCAGAACACGGTGTACAGAGAGAAGCTGGGGATCACTTAACTGCTGTGCTAATGCGCTAAGCGCCAACCCCTGAAGGATGCTATTGAGCTTTAATCAGCCTCTCACTCAGCCCCAGAACAAAGGCCTCCCCCAGGGAGCCCAAACAAGAGGCTGTGCAACCCATCACTTGAAAGGCGCCTGTCCAGAGTCTTGACCCAGGCAAACCACCAAGCAGCTCATCTAGGGACAAGGCTGTTCCACTGTGGGGCTCCAAGGCCACGTGGGGCTACTAGCACCTGTAGCCCTGTTTGTTCACTCATGTTACCTACTCCTCAGGAGGTCCCTGGCAGCTTCTGCACCTTGTGTCTGTGACAAGCAGCCCATGAGGATGCCTGGACTTGACAGCAGCAGTCCTCAGCCAGTTCCTCCTGCCCCGAATTTGATCTTGTTCTTCCTATGTGACTTGGAATCTTTAAAAATAAAGGGATGGGGAGTGGGGGAGGGGAACCAGCCTCACTGTCTCCACTTCACAAGGTGGAGGAGACCCCTGGCTACAGCTGAAATGGAGCACTGCCATATAAACCTACCTCTCTGAGGTCAATCTCATTTCTGGATATTCTCACGAAGGACCTCTCCATCTCTAACCTGTGTGTGTGGTTGGGGGGGGACTTTGTATCCCTTCTACTGCCCCCCCCCCAATCGGTGTAGATACCTTCTTACTGAGCATGGTGTTTTGACCATGGTTCTGAGCACAGCCCATTGAGGCTAACACCCATAGCAGTCAGCCCCATGCAATGAGTAAGATAGAGATTCCCCAGAATTCTGGACAGGAGGTACTAGCTGAGAACCGCTACTGTCCAGAACACTTCAGAGGAAGCTGTTGAGTACTTCATGACAGTCTGGTCCCTACACCCACTTCTCCTCCCACAGCACCCTGGTAAGACATCTCACTCTCTCCCAGAGCTGAGTGCATTTCCCAGTCACTGTGTAGTTGCAAGGACTACTTAAAGGGGAACAATAAACTACTCACAGCATGCGCTCAGCACTTGAGAGTGACAGCCAGCATTCCAGCGGCACACTCTCAGGACTCCAGCTGGGGAGACTGAGGCAGGAACGTCTGGAGTACAAGAACAACCCATGCTACAATATGAGGCCCTATCAGGGCTGCCTTTGTACTTAACATTCCTTGGGGGTGGTGTGGACAGCAAGCACACAGGCCTTTGCACGCTATTCCCAGGACACACCTCTATGTGAAACCAGAACTCAACCACACACATTTGGAGAGCAAACTCAGAAACCCTGTGGGAAAAGACAGGCAGCATCACGTGTCTTCACTCCTGCAGATGGGACCTCAGTCTCACTGTGGGACCCATATACCAGGCATAGAGAGTATGTCATGGGTGGAAGGCAAGGAGAAGCTGCAGAGCACACAGAAGAAAAAATATTTAAGATTTGAAAGTAGCAAAATAAAACACTATGGAAACCCCAAACACTCCTGGGAATAATGTAGATGATGTGTTGCCATGGCAACCGGAGGCTGAATTATTCAGCACTAGAATGTGGAAGGTCCTACCATGGTACACAGGCTGAGGGGCTAATTAGCCGGTTCCTGCAGGGAAAACATGGAGACAACAGAAGCCACCTCTGACCTGTACCTCAGACTCACATCCTCCTGCTCTCTGTGTCTAATTCTGGGATCTCTTTCCATTTTCAGATGTAGTGACAAGAAACTGAGAAGCTACTGCATTACATCCTAGAGTCTAAAATTAGTTCCCGGTTTTGTGAGCAAAGGGGAATCCCAGTCCTACAGCCTTTGTCTTCTATACCTCTTACACATTCCCAAACCAAGTAGTTCCACAGCTTCCAAGACGAGCCTTTGCAGCTGAGATGCTTGCAGGGGACCGGCAGCCCCACCCCCATGGTCCCACTCCTACAGGCCCCATGTAGCCCTCCCTCTGCAGGTGACCCACAGCCCCACCCTCTAGGACCCAAACCAGGCAGTCCTACATTCTTAAAGTGTGCTACAGCCCCGCCCCCCATAGCTGGAGCCACTGTCTATAAATGCTCTGCAGTCCTGCTCTCCATAGTCTAAGATGGGGCAGCTCCTCTCTGGCCTGACCCATGGCACAGTCCATCTTCACTCAGGATGTGGACCACCTGGTTGCCTAGTAACCATTACCTGATGGAGCTCATAGAGTGTAGGAATCCATTGCTCTCCCTCTCTCTTTTTTTAATGTTTCTAATTTTTGAATTTCACCTTTCTATTTTCATTTTTAAGATTTATTTATCTATTTATTTATTTACTTACTTATTTATTTATTATTCTGCCTGCATGTATGCCAAATCTCATTATAGATAGTTACAGAGCCACCACGTGGTTGCCGGGAATTGAACTCAAGACCTTTGGAAGAACAGCCAGTGCTCTTACCCTCTGCATCTCTCCAGCCCCCCCCCCCCATTGCTTGTTCTTGTGGGCCACAGCCAGACTCTGAGGCAGGGGGAGGGCCTGACCCCAAATATGATGGAGTATGGAAGGTTGCCAATATATTTCTCGTATCACATACATGGTACGCACTCTACCCCTAGAGTGTGATACTGTATGTACACATTTATGTAAGCACAGCTTCTCCCAAAAGACTTGGGTGATCTAGCAAAGCTGGACCCTCCTTCTGTGACCCCTTCCTTCTTCACACATCTCTCTTGACTCATTAAGACCACTGGTTCACCATGGGTATTTTGGTGATATCTGGAGAGAGTTCTGATTGTCCTGGGCAGCACCACAGGTAGAGGTCAGGGATGCTACTGAGCCACAGGCACACAGGCAACCCCACGCAACGCCAAGGGTGAGTGGTCCTGCTGCAGAATGAGCCCCCACCATGAGCCTTGCACGGAGCTGCGGGAGGCATTCCTCGGTGGCTAGGATGAAGCCTCTGTGTTGGTCTGCATCTGATCACTTACTTGGATAGCTTCATCTCTATCTGCTGTCGGATCTCCTGTCTCTCCTCATCAGTCCTCCTGGGGAAGATGTTCCGGTCCTCTAGCTCCTGCTTGCTCGGCCGGTTCCTCAGCTTCACCGCCAGCAGCTCCTTCTTGCACTTCCTTGGCAATGTTCCTGTGAGAGCCGTGAAGATGAGAAACAGGTCTTAGAGGGCTGACTTCGTGCAGCCTTCAGTGGATGGGGTCAGGAGTTGGATCCGGGGGTGGGGGAAGAGATGAAACTGGAAGACGCACATATGCTGTGTGGTGCTGTTTCCAGAAGCTCTGCAGGCAATGCAGGGTGCATGATGCTACACAATGGGCCAATGGCCTCCCCTTTCCCGCCATTCACATGACCCACAGAAGGTATCATACACTTCAAGTGTCCAGGAACCAGACACTCAGGTGACCATGTCCCACACTGACTTTCAGAGCCACCTGCACGGATTACAGCGTTGAGTCTACCTGTGGTGGCTAAGACTCCAGCCCCAGGTAGTACTGAAACTACTTGGCATTATCTGCCTCGTCCTCTAGAGTGTGTTTCAATGGCAGCTGCCCTCCCTGGAGATACCTGTGAACCGGAGACCAGGCTGGCTCTGGGTGTGCCTGGCTGAGTTGCATCTTAGCATTTGTGCATGTGCAAGCATACCATAAAGACTTGAGAAATAAGAAAAGAGAGAAACAGCCCCCGAGACAGAGCCCTCCCCACCGTGTAGCAGAAACACAGAACAATCAAATACATAGAGTGTGGTCCTTCACGAGGCATTTAGGAGACGAAACAGAAAAGCTGAGCTCTGAATTTCTAATGGGAAGTTGTTCATCACATGCCTTACAGAGAGATTTTTAAAAAGGGGGGGGGCACTGCAAGTGGCTGGGGCCCGGACTCCAGCTTCAGTCTGCTTTACTGGCTTTGTGGGTGATGGCGTCCTGGGTCTGAGGGCTCACAGTGTGAAGAAGACACACACATGCACACGCACACTCACAGAGTGTCGGTTGGCATTTCTGAAAGCTGTGGGGCCTTAATGAACTTGGGACATTAGGATCTAGGGAGGAATCCCTCGTGAATGTCGAGGGCTGGCCCCTGGCAAGGGAAAGATGGCCGTTCTCTGGGCATAGCAGCATGCTCAACCACAGGAGTCCACTGGCTGTGGCATGGTCACAGTTAGGTGAGTCTTGAAGTCACTGTGAATGCCTCAGGGTCATGACTACAAACTTGGTCAGGTCCACTCTTAACTGAGAGTTCCTTTCACTGGTACCTCTGGTCAGGAATGAAAATTTTCCCTGCATGAGATCTTTGTGAATTAATTCTCATCCCCGTATTCCCAGTCTCCAGGTCCACCACAGGACACACAGTAGGGCCACAGCAAGGACTTCTGGGATGTCATCAGCGAGGTCTAGCCTGGGGGCTACAGTGTCAGCTACTCAGCTTTCAAGCAGCAATAGCAACTAAAGGAAGATTCCAGGGAAAAAGTCTACAATGAAGACTTCTCATGGATTTGAGTAAGCCTTCTGCCTGGTAGGATTGGTTCTGAGGAGCATGTATCTGGTGACCAGTCTACTAGAGCGCAGGAAGTGAAGGCTGAAAAACGAGATAAGACTTCCTATTCCTCCAGCTCCAAGGACTCTCAGGACCATACTTCTTCCTAGTATCTGATCTTTGATCTAGAATGGGAGCCAGCTCCGCCACCAACAAATCAGACACGAAACAGGGAACAGACAGGGCTCTTTTATGTTCTATAGAACATCTCTACAGCCTGTTGCAGACAGGACTCATTCTCACACACATTGATAGTGGTTTGTTTCCTCTGAGCTAACCTCTCACCCAGATGGTGCCTTGGGAGGAATTTGAGGCTCCTAGGCCTCAGGAGTGTGGCAGAGGACGGCATAGATAAGTGTAAGAGGCAATGAGGAGAGAAACTCAACACTTTCGTATCAGAGATAAAGTTAACCATCCATCCAGGGATGACTGACTGATAGACAGCCTTAGTTCCCATTCAGGATTCTAACTGGTGGAGATGGGGTAGACCTGCGCTCTGCAATGTTAACGCCCTGTCACCCGATACTGAATAAAGCACAGCTTACAGATTCGGTGCCTGCCTCTGCTTCCTGTCATGATAGGAAGCATAGACTCCACTATCCTATCTGCACAAGAACACAAGCTGAGGCTTCTGTCAGTCTTATTTATGAAAGTATGAAATTAAATACACCCTAGACACCCAATAAGGCAGGTAGGAGGCTTCTGTGGCTGGATACCTGTTAAATCATGGTACATTCCACAGATAGGAGTCTGTATTCCTCTATACCTATTCAACATGACAGAGCTCATGTGTACTGGATAGTTTGATGTCGACTTGACATAAGCTAGAGTCATCAGAGAGGAGAAAGCCTCAATAGAGAAAATGCCTCCATAAGTTCAGACTATAGGCAAGCCTTTGGGGTATTTTCTTAGTGATTGACAGGGGAGGGCTGGACTGTTGTGGGTGGGGCCATCCCTGGGCTGGTGGTCCTGGGTTTTATAAGAAAGCAGACTGAGCAAGCCATAAGGATCAAGCCAGTGAGCAGCACCCCTCATGGCCTCAGCATCAGCTCCTGCCTCCAGGTTCCTGGTCTGCCTCTGTTCTATGATGAACAGTGATATGGAAGTGTAAGCCAAATAAACCCTTTCCTCCCC